>OU744250.1:3127500-3752500 GCA_916610215.1 Omphaloscelis lunosa | reverse complement strand
CGCAAGCGCTACTGCTGAGCATGAGGTAACTCAATATATCCACGTCTATTGTATTCTATAATGGATTTCCGCAAGGTCACGCCTGATTCAATTAACTATTTAAAGGTTAGTCAGAAACTTTTTATAGAAGCGAGAACTACTAAGTATATAAGCGGTAGGGACTGCATTCCAGGTACCAGTTTGCATGAAGTCCGTCAGTAGGATATCTTATTTGCATCACAAAGTTAAGACCAATAAAAATATATATTTAACTAGCAGACGCGACAGACATTGACCTGTCCGAACAGCGCCCCCTACCGATTTCAATTGTATTTTCAAACCATTCAGGGGTCCTCAAATATACACACAAAATTTCATCCAAATCGGTCCAGCCGTTTAGGAGGAGTTAGGTGACAAACACATTTACAGAAACATTATATATATATAAAGATAAATCGTATACCATAATATTGTAATTCCCCGAAGGGATGTGCAGAGTTGCATAATAAAACAATTTTGGCCAGTTATGTTCATGTGGCATAATTATTATAGGCGGCGAATCTTCTGCGAAGAAATCGAACTCGGGATTTCATGCTCAGCATTAGTAGTTACTACCACTAAAAAAACGAGCTGCGAGTCATTTTAGAATTATTATATTTATATATTTTAGAATTATTGTCATTTTAGAATGAAAAAAAAAATGGTGGGATAACCGGTTTCGATTTTGCGCACTTTACCTACGTAACAAAAGTGTCGTGACGGTCAAAATGTTACACTTTTATCGGTAACTTGGTGCTAAAAGCTTACACATGTTCTGTAGGTTTTACATTCAGAAATAAAAGACAAATAATAGATACATTTATTTTGTAATAATATTAATAGTATTTTCCATAACTTGCACTCTTAACCAGCGAGCGTCGCGCCGCCGCCGTGGCCTTGCCGCGTCTTGATTCAGGCCGTGGTTCATTCCATATCATCCATTGCCCTCATATTGAAAGGTGGTGATAATAATTTTTATTTCATTAAAGCATGCAAAGAAATCGGTGCAGAAGTGTCAGAGTGCGTACTTCTAAGTTCAATCGCATTAGAAAAGAAGGCAGGCGGCAAATATTCTAGAGAGAGGAACTATTCACCCTAAGTCTAGCCAGTATGGTTAAGGTTGTACCAAATAAATGAATTCTTTACAAAAAGAGAGGACTTACAAACGAAAATTATTTTAAGACATAAAAATAGACTAAACTTACCAAAATCGCGACTAAAAATGTACTCCAATAGTACCTTTGTCATGTCCATAAAATTTTATAATCAGTTACCCGAAATAATAAAGAATTTAAATAAATATAATATCTTTATCAATAAATTGAAACTTTTTCTTGTAAGCAAATCCTACTATAGTATAAGCGAATACCTAACTGATAAGTTATACGTAACTTCAAAACTAGGTATCCATTTGTATCTACAAATACTCATAATACGCACATTATACAATAATAACAAATTAAAAATATGAAGCTTTCAATAAATAACTTACCTTAGGAATAAGAAATATTAATTACGCAAAAAATAAAAAAACTAAATAAAACAATAAATAATATATATATATTTTTTTATAAATGGTTATTCTAATGTTACTAAATAAATAAACATATATAATTTATAAAAGAATAATTTTAATTCTTAAATTGAATTCTGTATTAATAAATATATAACTTACTAACTACTTAACTAATAATACAATTTGTCACATTAAGGCTCTTTCAAACAGGCGCGACACGCGACGCGACACAAAGACACCGCTCGTCGTGCGACGAGCGGTGTCTTTGTGTCGCGTCGCGTGTCGCTCCTGTTTGAAAGAGCCTTTAAACAACCAGTGCTCTTCCTCCTCTCTCCTATTTGACCTATGCTGTGCCCGACAGGGTCCATGATTGTGACTAATATAATTACTTCCCTACTAACTATATACATTATGGTACGCAATAAAGGATTTGAGATTTGAGATTTTAAATAATTAAAAATATGTCTAAGAACTATCTGTAAAAAAAACCTGCTTTAAAAAAAAAAAAAGGTGTGGTGCCACAGACAGACACACACACATAACGGTCAAAAAATGGGGGCCCGAGTGACATAAATGAAAATGTGGGTCTGCAAACCCTAAAAACAGCTCGTGTCACTTTATGCCTGTGGCTTCTACGTTAGTGATAACTAACCCCCTTATTTATAAGCGTTGCTCAAGGTTAAGTAATGGTTAACATCTGCTTAACCATACATTTTTTGACGTTTAAACTTCTTTTAACTTTAAGCAATGTTATAAATAAATAAGAAAGGTAACAAATGTTCTTACGACAATCACTGGTCCCTGTCCCTGGCTTGTTGATGATTATTAGGGCCCAGGCGAATTCTTCCGTAATGAATTCCATTTGCGACGCTTTTGTTCATAGCATTCGAGGTACCATTGTTAAGAATACGTTCTGGGAAAAAATCGCATTATTATGACTAGGTATATTTAAATCCATCATCATTTCAGCCGAAATAAGTCCACTGCTAATAGTGCTATGGAGGTTTTGTTCAGAAATCAAAGCTTGATCAGTAAGTTATATAAGGAGTTCTTTTCTATAATTAAAAGGTCGGGTACTTTAACTTATTGCAGTCCACTGTTGGGTATAGGCAACAGTGGACAAGTCCCACACGTTGCGCCACAACCCCTCCAATTTTTTTAAAATATCAATTTAAATTTCTTATACTCCAAAATGGACTCGACACTTGGTCCTCATTTTACACATGAACAAATTAATAAACTGTCACTACTTAACTGTAAACATAGAATCCTTACATATTATAATACAAAGTCCCCGCCGCGTCTGTCTGTCTGTCTGAACGCGATAAACTCAAAAACTACCGAACGGATTTTCAAACGGTTTTCACCAATGGACGGAGTAATTCATGCGAAAGGTTTTACTGTATAATTCATTAAGGTTTTGTGTAAATTGGCTGAAATATGACGATTATTGTTGAAGATATCGAAAAAAATCATGCCGACTGGGAGCTTTATTGGCGTACGCCGCGAAAATCGTAATCGTTACATAAAATTTGTTCTATAGTATTGTTCATCTTAAAAAGTTCAACAAAAACTCCGCAATGGCATATGTCTATCTTCTAAGGATGACCCACAGTAATCATTATTATCTTTCAGAATTTGATGAAAATTTCATGGTTATTTCCGAAGCTTTTTTGACCGGTATTATATTAATCCTTATTCAATAAAATATGTTATTTAAATTAGGCATTTAATTTAGATTGAAATATGCCTTTTCATCATACAAAATAAACGAATACCTAGTTTAAAAGTTATCACAGTTTCAAAATTACGCGTAACAATATAATTATGGTTGACGATAACGCGGGCGCAGCGGTATTAGTCAATGACATTTCCTCGGCTATTAGGTATGTAATCCCGGTAGTACATCCCCTTGTAATATTTTTCGACAGCCACGCAGGCGAAGCCTTGGGCAAAAGCTATTTTTAAATAATATAATAGATATTAGGTAGGTACAAAACTAACCTTGAACATTCGGGTAATTATATATGTATTATATGCATGAGTTTGAGCAAGAACTGCAAGTATCAGGAATACCAATAAAACCGGCCATGTTCGAGTCGGACTCGCGCAAGAAGGGTTTACGTACCATTTTTTCTGAGAGGTTGGTACTGTCAGCCAAGTGTCAGATGTTACACATCATATACGACTACAAGAAGATTTGCTCGTCTTTTTTTTTTCATTTTGCTTCCTTATGCATAATCTCTGTCTGGGGAGAACGAAAGTTTATGTCGGGTTACTACCAACTAAAACCCTAAATAAACGTACATTCGCGTACTCCTCCGACTGTACTGTGCCCACGCTAAGGATTGATCCCAGGACCTTTCAGCTTGGTCGCACGTACTGCCTAGTACGTGCACATTGCATAACACGACAGTCAAAACACAAAATAAAAAAAAACAGTTGCACTCCCGGAGTGCCGACAGAGTGTAAACTTGAAAAAAAAATCGGCACTGCGGTAATCAACGTGTTGATGTCTTTAATCCACGCACCACGGTAATCAACGCGTTGATGTCTTTTTAATGGTTAAAAGCTGGTGTCATTACAGTGTCGCGAAATCAATGGTTTAGTCGTATCTCAAAAATGCTCAACGCGCCTAAAGAAGTTTTCAGTTCAAAACTCTTTTCACCCTTAAATTAATAAAGTTTCTATACAAATGCATATTATTATAATACCTACTTCGACATTACGGATGAGTAAATAATAAATACTACTGAATCGAGGCTATTACAAGCTGATGATAAAAAGGTACCTATTTTTATGACGTCATCAGCAGAATGAATTGCTTGTTATCCTGCTGGGTGAATTTTTAACTATTTTTAGCACCAGGAAATTATAAGAAAGCGACTTTAAAAAGTTAACAAATGACGAAAATAAAAAGTTTATTTTTGCATTTTTTTCTTTATGCCAATCATTTCACGTATTTTCATTATATTCCAGTAGGTATAAATAAAACATGTACATCGCGCCCATTTTCCTAATAAATAATAATAAAATATAGTAAAATATTACTTAATATCTCACCTGTCATCCTCAAAGGATTAAGCGCAGCCAAAGTACACCCAAAATTCGTAAGTTATGTTGCAAACAAAATTTGTAAAAAAAAAAAACAGTGCTATTATTTAGAACCACACAAGAATATATCACTTGTTTGTAATCAGAAACAAATAAACTCACAACATGCCTACTAAATATCACGTATAACTTACAAATAACTTCAATATAAGCATGTTGCATTTACAAATACCAAAACGGGTTATATTTTTGCAATGAAAATAAATAGAAATAGACGTGATTTATTTAATAACCCGTTTCTAAACTAAAATGACCGAAATAAAACTGAACTGGAGAACATTTTTTTTTTTCAAGCAGGAATTACACTTCTAACCCGCAGTGCTAAGGCTTCAATGAAGATTTTTTCACATGAATTAGCTAATAATTCCGTGAACAAAGTTGTTACTATTTTTTTGTTATGAAAACTTTACAATGTTGACTTCCCCTAGAACCAGATATGAACTTTTTTGTCGGTATAAATAATAAATATTTATACAAAATTTCCTTTAAATTATTGTCTAGAACTAGCCAGAGTTCAGCCTAAGTCAAGCCAGTATGGTTGTGGCAAATAATACTAGAACGATTATAATGTTCATCATTACTATGATAATATTGGGTGGTGATACGCGAAGTCCAATGATGGAAGAAAACAAAAATCCGTCGAAGCGGGTCGCTGGCAGTGCTTTGGACGTTTTGTTCGGTAATAAAAGCATGGTCGATGTGATAACCAAGGAGTTCTCTGATATTGTAAACAGAGTTGCGGTGCGACACAGTACGTACTTTTTTTACAATGAATGTGTTCGAAAAGAGCGTTTTCCAAGCAGCCAAACTGGGCGGGAAGTGTCACACTTTTTACTAGTGCTCTTTACTTTTCTGTTTTTTTTTTTTAATCCGTCGTCAGCCCGACGCAGAGTACTAGTATTATATCATCTGTGGCAGAGTTTTTATTATTTGAGAAAAGTTTTACAAATTAGATGATGATGATGATGACGATGGCGTCAGTGGCGATGAAAATGGCGATGTCGATGACGATGACGATGGCGATGGCTGAAGGCTTATTGGACTGTAGATTAGTTGACCATTTTATATTACTAACTGCTCCCCGCGGTTTCACCCGCATAAGTAGCAATAATGTAATGCGTTTGATTAAAAGAGGTTTTTATTTTTATTAATTTATGTATCTTTTGTATAGATTCTTTTCTATTTTGTGAATGTGAGAACACTGTAGGCTTAGTTGACCATTTTCTATTTTCTTAAGTACCTGGTACTTATTGAAAGACCTACACTGTCCTCCCATACGTAGTCACACTGTTATTTGACAGAATTGTAAAAGCTAATTATTTTTAAAAGAGTAACCGTGGAGTTTCTTGTCGGCTCTTCTCCATAGGAAACGACCAATTGGAACCGTGCACCTAAAGGAGTCTGGGTTTGTGCCCGGTTGATGATAATAGGCTCGCTCCCTATTACCTGGGACTAAAACATAATTGGCGAAATTTGCATGTACTATAAGTGCACCTCTGCCCAACCCTTCGGGGAACACAGGCGTGATGCTATGTATGTTTCTTATCACGTCTTAAAAAAGAAAATGTACCTGTAATCGAAATTTAAATTTTTTTTTTTTTGTTCCAGTCCGCTCAGCCTTTAGCCTCCCTCTGCCGCACTACCTGAAAGTAAGAAATAAGACGGCTCCAAATAAAGTTCGCAAAATAGCCAGAGTTGAAATCAACTTTATCAACAATGACAATAAAACTGTACACACGATTGAACTGCAATCAGCTCAAGAGAAAAAGGCCGTGCACTTACCCGATTATAACCGAAAAAATTGGCTGACATGGTAGTCCCATGACAGCCAATTTTTCTTTTGCCTATATAAGCGGTAAGTTATAACTATGAAATAATGGTGTTTTATTTTGAATCGTGAAATTATTTGTACGAATATTAAAAGTCAGGAAGCGTAATTGTGAACAAAATCAACCTGAAATGTTGCTCCAAACATCACTACATTGACAAAATTATCTCGAGTATTCGAACGAAAGAACACACATGCAAATAAGCCAATGAGCTGCGCGTGCGTAATGCGTTGTATTCCGGTAAGCGCGGTGATTGGTTCTCGGCAGGACAGATACCTAATAGCAATTGGTTCGCGAGCCTGCTACAGTGCGTGATGCGTGGATGATGTTATGCATTGTGATAATAATAATGATTGTTTTTGTGCACTATCCATATTAGTTGGATTAATATTAGTTGTAATATAACTAAACTATTCTTAAATATACTCATTTAAAAGTTTGAGATTCTAGTGTTTTTTTAATTAAAATGTTTCTTAATGTGTAGTATTGGAACCCTTCATTGTGCGTGGTCCGACACGCTCTTGGCCGGTATTTTTTGTGTTGTTGATGTTTTATTTTAATTTAGTAAATGTCGAACCTGTTTGCAGTAGTTGACATTGGAATGACTGGCATTTTACCTATTCTAAACAAATCTCGAATATTTTGCTGTATTACAAATATATTATGAAAAAATTAAATAAAGGTCAAAAAGAAAACAAAAATTTAATATATGAACATCTTCCTTCTTATGATCATAGTATTATTATATTATGATTATTTTATGGGGTTTATGATGAGTCAAAAGTGTGAAATAACACTGTACAAAAAAAATCGGGGTAGAGCCGGGGGCCAAGGGGACACACAGCACACGGTGAAGATTTTTAAGTGAAAACTTCTTTAGGCGCGTTGATTTTTTTTTAGATGGGACTAAACCATTGATTTCGCGACACCATGACGACACCTCATTTTTGTAAACGCGATTGTGCTTCTTATTTATATTACGTTACCGATCAATGTTCTATGCAAGTATTTTTACTTTAAAGGTTTAGGAAGTTTTTTTTTTGTAAACGCGATTGTGCTCTTTATTTAGATAAGGTTACGGATCAGTGTTTTATACAAGTATTTTCCTTCCATAAGTGCGATCTTGTTCAAGTTTTCACTTCTGTCGGACCTCCCGGAGTGTCACCACTGTTTTTTTTTTCGGCCGTGTACGAAAATAAAATGCAGTCAGATCGAACTACGAAGATTTGGTATTATTATATTTAAGCGAGAAAAGGCAATTTTCCAGCTTTTATCTTCAAGGTTCATTTTCAAGGAAGGAGGGGGGAGGTTTTTTACCCTGAAAAAATTAACGGTCGGTATTGCTTTTCCGGAACTTATTTTTTTCCGGCAACTACCCAAAAAATATCTATTTATTTTTCGGTCGAATTTCTGCCGAAAATTGCCGGAAACCGAGAACGAAATTCGGTTGGACTTTACTGTTTATATTTAGGTGAGTAGGTACGTTAAGTTTATCCAAACACACAACCACAAACCAAGCTCTTGTGTTCACAACACACCACACATGAACCAACTCCGCTTCGTATTTTTTTCCACCGCGTGCGAACATCAAAGCCCCTCTCAAACCTTTAATTAAGGGAGTCTCGAAGCCATTTTTATTTTAGACCTTCAAAGGGATTATATTTCTGAAGACAGAATTTTCGAGAATAATGGTGTATCGGAAGCCAACAAATTCCCCTTTAGGCACCTAATAAATAATTTTCGTGGCCCCCATAGCCTCGGGTAAGCAGAGGCGTTGACTTTGATGTTTGAAAAAGCCACTTGATGTGCACACACTCAAACTACGTGATTAGATGGTAGTTAGGGGAAAGAGGGTGTTCGGAAGGCAATAGCGAATGAATTTTAAATCACGTTAGATTCTGCTGTGATATTGCGTGGCTCTAATAACCTTCGACGCTTCTAAAGTGTCCTTTAAAGTTTAAGTGGGGAACCGGTATGAGGTAAAAAAGTTCGCTTTTTGTGTTGGTATCTGGATTCTATACCATTATTATTCATTAATAATATTAGTAATTACATAACGGTCCCGCATGACTAGAACCTCGTGAAAGCTGAGAAAGATAAACAAATCAAGTATCTTGACTTGGCTCACGAGGTTGTCGACATGTGGGATGTGGAATCAGAAATCATTGGGCCGATAGTCGTGACAGCCAATGGTTTAATCGCTAAGAGCCTCGACCAACACCTAAGGAGGCTCTCGTTGGGCAGCTGGATCAAGGGCTCGATTCAGAAAGCGGTACTCCTGGATACGGCTCGCATTGTCAGAAGGTTCCTCTCTCTGGAGCCCTGACCACCGGTAGCTTGGACTCTGTTCCCGATACCGGTGGGCTACATTTTTTTTTTTTATATTTTTAAATGTTTCAATATTTTTTATTCGAATATTAAAAAAATATAATATACATGTAAATAATGAAATAAAGGACATTAGTCATTATATTAGGAGAGCAGTTGTGGCTCAATGATAACGGCCGGAACTTATCGATTTGTAGGTCGTAGGTTCGAACCACTTTGAAAAAACACAAGCGCTTTACTTTGTATAAATTATATTATCACCAATGCTCTCAAAAGAGTGAAAGAAAACATCGTGAGGAACCGGTTTCCTCATAACCTAGGTACAAAAAATCGAAGACATGTGACATCTACCAACCCGCACTGAGCCCGCGTGGTTAATTACGGTTCTCGAGCTCTGCTCGGGTGAAAATAGATAAACATATCATCCAGATATACCAACGTTGTAACACATTCTCGAGGCTGTGAAAATAGAGAAAACGAATTCCCCAGATATGAGACCTAGCTAGATTAATTTTTCTCCCCGTAACCCTTATATTGCAAATTTTATAGAAATCGTTGGAGCCGTTTTCGAAAACATGATACAAATATACTAGGTTACTGGTAATTCGAGTAGTTTTCGAGATATTTGAATTTTATAAGTTTTGTTATGTATTACCAGAAATTGACATTTAATTCCAAATTTCAAAAAAAGTGCTAGTAGTATAGGCTCCATTCAAACTCAATTTTATAGCTGATACTTTAACTAACATAATACAATTATTAAAATTAAAAAATTAACACGAAAATTAAATTTATGAGGCATTACAAAAATAATTCTTATTAAAATTTTCTGTTTAGGCTACACAAAATGATGACTGACTTAAAAAATACCATGGCACTAATCATAAAAATAACTATTAAAATCAATGTAAAGATACGTAATTCATAACATGAATGTTACAACAATTATGGTCATCTCTATTTTCCTGTTCGTTATCACGAAATTTAAATTTATGAGCCATTACAAAAATTATTCTTTTCAAAATTTTCTGTTTAGACTACAAAAAATGTTGACTGGTTTAAAAAAATACATTGATTTTTATATCTTTTATGATAGCCTAGGAAATGAGCATGTTTTACTAACTATTTGTATGATTAGCGCCATTTTTTTTTAAGCTACTCAAATTTTTTTGTACCCTAAACAGAAAATTTTGTGTTAATTTTGCACTTATAATGATTGTGTTAGGTTAGTTAAAGTATCAGGTACAAAATTAAGTTTAAATGGAGCCCATAATGCCAGTACTTTTTTATAAATTTGGTATTAAATGTCAAATTCTGGCATAATATCAATTAACCTTTAAAATTCAAATATGAACTTCGGCCACACACTGGGGGTTAAATTTATTGCTTTTGAGCCTCCCCCTATTAGCTCCTGCTGGATATACGTCGAATTACCAGTGACCCTATTATCATGTTCAAATATTGCTCTTTTAATAGTATAGGATTAGACTTTAAAAAATGTGCTGATGATTCTAGAATGACGAAGTAAAATTGTTACCATGAAAATTCTAATCAAGACCATATCCTACATATAGTGATACACCTTAAACCTCATCAATTACGAATTTGTCGTAAAGTCCTTCACCGTACCTGTAGCATTTCTTCAAAGTAAAAAATCCGATACTAACCTTGCTGCAATCTTCATATATAAATATAGCTTCAATATTCCTGTGGTTTTCGTCAAAAAGGTTCTGGCCACATGTTATTTACTCAATAACATCGTCCGGGACACCACAAATTCCATTGCCTTGTGACTAAAAAGCATTCCTGTGTTTCCCAGGAATAGCTGTTGAATATTCGTAACAAATGCTCTATGAGAGAATATATTTTTAACTGCTATATTGTACACGATGCTTTTTAACGCACTTTAAAGAACATGGCGTGTCTAAGTAGTCTTCACTACAGAAATTGTTAGTTTTTCTATGTGGGTATTAATACCTACTATTATTGTAGTGATAACAGTTTAGTGCTAGTGTACTATACATATATTTTTATTTACAATTTTAATTTAATGAAGACTCGATACGTCTGAATTTTTTTGATTTCCACCAATTATAGGTAAAGAGGTTATACGCTCCATCCTCTAGAATTAAAATGTTGTGATATCCCATATTATTTGGTAATAAAAATATATAATAAGTTGCCCATGTTTAAAACTGAAATATTAGTAACAATATTCCAAAAACTACACCTAATCCAAAAATGTTTCTACTTAATATAAAAATATTTTAGAGTCTAGCTTAAAATAACGATTTTCTCTCATGTACAGAAGTAGCGATCTATCCTATACAAACAATAATATTTAGTGTATCCTATTTAAGTTCATATAAAATTATAATTAGTACTACCTGAAAAGGATGACATTAATATTGCTGAATAATTGTATTCAATTCCTTATTATTGACATTAAATTTTAGACATAACTATAATTTCTCAATTTAATTGTACTAATATAAAATAATATAATTAAGTAATAATAATGTTTAATGCATGCTAATTTAGGATGATAGGGGCAGGCGGATGATAATTGCAATGCTTTTAAAAGGCTGCTAAGTCATAAGTACTAACATATCATAACACCAACATTGTACACTAAGTTCGCAATAAACGTTTTTACTTTGACTTTGATTTTAGAAGAAAGGTATTATAAAAATGGGCAGTCATCGACTGCCGACAGGAGTGAAAATTTTAAAACTGGTATTAGAGCCATCTATATTCTATAGCCCTGCACTACGCGAATCCATAAGTTTACCCCCTGCCAAAAATCGCTCAACGCGACTAAAGAAGTTTTCACTTCAACAACAGGTTTAAGCAAAAACATCATAAATATTCATCACGCTAAACTCATTCCCAGCGTGCATGTCTTGACAATTAGCATGACTTCTTCTCTTATTACGTAGATTTTAAGTCCTGCTTCTATTTCCCTGCAAGCTGTATTATCAACTAGGCGCCTCCGCTAAGTACTAATTACAGTACTCGTTTCAGAGTAGGCTTAACTTGAACACAGCTCTCTAGGGTTGTCAGTACAAAAAGGATGCATGATAGTGCAAAGTTGCCAAGTTCTTAACAAAATTATCAAATCTATATATTTTATCCTCAAATTAAATATCATCCTCATCATCCTTATTATCTTCTGTAAGAGTATAAAACCCAATTCGAAACAAGAGGGCGATAGTTCGCCCCATTGAGCATTCGTCCAATTTCATTTGAATCCTATACCCACCTATTATATCGGTAGCATAGTTGCAACACACATTGCGAATGTCGTATGACTGCTTGATATTCGGACATGAGTCACACTAAAGAAAATATTAAAAACGGTATCTACGTACGTCCAGTACCTACACTCACCTCCTGAATAATTATTAATATCATATCTGCATAATTATAATTTAAAAAAAAAACGTCCAAGTGCGTGTCGATGAAATTATCCCAAAAACAAACTCAACTTTGTAGTATGAAAAACATGTTCTTCCATACGGAATATATTGGAGAACATGTTTTTGCAACCGCAAATATAAGTTGGTCGACTATTACTCGTTAACTTGTGGAGCTACTTAGCTGTGATAGTTTTTCTTTTAATTTCATTTCGTTTTCGTTTCGTAACCTACTGCCGTGATTTTTTCCACATATCCAAAACCAACCATTTAGCTTGCAGGGGGGGGGACACTTGACTCTAACAAAAATTTGCATTTTAAAGCTTAATATTTTGAAAACGGATACCTGAATCCAAAAATGGTTTTAACAATTTCACAATATTTTAGAACGACCTTTCCAACGACACCCCACACTATGGGATAAATGAGAAAAAAAAACATCCCCATTTTACGTGTAGGGGACGAAGAAATTGTTTTTCATGTTTTTTTTTTACCATTTTGTCAGCGTGATTGATATGTATACCCATGCCAAATTACAGCTTTCTAGTACTAAGAGTCTCTGAGCTAAGCCGCGGACAGACAGATAGACAGACAGACAGACAGACAGACAGACAGATGAACATTGCGAAACTATAAGGGTTCCTTGTTTACTATTGAACCCTAAAAAATGGAAACATACAAAATTACACATAATGAAAGTCGTTTACTTTAATCACTGAAAGTATAACATTTACTGTAGTATATTCAGTCTACTATATCCTTTAAAATGAGTGTCCAAGTTTTAAAACTAAAACAACTTAAGTATAAAAAATCAAATCTGCCTCCCGAATTTTATACAAAATTATTCCGCAAACTTGTCCCAGTTTTTGGCATCCCCGTTTTTAGGATAGGATGAGATTTTTCGTTCAAAAAGAGTGTCCTTAATGAGCTCACTTGAAAACAAACTTCAGGTATAGCGCACATTTTGGTTGACATCATTGTCTTTGATATTTGAAGCGTCGCGTTGTTACGGACGTCGAATGTTGTGGCTTTTGAATTACCGGTTTGTATTCTGTTCTGTGTTTGTTGATGAAGATATTTATGACGCAGGCTTCGTTGTAATTTGTTTTTCAGACAATGACTTTGTGTCGACAATGGTTATTTATATTAGAAGTATTTATACTTTGATGGTATTTCATACAGAATGGCATTCATAATGAAGAAATGGAGACTGAATCTCCAAAGTACGTACTCGCATATATCAGTTTACGACGTTGTCAATACGTAGGTCTGTACAGAAAATCAAGATTGTTCACTTCTTTATTTTCCACCATACCGCTGGCGAAACAACTAAAATGCAAATAAAACAAAACTATTGTAGTATTACCAACAGTTTATACAGAAAGCAATGTGTGCCTATTGTCCAATACAGTACGAACATTTCCGAAACATTACATTGAAAACCGAGAACGACATCGGCAAAATTACGAATACAATAAAAAGACCTCCAAGTGTACGATTATTTTCTTCGTGTAGCACAATAACCGTTCTTATTGCGAAGGCAGTAAAGGGCAGTGTAAGCGAATGAGTGTCAGTTCAGGAGAATGCAATAGCTTCCTTTTATTTTAGTGTTATTGCGGTATCATTCGAGCTTGGACCACCTGCTCTTGATACAACTATTATAACATACGGGGTTGTATATTCTCGAGCATTTTTGGTAGTTGAGTGAGGAGCTCGTGGCTAAGTAATTTCAGCCGATCGGGTAGATCTATCAGGTTAACCTACGCTTGCCGGGGTTGGTCCGTGGTAGGGTGACCATCTTTACATAGCGAGAGTCCTTCATGTCTCGGAAAGCACGTTCAGCCGTTGATCCCGGCTGTCACTCGTGGATCTTTGACAGTCGTTACGGGTCGTCAGAAAGTTTAAAAATCAGTCTTACCAAGGGGTATCGTATTACCCAGTTAGGTACTGGGTTGTATAGGTCAGATAGGCGCTCCATGTTAAATACTGGTATTCAGCTGCATCCGGTTCGACTGGAAGCCGACCCCAACTTGGGAATAAGCTAAGCAAATTGAAAGGGCATAGACAGTCCCCTTTGACATCGAAATAAAGAGTATTTGATCTTAAACCAACCGCTACCTAGAATCTACACCAATAGGCACACAAAATATGGATGAATAAAATCGCCTCTAAAATACTAAAGTCAATAAAATTTTCTGCTGATTAGTAACTCAGTCACCCATAACACAAGTTTAATCTTAGCTTTGGTGCCGGTGGAGATCGGTCAGTGATTTATACAATTTTTTTAAACAATATTGACACTAACATAAACTATAAAAAATGAATAAACTGAACATATGTAAATACCTAAAGTTAAATTATATATTATTATTAGTCTTGCCAATCTTACTACCCAGTAAATAAATTGTGGAGGCCAGATAGACATGCTCCATGTAAAATAAGCTCGCATCGAATGCAAAAAGAATTTTTGAAATCCGACTGGTAGTTTCGGAGATTATCCCCTACATACAAACTTACAAACAAATAAACAAACCAATTTTACTTCTTTATAATATAATAAGTAAGTATAGATACCTATGCACTGCCGATTATCATCCCGTGTATTGCCAGAATAAAGCCAGATCAGTGAGCTCAGTCCGTTCGTTCTACTGCCGCTATGTCCCACGCACTGCGGGATGTAAACCAAGGATTGTTCCAACATCATCTAGTGAAGCTTTGTATCGCTTCTCGTCGGATAAATTCTACTGTTTATTGTTTGTGAGATTTAAAATTAAATGAGTGTTTGGAGCTCTCTCGTACTTCAAGGGTAAAGCCAGACAGGTATTCGCAAGATTACGAAGCTGTCGCGGAAGATTATCCAATGTATCTTGACTTTATGTACGATTTTTTATTTATTTACTCGCATTTAACCCACTTATGAGAGATAATGAAGCATTTTACTTTGCTAGATAAAAATGGTCTTTAAATAATATATTTTATACTATAAAAAATGAGAGCTATATGCAATATGTCCGTATATATTGTTTTAGACATGTTCACTAATATTAATTATTTGGTATCTCTCAAAACTTGAATTTCTGCATGACACGTATCTTGCCAGCCGACACAGTCAGCCAATCATGTAAGTTTTAGAAAAGTCAAAACAACATGGAGAATGTAATCATGTTGTAGTCAATACTCTTTTTTTATTGTTGCTGCGACAGGAAACGGTCTTAATAATTACTGTCAAAGGGCATAGATAATCAGGAGTACGAGGTCTTGGCTAAGTGATAACAGCCGCACGGGTTGATTCATCAGGTTAAACTACGCTTGCCATGGTTGGTTCGTGGATGTGTCACCATCTTTACATTCTGAGACTCCTGCGTGCCTCGGAAAGTACGTTGATCCGTTGGTCCCGGTTGTCATTCGTGGCTCTTTGACAGTCGTTACGGGTCGTCAGAAGCCCGAAAGTCAGACAAGCAGTTAATACTGGTTGTCAAGGGGTGTGGAGTGTGTGGGGTGTGGGGTGTTAGTGGGTTGTGGAGGTCAGATAGGCAGTCGCTCCATGCAAAATACTGATATTCAGCTGCATCCAATTAGACTGGAAGCCGATCCCAACTTGGGAAAAGGCTAGGCAGATTGAAAGGGTATAGACAATCCCCTTTGACATCAAACATTTCTAATTGAATTGAAGAGGTTTCGATCTGACACCAACCGCTACCTAGAATAGGCACACAAAATATGAATGAATAAAATCGCCTCTAAAATACTTAAGTCAATAAAAAACAAAGTGGTGGCACTCCGGGAGTGCCAAAAGAAGTGAAAACTTGAACAAGATCACCTTAGTGGAAGAAAATTACTTGTATAGAACATTATTCCGTAACTTTATGTAAATAAAGAGCAAAATCGCGTTAAAAAAAAAAAGAGAGAAAAACTGAAATCTTTAAAGTAAAAATACTTGCATAGAACATTGATCCGTAACGTGATATATAGATATAATAATAAATAGAGAGCACAATCGCGTTTACAAAAATGAGGTGTCGTCACAGTGTCGCAAAATCAGTGGTTTAGTCCAATCTCAAACATGCCCAATGCGCCTAAAGAAGTTTTCACTTCAAAATTTCTGCTGATTAGTAACTCAGTCTTGCCATTCTTACTACCCAGTAACTAAATTGTGGAGGCCAGATAGACATGCTCCATGTAAAATACTGGAATTCAGCTATATCCCGTTAGACTAGAAGCTGACCCCAACATGGTTGGGAAAAGGCTATGCGGATGACGAATAACATAATTTTCACACAACAGCGACACAATGCCAAAAGTTTATTAATCGACTTCCAAAAAGGAGGAGGTTATATGTTGGTAGCGTGTTGGTTTTTTTTATGTTTGTCCACCGATTTCTCCATCAATTATGGACCGATTTTTTAAATTCTGTTTTGTTTGAAAGGGTATGCTCCCAAGGTGGTCTCATATAAATTTTATTAACTTTGCTTGGATAGTTTTTGAATTGGCTTCAATAATACGTTTTTTTTTCCCACTTAGTATGTGGATGATATGATAAGTTCATGTCATGTCATGTTTTTTACATAGCAGGTAGTAGTATTCGAATTTATGTGGGGTAGGTATCACAACTAAAAAGTGAAAAATACTTCGACTTCTAAAAAAACACTACAAAGCGAAAAATTACTTTAATTTCGGAAATCAGTGGCAAAAACCGAAAATTCAAAAGCAATAAGACCGACTTCCGAAATTAAAGTTATTTTTCGCTTTGTAGTGTTTTTAATTAACGATTTTGACGCGTTTTCTGATTCATGTTTGTAACTCCTACCTAGAATTAACAATTTTTTTTTTCAATAGGGCATCTCATAGCTGGCTGACCTCTGAGGTCATGACTATTTAACCGGTCAATCCTGTGGTTGCCTTAAGCAGCAAAACTCAAAGCCTCCAGCCAAGGGCATACAAACTAAGCTAAAAAGCTAGGAGAACGCTCTCTAAGGTCACCCCCTGTGGGGTACGAGCCTTGGCTTAGTGCGTCACTGGAGGGAGGACATCAAAGATGGGACGGGCTGGATCAAAGTTTTCATCATGATTCGGGGAATTTAAAGCTACTTGCATAGCTGCAACAACTGCTGGTACCTCGTTTTCGAGCAAGGGTCGGGGCGGAGTATCATTTAGAGTTTCATTCCATTTGGAGTTTCATTTAGGGTCGTGGACGCGATCAAAAAGGACCTCGGTGGCGAGGTTGTAATGATAGAATTAACACAACACTGGATCCTGGTTTTATATTAGTTTCAAGGTTTTGAGAAAGATTTTAACAGAAGTTAATGCTTTTAGATATTTACAAAGGTTATTTTACTAAGCATATAGCCTAAAGTCTAATGGATATCAAAAACTTTACGTTTTGCCGAAGGCCTCAGAAATATAGATTAAGTTTCAGAACTTAATTTCCAGTATGATCACAAATCAAAAGTTCATGAGCGGTCAACTACAACGGTTAGTTTTATAACTATTAATATTATGTATGTTGACATATTAGCTATTTAGTTAGTCGATTTTTTTATTCCTTGAAGGAATTTGAAGTGAACATAGTGGATTCTTGAGAGGATAACAACTGTCCCCAAAAACTGGGTTTGTTTCATCAAAATATTGTAGCGTGTACTCTTAAACAGTACTTATTTCCTTTTTATTATTATTTTTAATTAATTTATTATATTTTTATTTTATTATTATTTATTTCCTTTTTGAAAAAAATACATTAGTTTATGCACCAAGCAGCTGATGTCAATTTTGATTACCTATATTTTAATCATTACAGCTTGTTCTTACTCACTCCGACGAGCCGCAGTGCGACTGTTGAGCCATATTACAGACGATGCCTCACCTGTCGTCATGCTCTCTGTGCTACAACATTCTACCGTTGCATCTGCTGTAATTTGTATGGTGTAGTAAAGAATATTCTATTCTATTATATTCTCCATATTCTATTCTAGAAAAGCGTCCTGGACATTGGAAGGCCTCCCACGAGGTGGACCGATGAAGACATTGTGAAAGCCGCAGGAGTCTGCTGGATTCGGTATAAATAGAATCGGTCGAAGTGGCGGTTGGGGAAGGCCTATGTTTAGCAGTGGACGTCTTTCGGCTGAAATGATGATAATGATATTCACTGTGGAAGACCTTTTAGAGGTCAACGCTATCACTGTCGAAGTGGCCGAATTCTTGGTCGAACATTATTTAAAATATAGGTATAAACAAAGTCATCGATACGACGAAAAAGCTTGTTCTAAAATTAAAATTAAAAAAAAAACAAGAGCCATTCCAGAAGTCGATAAACACCATCGTATTGTTAAACAAAACTTTCAATTGTTTACAATACTCGTAACGATGTTAACGGCTTTAGCGCTCTCGGGATAGTAATAACGGATTAGTATATTTCGATTGCCGCATTGGTCTAGTAGTCTAGTAGTCTGCTGAGCATGAGGTCCCGGGTTCAATTCCCGGGTCGGGCAAAGTGTTATTGGGTTTTCCATATGGAATTACTCAGTAGTAGCCCGGAGTCTGTATTTGTGCCCGATTCATAAACTCCTTTAATATTATAAAAAGAACGGGCATCTTACAGTCATTGGCTTTTTTATGGATAATATTAATGTTTTTAGTATGTCATTAGCATAAATGCTGTGGGACGTAACATTGGCTACACCCCTCTTCCAGCAGCACTACAATTTTACTAGCTCTTACTGCTTTTTCTGCCATTACAAGCGACACAAAGATATTTATTTTAAGTCACAACAAGGCAGGATTATGCGACAAACATACATTATTTTACTAAAAATAACGAGAAGTTAGTTTTGATTGCCTAATAACCTTTTAACAGCAAACCCGGGAAAAGTAAGTAAAAAGTCACACACTGAAAGACGGATTATTATTTTTAAATACAAGTTTCGAATTAGGATTTTTTTTTTCAAACCCAGGCTCTATTAAGTGCCAGTCACATAGTTTTACTATTAAGATCTCTTTAGAATTAAATGATCACCAATAATGTGGAAAAATCAAAACAGCCCGTTTTTTTTTTGCAAAGGAGTGTAGCCACAGGCTCGCCCCTTGATACATGGAACTTAAACATAACTGGCGAAATGTGGATGTACTAATAGGCACACCTCTGCCCAACCCTTTGGGGAAATACAGGCGTGATGTTATATTATGTTATCTATTACGATTAATCTAGATGGTTAGATAAAAAATATCAAAAGCTTATGTTTACTGTTGTTGTGGTCAAAACCCTTTGAAAAAGACTTCTTATTAGAAAAATCAAAACATGTTTTCTACTGATAACGACAGCCCATTTAAGTCAGTATACACCGTGATATTTTAATGGTCTTACAAAAGCAACCCACTTCATGTATCCAATGACTACTAAACATTCATTAAAAAAATATACATATTATACACCGTGACATTTTAGTCGTCTTACAGTCAATATACCCGACATAAAATACCTCTAGGAGTAATTAAAAAAATGTTACAATGTATCAATTTTTTTTTACGAATATTTAGTAGTCATTGGATACATGAAGTAGGCTGCTTTTGTAAGACAACTAAAGTGTCACGGTGTATTGTAGGAGAAGTAAAAGTGTTTTCCCATCACTAGTCCTAGTTTTCAACGCCTCATATTTAATTTATCTTCCCTTATGAAATTCTAAAGGTCACACTTGACAATAGCTTGGTTAAAACTTAAATATTTGGAGCCCGATGATACAATAGGGTGCTTTTAACTATGAACTAACGAGAAATGAGGAACAATGGCCTATGTATGACGATAGAATATATCGCGCTACATAACTTTAAGATTGAACTTTACTTAACTATGTAGTAGTTCTCTCTCGCATCGACACGAAATTTTAATATAACAGGGTATTCGACTACTTTCAAAAATATACCTACTTAATTTAAAGACGTTACTGAACAAAGACAATTTGTGAAAAAAAAAAAAAAAATGAAATCATGTAGAAAAATGGAAAAGCGATCATTGTACCGAATGGTGCAAAATAACATGACGTGTCTTTACAGCATAGACTTTTAAATGCTTCCAATTTCGTATTTAAAAAAGATTCTTATATAAACATGTTTTTACTGTATCATATTTTTTTTCTATGTTTCGAGAAATATAATTTTAAAATAATCTGCCAATTACCCTTTTACAAAGATAGCTCTTTGTCTCGAAACAAAACTCAATTAACGTGAGACCAAAAGTTTAAACGGAATTACTAAAACCATCAAATATAATGAAGTTCTAATTTAAATAAAACTTTCGTTTGCTTGAATTTTAAGCTAAAATAGAAAATGCCAAATCGCATTCTGTATTCTATACGCACATCACCATTTAAGAATTTTACCAAGGAAAGTATGTACCTACGTAATGAAATCTCTTTGTGCTAGCAGAGTAGATAGTACGTGGGCTTGCGGACGGTGAGCAATGGGCCTGGTCCTTATCGGACGGTGAGCCACCCATTGCTCATTGTCTGATAAGGACCAGGCCCGGGTCGACGGCGCGTTATGTTCCACGCGCGCCTCAAAGAGATGTCAGCAGATTTGAAGGGGTCCACTAGGGCTGATGCCTGCCGGGTTTGCGAAGAAAACCGAAAGGGGAGATCGTGGCCCCCGGCAACAGGGCAACCGAAGGAACACGGGTGGGTTTTTGTCAGTAAGAGTCTGACACGCCCTCCCGCTCCGCCCAGAGCGGGAGAAGTTATTTGATGATTTCCCACTAAAAAAAAAGAGTAGATAGTACGTCGTGACAGATGGTACTTGGTCGACAAAATGGAATCGGATTGCAAGCTTCCTGGTTAATCTTTTGGTCGAATACGTACCAAACCTTGCATAATACCTATGTGCTTTTTATATTTTGCCATTATTTTTAGGATTCCGTACCTCAAAAAGAAAAAACCCTTATAATGCTTTAAGGGTTTTTACAACATTATATAAGGGTTTTATAACATTGTAGTTGAAAAATATGTTCTCCCACACATCGATATACGTCACGGTAAATTCTCCAACTGCAAATGTAAGTTTGTAATCAATTTATTTTTTATTTGATTAAACTATAAAGTAACGATTTTCGCTTTACTTGTGCTGTGAGACGTTGCCTTTCTGCCAAATTTCATGATTCTAGTACAACGGGAAGTACACTGTAGGTTTTGATTTATTTGCGAGGATCAAAATATGTCACATAAATGGCCGTATTTTTTTATTGCGTTGACGTAGAAGCTTGAAACTATAGACTTACATATTTGATATTAATTTCGATTTTGATAACTCCACGCGTTCTTGAGAAAAAGGATCTTGATAGGCTGACGGACGGACAACGAAGTAATCCTATAAGGGTTCTGATTTTTCCTTTTATGGTACGGAACCCTAAGAACGTGTTAAACATACTAAAATAAAACTCCAACAATATCAATGTCCTATCCATCTTACTATTTACTTATCTAAGGACAATATTTCACTAAGAGCTTATAATGTAGCCACACTAGTAATTGTGTGCGGAGGGACGGATAATAAAGAAATATTACGACGTGTAGGTACTCTCTCACGTATTTGATCACTATCTAGAAAATGTTGGAAAAGTTTTTAAAGTAGAAAAGAAAACAGAAACATATTGTAAGATTTTTAATCATAGTAAGTGTAAAATTCAAGGTAAAAAACGTTGTAGGTGCATACATTTACAAAATACAAACGCAAAATAGACTTGTTACCGTAGACATAAAATCGCAAGCAATCAACGGCAAATAAGAAAATAAAATAAAAAGTTTTTCAAACTGTACCGTGATACATATCCAATCAAAGGGCTTACTGTGAGGGTCTCTATTTTTTAATTTTTTAAATAAAAAGTTTAAAGTAATGAACCAAATAGATGAAAATTGACCATTACCATATGATCTCCGAAACTACTGAGCCTAATTTGAATAAAAAAACAGAAAACATTTCTATACTTATAGATTACAGAAAAACCTATAAGAATGGTCTTAAAATAACAATGTAAATCTCCCAATATTGTGCGTACAAACTTACATTTGCATTTGGAAAGTATAGGAAAGCATGTTTTTCGACGACAATCTTAAGTTTTTTCTTGGGAAAAATTCAACCCAACTACGGAATCCTTCAATGTGCGTAATCCGACACGAACTTGGCCGGTTTTTGGTTTCTATCCTAACAACATCCCAAAAAACTGTAAAGTACAATATTTTGCATTTTAGTATGATGTTTTAAATTAGTGACTTTTAGAGCTCATAGCTTTTAGAGGTACTGACAGTCAGCCAGGTGGTGGCGGAGCTGACTGCCCTGAGTGTTGCGGATGGTCAGGGAAATAAATTGTTAAGCTTAGTGACCACCAACTTAAATCATCCATATATTCAAAGCACAAGTTTCATTCTTTGACAGTGGTATGAAATGGCTATAACACTGGAAATTGACGTAGGGTTTTAGTACATATTCCTGAATGTACCAACATTTAAGTATGATACAGAATACAATTTATCATACTTAAATTTACTTTATGAGAGTAATCAAGACTCAACAAGATTATGAGTAACATTTACGACTATGTTAGTAAGCATAGACACTAAACAAAAACAAGGACAACAATACAAGAAATATCGGTTGGTCACTGTTGCGACATCCCATGAGAGACGGCACAACAGTGACCCACGTAATCCAGTCCAGGCGACTCACAACCATGCTTAATGTCTTAAGCATGGTTGCATACAGTGACCCACGTCTTACTGTGAATACAGTATCCTGTATGTCCTGTTGGAGCCGCCTAACACCCTGCGCACCAGGGAAGCGCACCTTTTACGCATCGTTGCGTAAAAACAATGTAGGTACATGCGCATATGCGAACATCCCTGACGCACTACAGAACCGAGGCAGCCTCATCAGTATCACCCGTGAAAGCTTTTTTTTTCTATGTATAATAACTTTTAATCTGTGCAATACAATTGATGATTAAGAAGGAGAAATTGCTGAGTATAAGATGGACGCTCAGCGGTTTAGTCCGCAAAATTGTGTCGCAAAAAGTCGCAATAAAATTTTTCATTCCACAGCGGTCACGCTCATCTGAAAGAAAGTTAGTATTACGTGCATGTCATTGTTTTCATTAAATTTATTAATCTTTAAGCGATTTTTTCTTACCTTCATATAATTTGGTATCATTTTTGTTGGTTACTTTTTCAATGATACCTAATTCAATGTTTATGCTTCTTGTTGAATGTTATCTTAGGGACTCTGAGAACAGGAGGAGACGCCCTGGGCGTCGGGAATCGCGAGCCGATTTCCGGCTATTTACGGCCGCCGGAGCAATGGGTAGCTCGCCGTCCGATAAGGACCAGGCTCGGGTCGACGGCGCGTTGTGTTCCACGCGCGCCTCAAAGTGATGTCAGCAGAATTGACAGGGTCAGCTAGGCCTGATGCCTGCCGGGATTGCGAAGAAAACCGAAAGGGAGATCGTGGCTCCCGGCAACAGGGCACCTGAAGGAACATGGGTGGGTTTTAGTCAGTAATAGTCTGACACACCTTCTCGCTCCACCCAGAGCGGGAGAAGTTATTTTATAATTTCCAAACCAAAAAAAAAAAAAAAAACGGGACTCTGAGAAACTTACAGCCAGTAAATAATTGATAGAACCATCTACAATGTGGAGTATTTACTCAATGTTGAAAGCCACAATAAAAAGAAAAGATGACGTGCACATTGAAACCTATCCCTTTGCATTTTTGAAAAGAATGTCAGTGCAATAATGTTCCCTTTTTCCTTTAATATTTTTTTGATTTTTTTAGTTTTAGAAATATAGTACATGTGGTTTAAAAATTACCGTGCTGTATTTTTTTATCTTAAGGTTCTCGCTACTGAGGTGAAAATTTGTTTGTTAAACGAGACCAAATTTATTTGCATCTCGTGTCTTTGAATCCCACGCTGCGCTCAGGATTCTAACCTAGAATCGCTACGCTCGTGATTCCATTATAGAATCCTTTGCTTACTCGGGATTTAAATCAACACTCGCAGCAAAAACCAACTTTGCTCTCTTGTTGCAAAAGTAATTATTTTCATGAAAGTTAATTATTACCACATTTTATTTCTTGCAGATGAACGCAATCGCTGTGAAATACAACAGTTGCTGTAACTACTAGAGCATCGTCCTCTGTGCTTCACAGTTTGGCATACTAACCCGCTGAGCATGTACCAAATGCTCTGCTACTTCTCTTTCTGTATCATCAATATTATCGCTATATTGCAGATCAAAAGCTTTTATACTTAGACGGGCGTGTGCCCAATGGGATTTTCCATCGGCAAAAATGAAAAACTTCCATACAAACTGTAATCTTCTGTTTCACTCCTTTAGGGGTGTGCTACAATTCCGCAAAAAGTAAATACTAAAGAGTAAATCATGGATATTAAAGCTAAAATCTCAAATTTTCGGTATAGGTTCTTAGCACCAGGGATACTATCAATGACATGTAAATATTTACAACATAAAAAGGCGAATTCATCTTTTGTTTGGAATGAGATTATAAAGTAAAATAAATACTCTGCGTTCGCAAAGCATCTGTAGAATCACGGATCATTTTTACGGAGGGCAACTTGGTAAATTAAAAGATAGGACACTACAACGATGGGGTACAGTTTTGAAAGTAGACGTGCGCTGAATGAAGATTGAAGGTTTTAACTAAAACCCAAGAAAAACGATAATATATTAGGTGTTTGATATTGCACGCAAGACTATTTTCGATCATTTTTTTTAAATAAAATTATTTTACTCTTCTTAAAATTTTGTCAGAATTCGTGTAAAATTAATATTGCTCAGCTGACGTGGAAGGTATTACAGAATGAGTTTGCAAACCGAGACCTCGATGGTAGTAATGAAGAGTTTAATTTTGTTCAGAATACGAATTTTAATTTGAAAATAAAAATAGCTCCTCTACAATTTCGTCGATATTTACAGCGTGTAACACGTAATTAACCGTTCTGTTATACTATATTATTATAATGAAAATACAACTTCGTTAGCTTGGTTTGTGAAACATAACGTGGTTAGATAGAGGTGTCTTACACACTCGCAAGCAACCAAATCGACTCAACCCCTAATCGTGTATACAGAGTAGTTCTTTTTTCAAAAACTACTCAACCCATTTCTGACAAAGTCACATTTTTTAAAGCCTAATGCTAAGCTTTAAGATAGGTTTAGTTGTTTTCGAATTATTGTTGTTTGAGTCAAAATGCAAGGAAAATGGGAATTTACGAAAAGGATTTTAGGACACTTTATTTTAAGAAAATGAACAAATGTCTTAAGGAACATTTTTTATTACATTAATTTTATTATTTTGTTTTTTTTTTATATTTTTTTAAAATTATATTTGTGTAAACATTTAGGATTAATTATTGTACTTATTTTATTTTTGATTTGTTATTTCACTATATGCTGCACCGGTTGAAGTCATCACGTCAGCGCCGGCTGTCGCTGAAAATCAATGCTGGGGCTCTGTCTCACACGGGGTCGCAGTATTTATGCTGAGCGATGGCCGTTTTGGGTGGACGTGACGCATATATTCCCCCAATTTGTTATTTACGTGTTTTTTTTTTTTATTATCTTTCTTTGCGTCATGTTTACAGTCAATAAACTTTTTTTTTAATTTGTTCTACTTTCTATTTGTTATAACCCCTAAGCTATATGCGTCACGTCCACCCAAAACGGCCCTGATGACAGCTTGTAATCAATTCTTCATCGATCTAATCAACTTTTTTTCGCCGTCCTGAGGAATTCCGTCCCACTCCTAACAACGCCGTCTTCAGCTCATCGATATTTAAAGGTGCCGATTTTGGGCTCGGACTATTCGTTTAAACTCGTTTCATAAATGCTTGATGGGATTCATGTCAGGAATAAGCGCGGGACAGTCCATGGACCGAATACTGACTTCGTCCAAACACTGTCTCGTGATATGCGCGATACCGGGCATTATCGTGCATCAATATAAAGGTTTCGATGACAAACTCCGCGTACGGAACGACATGTTCCTGGAGAATATCTGTAATATACCGATCAGCGTTCAGCCCTCCTCCTTAGGCTCCCGCAGGCAAAAAAATGTACTCAGTTTTCTCTTCTAAATAAATTCCAGCCCACATCATCAGAAGCCGCCGCCCCGTACACAACTGCTTCACGAAACAACACTGCGCAAATCGTTTTCTTGAACGCCTATATATCCGCCCCCTCCTGCCACTGCCATTCTACACTCATCCGTGTACAAAGTCGCCCGCCATTGCTCGATGTTCAAATTTAAATGGTCTCGAGTAAATGTAAGGTGCACTTGCCGGTGACTTGGCATCAATTTTGGGCCTGTGGCAAGCCTTTTTGGAGTTAGATTTGCTTTCTTCAGGCATCTTCTAACTGTCTACTCGCTGACAGAAACGCCTCGAACACGCCTCAGCTCCTGCTGCACATAGACACCAGTCAGATGATTCCGCAGTGAAGGTAGAATAGACCGATCGTCGCTCTCAGAAGTGCACCGGTGCGGTCTTCTATTGAAAGCACCAGTCTCTTGGAATCTTCTGTATACATTAGATACAGCAGATTGGCTTAAATGCATCTGAGAAGCGACTGCCTGCTGACAAAGTCCCTGTTGCAAGAGCTTAACAACTTAATATCCATGCATTCGTCAAAACAATGATGATGATGCTGGAAGATGTGTTCAGATCATTCAATGGAAAGCAAAAGCTAGTTGCGGGTGTTTTTAAAGGGGTAGTTGTGAGCGCTAATCGTGGGTACCGTAAACAGTACATTTTCCTATAATTACATTCTCTGAGCTTAATAAAAAACAAATACAGAATCGATTTGAATGTTTACGGTGTGATCTTAAAGCTTAAATTTCAGGCTTTAAAAAAATATAACTTTTTCATAAATAGAATAATTTTGAAAAAAAAAAAAAAACTGCTTTGTATTCACTGTGAGCGGTTGAGTCGATTTGGTTGCTCGCGAGTGTACACCATCATTTTACAAATTTTTAGGTCCCATTTAATAGGGGGCGAGTCTATTGCCATTGGTTTTGTGAAACTTGTACGAAAATGATAAAACAGGCCATTAAAAAAATAATAGCCAAAGAAAAAATTGAATCAAATTAAATACTCGACAAAATGATTTCCTCTTAAACACTACCAACAACACTGTGCTTAGTAAACACAAACCTATCAATCGTTAACCAGTTTCAACTGGTTTTGGTGTTTATTACACTTGTTTGCATTAGATCTACTTGTTTCGGCGTGACAACGTTTTAAAAATAACAAATAAATCATTGAGGTCCATTTTAGGAAATGGAACTCGCATAATTTGAAATTGAATTTTTTTAGTATGAAAGAAAGAAAGAAAATATGTTTATTTGTGGTAAACATGGCGCAAAGAAAGATCACACACACAAAAACAGGCCAATTGCGTATCAGATCACGCACAATGAAGGATTCCGTAGTTTCGATGAATTTATCCTAAGAACAAACTTAATTGAAAAACATGTTCTCCCATACATTCCAACTACTGTAAGTTGTACGTACAATATTGAGAGATTTACCGTGCTATTTTAAGACTATAGACTTCTTAGTGGTTTCTATGAGTAAAGAACCATTCTTTGTATATTTTTTTTCAGAATTTTAGTTTCTGTAATTTCGGAGATAAGCAAGAATGGACAGTTATCATAAATTTTCTTAAATATCGTAAAAACTCTTTATGTTAAAATTGTAATAAAATATATTTGAAATCCTCACAATAAGCCCTTCCATCTAATGTGTCATACGGTACAGTTTGCATTTTTTTTTTACCAATTTTCTTCCAATAAGTGACCTGGAATGAATGAGTGAATGTACAAAATTCATTTATTTACGTTACACGTTCGTATTTGGGTCAGAGAAATTCATAATATGTGTACCAAATTTCAACTAAATTGGTTCAGTAGATTCGGAGCAAATTGGCTGTGACAGATGGACAGCCAGCCAACCAGACAGACAGACACACGAGCGATCCTATAAGAGTTCCATGTTTTCCTTTTGAAGTACGGAACCCTAAAAAGAACAAGTTCGGGGAGAATATGCTTCACATCCACACGTTGTGTAATAAATATGTATCTTTGTTATGATCTTTCACTTCTGGCACACTCATGGTGTGCTGCACGCGCAATTTTTTTGTGCTTCATATAATTTTTCTCAATTTTTGATAAAAACGGAATTATTGAAGTATCACGCAATAACCACTGAATCTCTCATTCCTTTGTTCCCACGCGAGTGATAGCTTTAATCAAACATTTAACTGAACTATAACAAAAGGCCCACACGGAATGCTAAAATAACTTTGATAAAATATTCACATACACTACGAAAGGGACTGTCTGCCGAATTCCTTGAAGGGGAATGCGGAATTTATTGGACACCTTCCGTTTCAATTTGCGAACGCCGAGCAGAGATGGTGTCATTTCAGTCCGGTCTCCTCTCTTGAGAGCTTGGACAGTGACGGCAGGAAACGAAGTTACGCGAAAGACTTCGTTGTAAATCGGTTTTGACGTCCCCTGTCTAAACTTATACGGAACTAAGGCGGTGGACCTGTATAGTGCCGTTATTATTGATGCAAATCATAATTTTAGGTCTCACTAAGACCTGCATTTTGTAGTTGGTTTCTTCCATACTAATATTATAATGCGATATAAACTCTGGCTGTCTGTGTATTTGTTACCTTTTCACGCTTAAACCAGTGAACTGAAACGTTTTATGTTTGATAGCTTCAGCATCTGTGTGTGATGCTGATGATATAGCCTGGGAACTGGAGAAGGTCGTGCATAGGCTAATTATTATCCTGAATTGTTTAAATTTATTTTATTATTATTTAGTATCTTAAAAGTTGGCAACATCGCAAGTAGCTGTCAAATATTTAACTATTTTGACTACTTTGGCAATATTACTGTATGGAAATAAGAAATGTTGCTAACTAGCGAACTAGAATTTTAATAATGAATTGCAATTATAACTTTGGATTTGATGTTGTAACCGTTTCAAGTGTAAAAATGGCATTTGGAAAGTTTCCAAATACTTCTTTTACATCTAAAACTAAATATTCGGTGTTACGATATTAATGATTGCATTTCATTATCAATATTCTAGTTCGCTAGTTAGCCACATTTCTTATTTCCATACAGTAATATTGCCAAAGTAATCAATACAGCGCAATATTATGAAATCTATTTGCAACGTTGCCCACTTTTAGAATAAACGCTCTTCGTCTGCCACCATAGGAAGATGGCGTGAGTTTATGTATGTATGATTCATACTATGTTCTTGACCTTTAGGAAAAGATCGACGTATTTTCCGTAAACCTTTAAAAAAGATACTTAATTTCTGTAACTAAAACAAATAACACGGGATTTCGCTTCCAAAGTTAGTTGAACCCTAAACTTGAATACATAATTAGTTTAACTCTAAATTATATAAAACTAAAAACTGACTTCAGGAGCTAAATTAGAAAGTTTGTTAACCCTTCACTGCCGCTAAAGTGTTGGCCTCAATTCAATTATTTAAAATTAATAGATCGCCATCCAGCACCAATTAGTTAAGATAGGAAACTGAATAAATTATACCTATTTGTTTCACAGGCATATTACAAAGTTAATAAAAAGGAAATACTAATAAATAAATTACTAATTACAAAAATTTAAATAATTATCATTATTTCAAGTTTGTAGCTATAAATAGCTGTCGCGTTTTAGCATGGCAATAGCGGTCATTGACCCATCTACATTTTCTAGCATTTTTGTTCCATTATCTAAAATAAAATTCGTTAACGTCGTGAATCGATATCTACCGTGATTTTCAACATGTTCCAAATATGAAAATCTCATACGCAGTCTATTGTTTGGGTTCCTACGGATATATATTAGGGAAGGCGCAAAGACCACTATTGCCAAAACAAGTTTTAGTTATTTTATCATGTCTCATTCCAAATTACATTTAAACAAGTAATTTGTTTATATTTTTGTAATCATCTTACATTTTTAAACCCTTCGTTTTGATACCCCACTTACTGGATAGGTTTGGGAGTTTTTGTTTGTTGAAAACATACATATTTTTAGCATCAAAGATCCGTCATTTAGCTTTTTTTTATTTTAATTTACCCACCCAGTGACACTCGCACAATAAAGGCGAATTTAACAATCTAATCGACATAGCGTTCATCAAAATCGGTTAACCCGTTTAGTAGTTACGAGGGAACATAGGAACCGACATACATTCATACATACAGGTCAAACACATAACCCTCCTTTTTTGGCTTCACCGCAGTCGGGTAAAAAAAAAACAATTGGAAGCAAGCATTTTGCTAAACGTAAATTATAACAAGGAAGGTAGGTTGGCATAAGCAATTAAACGGAAAGAAATTTCAAATTCTACTTAAAACTTCCACTTTTCTCATTAGCATTATTTATGAAAACTAATTTATTTCTAGAGCAAACTATTACTAAAGTAGAATACTCTATAATACCCATTATACCAATGTCATAATGAATACAATACAAACACGAGTTTTACAATCTCTGCGTTAATTATATATTTAAATTATATATTTAACGACCTCAATGTAGCCGTAATTTATAAAGAGCGAAACAGTAGGACTACTCCGTATGTATAAATGGAAGGGCATTGTTATTTGGCATGTATTTAATCGAACTACTATAATTCCTATTTTGCTCTCCTTTTTTTTTTTTTTTTTTGAGGGTGGGAAATCATCAAATAACTTCTCCCGCTCTGGGCGGAGCGGGAGGGCGTGTCAGACTCTTACTGACTAAAACCCACCCGTGTTCCTTCGGTTGCCCTGTCGCCGGGGGCCACGATCTCCCTTTCGGTTTTCTTCGCAACCCCGGCAGGCATCGGTCCTAGTGGACCCCTTCAATTATGCTGACATCTCTTTGAGGCGCGCGTGGAACACAACGCGCCGTCGACCTGGGCCTGGTCCTTATCGGACGGTGAGCCACCCATTGCTCACCGCCCGCAAGCCCGCGCCTACGGTGGCCGGAAATCGCCCCGCGATTCCCGACGCCCTGGGCGTCTCCTCCTGCGGCGGTTAGGGGCGTGAGGGCGCGAAATTTGCCTCTCCCTCACGCGTTCCGCCTCCTCCTTCGCGAGCATTACCGCTTCGCAGAAGGAGGTGACGGCCTCCCATTTCCTCTCGCTCCGTACCATAGCCTGAACCAGGGCCGGACGCGAGAGATCACCGCCGCCGATCGCCTCCACGAGGACACGGCGATGCTCCGCCCAAGCTGGGCAGACCTCCACCGTATGCTCCACCGTGTCCTCCGGGCGATCCACACAATGGTGACACCCGGGCGTTTCCTCCCGCCTTATCCTGTGCAGGAACCTCCCGAAACAGCCGTGACCGGTGAGGACCTGCGTCAGGCGGAAGGTGAGGACGCCGTGGCGCCTCTCAAGCCACTCCTCAAAGAGGGGTCTTATCGCCGCAATTGTGGCGTGCCCAGCGCTAGGTTGCGACAATCGCACTCTCCATGACGCCATGAGATCCCGCCGGAGCTCTGTCCGCTGAGCCGCGATTTCTCGCGGCAGCGGAGCTAAGCCCCGGCGCCTCGCCTCCTCTCGCCACTCCCAAATGTGCGCGAGGACCTTTGCCTCCAGATCCCATGGCGGTAATCCGGCAAGGAGGCTCGCCGCCTCGCAGGAGACCGTGCGGTATCCTCGGGCCAGCCGGATGGCCATGACCCTCTGGGACGCGTTCAACCGGCGGGCTGGCCGCAGCCTTAGTGAACGCGCCCACACCGGTGCCCCGTAAAGGGCCATGGTATTTTGCTCTCCTAAAAATATGATTGAACAAACTAATATAAGGATTTTGCCTCTTTTTGTGAACCTTGATACCAGGGTATCCTAGCTTAGATACCTTGACCAACTGTGTGAAAAGCCAGAACGTTAAAATGAGGCTCAATTATTTAAAAAAAAAATGCACCATTAGATGTGCAGAAAGTTTGAAGAGGATCAGTCGAATAGTACTTGTTATTTTATCTGGCAGTGCAACCCACATTCGATTGGTACCTGTGCAAGTGTGCAAGGCAATTGCATCACAACCACATTTTAAATCCGATCAAACCTTTACCTTGCTGCCCTCCTCCTGCGTCGCCCTAAACTGAGGTCTGTTGGGGTACAGACCTCAGTTTGTTTTCAAGGGGTGCCCTTAGCGTGTAGTCGCTTATTTTATAAGTTTTTTGGAGGCATTGCCAAATGGTAAAGCACCCCAGGATAGCTCGGTTAAGCAGCCAACACTATCCTAGATTGACCTGCGAGAAGCCCTATACCAGAAAAAAAACAACAAAAAACCACCTGCACCACTTTTCTCGCGCTAGAGAGTACAAACCTTTTAAACATATAGCTGTCACACTGAACTCATCATCATTATTCACCCGAAAGCGTCCAGGTGTACAAAAGCCCCTTGTCCATAAAGCATACGAGAGTTCCAGCTGTACAAAAGCTACTTGTCTACAGAGCATACGAGAGTTCCAGCAATACAAAAGCTCCACAGAACAAACGATAGTTCCAGCTACACAAAAGCTCCTTGTCCACAGAGCATACGAGAGTTCTAGCTGTACAAAAGTTCATGGTCTTATAGTACTTAAAAAAGTTCCAACTTTTTATTAATAACCCTAGTAGCATTAGCACAAGTAGTTGTTGCTGCTACTTTTGCATGGACGTAGAGCACTATTTGCATTTGCATATCCATGTAACATATCTGGCAATGGCCAGTGACAGTTGAATTTAAGGCGAAGTAAACAGTAGGTAGGTAGTAAAACCTCGTAAATGCTTATTGTCATTAGTTTGTCATACAACGACCAGGGTCTAATTGTCTACGTGACAGTTGGGTAGTTCAATCTTTAGTGAAATTTCAGTTTTGTGGCAATTGATGCCTAGAATTATAAAGCAATACGAAGAAGATACATCTTCTTAGCATAATCAGCCTATAATGTTCCCACTGTTGGGACACAGGCCTCGTTTCTGTGAGAGGGAATGGGCCGTAATCCATCACGTGGGCCTAGTGCGGGATTGTAGATGTTACATATCTTTGATTTTTTGGTAGAACCAAAAAATCAAAGATGACACGACATGACATGGACATGCCGGTTTCCTCACAATGTTTTCTTTCACCGTTTTGAGAGCAGAGGTGATGAAATAATTTACACAAAGTAAAACGCCTGGCAGGGTTCGAACCACGATGACCACTTCGACCTAAATTTTTTAACTCGCAGCCGCTACCACTGGGCCACCACTGCTTCCAGAACTTAGAACTGCTGAATCTACTTACGTAGTATGTTTTGTAGCGAACCTTCTGTTCTTTCCTACTTAGTGCTGGAACTGCTATTAAAGTCAACGAATACTGCACTAATCCGGTTTTATGACCCACTGATTGTTAATAAACACTTAATACGTGGTTTTCTCGTATTAAAATGAAAATTTCTGTCATAAAGTGATTTGGTTTAGTTTATGTTCCTTCTTCTTTGTGTCTACGGTTCATTACAAATATGTTACTTTGTTGTATCTGATTTCACTGGAATTAGCGGTTAATATGCTGCGGTCCCACGGCTCATTTTTTTACAGGATTGTGCCAGGCTAGGCCGTGGGAATCGTTTTTTTGGGTAGGTAATTATCAAATAACGTCTCCCGCTCTGGACGGAACGGGAGGGACTGTCAGTTGTGCTGACATCTCTTTAAGACGCGCGTCAAACATTATGCGCCATTGACCCGGGTCTGGTCCTTATCGGTCGGCGAGCTACCCATTGCTCACCGTCCGAAAGCCTACGGTGGCCGGGAATCGACCTGGGATTGCCGACGCCCAGGGCGTCTCCTGCGGTGGCTAGGGGCGTGACGGAGCGAAATTTGCCTCTCCCTCACGCGTTCCGCCTCCTCCTTCGCGAGCATTACTGCTTCGGTGAAGGAGATGACGGCCTCCCATGCTCTCTCACCCCGTACCGTGGTGGGCCATGCCCCGGCCATGGGCATGGACCAGAGTCGGATGCGAGAGATCACCGCCGCCGATCGCCTTCATGAGAACATGGCAATGCTCCGCTCAAGCCGGGCAGATCTTCACCGTATCATCCGGGTGATCCACAGAATGGTGACACCCGGTCGTTTCCTCCCGCTTTATCTGGAACAGGAACCTCCTGAAACAACCGTGTCCGGTGAGGACCTGCGTCAGGCGGAAGATGAGGACGCCGTGGCGCCTCTCTAGCCACTCCTCAAAGAGGGGACTTATCGCCGCAATTGTGGCATGATTAATATGACAAAATGAGGCCTGTGATCAAATGAAAGGGCTTGTTGTGATGATCTCAATTGTATTTTTTTTATAATTTTAAAATAAATACTTTTAAAGATATTTAAGAAATTTGTCAATTCCCTCCCTAACCGAAACTACAGAACCTATTTTGAAAAAAAAAAATACAGAGAATGGTTCTTTACTCATACATTACAGGAAAACTATAAAAAGTCTATGGTCTTAAAATAACGTGGTAAATCTCTCAATATTGTGCGTACAAACTTACATTTGCAGTTGGAATGTATGGGAGAACATGGTTTCCAACAACGAGGTTAAATTTATTCTTGGGATAAATTAATTCCAACTACGGAACCCTTCATTATGCGTGGTCTGACACGCACTTGGCCGGTTTATTCTATCAGGCATAATGGTCTTTTTGCAAAACTTTTTTGAATGGCACTATCATATCTAACACAGGTTTGTGATTACCGTTCCTTTGCAATTTTAACATTTGATGTCCCAGTGACTATAATAATCACACTTTAAAAAGCCATATTGTTGCCACTATTTCATGAATTTTCCTTCACAAGAAAATGGCCAACTGTTGCCAAGTGTGCAGGTGAAAATGACCAGTTACTAATAGTTAGTCATTATTGTACAGTATAAGCGGCCTATCGAGACCTGTCCCTTAATCGGTGCAGCTTCGGAGAAAATTGTCTGTGACTGACGGACTGATAGACAGACACACGAGTGATCCGTTTGTTCAAACGGATGTACGGAACCCTAAAAACAAGATATATCCTTTCAAAACTGCACATCATCCTTATAAACAGAACTATGTATGTATGTATATTTATGTGAAGTCTTAGGGTTGAATAGATCACTGATTATACATAAGGCATGTCTGTCGCATCTCAAAGAGCATGTTGAGATGTCGTCCGTTCGTCACCCTTGCTATGTATACGTGACACGTATTTTAACTTCCCTTCGCGCTTTAACTTGTGGTACGAGCAGAATTGTAAATGTTTTTTAACATTAATGTTTGGGTAGATGTTTTTGTGGAATGACTTCAAGTATTAATTTATTATCTAAACACTGGAAATTAGGGTGATATGGGAAGTATATATATTGCAGAGAATTGGTAAACATGGCCATTCATTTAGGTTGGATTAAAATAATCTCTACAAGCGACGATACCGAAGTGCGTCTGGTGGAACTTGGCGAGCAAATGGTACTGTTTTCTACAACTAAAAGTACCTATTATAAACATGATTGTACTGTCTGAAAAATCTACCGTTATCTTAACTAATATTATAAATGCAAAAGTGAGTTTGTTTCTTTATTTGTTACGCTTTCACGCTAAAACGGCTGAACAGATTTAGATACTTTTTATCCCGATATTCCCAGGGGATCGAGACTTATGCGCGTGAAACCGCGGGGCGCAGCTAATAATAATATTATAAATTTAAAAGTAACTCTCTGTCCGCCTGTTACCGTTTTACGCATAAACCACTGAAGAGATAGTTGTGAATTTTACCGATAGGTAGCATGGGACCTGGAAAAGGACATAGGCTACTTTTCATCAAGGATATTTGTATAAAAAACCGGACAACCCCGAGTCGGACTCGCACACGAATGGTTCCATACCATAAAAAAAAAAATACTTTTGTTTAAAAATACAGGGTTCTTTTAAGGGAACCCCTTTTAAATTTTTACTTTATTTAATTTTTATTGTTTGTTGTTATAGCAGCAATAGAAATACATAATTTGTGACTGTCAACTGTCTACCTATTACGGTTCATAAGATACAGCCTGCTGATAGATAGACGACGAACGGACGGACAGCAGAGACTTAGTAATAGGGTTCCGTATGTCACTCTTCGGTTACGGAACCTTAAAAATAAAGAAAAATAGACATTTAGTGTGAGAGATAGAGAGAGTAATATCTTTCTTCTCTCTCATGTAACGAAATGTTCCAAAACGTGACGCATCTTTGAAATTTCACTCTCAATTATTCTCGGCTAATTATCGAATCGATGCCGAAGAAGTTTCGCTTAAAAAACTTTAAAAATTCCGTACAAACTTTAACAGTTTAACCGTATTATTTTAAATTCTTATCACAATACCCGGTTAGTATGGTAAATGAGCTCGTAAGAGTGAATAGCGGCCGATACGTTACCGGGATCAACGCGAGTGGACTGAGGCGATACGGCCGTAAATTATGGCCGTTTTCAACATTGGCCGGCTATATAGTGTAACAAAGAATGGCATCATTAGCTTCTCTGGGTGAGGAATGAGACCGTTAATCATAGAGGGTGTAGGTGTAAGGATTGTAGTTATAAAGAATTGTGTGTCTCGTAGGTACTTTGTTAGTCTTTGCGTTTTATGTCAGGATGGGTTTGAAGTTCACTAAAGGATTCGTTCTATACAACATTAAAAAAAAAATCCCTGTCGATCCGTGAGGGTGTTGTTAGGTATCATATTGAGAGTCTATTTATGTGGTAGTTTTCAGGAAAAACGAAAAAATCACCACATTTTTTCTAAAGGGGTAATTTACCGTGTAATTACATGGGGTGTGGGCGGCTGTCGTTTAGCGGGTGTCTGCAAGTCGTAAGCCCTATTGAAAATTTTCAATTTTTTAGTGGGCTCTGGGTAACTTTGGTACTAAAAATGTGAATTTTAGATAGCAATTTCTTTTTTATTTTCAATAATTATAAGATTTTTTATTACTTCTTGGTAATGTTTTTGCAATACTTATGTACCCCTTTCGGATCGGACAGGGTTTTTTTACATATTGTATGTAGGAGGTAATCTCCAGAACTCCCAGTCGAATTTGAAAAATTCTTTTTTCAGGGGTAGTGCAATTCTTGTGCAAAGTCGCGGGCAGAAGCTAGTATTTTATAATCATGCTTAAAGGCTACATATTTACAGTTTTATAGTGGCTATTTATTTGTCGTGATGGTTCAGTGGTTACGGCCTCGCCTCTTATGCACGAGGTTGTAAGTTCAAATCCAGATAACTACCAATGTGACTTTAAAATTCATATGCATTTTCTAAGTTTATCTTGGACATTACTGAGATCAGTGAAGGAAAAAATCGCGAGCAAACATGGACTTATTCTTAACCTAAGTCTGTAATAACCAACCCGTCTTGAGCAAGTGTCGTGATCAATGCTCGTGCCTTCTGTTTATGAGAAGTTTATTTTTCCCTGCAGTAGGTGGCTGGTTTTATTATGGCTTCTAGGTTGTGCTAAGATAGTTATTTGATTCAGGCATGACCTTGCAGAAATCCATTATAAAATACAATAGACGTAGATATATTTAGTAACCTGTTCCACTTAACTATTCCCAAAGAGCCATAAAAAAACATGTAAGAAATCGAAACGTGTTTCACCTGTAAATGAGGCATCCTCAGGATGACGATTGACTTGTCGCGAACCTGAACACGGCGTGTTGGTCTCTCCGTTAGCACCCCGCGTAACAACACGCCGTGTTTGGGTTCGCGACAAGTCAATCTATTTCTTACAGGGTTTTTTTATGACTCTATGAGAACACTTAAGCGGTACAAGTTACTAAATATATCTACGTCTATTGTATTTTTTTTTTTGCTAAATTAATATATTGTCTTTCTTTCCATAATAGTGTTCAATCTTCGGCAGGCAATAGTTTGGATGGCAATAGTGTTCTAAGCGGAACTGTTACAAATAAACAACGCTGCTATTAAATTGAAGAGCTCATTGATCTGCTTGTTTTATTTTTAAAGATACTCTCTAAAATCTTTGAAAATTCTACAATCTTTCAGAATCTTGTTGCAAATTTTTAGTAAAAAAGTAAAATAATTATAAAGATGCTTCAATAAAACATTGCACTTGACGTAACTCTTAGAAGCTTAAAAGCCTTTTTTTTTGTAAAGGTTTTTGTTGTTTTTATCTAAGCTCAAAAGTATTTATAAACATCAAAGCTGATGAAAAACTATGTACTTAATCTTAAGAAATATTAAACGTAACATCTCTTTCTGTCTGGCCGTTAGTGCTCTTATATCTCGAGAAACATTTATGAACAAGTGATTTTCGTTTAAACTATTATTTTAAATGACTACGTTAAAACCTGAAGTACTACTAAAATAATTAAAATTAAATAATCCACGCGAGCAAACGCGACTTCCTCGCAATATGATTTATTATTCCCTGGACTCGTATTTCTATCTGGTTTAGTAAATACCATTATTTACTAGATAAATTAATTATATGTTAATTATTAGATATTGTTAATAATTGCTAATAATAAATAAAAATAAATATTGTTATTACTGTTATTGTTAATAATACTGTTGTTTGTTATTAATTAATTGTATGTGTAGTTAATAATAATTTATTTCTTTATTTATTATAATATTAATTTATCTGTCATTGCTTCATTTTCAATTATTTTTACCTATTGTGGTTAGTAGTCTTATTTCAGGTGCATCGTCTTCACATATAATTGTATATTTAATGCATATAAAATATTGTAAAAAAATTACAATATTTGACATATTGTCAAAGCTACCGATGGTCAGGGCTCCTGAGAGAGGAACCTCGTTACGATACGCGCCTTGTCCAGAAGTAACGCTTTCGGGATCAAGCCCTTGATCTAGCTGCCTAACTAGAGCCTCCTCAGATGATGGTCGAGGCTCTTGCCATTGGCCGTCACGACTATCGGCACAATGACTGCTATAACCACATTCCACACGTCAACAACCTCGCGAACTAAGTCTTGATACTTAATCTGCTTAGCTTTTTCAACTTTCACGAGATTCTCGTCATGCGGGACCGCTATTTCAATAATTCATTGTGCGACGGATCTATCACGAAATGCTATTATTAAGTTCCAGAATTTCATTGGTACCTTACTGAAAAAGAGCCCGACCTGTATTTCGTGTGGAATTAACAAAAAACTTTTGAACAGTTGACGACCTAGAAAGAAAGAAAGAAAAGAAAGAAAAATTGTTTATTCTGCACCAACTAAACGCGCATCAACTTTCACAAATTAGCCAAAAGCCTCGTAGCCAAGTAATAGAAAACATGTCAAGATTGTCTATTACTTGAATGTCAGAGCCATAGACTATTAATATTGCGTAATATTACCGACGAGTGTTACAACACTGGCCATTGACAGCTCCACCTCAACATTATTTAAATTTAAATAATATTGGTGTTGTATAAAAAGCAATAATTATTTTGAAATCCGACGCAGTCGGGTAATAACGCATAGTTTTCATTTTTGTCACCAACCGCTAGACAAAGTCTCAAGCCGATTTTGAACTAATGAATATTTAAAAACAAAACAGATGCATGTAAAAAAGTAGGACGTATCACTTTGGCAAGCAGTGAAGTTTAAACTGTATAGCAACTCATGTGGTATGACAATCAGGTCACTCACTACATATTTCACCTCTGTTAAACCACCCAGAACATCACAAAACTGAATAAAACCGGCCAACAAAGGATGTTACACAATAACTACTCACTGCCCACCCTTCAGTAAATGTAAATCAAAATGCGCGTACACAATTCAGGGGCCCAATCGACTAATCATCCGCTTTGCCAGGATTCCAACGAGGTCGGGAGGAAATGAAACCGCGTGTTTCGGTGCCAAACCTGAGTGTACTTGGACACCGTTCAAGTGTTGACACATCGAACGCCAGATAAAATGGGCGTGCGGTCGTTTGTCTCTGGTTTCTATACTTTAAGTAAATAATAAATATTTTGTAGAATTTATTTATAGTTATATAGGAGTAGGTACTATGTTTTATTTTGATATTTTTGATGTATGCTAAAAAAACCCGCCCTAGTGCGAGTCGGACTCGGAAAGGTACACGAAAACGACTCGGTGATACACGAAGGGTACCACCGTACAATATCTAACAAAAAAAAAAACAGTGGCACTCCGGGAGTGCCGACAGAAGTGAAAACTTGAAAAAAAAAAACGGCACCGCGTTAAACAACGCGTTGATGTTTACGCACCGCGGAAATCAATGCGTTGATGTCTTTTTAATGGTCAAAAGGTGGTGTCATCACGGTGTCGCAAAATCAATGCTTTAGTCCCATCTCAAAAATGCCGCGTCTAAATAAATAGTAATTAATCTGAACATACAAAGACAACTGCCTTGTCAAAAAATTTACTAGATAGCAAAAAACAAGTTATATTAGTTAATCTGAATATACAAAGCGAAAGGTCATTCATTTACTCGCTGATTAATAGTTATTTACGCAACTGTTGTATAATATGGGGTACTAAAACACGAATGTGGGCTTAGTATCACATGAGTGTTTTAATACCTAATTATGTACAGTTGCATACAAGACTATCTACATCCATGATACTGAATCCTCTATAAAAGGTTCTGAAATCATAGGGTGTTGAACAATATTGTTTTCTCAACTTTCCTGGTAATAATTGGTTAGAAATGTCCTATGCTGCATTAGAAATAACTGGTGGTGTATCAAAGCTTGTATCACTAATTTTTGTAAACAACAAAGTAATACATTTTTGCAATACTAATATCGAACAAAAATGGCCGGATATGACGACGTGAATAAGAATAACAGCGCTACTGTGGTAGTGAAATGCGCGTGCATGACAATGTTCTTTTTTGAAATTCGAGTTGCATAATGAAATTTAGTACAACATTATAACACTCGTTTGGATGATAATTATTATGGTTACTATGAGACTGGCTGTTTTAATGTTGGCAATAAGCTAACTGTTTCAGAAACTTTTATAGAGGATTTATAGCATGGACGCAAATAAAAAGATAAATAAAATTGTCACTGCTGTCGGGGGACCGTTGCGTCGTTGTGTGGTACACTTCTTAATCTAAGAGTTCCGCCGACTCTTTAATTTTCAATTTCATTTAATTTTTATTATTTGTGGTAAAAATGGCAATAGAAATACACAATCTGTGAAAATTCCAACTGTTTCTAATACAGTCTGCTGACAGACACGTGAACGGACAGCCAACGCTTAGTAATAGTGTTCCGTTCGGTACCCCTCGGGTACGAAGCCCTAAAAACGAGTACTAACAATCACTATCTATACTACAGTTTACTTAAAGACGAATTTTCCCTTATCTACTGCCGATTCGCAAGGAAAATTTACTGTCCGTTTAATGAAATCACAACTGTCGTTCCAATTTGACATTTAGTGTAAATTTTCCTAACAATTAATTTTTCTGACTGTACCTTCTTAGTAAACAAATTTATATTTGCCTGCCTTGCTGTAAGTTTCCCGATAAATATTAAGGGAAAAATATTATATACCTAAATCATAAATAAATATATTTTGTTTGCTTTCCTGGTGCTATATTTATTGGATGTGGTAAGCGTTTACGGAGATCAGTTCGGGTGCAACAGGAAATAAGTCGTTTTGTAACTTGAAACTTTTTAGTATTGAAGTTTCTGTAAAATATTGTGGCCATCGTTTTGTTGTCCGAATGATTTGTTGATTGTTTTGCCGGTACCGATCCGTACGTGTTATTGGGTTTTCCATCAGGATTTTCTCAGCACCAGCCCGGAGTCTGGATCTGTGCCTGGTTGATAGCTCACCCCCATCTAAATATGTAACTGTTACATGGGACTTATACATAACTGGCGAAATGTGGGTGATATCGGTACACCTCTACTAATCCGTCGGAGATTACAGACGTGATGTTAAATAATGTTATACAAAATGTAATTTTTACAAAATCTTAACAGGTTTTTTAGGAAATAATATTTCATTAAGTTTTTATGGTTTCTGAGACAAAAATACCTTAAAACCAGATAATTAAGCATTTTACGCGATAAGAAAAATAGCAACAAAACTTTATTTGATACTAACAACATCTTTCGGTAATCACATGAACGAGTAAAAAAGGGTTTTCATTGCGGAGGGTTCGCTGCCTACGGGAAGGTAAAATCTCCCCATGATATATCTGAAATCTGCCGCTAGATGGCATTAGTATCCCAGTCCTCGCGGCCTCGGACGCAAAGCTTCGAATTACATCGTTCTAACAAATGTGACTAGATGGCGCTTACTTACTGAAAGTGTTGACAGAGAGAAGAAAATTCTTATTCCTCCAGCTAGTTCTAATCATAAATCTATTTCTATCTTAATACAATAATGATATTAGGGCTTACGATTGAAGAAGCTTCAATATTGTTTTAATGCAGTGGCATCTACCAGACACTCGAAATACTATTGCTCGAATCTGTTAATAACCAAGGACGTACCATTGTTTGATATTTGTTCCAGAAACATCATGGAGATGGCGCTGCATAAAATTTTGTAAATAAATCTTTTTTTTACTAAGGTAGGTAATCCTGACTACGTAGAGCAATCAAGGCAAGTTTTTGATGTAAACGTTGAAAAAGAAAAATTATGAAAAGGCTAGCTAATTATAAATTATAATTATGTTTTTCACCGCTTCATAAAACCTAGAGAAAACAATCTAGGTACTACTAAATTGACCATGCAAAATGATTATAATGATCTCGGATCACAATGTTACCAGCTGAGCAATATTTTCGCTCTAATAAAATTTAGGAACGAATAATTTGTACCCAAACCTCGACACACGTTTCATTCGAACTTTTCAGTTACAACCGTAAAAAAATATTTTGTTTCCACAATTTAGCGGCACGTCCAACCACCTTGTTGGCAACAATCTCAATTATTCGAAAACCTCTAATTTAATGCTGGCAACTTCTAATTTATTCACCGAAGGGAACTGTGATTGCAAATTGTTTCCGTTTTGGTATTCAACGTCGGTTCTGAATTCACTTTTTTGGTGTGACATCGCACGAAAAACAATTGGTTTCCCTTTACTTTATGAATTTCAACTCTTTCGTTGGCTATCTTGAAAATGTCATAATTGGGTATTCATTGTTTTTAATAGCTTTCATTAAGCGTCAGTCTCTTGTTGGAATGTTAAAAAGAACTTGTGTGCTAAATGTGGACGACTTACCTGGGTAGAATAAGTAGGTACGTACCATAATTATATTAAACTAGGAGCGCCCCGCGGTTTCACCCGCTTATGTTTCGATCCCGTAAGAATATCGGGATAAAAAGCATACTATGGTTATAAACTATCTGTGTGCCAAATTTCATCCAAATCCGTTCGGTCGTTTTTGCGTCCATCCATCCATCCATCCATCCATCCATCCTCACAAACTTTCACATTTTTAATATTAGTAGGATATTAGTAGGAAGTAGGATGTATGGGATATTTAATATATTATTATGGTACACTTTCCTTTTTTTTCCGCTCCGATTCAAATCCATTTTCGGAAGCTATGAACAGATGTTGCAGGCAATCGTATACGCATGAAAAACTATTGAACGCTCAGTGAGATGGCCTTGATATTTATCATAATAATAATGATCGCTGATTGCACCCTGTTCCTGATGCCAATGCGCCATTATTTTTTATATATTTTGTTGGAATTTTTATAAAAATATATTTAATGTGTATAACAAATGGATAAACGAAAAATGGTAGCTGAAAATCTTGACAAAATCAGGTTTTAGAAGATTTTATATCAAGGATCTTTTGTTTAAATTCTTAATAACCTTTTCTTTTTTTCTCTATGTGAAAGTGGCGGCAGTTACTAAGCCAATGGCTGATGGTCTCTTCACATGCTATCTGAAAGTACTTTTTAAAAGACTATAAATTTTAATACTGACCTTTATAAATCTAAACTATAATCTAAACTAATATTTTATAATATAAAGAGAAATGATTTGATTTTTCGTATGTTTGTTTGTTAAGCTTTCACGCTACAAAGGCTAAACGGATTTAGATGTATATCCCTGTGTTGTAATAATGTGTTATAATTAGATATCTATATTATTTATGCACGCTGATGCCTGCGGATTAATTTTTATGTTATTTAATAATATTTATTCTTATATTTCGTTGTGTATTTGTCTTTTATTCACTGTTTATTTTATTTTGCTATCTGACAATTTAATAAACAAATCACTGAACCTGATTGATTTCCGTACATCTTTTTTTTTCGGTTGACCACTTTTTTTCGGTTAGCACTGCATCATGCTGAGTGGAAGCCTTCTTGTCACAGTCATGTCGTGCAGCTGCCGATTAATTTCTGTTTTATGCTCGTGATTTATCATATACTTTTTGTTGTTTTCGTTTACTCTTGTCTTTTATGTATGCACGTGTCTCTGTGACAAATAAACCTATAAATAAATAATAAGATGAAATTTGGCAAATTGGTAGACCACGACCTGGGTTAGAACATGGAATACTTTTAATCTGGATATTCCTACGGGATCGAGACTTTACGAGTCGCGGGGCGCAGTTTTGTTATTAATAGATAAGTTTAATTTGATTCGAGGTTAAATTTCGACCAGGAAAAAAATGCAACATACATGATGTTAATTAATGAATTATTAAAAGCTATATAAAGGTCTTATGTTATGTTTATCTTTATCAGGTGGGTTGAAAGATTTGCCCGAAAGCTATTCTCTTTGAAAGGGTCAAGTTAAAGGTTCGATGTGTTTTTATGCGTGTTCAAAAACATATTTTGGGTTGTATTTCTGTAATTTCTTGCCGAAGGATAATTGTTGTAGTACAAACGGTTAACCTTTGATTTAGGAAAACACAAATAGAAAATATTTAATTGTTAATCACGAAAATGCAATTTCTATAAAACAATGATTTATTGGATTTCATTGTAAAATCAGAATACCTAATTAAAATTCAAGTTAAATTAACATTTATTTTCTGTTTTGTTTGGATTCAATTGGCTTAATTATGCGTTTTGCAAGCAGTACTTTCCTGCTGATTCGAATATTTTAGTTTTGATTATTACATAGTACACGTATACATTCATAAACTCACGCTTTCTACCTATGATGGGGGTAGGCAGAAACTACAAAATGCTACCTGCTACTATCCTTACATACTCTTTTGGCTTCGTTTACGTTCATACATCTGTGGGGAATTCCGTAACAAACAAACAGAGTAGCAATGGCTTTCATTTTGACAGTTCAACAACAATTGTAAAACTTTGCATGCCCACGTGACGGTAAAATGTGAAGAACTTTATTATAAAAACATCTATGTACTATACCCATGTTTGCCTAGAAATAAATGATTTGATTTAATTCATTATGTTACTTACGTTATTGAACAAACAAATTATTCAAACGTCGAAGCAATGGTTTTGTAATATCCTTCAAAATCATTCAATCAGATTGTAATTGAAAAAAAATGTTTTACGCAATTACGGTGCAGCACGCGTTGACTGACAACCATAGAAACGGGTTTTTTACGGGTTCTGTCGACGGAAGAATAGTCAAAATGACAGATTGTGATTGATTATCTGTCATTTTGTTATTCTTCCGTCGACAGAACCCGTTTTTGTGGTCATACTAAGCGTGCAGGTCATACACGCCGCGTAGCGCCGCGAGTACTTCGCACCTGACCACACAGTAGTTCAATTATATTTTTTTAACCGCACCGTTTCCGTCCTTTTTAGAGTTCCGTACCAAAATGGTAAAAAGGAACACTTATGGTACGATTCAGTCTGTCTGTCCGTCTGTCTGTCAAAGCTGTATATCTCAAGAACTACTAATGCTATCAACTTGAAATTTGGAATAGTTTTAGAAGATGTTTGCCCAACTATACATACAACTATACAGATGTGATGTATGAACGTAAACGAGACAAAAAAAAGTATGTGAAAATTGTAGCAGATGGCGTTCTGTAGTTTCTGCCTAAACCCGTAGCAAGATAGCGTGAGTATATGGATGTAACATTGGAGCGTTCAAATGGACCAATTTTCAAGCAATTATAAAATCAATACATTAAAAACGGCAAACTTTTTATCGCCCGTCCAAATTATTCGAACAACTTGAGCAACTTTCGAGAGAAACTTTGCCGGACCTGCATCGCGATCAATACTAATATTTGATTCGATATCTCGATACCATTGAAAGGCCAGCCCTGATTTTATCGATAACCGTCATAACCAATACTTATTTTGGGGTACCTCCTGACCGTATCTATTGGGTCAGCAAGGGTCAATATGAATAGATGAGACTCAATATAAAAGGCTAGTGGTAGCAGAGATTGAAAAAGGTCCGAAGATAGTCACATAAATTTTGTTCTCGAGTACACTCTGGATAAGTAGAGTTTATTTCCGAAGATTTGGGCCGAAGTTCCGTACGTACTAAACGGGTGAGATACATAGGTGGAATCAGGGGGAGCGACGAATGTCGATATAATGTGACAAAAATATCGATGTCACTAATCGGTATACTTTTTGTAAATACTACTAAGTATTATAGTTTGTAAGTAAACTGTTTCTGACCATATGAGTCAGACAGTATGAGTGAGAAAACATATGATTTATTATCTCCCTTATTTCATTATACTTATAGATTACATTTTAAAATATTAGAATAAAAAGAATATAAATTTTATTATTATTATTTTATTATTAAATTAACTACAATAATGTAGCGCTCTAAAATACACGCTCGTTGGTATTGAATTTTTAACAGAATTCATACAAGGAAAAGCCAATTTATATAAAACATTAATGTCGGAATATCTCTACATTGCTTTAATTAACTTTCGAACTGTTATAACTAACCATAATGATTTATCATAAAATATCTCATTTTTATGATAAATGATTTTATTTCTGTAAGTAGGTTTGTACAAGCACGTCAATCATATTTTTAAAAACTAGATGAGGTAGACGTTTACTATCTAATTACTCTGAGAAGAAAGGCCGAAACAAACTCAGAGGACACAGTCAAGGGCACGCCACAATTGCATTGATAAGTCCCCTCTTTGAGGAGTGGCTAGAGAGGTGCCACAGCGTCCTCACCTTCCGCCTGACGCAGGTCCTCACCGGACACGATTGTTTCGGGAGATTCCTGTTCTGGATAAGGCGGGAGGAAACGCCTAGGTGTCACCATTGTGTGGATCGCCCGGAGGACACGGTGGAGCATACGGTGGAGGTTTGTCCGGCTTGGGTAGGACATCGTCGTGTCCTCGACCAGGCCATGGCACGGAGCGAGAGGGCATGGCAAACCGTCACCTCTTTCTGCGAAGCAGTAATGCTCGCGAAGGAGGAGGCAGAACGCGTGAGGGAGAGGCAAATATCGCGCCCTCACGCCCCTAGCCACCGCAGGAGACGCCCTGGGCATCGGAAATCCTAGGCCGATTACCGGCCACCGTAGGCGCGGGCTTGCAGACGGTGAGCAATGCGGGCAGCTCGCCATCAGATAAGGACGTGCTATTCTGTAAAATCTCACCGTGAGCACTAAGGTGAAGTGAGATTGAAGTGAGCTGTCATTCCACCGGATGCTAGGAATAAACACTATTGACAGGTCACTTCAAGTTCATTTCATCTATGTTTTCACGATCAAATTTTACAGAATAGACCAGCAAGCCCGGGTCGACGGCGCGTTTTGTTCCACGCGCGCCTCAAAGAGATGTCAGCACAACTGACGGGGTCCGCTAGGGCCAGGGGTTACGGGAAAGTCCGAATGGGATACCGTGGCCCCTGGCAACATACAGGTAACAGAAGGCATACTGGTGGATTTTAGTCAGTAAGAGTCGAAGAAGTTATCACTTCAAAAAAAAAAAACAATTTAAGATATGTCACTTATGTAAACAAGTCACACAATTTTAGATAAATAAACACATTCATACTCAATCAAGAAATAAAATCATAAGTGTCTAATTAGCAAGTCGGAATTGTCATACCTCTGTTTATCAGTAGTAAACTCAGTGATGGTGTAGTAACATCTATCTAAATGGAATTTAAACAAATACCACTTAAAGGATCCCAGACACTCTGTATTTCTAATAGCTGCTGGTATACTATTATATATTTTTGGGGCCATATCTAGCACACTTTCGCCGAAAAATGCGGTTTTATCAGAGGTAAATATGTATACAGTAGGCATACAAATTATGTTACCCACACTATAAATTTATTAATTACAAGGGAAATGAAAAGGGCTATGCTTGTAATTTCCCTACGTAATCGAATCAGAAATGAAGAGATCCATCCGTAGGAGAACCAAGGTAACCGACATAGATCGAAAAATTGCCAAACTTTAGTGAGTGGGCAAGGCATATTTCTCGCAGTAAGGATGGCCTATGGAGCTGAACGGTTCTGGAGTGGCGACCGCATACCGGACGACGCAGCATTGTAAGACCTCCCAAAAGTGGACCGATGACCAGGTGAAGGCCGCAGGAATCCGCTGAATGCGGGAAGCACAGGACCGGTCGAAGTGGCAGTGCTTGGGGGAGGCCTATGGCCAGCAGTGGACGTCTATCGACTGAAATTATGATGTTAATGATGATAAACTAACGGATGAAGTCAAGAAACAGAGATATAATCTGCTAACTGTATTAATATCAGTTTTGTATAGTCGACGGAAGACCTCGTACAGGAGCTCGTGGCTAATTAATAACAGACGCAGGGATCGATTCATCAGGTTAAGCTACGCTTGCCGGGGTTGGTCCGTGGATGGATGGGTGACCATCTTTACATACCGAGACTCCGCCGTGCCTAGAAAAGCACGTTAAGCCGTTGGTCCTGGCTGTCATTCGTGGATCTTTGACAGACATTACGGTTTGTCAGAAGCTCGAAAGTCTGACAACCAGTCTTACCAAGGGCTATCATCGTATTTATTACCTAGTTACTGGGTTGTGGACTTCAGATAGGCAATCGCTCCATGTAAAGTATTGGTATTCTGCTGCATCCGGTTAGACTGGAAGCCGACCCCAACATAGTTGGGAAAAAGATAGGCAGATTGATTGTAGTTTCAATTCTATGCAAGGCCAGCTCATACTGGTTTTTCTTACCAATGATGTGCGGCCTACTGTAACTATTTCTTCATTGAACAGATATCATCATTATTAGCACAAACATCCAAAGGCTTTCTAAGTACTAACTTAAGATACCTTTAAGTACTTGTAAACATAATGAGGTGTTTTTCTAGGTCTCTTAACCTACATACATAAATAAACTCACGCCTTCTTCCCAAGGAGTTGGAAATACGTTTTATCTACACCCATGCTATAAAACCTCTAAAGTTTCTGGAACAATTAGCTTATTGCCAACATTAAAACAGCCAATGTCATAGTAACCATAATATAATCATCCAAACGAGTGTTATAATGTTGTACTACATTTCATTATGCAACTCGAATAAAAAAAAAAGAATATTGTCATGCACGCGCATTTCACTACCACAGCGCCGTAATTTAAAAAAAAAAACTTATAGGTTATTCGAATTCACGTCGTATCCTGTTCAATTATAGTATTGCAAAATTTTATTACTTTGTTGCTTACAAAAATGAGCGATACAAGCTTTGATAACACACCACCAGATATTTCTAATGTAGCAAAGGATATTTCTAACCAATTATTACCAGGAAAGTCGAGAAAATAATATTGTACAACACCTTCAATAAGGTTTCAGAACCTTTTATAGCTTTTTTTTTATTATTATACTAACACCCAATGGGCCTTGATGCCTGAGAATAAAATATTTTTATTTTATTAAATATATTTATATAGAGGATTCATATCATGGGTGTAGATAAAGTCTTGTATGCAACTGTACGTAATTGGGTATTAAAACACTCATGTGATAGTATTATAAACCCACATTCGTGTTTTAATACCCCTTATTATACAACAGTTGCATAAATAACTATTTATAGTTTACTTTTATTTATCCTCTCAACACAAAACCATCTAAGTATACGTTTATTTTTTTATTTTTGTCACTACATTTTCTTTTAAAACGAATTGTTGCCTTACCACAATATCATTCTTCGGCCTATCATTCATAATTACACCACACATGCTTCGCACGAAACGCATTTCCACAGCATTTATTCTACTTTCATACCTCCATCCTCATTTAGGTCCCTGAAATAATAAGTAAATACAGGAAAAAACCGATATCGATATCGACTAAAGGATTTTCCCAGCACTATCTCCTCCCGAGATAAGTTCGACAAGTTACCGTCTTTCACTAAAATATGTAGCGACACGGTATTGAAAAGTTCTGCTTTGTAGAACAGCTTCTCTTTTATCTAGCAAATTATTAGTTCATATAGTTCATTAAGCGCTTGTCAAGTAAATGGAGTGGGAGTTTGTTGTGACACTGGAAAAACTTTCTGTCCTATGTTTAAATAAATTGATAGAAAATACGAAACTGGTATTTGCCATTTTTACGGGATATTATAAAAATATTGCAAAATTTTGTTTTCGAAATGAGAACTGAATATCGAATTAAAATAATTAGTATCTATTAATTTATACGTTGAAATGGTTTTAGTATTGCGTCATCATTTTTACTTTTTTTCAGATGATTCTTGATAACGACAGTGTATGCGTATTCTGTGTGTATTATTCATATTTAAAGAGCAAAACGCATTTCATTTCATATCCCTTTAATCTGTCGCTCTCATAAAACCACACGAGCGGAACTTAGATTGAAAATAAATCATAATATATCACAAAATTGCACAGCGAGCGGCCTTTAATAAAAAAGATTCTTTCTCTAACTGCTTGCCTCAAACTGCTAGATAGTGGGTAAAAGCGAAAAATTGCGCTCGGAAACCGGATCTAACCAGTTTCATGCAGATATTACGGACGCCATCTTGTTTCATCCAGACAAAACACGTATAAATCAAGTCCATTTCAGTTTTATTAAAAAGAACTGCAACTGCATGACGCTGTGGTCGGAGATATTTTTTATAATTTTATACCGTTATAACACTATGTTATAATATAACTTTTTGTGTAGGGATAAGAAAAAGCATATTTATGTTATACGCGAGAAATATTATGTTTTATTTTTTGACTGCATGTCTCAACAAGCACATAAGATAAACAGCAGGATTCTCATCATTTCTCAAACCATAGTTAATATACATAGCATTTTATAAACTTACTCAATTTGTTCTCCTCTATTTGCCTTTGAATAATAAAGTTCTCTTCAGAATTATTCAATAAAGGAAAATTAACTAAAACTGGTTATAATTTTGTCACATCATAAATTAAGAACCTATAAATAAACCCCAATAAATCAACTTAACGAACTATGCAACGCGTAAGTTTTAAGACTATGCAAACCAAACAGTAAAGTTCAAGTTATGTTCAGCAATTATATCGCTGGATGTTCAGATTAGCATAAATACAGACAAGTTGCTGGTTCCTGTTTACGGACATTATATTGACTTATGTCCTCAGTTGTCTCTTGCAGCTTGCTCTGGAAGATAAGCAGCTTATACCGTAATAAAGTACGCCTTGTATTTCCAGAAACGTATACTGCAGTACATATTTTTATGATCATGTTAGTAGGATACGATTGTCAAAAGTAATCTTTTAGTTCGGTAAAAATGTCTTACTGTCATCAAATCACGGATTTGTAAAAACGAGTGATAGTGTGAGTATTCCCCATAAAGTTCTCGTAAAAGAAGAATCCTCTAAAAGTTCCTACCACTCAAATGAGTGAAAGATCAAACCAATCAGCTCCACACATTTGAGGAAAGGAGCGAACGAGCAAATCGGGAGCTCGCATTCGATACCCCTTGAAATATTGATGACGGATCTGCCCAAGGGAACGATTATTCGAATCGAATCGTGTCTCGGTGTATCGAGAACATTTGATTCTGACGATATCCACACTGACAATTTTACAACTTTTTATTGCTGCTTCCAAATGACGTTTTATCTGAACGGGGTGACTCTAGACACGATTTTTTTCCGTCATCGCCGTAGAGTTGAGTTTCGTATCACGTTTCGGTTTTAAATATGCGGAAGGTGAACACGTATTGTACGATTTTCGACTATGTAAACGAGTATTCTCAACGTTTTTATGAGCCGTGACAGATTGGAATAAATGTGTCGAAGCGGTAGGCAGCTTTTTTACAACAGCAATAAAGGAGGACCAGAATTCCTTAGGAATTTCTGGGGAAATCGTCTTACGGATTTCTTTTATTATCTTGTCCTTGTAAAAACCATTGTAAAAACTAGAGTTTAATGTTAAATAACGTATTTTAATTTAGTTGATACCCTTATCGTTTCTTTTGGTTTCGCAAAATTCGAATAAATCATTCCTAACATTTCAATTTTTGGTTTAAAATTGTGGCAATCAGGTATACCGAACAAGTTTAGATATTCTCGAGACAGTTTTCCGGCCTAGTTATTTCCTAAATTGGGATCGTACCAAGCCAAACTTAGAAGAAGTTCTCATCGATTTAGTTTCTACTTTTGACGGGTTTTAGCAGGAGTGCAACGAAATACTTGGGTTAATTGGCGCCGGCCCAGATTTCAGCCCCTCGAATAATTTATGACGCCATTGCTCTTTGCCGCGGTTTCTCTCGAGAGAATACGACGTAATTATATAAGCAAGAAAAGTTACCCTGCTTAATCTTTCGTAATTTTCGAGTTTCCAAGACTATAATTTAGAGTCTTGTAAAATCTATAATTTTGATTAAACCTTTTCGTAAATTAATGAGTTCAAAAACAAAAGTGACGTTAAATTCTTGAGCTTAATTTGAAAAACATAATTCCATAATGTATCGTATATATCATAGTTTTCAATTATCGTCTCAGATATTTATCTTACTATTAAAACGGGTATACGACCTTAGGAGATTGAATTATTTAGCAGGAGAAAATTGTTCCTAATTCTCCCTAGGGAAATGGGAAATTAATATTCTTCATTTTAAGAGGCTTCCTATTATGATTAATTCGGTAATGAAATAATGAGGCCTTTATAATTATTTCTCAGAGTCTTTTGATTAATTTATCTACTACCCAAACTACCTTTCGATATGCTCGGAAAAATTCTTTGCTCGTATCACATTTTTTGCAGATAATAAAATAATAATTAAGACTGTGTAATTGCAGTTTATTTGGATGGACAACACTTTTTTATCATACTGCAATCATCTTCAATTGAACAAACGTGGTGGTTACGAAATACGTATCAGATTTCTCGTTCTAGCACATTACTATTTTGTAACTTTTGAGTGTGAATTCTTTGTGAATTTCTCGTTGGTCTAGTGGTAATTTCTCAGTAGCAGCCTGGAGTCTGGATTTATGCCCGGTTGATGGCAATAGGCTCGCCCCCATGGGACTTAAACATATCTGGCGAAATGTGGATGTAGTATAGGTACACTTCGAGCCTATAGTACACCCACATTTCGCAAGTCCCGCGTAATAGGGGCGAGCCTATAGCCATCAACCGGGCACAAATTCAGACTCCGGGCTGCTACTGAGAAATTCCAGATGGAAAAACCCAGTAACACTTCCCCGACTCGGGAATCGAACCCCGGACCTCAAACTCAGCAGTAGCGCCTAACCCTTCGGGGAGTACAGGCGTGATGTAATGTGTTAAATTTTCTATTCCAGTTGAGATTTATATTAAATCAACGATCTAGAAAACGGGCCTTACTGATAACTGAAGGAGCTAGTTCGATTAATAACAAGTAAGTTCTATCAAACTTCTCAAATAGTTCTAAAACAGTATGTGTTAATAAAGGAAGTAGTTTCCTAGTAGCGTAGGCGATGAATTTAATACAAAGGTACTTGTATTTAACCATCTACCTACGCAGTTTTGAAGTTTGATAATGTTTGAATATTATACTTTAAATAATTAACTACTATCACTAATTCGTAGTCAGAAAGTTAGTTCAAAAGATTGTTTTGTAAACGTATTCCTGCGTTAAATCAAGTTTCAATGAATTCAATTATTAATAAGAAATGATTTCCTTAAACAGAAGGAGGTCTGTTAGAAATACAGGAAACGAAGTTAAAGATAGAAAAGTCGTCATGTTTTTATAGGAACAACTTTTTCTATGAGAACTTTACTTTCGAATAAAGTATGGAAAACCTTTTCGTCGCGTCAATTATCAAACTTCTTATCAGCAATTTCGAAGACTGACTTCCAAATTGCTAATAGGAAGTTTAATAATTAGGCTCATATATCATCATAATTTCAGTCGAAACACGTCCATTGCTGGACATAGGCCTCCCCCAAGCACCGCCACTTCGACCGGTTCTGTGTTTCTCGAATCCAGCGGATTCCTCCAGCCTTCACAAGGTCATTGGTCCACCTCGTGGTAGCCCTCCAGTACGCGGTCGCCACTCCAGAACCTTCCGGCCTCATCGGTCATCTATAGGCTCATACATCAATCTTACCAATTGAGTGAATGTTAAGAAATACGCCAGCCTAGCGTATCTTCTTAATTTTTATTACCTACTAATGTGACTACAGCGAAAAAGCAATTATTCATTACCAAATATTCCAGCATTTCTCAAAAATAAAACAATCTCAGTTCAGAATGAAAGTCAGATACGCCGCGAAATTGAAAAGAAAAAGCAACAAATTCGTTCGCTCGTCCAACCGGCCACGAAATGTTATTATCCAGAACTTTGATAAATCCAGGTAGAATTTTTCCCGTATTATCATTTACGGTACGACTTCTCTTATATAATAATTACTCTTCATTATCAACGCGACGGTAGTATGTGACTAGGGATTTTCCTTTGTTAAACCCTGTGATAAATATTAGAGTAAGTCCGTAAGATGAATGTGGAGGGTATTATCTTTTGTCGGTGACTAAGGTTTTGTAAATTTTTGGCTTTGTTTTAGTTCTTCTTCTATCCAGACAGCATGATGTCACAATAATAGGTTTCAGTTGTACCTAGTATAAAGGTCAGATAGTCAGCAAGTTGGTTGAGAGGCTGACCTCAGGGCCTTGGCCAAGTGACATTCTATCAGCGATTTGTCGAAGATGGAAAAGTCAAAAATTTATGGGACTGACATAATCTAGCGAAAAGGTTATATCAGTCCTGTTGAAAAGTGCAGTAGGAAATCAAAACGCTTTCACAGCTATTGCCCCTTGTCCACGCCTTCCGTCTCTGCCAGATGATAATTCAAATAACGTTGTCGTGGAGTTCTCGCAATGGACTCCAGTTTGTTTTATTGATAAAAGTATTATAACACTCAATGCTTCCTGCATTGAGTGAGGGAGGCCTTTGCCGTACAGTGGGACAAAGGCTAATTGTTATTATTTTATGAAGCGCAGGCCATACTGAGATCAAAACGAAACGAAACTAAGTTCGTTTAGCATTGCTCATGTAGCTACCGCGTCTTTTCATACTTGTAAACCGAAGTGTGAAAAGACGCGGTAGCCACATTAGTGAAGCCAAAAGAGCTTAGTTTATTTTCGCTTCGTTCACTGTGTGGTCTTTTTTTTTTTTTTTGTGTGGGAAATCATCAAATAACTTCTCCCGCTCTGGGCGGAGCGGGAGGGCGTGTCAGACTCTTACTGACTAAAACCCACCCGTGTTCTTTCGGTTTTCTTCGCACCCCCGGCAGGCATCGGCCCTGACGGACCCCGTCAATTCTGCTGACATCTCTTTGAGGCACGCGTGGAACACAACGCGCCGTCGACCCGGGCCTGGTCCTTATCGGACGTTGAGCTACCCATTGCTCACCGTCCGCAAGCCCGCGCCTACGGTGGCCGGAAATGGGCCTGCGATTCCCGACGCCCAGGGCGTCTCCTCCTGCGGCGGTTAGGGGCGTGAGGGCGCGAAATTTGCCTCTCCCTCACGCGTTTCGCCTCCTCCTTCGCGAGCATTACTGCTTCGCAGAAGGAGGTGACGGCCTCCCATTTCTCGCTCACTGTGTGGCCTGCTGTTAAGACTGTCGAAGAGTCAGTTACATTATGTTAATCAAAGTTTGTGTGAATCTTTGGCAAAATAATGATTGATGATATTGATAATTAATTTGACATTATTAGTAATTATTACCCAAATTTGCCAAATAAGCTAGCACTAATATTGAAGGTGTGTATGTTATTACTATCAAATTGGATTTTTAAGGTTTGTAAAATAAATGATTTGAAGTGATTTAATAAAATAACATCAGCCTATGCTGTGCGCCAGAAACGTGAACATTAAATTGTTGATTTGCTTCTTTGTACATTCTGTTTTTGTTTTTTTTGTTCTTTGTTAGCTTTAGTGTCTATTATTTTAAACTAGCTTTTACCCGTGGGTTCACCCGTGTGGAGGTCGGAAATTATCCCACGGGAACGTACTATCAGGATAAAAAGTTTCCTTTGTCCTAATCCAAGTCTACCCATGTGCCAAATTTCATCCAAATCCATTCGGCCATTGTAGCGTGCAAGCGTAACAAACAAATAATCAAACTCACTATAGCATTTATAATATTAGTTAAGGTATCTATAGTATGAACGCGTTATGCGCTGAAATCCTATTAGTAGTATTTTTCATTCCATTCCAATTAAAACTTCTCGTTTAATGTCAACATTTATTTTATACAATACGTATTTAGGTTGTGTTTGGGACTAACAGTATTGTTTATGCAAACTAGGGTGAATATCGTAAAGTAGTTCGATAGTTTACACTCTAGAAGCTTGGAAAGTTTGAAATCGATCCAGGCAAAGTTGCCGTATAAGAATCAATTTTGGCCCCTTGAGCCGAATATGGGAAACTAATAATATAAGGAGGATTTCTTCCGTTAGTAAAAATATCTATCATGTTTTTCCTTCGTCGTATAAGGGATTCTTATAGTGAATGTTATATTACCAGAAGGTAGATAAGGGGTTTCTCGGTGCCCGCCTGAAACACGCTAACTCGTGCCTTCCCGTGGGTACCGTAAGACGTGACTAAGAGATTTTATGAGGCTAACCATGGGGATGTACTATGATAATGTAGCAGTTTCTCTCTTTGCAAAAAGTTTGTAAGCTTGATTTAGTAGTCAGATAATTTTCGTTACCGGAGTGGGCCCATTGTCAGGTCATTAAGCCCTGTGTCACTAACTATTCGTCAAAATGACGACATGACATTTCGTGTCTTGATAAGATGACCATTTGATGACCTCCACCACCTTATCCGTTTCTAATATCTTCCTAATTTGCATTATTAGTGACCCGCAATTACTCATTACGGATGCACGTTTTTTTAGATCGGGATATATCGAATGATCCTCGTAGAATTGCAGATAAATTTGAAGTAAATCAACGCGGAGATCTTGAAAATTGTTGACTAGATCAGGAAGGTTCTAGTCAAGACGTTCCCAGAACTCGCAAAACTTGCAGCTGCAAAAAATGTCATATGACCATGAACTTCTGCAAGGGCTGCAAAAAAGCGATTTCAGGGAGCATAATGTTTCTATGCGCAATCATTGTTCAATGTAAGTTTTTTCTAAAAACAGATTATATTATTGGATAAAGGTAAAACGAAGACTGCTAATTAATATTGTTTTGTGTCATAAATTAAGTTGATTAAATAATTAGTACCCGGGTGACCGAGCTCTGCTCTAGTAAAAATAGAGAATGCTCATTTAATAGTATAGGAAAGTTCATACTAATTCCATGCTGCCATGATAGTAGATACTTACTAATTTCATGCAGCCATGTCATTATTCTAAGTAGTAATCTTGTTCTAAATTTTGGGCGACCTAGCTCTACTCGGGTGAAAATACGGAGAAAACGAATTTTCCCGGGTATGAGACCTAGCTAGATCGTTTTTCGCCCCCGTAACCCCTATATTGCAACTTTCATCGAAATCGTTAGAGCCGTTTTCGAGAACGTGATAACAAATATATACAAATATAGCTCGTTGAATAGTATACGATTGACGTTAGTCGAAATTAATGTTAGTGAGCTAGGGCTACAGTGGATATTTTGATAACTAAATTGAACCCACTTGAACAACACCTTGCCAAATGATGGAATTATATCGAAATGTAGCAAAATACTCCGTCAAATAAAGTATACATCTATCAAAAAAATAATCAACCATTTACAATGTATTTGCTTTAACGCATAGCTAAATTTATTTATAGGATTACTCGTTCCTAAGTCAGTCTCCCATCACTCTCCTTCCAATATATTTTCGCCGGAAAAATTCAACACTGAAATTAAACGTGCCCGGACCTTCATTGAACCGTAAAATTCTTCATATTGGAAAAAGAGGCGTATAATAGATGTGCCGTGAGCTTTACAATAAATTGCGTCCGAACTGGTTCGGGTAATTGGCAGGTGACCGGCACGATTATTCAATCTGGGCATTGATGAATTTAACGGGGAACGCGTGCGTTTACGTAATGTCTCTCCATTGTTGTCCGGTGTAAAATTACTGTGACTATGTTGGATTTTGAATTGATGTTATGACTTAGATTGATTTGAGATAGTTCTTGGCTTTAATGTTTTTTATTTTTCATAATAAAACACTGGTTTTAAAACTTACTGGTTTCTTTATACTGTTTTTTTTTTTGCGCTCCAGTTACATCGTGCCCTAAAACTTGCAAATTCTGAAAATGGCTGCTGTAACTTTCATGTACCTACGGTATACTCAATAAAATTAATACAATTTCCAGTGATTTATCAAGTGTGAGGGTATCGACTTGCCAACTGAATTAGAAACAGGTCTAATTCTAATTTCTCCTGGAAAGACAAATATCTGGCTGATTAAACGCTCGCACTACAAACCAGCACCCAGTAGATAAACATCAAGCAAGGCACACATACACATAACTGACCAGTTTGATCGATTGTTGAACATCTAGGGCCAGTCGTCCACGACGCTACTCAAGAGTAACCAGTTACAAACTCAAATCACCAATGAGTAGCCAGAATAGCACAGAGCAGTATTTCAACGGCGTTCCGTCCATAACGAAACCGATCACAAACCATAGCTATATTTTAGCATAGCAATAATGGTCATTGACCCACCAACATTTTCCAGCATTTTGTATTTCAAAAGCAGTCTGAATTTGTATTTCGACATGTTCAAATAACGAGAAACTATACATAGTTTATTGTTTGGGTTCCTACGGAGATATTAAGGAAAGGGCAATGACCACTATTGCCATGCTAAAATGCGAAAACTATAGTTAAGAACAAGTTAGCAAGTAACGTCGTGGCCGAAGGCATAAATGGCTTGTCATTACACGATCCAATTAACTGTCTAAGCTACAAAATTAAATGGCAATTCCGTTCGGATATTATACAATACAACAGCTTAGTCTATCATCATCTCTTGCAACGAAGTAATGGTGCACGCATGTATTTAATACATAGATACGTTAACAACATACAATACAGACGTTAACTGCTTCATTTCTTTAGGCTGGAGGTATTCATGATTGATAATGAATCTGAATGAATGATTAATTTATTTTATTGTTCTGTTCATCTTGATTAATTTTTATGTAAATATTGTATGAATGCGTAAATAAATAATGTCAGAGAATGAGAGGTAAGCCTCTTTTGAAGAGGTTGATGAACCGTTGCTTCACTGCAAAAGATTTATTTAATTTACAGGATATGAAAAAATTGTTTGATGTTGAATAGAGGTGGTGATTAACGTCTCACTATTGGATTTTCAACTCTCGGCACTGTGCCGAGCGTTGAAAATCAGCCGATGGGTTTTATAATGCATGCATTTAGGTGGCGCGTAGTATTAGTGAAAACGTGGATAAAAATTGGAATTTTAAATAAATTAAACACTCCGAAGTTACATTTTTATCATTTTATTTTTCAATACTATTAAATTTCTACAATGATCGGTACGATCCTTTTAGCGCTGACCGTGCAATCTTAAACTTCATAGTAAAAATAACTTCATAGAATATTTTACTAAAGTTTGCTTATGCAAATCAATTGAGAAAAACCAACAAAGAATATATTTTCCGACTATGATTTTTCAAAATCAAATTCGTTAAAATAGTAAAGAGGCTCCATCGCTTTTCGATAAGTTCCATTTGAAACTTTTTCTTCTGAGATTGAATAATATCATTTCTGAGACGGCAAAGATCTGATATTGGAAATCTGGATGATAGGATCGGTGGTTCTTAAGTTATTCAATATTTAAGTTTAATCTGTGGGAGATGAGTTTTTTTAGAAATCTCATCTAGTTTATAGGCAATCGTGGGATTGTTATTCAGATTTGTGTTTGCCTAGACGCAATTTTTTGAACCCTAATTTATTTATTCGAGGGTATAGAATTTGTTAGACAAGTGATGGGTAAATTCTTGGGGGTTTCGACTGAAAACAAACGATTTTTAAAGATCATGATTTTTTTTATTTTATTCTGTTCGGAAAACTTTTTACGTAGCCAACTTATATTTACGATGCTCTTAAAAATATGAAATTGCCGGCTATTTATATATTGAGGCTGATAAACACTAAAATAATTATTGTTTACGTTGTTATCGTGATCATGTTCAGATATATTATAGAATTGTAGAATATTTCATGGTACCTTAGTGACACGACGCTTCTTGGGTATCCGGATTAATTTGAAGCAAAATGGCTGAAAACCAATTCCACTGGTAACATTGTTCGGCTTCAATTTATCATCCAAAACAAGATTTCTTCGTAGGCCCATAGAGGCTATACAATCGTAGCAACGCGGTTGCTACGCCGTAGCACCACGGAAGCTACACCGTATCACCATGGAAGCTACACCGTATCACCATGGAAGCTACACCGTAGCACTATGGAAGCTACGTGAACGATACACTGAATCATCATCATCATTATTATTCTCTTGCCCATATCCCAATTTATTTGGGATCGCCGTAACATATTATTTTTTTCCATGCTTCTCTTTTTATTGTCATCTCGGTAGTCATCCCCTTTCTAGCCACATCATCTTTCACACAGTCAATCCATCGTTTCTTTGGTCTTCCTCTACTAGCCGTCCACATTTATACCCAAAACTCTTCTCGCGACATTTACCTCATTCCTCCGTATCACATGCCAATACCATGACAACGATACGCTGAATCTGCGAAGCTAATATTCCCCGAATTTGTACAATAATTCAAGATATCCGAATCTAAAATCTACATTATTATGCGGCTAATTTTATCACACCGTAAAACTATGCTAAAGTGTACACAAAACCACAGCTCCTATTTAAAACCGTGAAAGATATCCGAGACTCATTAACGTTTAAAACATCAGTCGACCGCAGTTACCACAAGACTTACGTGTAATCCTGAAAGGGTAATATTTTAAGTGAGAATAGCCTCCCCCGGTGAAGTGCACTCAAGTGTTTACCTCAGCCATTAACCCCATTAACTGGCTAGTGTTTCGACCACAAAGCTAAATAAAGTATAAATTCTGACAGCTGTTTAACTTTTGTTGGGAGTTTACTTTTTAGATGTTAATGTTTTTTATGGAAATATGTGTGTTTTAAGTAATAAATAGCACCGTCATAGTTTGGCATCGCCTTAACATATACGTGGAAATGCATTCTAAACGAACACACTTGGCGAATGACAGCTAGACAGAAAAAAGGGTAACATTTTGATCCTCACGACACTCTTTATTGTTTTGCTACTAAGACATGCTTAGAAAAAGAAGCTCAACAGTTAAGCTGCAAATTTAAAAATGAAAAGAAAAGGCTTCGCAGCTAATTACAAAGTTTAAACCCAAGAAAAGAATTCCGTAACCTTCAGGTTAACTTGAAATAACACTCCATTTCTATCTTATTATACCTACGCAGAAAAAAAAAACCAGTCAAACTAGATTAGTTATAACGAAGATGCGGTAGACACGTTAGTTCATTATATCAACGAGGAAACTTGGACGTTGTAAGCAATAGGCCATCCAACTTGGTGTTTGCGAACATAATTACGGCCTCAGCTCGCTACGATTGGACAAACTCCGCGTGAAATTGGTACACGCTACTTGGGGAGTTCGACTAAGATGTCTTTGGACATAAGACTTTATCATTCGTTCTTGTATTCAACAACGTCTCCCTGTCTGTCCACACGTTAGTAGAATCTGGCCATGCTAAGTCTGCGTAAGTAATTCAACGGTGTAATTGAAAATCTCTATACGGCAACACCATCTTGTCCTACAAAAAAGAATTTGATACTTTGTTTATCTTTTTGTTTTTGATTGGTTATTTTGTTAATATTCTGATAAATTTCTGGTAAAGAATAGTCACTTTAGCATGATGCAGTGTGGATTCGACACAGTTTTGTCATTGTACCGAGGTAGAGTATAGGTACTATAATCTATTATGAAAAAATCAAACGACATAATATCAAAATCATTAGATATACTTACAATCCCGAAACAAACTCACCTGACTGACGTAAAAGTATACCATATACAAAACTTTTTGGGGTTGCATAAATATTTATTCCATTGCAGACTTAGCGTGGCCAGACTATATATAAGTTGAGAACCAAATTCTATTCTGTTCTCTGGCTAGGTTTAAGGCTAGGCTTTACTGAATGGATCCGTGGGCACAGGATTCAAATAAGAGATTCACTTTTAAACGTCAAAGTTTACAAAAGAAAATAATTGATTCTAGTCGCCCCTTCCAAAAGGTAGTTTTCGTATGGAGAAGAATGGGCAAGAAACTCCGACGTCACTCTTTTTAAATGTTTTGCAATATTTTGTATACATTAGTTACATAATTATATATGTGAAGAAATAAATAAATAAAAGGTGCTAACATAATATTTACAAACATTGTAAAAGTAGACGATTTTCCAAAAAATATATAAAATTTATAAGTCAGCTAGTGAGGAACTAATCACGAAGAAAGACGAACAATGTGATCAATTTATTTCTATTTAGAACTTGGGTTTTTTCATTTTAATCCACAGTCCCGTATGAAGGTAGTAGAAGTAGTAGAAATGCCTGAAATTCAATAATATTGTACCATTTTTATTGTACCATGTAGGATGAGTACCTATTGCGACATATTTCAGGTTCACACTGGCGATTTTTTATCACGCACTGGATTTTCAACGCTCTACTCAGCGCCAAGAGTTGAAAATCCAACAGTGAGTCTTTTCGACGCGCTGGAATGCAGTCTGTTGGATTCTTAACGCTCGGCTCAAAACCGAAAGTTGAAAATCCAGTACGCGATAAAATCCCTTCGCGATATTTTTAAGCAGGACCGTCAATGTTATTGCGTGAAAATAATTGATTGTTTGTTAAATATTGCGCCAACTAATTGAAGTTGTAGGGGCGACCTTAGAGGCCCATCGTGCTGCTCGACGAGGTGGGCAAGCTCTTTGAAAGAGTCATTGCAGACCGTCTCGTCGAGCGGCTGGTGCGGGTGGGACCGGATCTGGCGGAGAGCCAGTATGGCTTCCGCAGGGGGCGCTCTACGGTGGACGCCATCATGCGCGTGCGGGCCCTCACGACGGGGGATGCCGTGGCCCGGGGTGGGGTCGTCTTGGCGGTGTCTCTAGACATCGCCAATGCCTTTAACACCCTGCCCTGGAGTTGCATCAGGGAGGCACTCCGATATCACCGGATGCCGACCTACCTCTGTCGTGTGGTCGAGGCCTATCTGACGGACAGGGCCGTCATCTACCCCGGTCACCAAGGAGAGTGGAACCGGCGAGAGATGTCGTACGGTGTCCCACAGGGATCGGTCCTGGGGCCGCATCTGTGGGACATCGGATACGACTGGGTGCTGCGCGCCGACCTCCCTAGCGGCGTCAGCGTCATTTGTTACGCTGACGACACGCTGGTCCTGGCGCAGGGGAGGTCATACCAGGCGGCGGCCGACTTAGCGACACGCGGGGTTGCGACAATCGTCGACAGAATCCGGCAGTTGGGACTCGAGGTGGCCTTGCACAAGTCCGAGGCCATGGGTTTTCATGGACCTCGGAATGCGCCACCGTCGGGTTCCCAGGTGGTGGCGGGAGGAGTTCACATCGGCGTCGAGTCGACAATGAAGTATCTAGGACTCGTCCTCGACAGCCGGTGGAATTTCGTCGAACACTTCCGACGTTTGGCTCCCAGACTGGAGCGGGCCGGGGCTGCGTTGAAGCGGCTCCTGCCCAATATAGGGGAGCCAAACGCCTCCTGCCGGAGGCTTTACGCGGGGGTCGTGCGGTCCATGGCCCTTTACGGAGCGCCGGTGTGGGCGCGTTCACTAAGGCTGCGGCCAGCACGCCGGTTGAACGCGTCCCAGAGGGTCATGGCCATCCGGCTGGCCCGAGGATACCGCACGGTCTCCTGCGAGGCAGCGTGCCTCCTTGCCGGATTACCGCCATGGGATCTGGAGGCAAAGGTCCTCGCGCACCTGTGGGAGTTGCGCGAGGAGGCGAAACGCCGGGGCTTAACTCCGCTGCCGCGAGAAATCACAAATTGCGGCGATAAGACCCCTCTTTGAGGAGTGGCTAGAGAGGTGCTACGGCGTCCTCACCTTCCGCCTGACGCAGGTCCTCACCGGACACGGCTGTTTCGGGAGGTTCCTGCACAGGATAAGGCGGGAGGAAACGCCCGGGTGTCATCATTGTGTGGATCGCCCGGAGGACACGGTAGAGCATACGGTGGAGGTCTGCCCAGCTTGGGCGGAGCATCGCCGTGTCCTCGTGGAGGCGATCGGCGGCGGTGATCTCTCGCGTCCGGCCCTGGTTCAGGCCATGGTACGGAGCGAGAGGAAATGGGAGGCCGTCACCTCCTTCTGTGAAGCGGTAATGCTCGCGAAGGAGGAGGCGGAACGCGTGAGGGAGAGGCAAATTTCGCGCCCTCACGCCCCTAACCGCCGCAGGAGGAGACGCCCAGGGCGTCGGGAGTCGCAAACCGATTTCCGGCCACCGTAGGCGCGGGCTTGCGGACTGTGAGCAATGGGTAGCTCACCGTCCGATAAGGAGCAGGCCCGGGTTGACGGCGCGTTGTGTTCCACGCGCGCCTCAAAGAGATGTCAGCAGAATTGACGGGGTCCGCTAGGGCCGATGCCTGCCGGGGTTGCGAAGAAAACCGAAAGGGAGATCGTGGCCCCCGGCAACAGGGCAACCGAAGGAACACGGGTGGGTTTTAGTCAGTAAGAGTCTGACACGCCCTCCCGCTCCGCCCAGAGCGGGAGAAGTTATTTGATGATTTCCCACCCAAAAAAAAAAAAAAAAAGGGGCGACCTTAGATATTTTTGATTTGATTACTTACTTATCAAGTCTATGAATTCCCGAGTCTTAGCAACCGCTGTATGCGTACCTCCATAGCATGTTCGCGACTACCGATCAAATATACGAACTAATTCAAACTATCGCCGCACCCGTGTTTGCATGTCAAGCAATAATTTTCCTTATCGCTAATGAATAAAGTCCAAGTTTGTTTACGTAGATAATTAAGTGATAAGATTTTTCTTTTCGTGACTATGATCAGTAGGTGTGAAAAATTAGGTAAATAGTGGGAGTGTAAATTGCTTACTGCGTTGAAGTTTGTTTGCTATCATTAGATATCGGATTTTATACATTTGCATTTTGCATATGCAAATGCATATAACTCTCTCATTAGGGCGTTAATGCATATTATATAATTTTTCCCAATCGTGCATATTTCGTTTAGTAGCGGGCTGTGGGAGGTACGTATAGAGAGCCTACACCAAATTCACAGGTCCATACCCTGCCTACACAGGTATCTCCAGAAATGACGGATTTTTTTTTTATTTCTTCTAAAGACGTCAGTTGACGTAGAGAGGTCGTTTTCGGCATACAAATTAATACTGGGTAATAAACTTCACTTAGCTCTCGAAAATTTGGAAAAAATACTTAATTATTTATTGCCACACAAACTATATATAATTTAATTTTAAGAATATTTCGCTGTTTTAATACCATCTTAATTAAAATATATAAAAATAAAAACGATATTTTATTTCTCATTTTGCATATTTCGGCCTTTGTGAAGAGTGTTAGTGCATATTGCGGCCTTTTTTTGTGTATATTTGCATGCATATTTTGGCACTTTGTTAATGCATATAATTTGATGTCTAGCTATTATATAAAAGGCTTCTTCACACATAACAAAACATCACGCCTTGTTTCCCCGAAGGATTAGGGAGAGGTGTACCCGTAGTGGGTACACCCACATTTCGCTGATTATGTTTAAGTCCCATGGCGGTTGATGGCAATAGGCAGCTGGCGAGCCTATTGCCATCAACCGAGCACAATTCCAGACTACAGGCTGGTACTGATGAATTTCTAATGGAAAAATTCAATAACGCTTTGCCCGACCTGGGAATCGTACCCAGGACCTCATGTTCAGCAGTAGCGCTTGCGATCACAGGACCAACGGGACAGTAAAAGCCTTTTTCATAGATTGTTTTAAATTAAACCTGAAACACAAAACGTCATGCTCGTTTTCTCCGAAGGGATGGCAAAGATGGTAAGGTAAGGGTACGATGCCCCTTGGTTGTTAAACTTTCGGGTTTCTGACGACCCGTAACGACTGTCAAAATCATTCTCCATGTATGATTGAAAAAAACGCATTTACAGTTAATTCCGAAACAGGTGTAATGTAGTAAAACACAGCTGTCAAAGAAATACTGTAATCTTGAACTATCACTTTAGTTTAGTATTTAATTATTATCTATAAATAAAATAGTAAATCATACCAAAAAAAAAAGTGGTGGCACTCCGGAAGTGCCGACAAAAGTGAAAACTTGAACAAGATCGCCTTGGTGGAAGAAAAATACTTGTATAGAACATTGGTCGGTTACCTTATTTAAATAAAGAGCACAATCGCGTTTACAAAAAAAAAAAAAAATCTGAAACCTTTAAAGTAAAAAATACTTGCATAGAACATTGATCCGTAACGTAATATAAATAAAGAGTATAATCGCGTTTATACAACCTTTAGAGTAAAAATACCTGTACAGAACATTGATCCGTAACTTAATATAAATAAAGAGCAAAATCGCGTTTACAAAAATGAAGCGTCGTCATGGTGTTGCGAAATCAATGGTTTAGTCCGATGGGACTAAAAAATCAAAAATGCCCAGCGCGCCTTAAGAAGTTTTCACTTCAAAAACTAATTATAATATTGCCCAAATATTAATCTGAGTAACATTATTCTTTTAATTGAAAAGTTGTTATTTAATTTAATATTGTGTTTAAATAGCTTAATAACGGCATGCGGCATTTTGTTGAAATATCAACTACTTTGATGTAGAAACAAAAGGCAACTAACTAAATAAAAAAAATACAATTGTTGTTCTATTTCACGTTGTATTTATGAATTCTATATACCTACATATGTCAGTCAGTGTGTTAAAATATCGTATTATACCTACATGGGTATAAGCAGGTGTAAGTTCAACTGCATTTTGTGCTGATCAAAATAAGTTTTAACATTGTTACAAGCTTTTTTAATACAGTTACTACCAATAAACCATACCAATTTCCAGAAAAATATTCTGGTTGATGAAGATAAAAATAGGAAATAGTAGATTGTATCATAAGGGAGCAAAGTAATATTTTTACAGCAAGGTCGCTTTTTTAATCTAGAGCGAAGTGAGGGATTCAGAGGAGGGTAGAATCCTGAACGTAGCGAGAGATTCAAAGTACGTCGGCCGAGCCAAAAAAAAAAAATATTTTGCGCCCGTGTGATACATTCTACTTTTCATCACCCTCTATGAGAAAATAAAAGGTACCTCATATTTTATTATAATATTATTATTTAATAAAACATAGAGTAACAACTAAATTGAAATTAAATAGTATCTAATAATAAAACAACTAAACATTTGAGACATTTTCGCAATTATGAAAATTCATTGTTACAGTTTTATTAGGAATAGGGATTGTTGTAGATTTTATATTCTGCGTGTTTGAAATAATGTCCGAATCTGGCTCATTTTGAGGAAAATGTGACGGTTAATATTGTTGTTTGGATGTAGATGGGCGCGGCGACAGTGGCACGGATGGATTAACTGAAGGTTGTAATTTAATGTTTTCTACGATGCGTTCACATGTTTTCGCCTTGTTCTCAATGGAATCTTCTATATACCCCTCTGCTACAGCACTCGACTTCATCCTCCATGTCGCTTGAGAACAGTTAAGTCTGCTCCAGAGTCTGCCAAAAGGGTAGCAGAAGTAAGACGAAAACAATATCCTATATACAGTTTGATATTTGGTTACTTCAAATAAGTAGCGATTTCTTGTGGCATGTTAGAAATTTTATTTTTTCCCATAACTTGTTTGAAGCACTTGCCATTTTGATAACGGATGAAAAACCGATTGGTCTTCATGTCAGCAGGACGCAGGTCCAGGTATTTCTGTACAATAGTTTTGTATTCTCCTCAGATTACGAAGGATCGGTCAATTTTTTTTTAGTATCTGTCAGCTTTACAATTAATTTTCGACATCATCACAGTTCAACAGTTATTTTTAAAAGTTCATTGCCACGACAAACTCCATGTACTCCGAAAATTAAAGTCACCTGTAACAAAACCGAATGTGAATAAGACAAGACGTATCTATCGAAGTACAGGTTACAATAAAATGCGCATTTTAAAACACTATGGTTATAGTTTACTAATCCAACATATACTTACATACTTACTTTTATGGCAAGAAAGTTTGTCGGGTGCCTCATTAAGGAAAGTACACGTTTTTGACTGAGAACACTGGATTTTTAGGTTTAAATCCATCAGACAACTGGACACATATTCGAAATGAATAGCGTATCTGAAGAGGACTTCTGATACGCTATTAATTTTGAATATGTGTCCAGTTTTACGTCTTTATTAGAACTGACTGTTGATTTTAGCATTTTAGCATAGTACTCCAAAAAGTGGAAGGTTGTTTAGTTTTGGCTAAGTACCTACGGCCAAAAACACATATTCTGAAAAATTCTTGGCGCTTCTTGCATTTCTCCATTCAATAAAATTACCATAGGCTTTCATATATTTCTCCCGCGATTTTGCAGGTAATAGATTATCCATCACATTTCTTGCGTCAGTTCTAATAGTTTCAAGAGTTAATTCTATACTTTCACTGTTACTTGAAGAATTCATTTCTCAAAACAAAACCATTAATTTCTAACAATCCGTGAAAATTTACTAAAACGCGGGCGCGTGTAGTTCATGCGTTTTTAATTTGATTTTTTTTTTATTTAGCCCGGCGCGGCTATGGGCCGTCGTACCAGCCAGTCTTTATTCAAACAATATTTGCGTTCGATTTCTTTGGCGCTAAACACTAAGATGTTCCAAATTTAAAAAGTGCGCGGCAAAGATAATTACGGCGCACTTATAAAGAGGATTAAAAACTCATTACTGCCCGCTAAAAGTTTTTTATAGAAAACACCATCTTTGGGTGCACTTAAAGACGAACCAAGTCGTCCTTTTTGACTAGATGAAATAAAAAAAAATATTATAAATTAGTATCCGCATTCACGCACAACAAGACGGCTAGGTATACGAAAATCACTTCCACATTGGAATCGGTCCGAGCGATCTCGCAAATCATAAACCCATATTACCCGAACCCCATTTGTTTCTCCGGCCTATCTATTTAAAGCTGGCGAATAAATATTTGTGTCTGGCGAAGTAATATGTAGCAGGCGAACAGCTGGTACGATAGTTGTTAACTTGCTATATTGCTAGTACCACGGGTAATTTCGAGACAAACTTTGCCTTTGGCCTTTATTGCAAACCACAGTATTACGACGTCAGGTCGCGTTGGTATTGAAATGAAATATTTATTTCTGTAAGTAGATCTTTTATGAAACTTTTACACGTCAATATTTTCTAGATGCATTTCCTAGCTGACTGATCCCTGAGAAGACATGCCGAAACAAACTCAGATATCATAGTCTCTTTTAAAGTTCAAACATTATATTATTAAGATTTTTGATGAGTCTAACAATGCAAGGCTATATCTGAAAGGGTCTTTTGAAGAAAAATCCAATGCAGCTTTAAGTTGACCTGTCTCAACAGACGGCATGCATGCATCAGTCATCGTGTAGCTCAACCCTATTTTAGGGAGCTCAACGACCCGTCACACGACGCTACAAGATCAGCAAGACATTTGCGTAAACCATATACAAAATACTCAAAACCGCCAGACAGTTAAAGTCATGTCATGTCTAACCTGCATGGTACTCACATTCTCAGTCAGTTTTTTCTCTTTGAATGTCATCAAAAATATAATATGTCACGTAATTCAATAAAAATAAAACCGGCTAAGTGCGTGTCGGACCACGCACAATAAGGTAGTTGGGATGAATTTATCCTAAATACAAACTTAACATTGTAGTTGAAATACATGTTCTCCAATACATTCCAACTGCAAATGTAAGTTTGTAAGCACAATATTGGGAGATTTACCATATTATTTTAAGACCATAGACTTCTTGTAGGTTTTTCTGTAATTTATTAATAAAGAGCTTTACTATATATTCTTTTCAAAATTTTTGGTCGAGTACTTTCGAAGAAAATGGTGAATTTTCATCAAATTTCTTAAATATCTTTAAAAGTATTTATTTTTAAATTACATAAAACATATTTTTTAAATCCTCGCAACAAGCCCTTTCATTTGATTTGTCACACGTGACCTCTATCTTCAAAATTCTTTTTTTTACGTTACATGTTCGTGTTTGGGTTACAAAGATAAGATAAGATAAGATAAGATAAGATATATTTATTTGCTCAAACATGTGTACACATACAATAATATAAATGCATGCAGGATAACATAAAAAGGAAAGGATCAGTCATGTTTGCCACCTAATATGGCGTGCAAATATTATGAATGATTAATTTGAAGTCAAAAACATTATTAGTAAACAACAAAATAAATTATAAACATCAATATTAGAAAAAAAAGATAATGTTGCATCAAAGTTTATGTCAATATAAATTCTTCTGTCAGAAATTCGTTAATATTGTAGTAAGCTTTGTCCATTAGATATGATTTCAGTTTATTCGTCAAATGTAAATTATTTAGCTCCCTCCAACTTTTGGGTAACTTGTTATAAATAATGGGAGCCATGCAAAAAACACTTTTGCGCATAAGTGCCGTCCTACTCCTATGCATACAGAGCTGACTTTGATCACGCCTGTTTCTTGGAAACTTATTTGCCATTCGCGAAAATAAATTAAAATTACCTCTAACAAACATTACTGTTTCCAGAATATAAAGTGATGCCAATGTCAAAATTTTATAACGAATAAAATAGGGCTTACAACTATCGGTGGTTTTTAACTTAAACATGGCTCTGAGACATCTCTTTTGTGCTTTAAATGCAGATTCTTTATTAGTTGAGTTACCCCAAAAGATAACACCGTATCTGAGAACAGATTCAACTAGCCCGTAGTAAGCCGTTAATAACGCATCTATGTTAACAGTGCGTGACAGAATATACAAGGCGTACGCACTACTGCTTAGCCTAAAAAACATATGTTTACCAAATTTCAACTTAATCGGACCATTAGATTCGGAGCAAATTAGCTGTGATAGACGGACAGACAGACAGTCAGACAGACACACGAATGAGCCTATAAGGGTTCCGTTTTTTACTTTTGAGATACGGAACCCTAAAAATGATACTTGATCTAAATACTTTTATATACTGTCTATTTTAACAAACGTTTGTGTCTATGTCTGTTTTTTTTTTATTTGTCCATTTAATTTTAAATACCTACCTGACTTGGTTTTCGTAAGTACGTAGTTTTTGGATGACCATTGAAACTCAGTGCTGTGCTCTGGGTCCCCAATACCACAGCATCATGCTGATTTGAAAACTTTTTCTCACAGTCACGACGTGTAGCTGCTGACTGCTATTCTCCCCGTGACTTTAATTATATTATTATGTTTGTTTTTTTAAGACGCAGATATATGACAGTGACCTTGAGTGGTTAGCTTGCGTGTTTGTTAAAAACCCAACCGCAAATGGTGTTATTTGCTGATGATACTTCCTTAATTTTTAAAATTAATAAACGTGCATCAAATCTTGACGACGTAAATAACGCCCTGTTGCAAGTCCAAAATTGGTTCACTGCTAATAATTTAGTATTAAATGGTAAAAAAACTAAATGCATAAGATTTTCTTTACCAAATGTCAAAAGTAGTAATTGTGAGATAGTATTGAATCAAGAGAGACTAGAATTTGTCGATAAAACTGTTTTCCTGGGGATCACGCTCGACTCAAGGCTTCAATGGGGTCCTCATTTAACATCCCTTTCAGGACGGCTAAGTTCAGCAGCATATGCTGTGAGAAAAATACGTCAATTTACTGATGTAGATAGGCTAGTCTATTTCAGTTACTTTCATAGTATTATGTCGTATGGTATTTTACTATGGGGTCGGGCTGCAGGCATCGAGTCTATTTTTATTCTGCAGAAAAGAGCCATCAGAGCCATATATGGCCTCCGCAGGCGCGACTCTCTAAGGGAACTGTTTAAAGATATTAACATCATGACGGTACCTTGTCAATATATATATGAAAACATTATGTACGTAAGGAAAAATCTACATCTTTTTAGTAAAAGAGGTGCAAGACACAATTATATCACTAGAAATAGGGACCAATTAGTTCAACCAGGTTTCAGATTGGCTAAAGTGGACTCATCTTTCATGGGGTACTGTTTAAAATGTTACAATAAAATACCTCCCCACATACTTCAACTGAATGAAACGAAATTTAAATCTTATATAAAACGCACACTATGCAGCCAAGCATATTATAATTTGGGGGATTACATCGCTGATATAAATGCTTGGCTAAACGCTGGTCCTGCTCCACAAGGGTGCATAAACTAATTGATTAGCATTTGGAAATACTGTTGGAGTTGCTGAAGATATAGAAACTACTCATCTTTGCATTGTATAAATTCAATCCCTTTCAAATTGTATAATTTCATAACATGTGTGAGTACTATGTACCTACTTTAAAGCTACCATTTACTAGGTACGTCTTTCATTGACTTGAATGTGCCCTTGCGGCTGACAATATGTCATGCTCACTCTAATGTCTCGCTGACGGTGGCGTGTGTGTTGGATCATTTAGCTCCCTTCAAAATGGTTGAGCTGAATGGTGCTAATCCATGCGTCATGTTCGTGAACGGGCGCTGTCAGTAGGGACTGGTCATCTTCTAGCTGCCATGGCTTTTTTAATTTGATTTTTGAATTGTTTTATTTTTTATTACGGACGCTTTTATCGTTGTGCATCGTTCTCACATTTATAACTTTAACATGAATTATGTAACCAATATTTTGTAAACATATTGTGATTTAAAAGAGTGTCCATGGAGTTTCTTGCCCGTTCTTCTCCATAGGTACCTACTACGCTTTGGAATGGGCAACTAGCTTCATCTTTCTGACTGACCGACCCCTTGACAATTCAAAAGTGCCTGTAATTGGTTTATTTGAAATAAATGCTTTGAGTTTGAGTTTGATTTTGAGTTTGTTCTGTACTGAGCTCACGCAACGCGCCGTACTTCCAGCCATTAATAGGACTCACCCATCGAGGAGCGCTATCCCAAATTAAACGCATTATTAATTTATTATACATAAAACAAAAGGTATTTTAATAAAACTCGTATACTAAAAGATCAATAATTAAATTATCTTTAAAATGGTTTCAGAAAAATATGCTTATAGATTTTGCGCGATTCTGAGTTTTTTATTCGCGTTAGACCTAACTTTACAAATTAATTTCACTATGTAATATAAACACAATCCAAAATATGCCTATATTAAAATATTAATGAAATGCTCTAATTTAACATACATTTTCTCTTTGACGTCATCTTCAGTATAAAATCATTTAAAGTCGGTTATCGTCGCCTTAAGTACTAAAAGGCAGGGACATTGCTCGCAGAACAGATGGCTGATGGGGCCGAAAGGTTCTGCAGTACTGACCGCGTACCGAAAGACGTAGCTTTGGAAGGCCTCCCATAAGGTGGACCGACGACCTTGTGAAGGTCGCAGGAATTCGCTGGATGCGGGAAGCAAAGAACCGGTTGAAGTGGTGGTGTTTGGGGGAGACTTATGTCCAGGAGTGGATGTCTTTCGGCTGAATTTCGTACTAAATAGCTATTTAATTAAACTTACTTGTCTTATAATGAACGTGTTCTTGTGACAAAATAATTTTCTTTTCTTTCTTTCTTATCTGTTCTTTAGTGAATTAAATTTATTTAGAGCTACTGGACTTTCGGCACGACTAAACCGGCCGAAGGTCCGGCAATTCTGGTGAGGTAGCTTCAAGTAACAGCGAGCCGTGGTTGGCGCATGCGTGTATCGTCTCTGGCCATCTGGACACAAAATAGACAAATACAGTAGGTACGTTCGTTTGAGACCGTTAAAGGTGATTCCTTCAATCAAATCAAATCTTTTAAATGTGGGTTATACAGACAGATGTTTATGTATTACAGTTCCATTATGTTCTGCCCAATAGGCATACAATAATTAAATCAACATGCAATATAAATTAAATTTTATGTGATTTTAATTATGATTTTAATTTTTGTTTTTAATTCGATTTTATATTTTAAATTGTAATTTTGTTGAAAAAATAATCATGTTCGGTGAGTATAAGAACTCATCTAATTTTAAGTAAGCACTCAATATCAAATGAGTAATGCATGATGTGCTTACCTGTATGAAATTGGTACACTAGTCTATAAGTTTATTACATGTATCTCATATCTTTGTATTCGATATATTCAATTGTTGGTGAGCCAAATAAATTGTTAGGTATCACTTAGCAAATCTTACTAAATAACAATTAGGTGTATGGTGACAGATTGTAGTAGGCACTAATTATGAAGAAAATCTTGGATCATCAAAAAAATACGCAATTTATATTTGAATAGTAGGAGTTCCGCGGTGCTTAAAATGTCCGCCCTAGGCGTCGGGAATCGCAGGCCGATTCCCGGCCACCGTAGGCGCGGGCTTGCGGACGGTGAGCAATGGGTAGCTCACCGTCCGATAAGGACCAGGCCCGATTCGACGGCGCGTTGTATTCCACGCGCGCCTCAAAGAGCTGTCAGCACAACTGAAGGGGTCCGCTAGGGCCAATGCCTGCCGGGGTTGCGGATTTGTCCGAAAGGGTTACTGTGGCCCCTGGCAACATACGAGGAAGCAAGTTTGCCATAAGACTTTGTATTTACATAAACTCAATGGGTTTTCACACCAGTATGTTAGTTCTGTTTTATGTAATCAAATGTATGTAGGAATATTGGTAGTGGGATGCAGTGCTTATAATTTTTTGTTGAAGAAATACATAATATAACATCACGCCGGTAATCCCCGAAGGGTTAGGCAGAGGTATACCCATAGGACACCCGCATTTCGCCAGTTATGTCTAAGTCCCATGTAATAGGGGGCGAGCCTTTTGCCATCAACTGAGCACAAATCAAGGCTCTTACTGAAAAATTCTAGATGGAAAAACCCAATAACATTTTGCCCGAACTGGGAATTAAACTCAGCAGTAGCGCTTGCAACAACTAGACCAACGAGGCAGTTGAAGAAATATTGTTTTTTAAATTGTTATTTTTTTAACTACTTTTGTGATTATCAGATTTCGATTGCTTTGATTATTATAATTTAATTGTTTGTATTAGCTTACAATGATAGTAATTATGATTTTAAAAATAATAATTTCGGTCATTCAGACCAAAAATTAGATAAATCCCATGCTCTAAATTGACGTATTAACTACAGAACCTTTTTTTTATTTTGACTCCATTAGTTACAATGTACTGACCGAATCACTGACGTGTATAAGACTCATAAGTCATGTTTCAGGGATATTAGTCATGACATCATTTCAATTTCTGTATTCAAATTCCTACATGCGGTGAGCAATGGGTAGCTCGCCGTCCGATAAGGACCAGGCCCGGGTCGACGGTGCGTTGTGTTCCACGCGCGCCTGCCGGGTCACCAAGAAAACCGAAAGGGAGATCACGGCCCCCGGCAACAGGGCAACCTAAGGAACACTGCTGGATTTTAGAAAAAAAAAAATACGGACTACGTATGTAGCGAAATTGCTACGCCGTAGTAAGCTAGCTAAGCCGTAGTAAACCTGTCACGGTCACTAATACGATTATGTAGTGAGTGAGGCATGCGATCGATTTTTGACCGAATTTAAATCTGCTCGATTTAATTGATTCAGGCGTGACCTTGCGGAAATCCATTATAAAATGATGATGTAGATATATTTGGCCGGCTTAGCTATTTTTCGGCGTGTTGCCACACCAAGCACCGAGCGCAGTCTGCACTCGGTGCTTGGTGTGGCAACACGCCGTGTTCGAATTTACGACAAGTTAATCGTCATCCTGATGCCTCGTTGAGAGGATAAACACGTGTCGATTTCTTCCAGGGTCTTTTCAAGACTCTTTAGAAATAGCTAAGCGGAACAGGTTACTAAATATATTCACATCATTCTGCTCGATTTGTTTAAACAAAGTCCAAACATAGATTTTCAATTAAAAAAAGATGGTTTAGCAAATAATGTAAAACTCTCAGTAACACACATTGAAAAATATGAAGTGTCTATTAATACCTACATTGTTAAAATGAATACCTGGCACTTTTCAATATTATAAAAGTGTAATTTTTGGACACTCGGTTTTTTTTAGAATTTGCTCCCATTTGGACATTGGTATATACGCGTTTCTTTTCCGGCGTTTTGTTGTTTGCTTGTTTTTCCTGTAAAATAAATAAAGTACCTGCATGCGTTTTGAAAGTTGTTTTTTCCCCAGTCCAGTAAAGAAGGCACTGCACTCTTTGTTTTCTTCTTGGTGCTTAATCTTTTGAAGTATTGTCTGGCATTCTTTTACACGATTATGTTTATTGGGGTTATCTAATTGTCTGCCTTGTAAGAGTTTTGCTTTTTGGAGGTTAGCGTTAGGTGTAACTCGGCTGAAAAATCAAGGTTTCCTAGGCAGCCGCTTTTAATACTCCAGTTATGGTATACATTGGTATTTCGATGCTTTCATCCGTTGAGTCGATTCCTATATTTTCCAGTTTTTTGGTTATGCAAGTTTGGTATTTTGTTTTAGTGGATTTGATGTTGAGAGCAGCATAGTAACATTGTTTGTAATTGAAATCCTTGGTCGAAATTGTTGTATCTTTCTTTTGTGACTTGTGTTTGGTCCTGTCATCTTTGTTTATAATTCGACTTGTTCTTCGCTGCCCCCAAATTATTTTATGGTTGGATAAGGCCCCGCCTGCCCATTCGCCTTTAATATAATTAAAGAGTTTTTCTGTTGCTTGTGGCGTAATAATGTGATCCAATTGTGATTTTTGCGTGCCCTTTGACCATGTTATCCTGCATCATGATCTCGCTTTTGTTGTTTCCATTTGTAGTTTTTCCCTGTTGACTATATCTATTAACATTTCCCCGTTGTAATTGGATTAGTCATGATGAAGATTTTGGTGAATCAGCCCTTTGCGTAAGAAACTTATTATATCTTGTCCACCAATATGGGCGTTAAAGTCGCCTAGGATTACTAAAGTACATTTCCTTGGTTTTTGTCTAATTAAGTTTAATACAACTGTGATCTGGTTGCTTTAGACGTACAACTCTTGATGTGAGAGTTAATTATATAATGCGGAGTAGGTTTGTCACTTCCCCTACCAACATTAAGAGTGATTGACATCACGTCGGTATCGTTCTTCCTGTTTATTATTTCAATTTGGACATCCTTTATTGTTACAATTGCAAGTCTGAGTGAGCTTTACCTGCGGTTTTAGATAGGTGCCATTCGTAGTGGGTGGATTTGTACGTTCTTAAGTTCATCCCTGTTTCTTGTAGGCAGGCTACGTGAATGCCCCTATTTGAAAGTTCCGTATCAATTTATTTTTGTCGCTGGTTTCGAGGCCCCACGGATGTTCCAAGTTGCAATACGCAGGTCTGAGCAAGTGTACTTGGTTGCAGCAGAAGGCTGATTTCTAAGTATTGTGTATCCAGTGTCATCCGCAACTTTATCCGATATCGGCGTACGTAATGATGATGCTAACTGTTCACACGGTGTTAATGAGTTAGCTAATTGGGGGCTGTTCCGGTTCTGTTCGACGGTTATTAAAAAAAAAAAATCTGCTGTTTCATAAAAAAGTGCAAAATTTTTTTTTTCTTATCGCATTCAAAAATTATGCTCTAATATGTGCAAGGAATTTGTGTGTATCAATGCCATCTGGTTTTTATTAAATTCTAAAAATTCAAAATTTCATCAAATTTTTTGCTGTCATTCGTGGATTTTTGACAGTCGTTAGAAGCTCGAAAGTCTAACATAACGATCGGTCTTACCAAGGGGTATCACATTACCCAGTTACTGGGTTGTGGAGGTCAGATAGGCAGTCGCTCCATGTAAAATACTGGTATTCAGCTGCATCCGTTTAGACTGGAAGCCGACCCCAATATAGTTGGGAAAAGGCTAGGCAGGCAGAGAAATCCCAAAAATATTAAAACACATCCAAACATTCTATTCAAGATTATTACAATATTTCCAACACCATCCTGACACTAAGATTAAACAGCGACTTAACGTTTGATTAATCGACGATAGTAACGCTTAGAATTGATCGACGACTCGCCCAGTCAATGGCTGCAAGATAAATAGCTAGGCACAGCGAGCATTGAATACGTAACAAATGGTTATATTGCCTCGGCGCCGTGATGCGGGGCAACCGTTTTGTGCCACCGACCTGCATCACGGGCACAATGCCTCAGATATCGACCTTTCTTTAGGCGTATAATACGTCTATTTTATTGATGAGTTTCTTTGGATTATAATTTTATTTTAGGGATATTATAGGCTTTGTATTTTTTTGCAAGTTGTGCCTTTATATTCTATTCAGGATATCGTAATCGCTTTTTTCTTTTTTCTCGTATATGTGTGATGGAAAGGTTAGTCGGTGAGGGTTGGCGGCAGCGAAGCAAGAAGGAAACCGAAACTGTTTTGGAAAATATTTATAAAGAAAAAATAGCCTTTATAACCTTCGTTTTCTCAAACTAGATCACTAAGTTTTACATCGAAATCATGGGTTCTACTACCTATCACGTAATATATTTGGAGCTAAGGTGGATGCGCAAAGGCAGCCCACGAAATTTAATATATTGTTACGGTTACTACAATTTACAATTCAAGTCAGTATTGGATTATATGTTAATAAAAATATGATTTCCGACCGCAAAACATGTGTATTTACAAAATAATGATTAATTATCATCATTAATTATTATCATCATTTTAAAATTATTGCATTTTGGATTTTTATCTGTGAGTTGTATTATTTAAATGTAACTATGGACTAGATTATTGTCTGAAATAAATAAATTAATAATAATAATATAACTTAAGTTCAAATTAACCAATTGAATGACGTTTTCATTGAAATCATGACATTTGGTTGAGTTGTTATAATTTTATAAATACATATTTCTTATAGTCTCGAATCATATTATGAATCCTGTAGATTGCAAAGAACGTAAGAAAAATTAATTCACGGTGCGATTTAATTGCTTGTCGCATACCATAACTTGAAGCAACAATAAGTCATTTGTTGCTTCAATTGTATTGTATGCCACAGGTTATAAAATTGCATAATATAAATGTGGCTTTGTTTACTTTAACTCTAGCGAACGCCGAGCCTGCCTACACGCACGTAACAAAGGCATTGAAATGCAGGCTGGCACCCAATTGATAAAAGGTATGCTAAATAATGTACCTGTATTTGCGAATACAAATATATAATTTCTACTACATTTTATTGATTGCCCCCACATAACTGAATAGCGTGAAATTACGCTAGTTTGTAATTCAATAATAAATTATTTTTATCACCACCGATTGTTTTCTAATCACATTCTTCAAGCACCTTTGTAATGTGTACCTATAATTTAAAAAAAAAACTCGAAAGTTCATAAACGTCTCCTTTTTTGAAGTCGGCTACCAGCCCGTCCCATCTTTGATGTCCTCCCTCCGGTGACGCCCTAAGCCGAGGCTCGTACCCCACAGGGGGTGCCCTTAGCGAGCGTTCAACTAGCTTTTTAGCTAGTTTTGTATGCCCCTGGCTGGAGGCTTTGAGTGTAGCAGCTTAAGGCAACCACAGGATTGACCGGTTAAATAGTCATGACCTCAGAGGTCAGCTATGAGATACCCAACAGAAAAAAAAAGAAGTCGGCTAACATTCAGTCAAAGTGACTGCACTGGAACCAACGACGTCGTGGAAGTGGCGTAGTTTTGGATCAACAAGATTGAAATACTGTCGTACCAGCGACACGAAGAAGTCGGCAAAAATAATATTAATTATTTTAGTGGTTCTTCCATAATTTCTCATTGGCAGCACAGAGTCTGGTAGTAATAGGTTCGCCCCATATTGCAAATAATAATAAATAATAATAAAGCTTTATTTATTTCCGTACAAATTACAAACTAATAACTTAGAAATAGAAAAAAAAAGAATATACAAAAAGAAAATTAAGTAGTTTGCGCGGACCCGTTACGGGTAAAAGACTCCTCCAAGGAATGCCAGTAATCTTTGTTGCTGGCCATCTAGCGTTAGGCCTGCCTCTGCCTCGTGGTCCAGTCCATTTTATTACTCTTCCCGTCCATTTATCATCTTTAAACCGCGTGAGCTCCCCACTGCCCACTTCCATATTATCTACATGGGACTAAAGCTACAATTCCGTAGCCGACCCCAGGCGGAATTAGCAGGCGACGTGTCGCCACGATACGACTAGTGTATTTCTATGAACCCAACGTGTCGCTAGCTACGGTAGGTATTTCATATAAATACATAGAAACCAGTCGTGTTGCGGTGTCACGTCGCCTGCTAGTGCCGCCTGCGATCGGCTACGGAATTATACCTTTAAGCATAAACAGAATGGAGATGTAATTTATAAACTTGGTCTACCCCTTTAATAAAATACTACAGGCGATAATACTATAATTATTAGAGTGCGACCGATAACGAATTTTATTTTCGACCAAAAAGGAACAAAAAATTTGTTGATAAGTTTTTCTTTGAGAAAAGTAAAAGAAATACTGTGTCAATATTTTAATTATTATTATTATCCCTTTAAACTTAAATCACACGATACTAATAATGAAACAATCTAATTTTATGTGCAAGAAACTTCCTTTTTTCGGCCGAAAACCGAAAATAAAAACGAACATTCGGTTGGACTCTAATAATGTTGCGAGAACTTTTTAAATAAGTAAACTCAAAATCAATTTTCGACATTTTATTGAGTCACATGTATGAAAAAACTGCTCTTCCCACAATGATTCGTTTAGACAACCGACAAGTCAACGTATCTCATGCTGGTACATTAAATTCTTTATATTCCTTAGAATGAGCAAATTTTTATTGTTTTTATTTATTTATTTAGGTATATTTACAACCAGTCCTGTAAAATTTAACATGGTAAAATTATATTAGGTATAATTATATAAAACTTAATAATGTTATTAATATTAAATGAATAAATATAATTGTTAATTCAATTAAATTAGATACAACACCTACTTAATTCGTGTACCTATTTACATGATCGATAAATTTTGATATGTCCTTGTTCAAATTATGTTAAAACTTATAACAATAAAATAAACACAACGTGGAGATATGAAAATTATTATTCTGTTTGGTATTGTTATACAAGGTAAAAAATAACTTTAGTGCATTTTAACAGCATTTCATTAAGAATTAAACTTACCTATATTCATATTTTACAGCTATTTACAAAACTATCTATTTATTCACATATTTTAATGTTGAGAAATTGAGAAAAAAACAAGACCAATAAAACGATAGAACAATTAAATGTCAGCCATAGAATCAGATGAAGTATCGTTTATCCAAATATAGGTTAATAGTTTTATATTCAAACAAAATGTGGAGGCACGCTGACGCACACATTTTGTAGTTGATTAAAGTTACGTGCTCAGCGAATCTCAGTTGTCCCGTAACCCGCAATACACACGCGCGACTTTCGATCTTTATAAAGTACATCCATTTAGTGAGTAAATTAATACTAGAATTCTTTCCACGTTTTAATCCTCTCTGCATACATTACAAAAAAAAAACATTTAAACAAATGTTTTATTGCAGGTAACTTCAATATTTAACACCTTGTATAACAAAACCTATTTGCGCGGCTCTATGGGCCTGTTACCATAAGCACACATTTCTATCGGCACAATATTCGAAATTCGATTTCCGTTTGAATCGCGAACCGCTATACACGCGTCACGATTTGTGCAAAAGTATGGAATAGGCTTTACTATGTCAATAATAAATTGCAAAAGAAATATAAACGCTTTAAGTCCAACCATTAACAGATTTAAGGCTAATTAATTATTAATTAATAAATATAAATTGACAATATATAAATTTGCAACAACGTAATAAATAATTAACTTTCTCATAACAATCAAAATTAAAATGGACTGGTTTATTTAATGTAAGTATTACATTAATGAATCATTTCTGTTCACACTTACGACGTTAACTTTTTACATTTAACTGTAATAATTACATTTAAATCGTCTATTAGTGCATTGCGAAATGAAATTCCGTATGTGAATTCTTGAAACACAATTTTCAATAGGTATTTTATTATTTACAGTTTTATCTTACCTCTCTAAAATTTATACTAGAATAGCTTAGAGCCTTCCGTCATTTCTCTTACAGAGTATCTAACTAACATTATTATTAAAACAAGTTACTTCAATAATTTTTCTAATAATTTTTTACTTAATAATTGTTCATCAGTCATTGTCTTAATTTTACAACTGCTAGAACGCATTATTGATATCGTAATTAATCGAATAATTATAAAAATGAAATATTTATAACAATGAACTTGATATAATTTTTACGGATAATTTTAAAATGTTTTTTTTTTTTCACTTTTTGAAAGTAAAAGAGGTATAAAATAAATTTGAATATGGTTTATACGCAGCTTTCTTGATGTGCTGCTAACAATGGCGTCCTCGTCGTGACAATCTCTCGATGCGACCTCATGGCACCGTTGATCATACTCCGAGCAGAATCATTCTGAGAAAAGAAATAGCATTTATTAAGCGAAATTTTGGGATTATAATTATGAAGTTCCGCCTTTCATAAACAATTCAGTGAACACATTTTATTACATCTGCATTTTTCATAAGTCCCATATAATATGGGGTCAGCTTATTACGTTTTATCGTGCATTTAAAAAAAAAATAGTTTATTAGTACAAGCAGTTTAGACTCTATAATCATACTAATGACCAATCACGCCATTAGGAAATTGCCTGTCATTCGATAAAACATTTTAAGTACGATTTGTATCCATATCCACAGTACGCTTGAGAAGAACACATTGAAATAAACCAAAAATACATAGAACTACGTATATGTTTCGAATCGGCTTTAGGATAAACATTACTCCGTACTGCTAACTAAGCGAAATGTTCAACAGTCTACCAATAGTTTGCCGAAACCCTTTGGCGAAACTTCTCCAATAAACACTAAATTATTGCTGCAATTATTTAGTAAAGCCTTGTATTGCAAATTAAATACGAGCATCGATTTGCTATTCAGCCACTATGCACTTAGTTCAAAGAGGTAATCGATTGCCAGCCTTTGCTGTACCTAGGGGTATTCTATATTGACGTCTCAGTCAAAATTTTTTTGAATGCTGTATTAAACGTAAAGAAAAAAAAAACGTATTTTTCACAAACAAAACTAAACACAATCATAAACTCAAGTTAAAAATGTGTTTGGTCGGGTGTCCGTCAGGAACGAAGTTCCTTCTCACGTATGATTTTAAAACAAAAACATTTTTTTTCCAGCCGCCATCTTTGATTTACATGGAGAGGAGAGCAAATGTGAATTTGGTCAAAATGAAAATTCAAGAGGCGACTGCGAAAATTTTAAAATTTTTGGTCATACGTGTCATTTTCATAGTTTTCGAGGGTGCTAAAGTTAAGTATTTATTTAATTTAATTTAAAGTCGATAGCAAGGTCAAAAAAAATGAAAATGACAAACTAAAAGTCCTGTATGAGGCCAAAAAGCCTTAAGGCCTTAAAGGATCTTAGCATGATGCTGCGACATTTAATAAAATTATGTTTGTTTTAGTATTGTTACGTCGTACGTACGAGATATTTCGAGAAAGCACGGATTACAGTGTGTTTGCGCTAAAAACTTCGAGAAGCATTCCATTATTATTAGTTTGAAGTTAAGTAGGTAACTACTTATAAACAATATTAGAACTCGTCATTGTAATTTCGACCGTACGCCGAGGGCATAAAGTACCTATTTCTTTATTCGGTACAAGTAGGTTATTATTTTTTTATACCTACTACTTTTGTATTTCCTGGTAATGTTTATTTGTTGATGTTTTTCTGGAACCGTTCTACACATAGCTGGAATGTTCTTGAATATTGGCGGTATAAAAGCAGAGAGCCGACACACGAGGAGGCAGTCTGATTTAGGCGATACAACGAAGCGAATCGAAGTGAACTAGAAGTGCGATATCTAAGCGAATAGTGATCAGTGGCGTATTTGTGATTAAGTTTTAAGTGTTTTGTGTTTAATAAAGTTATCTAATTGTCTGATTGGTAATAATTAATTTATCCCATACCCAGCTCGTAACAGTATGTTTAAGAATTAGGAATTCATGAAAATGGAACAATGAACAACTTTCGTTTGCAGTATAGACGCGTTTATTTCAATAAAGCCCACTTGAAGTAAGTATCACTATCTAAAAAAACTAAAAAAAATACATTCTGCACATAGTGTTATTATGTATTAAACTTTGTGTTTGTAGCACAAAGTGGTTAATTAAGCTTATTAACCACTGCAAATCACTGAAAATTTTACTACTAAAGTGAGGGTTAAGTCCAGTACTATATTCTGATCAAATAATTGGTCAAGTTCTTGAGATGATGTACATACATCTTTACTTTATGTCAGAAAAGCATGCCATCACAAGCGTTGGTGGATAATGATACGCTTTTGAATTAATGATTTATCTATATGGACTGCTTTCAAAAGAAACCGATAAAGTAACGCGTATTCTAAAATTAAGCAACGTTGCAAATAGCTGTCAAATATTTCGCTAGATAAAATTTATGTCAGTATTTTTATCTCACGAAGCGACACGCGCTTTCCTTGTGTTAACCAAGTGTACAAACACGCTGTGAATTGTGCGTGAGAAAGAGTAGCATCAGCACATAACACACATACGCACACACACACATTTCCGACTTCGCCATTATCTCGGGATGTACCGAAAGCTTCTGTGCTTACACACACATTCACAGCGTCTTTGTACACTAATTGGTAACCACAAGTAAAGCGCACGTCGCACGGTGGATCGAAAATCGGCTGTAGAAGACATAGGATCTCGATGTCTGTTTCTTTTGCTGGAAATGACTTTTGCCGATCATTACTGTTCTATAAAATGTCATATGAAGTAATTGTGTGCACAAATGGAAGAGTTATAATTTTTATAAGAAAAAAATGTATGGAGCTGACATGAAAAATGAGGATATCTCTGGAATTGCAAGGTTCGCCATTATATCCTTGCACACTGTTATAGTACTATTTATTTGTGAATTTTTGACATACTTAATATCGCGGCATCACTTGCGATTTTTTTTTTTAAATCGTCAAAATTAAAAAATAAAAAATGTTTATGATATGTACATTTTAATACTTAAATATGGCTATACCAAGTGTAACTTACAATATTTTTTATGCTTAGACCAAAACATTCTAAGAAATCACAAAGTCGTATTACCTACTTATTTGAAATGACATGGTAATTATGAATTACATAATAATGTAATCTTGTCTAATGCCTCAAGTCCACATTAGCTAATGATTAATAAAACTTAATACCTATATACCTGTTAAAAGGATACGTACCATAATGAGGGTAATTAGATAAACGTGATCATAAGTCAATAACAATAAGTGGTAAACTATTGTATGATTAAAAATAAAAGCAAATTATTAAAAAAATATATTAACTTAACCTAACCTAACATAAACAATAAAAGTTAACTTATTTTATACTTCGTCACCATCAGAATCCACTTCAGAATCAGGCTCTAAAATAGATATAACTTCTAAGAACTCTGTCGGAGCTTCCTGATCCTGAAGTTTCAGTACTTCTACTGTTTCCTTAAAGTATGTCTGCCTCTTGTGGGCATCTAATTTTGGTCTTGTGGAAGAAATTAGAGGATCAGAAGAGACGATAAGCATATTGAGGATATCCTCGTTTGATGCTTGTTTACTCTTTTTCCTCGAATGGTGTTCTCTGAACCTCCTAAAGTCTTTGTTTCGGGCCTCTGAAGCTTCTTCCGAAAGACTTCCAATTGGTACAATAGCATTTTCGGCAGTTATGTCCCCTCCGTGAATCAACAATTTGTGGACGGTTGATGACATGTAGTACCAATCATACAGTTCCACGTATTTTTCAGCGGTTGTTCTAGCGTATTCTTTAAATTTCAGCACGTTTACAATCTCTCCAGATGTGATAGCTTGCAGAATCACAGCAAATCTGCGTATTAGGTCTTCATCTAATCCAGTGATCGCTGCAGTTTTATCAGGAAATTCAAAAAACCGCCTTGCTGTGTTCCCGTCGTTAGTTGTGCCTGATCCTTGCTTAAAGATGTCAATCAAAGGGTTGAGATCATCTTTGAATCGATCTTGAATAAGTTTTTTTCGGGAATGCAATAACTCTTGATGACCTTCTCCTCTTGCAGACCACTTTTTGAAGTCGAGACGATACGCTATGTGTAGAAGACATTCCATCACATTAATGCCGCACTTGACTTAGCTTCAGACAGATATGTACAAATTTTGCCGTCAATCATCGTCATCATTAATTTGTGACTAATTTCATGTCCTTGACATTTTGAGGGAACGAGAGCTTCAATTTCGTTATCCATTGCAGTTTTTTCATTTATGACAACGTCTTTGGTTTCTTTCACAAAACTAAACTGGACTGGACGGCAATACATAGGTGAGCAGGGTTTTGGATTCACCCATACGGTATCACCGTCAGCTGTCAACTTTAATGGAACCAAAGAGGTCATAAATATGCTGGAATCATCTTGACCACTCTCTATGTTTTGCTTATATCTACTTTGGTTAGATGCACCGTCAAATCCCCACTTTGATATTAATATCAATTGTTTATCTTGTATCGCATCAGGACTACGAATAGTTTCAAAAATTCTGTTCACTGTTAAATCTAGTAACGCTTGTAGTGCAATCTTAGCAGATGAATCCGTTACAGTCACAAATGTCTTCGGAGGGTAGCACTGTAGCTTAGCTTTTTGCACTTTATAGTAAGACGGATATATCTCCTTTGAACCTTCTCGAATAGTCGTTTCCCTTAATGTAATATATTGCCATTTCGATAGTTTTAATGAAAGTAGCAAACCCAGTGCTTTTTCTGGTGAAAATATTGTTGAAGGAGCTGGTTTGTTCAACATTTCCTTGATTTTTGCTGCTGTTTCTGGATTTTGGAGCATATGTTCAATAACAGATGCAATATCCTCACGTCCATCTCCTTTCAAAAGTGCTGCAGCTGAATAAGCTACTTCATTAGGGTCATCGCCTATATATTCATCAGATCGTCTCTTCTTCTGCTTGTTACTTAGATCTTCAAACGGCTTTCGAGATCTTTTTGTCATCGTTGAAGTTGATTTCATTGTTGAAGTTGATGGTACAGGTTCAGTAGAAATATTTTCACTTGTTGATTCTTGAATGAGCAAATTGGCTTGCACGCAGTTTGGCCAGTCAATATTTGCCTCAAGCCAATTACTGTAATCATGTCTAAAAACTTCACTTTTCCTGTGGGATCGTAACCATCTCTTTTGAACTACCCGTGTAAATCTTCGACAAAATTCTTTCACGATAACACTGTCTTCATCTGAAAGGCTAGAGCCCAGTCGAATAACAAGTGTGCTGAACAATATTTCGTGATCGAAAAACGAAGCATCCTGATTGCTCAGAATAACAAACAAATCCAAATTTGTAATAATGCTTTCCCATTATTCCCGATCACTGAGTAAAAAGACACGGTAGGATAGATGTTAGTATTAGAAATGCTCTAAATGAACTGAAGTTGTGAATCCAATGTTTGACTATTTATTGTTATTGACTAATGATGGTATCACATTTATCTAATTACTTTCATTAAGTTAATCCTGCACTAATAGCTAAATTAGCGAGTACCCCAAATTATTTTGGTACGTATCCTTTTAACAGGTATATAGGTATTAAGTTTTATTAATCATTAGCTAATGTGGACTTGAGGCATTAGACAAGATTACGTATTACGTAATTCATAATTACCATGTCATTTCAAATGAAAATCACAAATTAGGTAATACGACTTTGTGATTTCTTAGAATGTTTTGGTCTAAGCATAAAAAATATTGTAAATTACACTTGGTATAGCCATATTTAAGCATTAAAATGTATCATATACTTTTCTTTTTTTTTTAATTTTGACGATTTAAAAAAAAAAATCGCAAGTGATGCCGCGATATTAAGTATGTCAAAAATTCACAAATAAATATTACTATAACAGTGTGCAAGGATATAACGGCGAACCTTGCGATTCCAGAGATATCCTCATTTTTCATGTCAGCTCCATACATTTTTTTCTTATAAAAATTATAACTCTTCCATTTGTGCACACAATTACTTCATATGACATTTTATAGAACAGTAATGATCGGCAGAAGTCATTTCCAGCAAAAAAATAACATTTAAGACATCGAGATCCTATGTCTTCTACAGCCGATTTTCTATCCACCGTGCGTCGCTTCGTGAGATAAAAAATACTATACTATTAACGACTCACGGAGTCATTACGTTACCTTATAACTGCATCATTTATTTCTATATATCATATTTTCAGTGAACTGTTTGTTTTACATGAGAATAAAATTCTTTAAACCGATACAATTATGAAATATCGCTCTGTGTTGTTCAGAATGCACAACCTTTTAAATTGACAATTATAAAATGGAACGCTTTCAATGAAAACATTGAATCGTTTTGACAAGCACCACTGGAAAGTTATTAACCTGCATATCAGTGTAGTGCGCGTGCGACGATATGGGCGTTACTGGCGTCTGAGTGCGCGGCAAGCTGTGTGCGCTGCTCGAGTTCTTTGGCTGAGCTATGGCGGAGTAGAGCGGCGGATCTGGAGGAGCTTCAGTCACGCCTGTTGTGAAGGAAAGAGGTTGTTAGTTCATGCGGTTAGCGAATTTGATGTTATTTTTCTGGGTAATAGTGAACACTTGTAAGAAATTAAAATTAAATCTAAGGCGTGTTAATCACGTGTTCACGCCAGCACAATCAATTTGTCAGTATAACAAAATTTTGTTGAATAACAAAGCCGATCCTACACAATAAAAATATTCGGCTCGTGACGCTCGGAAAACTTCGTTCCCTGAATTAGCATTTTGCAGTTGATTTTTACCGCTCGGCTGTACCTATTAATAACCGACCTGAAGAAGCACGCTTCACTTTTGTAGAATATTTCTCGAATACATGACTCATCAGATCAGACCAGATTTACAAAAAAAAAACGTAAGCATATGACCATTATTATAACAGTCAAGTGAACTATGTCACTTTATTACACTAGATATTAGGGTTTAATTATTACAAGGGTTTGGTTTTTAATAAATTGTATGTTGTTTAATGCAGCCAAAATAGCTACTGCAGCACTAATTTAGCAGATTACATCAGATTATATAAGAAATGTTCCTATCTTTTCTATTTCAAGACTGCATTCACCATGCCTCTAATAACAATAAAAACTGTTTTTCTGTAACTACACCAATATATTTCTCTCTTTTGATCTCAGGCCACTAGTTCCTGGCCTTAATGTGGCCTATTGTGTACCGGTATTAAGTTCGTGCCGAGTTTTCTCTTCAACAAAGTTTTTACACAAAGTTATTAATAGGCTTTTGTTGAATAACGGATTTTTCGCCTGTTGTGTAAAATCATAGGCCTATTTTGGGTTTTTTAACGAGACACTATTTGACATTATAATAAACTAACCAGCAACTGCTTTGGCGTGTATTTTTTATTTCATCATAATTTTTAAGACCCAGGATTTAAAGTAAATATTGATAACGATCGGTTAAGTAGTTAGGTGTGAAAAAAGTAAGGCAGACACACAGACTGAGTAACTTTCACATTCGTTATTATTAGTAGGTAGGCATTTTATCAAAGAATTGCTCGAATTTGGATTTCGGCAAAATATTTATAACAAAGTAGTTATTTGACGTTGTAGAGGTATGAGGAACAGTTTGTAAAGTTCACTCATCCTCCATAGAAAAGGGTGGATCCTTCGACCTGATGGGTGTCGTGTCTGGTGGGCTACTGCCCGAAGAGTGATGTCGAGACGTTGCTTGTGCGATGCAGGATTTTCTGTGATGTCAGTGTAATACAATGCGTAGTTTGCATGTGATATTGTAGATTGTAGCTGTCGCCACAACGTAATGAAGTATAAATATGAGAATTCGAATGATCAGACGATGTAGACTCATTTACCATTAATTTAAACACACATTAATTTAAATACACAGTTATCTAAAACATAAATATAAATTACTCAGTACAAATAGTTAACACATGATGCAATTTAACAGATTTATTGACTATCAATTTAATTTAAATATTATTGTAACACAGTTCAAAGTTAGCTCTGGGAAATCATATTAATAACTTAGTTATGGAATGCGAATATGTGATTAACATGATTTCCAACGAAATATGTAATCCGAATTTAACAATAGAATTTCATTTATTGAAGCGAAAACTTCTTTAGGCGCATTAGGTATTTTTGTCATGGGAGTAAACTATTGATTTCGCGACACTGTTACCGACACCAGCTTTAAAAAGACATCAACGCGCAATACATTATTTCCTGCACAATATTTTTTTTATTTTTATTTACTCTGTTAATGTTTTGTTTTCTTTATGAATTCCGTGAAACCTATGTAGGTTTAAAGATCGAGAAGGGGTCTCTAGTATTAATGGTATAATTTCGTAGCCGACCGCAGGCGGCAGTAGCAGGCGATGTGTCGCCGCGACACTACTGGTTTCTATGAATTTCTATGAAATACCTTGTATTTTTATGAAACCGACGTGTCGCTACAGAAGGTATTTCATTGAAACCAGTCGTGTCGCGGCGATATGTCATCTGCTGCTGCCACATGCGGTCGGCTACGGAATTATACCCAAACTTGCGGGTTGGAAACCAATGAATAACATACATATTCAGATGATTTATGATATTAAAACATATATAAAATACTGGTATTCAGTTGCATCCGGTTAGACTGGAAGCTGAGCCCAACATAGTTGGGAAAAGGTTAGGCAGATTTTTGAAGTGAAAACTTCTTTAGGCGCGTTGGGCATTTTTGGGATGGGACTAAACCATTGATTTCGCGACACTGTGATGACACCAGCTTTTGAACATTAAAAAGACATCAACGCGTTAATTACCGCGTTATCAATTTTTTTTTCAAGTTTTCATTTCTGTCGGCACTCCCGGAGTGCCACTGTTTTTTTATTCAGATATTTTAAAGAGTCAAGAAAGTTAAATGTTTTATGATAATAAAACATCTACAACAAACTAAAAAACATGGCTCTTTTCGTTATTACAGCCACAAAAAGCTTCTTTAGAAGGAAACGTTTCTTTTGTAAGATTGTATACGTTTATCATTAGTCACAAACCTATTAAATTAAAACATTCACCATTACTATATTTAAACCAACGATTTTCCGTACGGTATCAATGAAAATCATCAGATTAAACCTAACATTATCGTTACGTGCAATTGGAATTCAATTTCGACCACCACATGTAATCAGTGAAATGATCTTAATTATTGGTCATAAATGACGTTATGCTTTTTAAAGCCCGTACTTATGTACCATACGAACGGTACGATATTTTTCCGTACATAACCGCATGCGGTATCGGTTCGGTGGTTTTGTTTAAAATCACCGATGGCGTTGCCGATTTCACGGGATTATTCTGTTGAACGCCTGTAAAGTCGGAAGTTCTCCAACATTTTTTCATAAAAATATGTTGACAAATATGGATAGACAATAAAGGAGTGGCGCCCGGACCTACCACACTTTCCACATTAGGCTTATGAGAGTGACCGCATGCGGTGAAGTAACAAATAAAAACCTGATCATGTTAAAATTTCTGGGGCAACCGCTACCTACCGTTCAAATTCAAGTCAACCGGTCGAAATACGCAACAATGCGAAATTGTCCTTTGAAATCCCTAGTACTGTTTAAAGCAATTTGCAAGGTAAATAAACCGCAGACCGATTGCGGTGATTGTGACGATGCTGTGAGTAAGTGACAGTTTAGGAACCAACGTGTGGTTACGCGAGCGGATTTCGATTTCTAAACATATTTTGGATGGAAATGGTGGACTTCGAAGAGAGAAACACAATGATCTATATTTTGATTGCAAAGAGTTACAGAGAGAATAGAGTTTCTTGCCCGTTCTCCTAATATTTGGAATGGGTAACTAGCTCCAAGTATCTGACTGCCCAACAGTTAAAAAATGCATGTAAATGATTCAATTGAAATAAATATTTTGAGTTTGATCACTTGTGCTTTACATACTTTGATGTAAATGTTATTAAGTATAAAAAGTATTACGTTGTAAGCGAGCGACAGACGAGCGTTAACGCTAAAAAGTCAAAGATCTTACTTTCCGAAGTCTCATTTTTGGTCATCAATTTGCGTCGGAAACCACAGTATTGTTTGAAATTGAATACGGCGTAATTTTGGCAAATTAATGTTGAGTGATGACTGTATGAAGCTTATAATCACTTGACCTATACCGGTCAACCTTATCATGTTATTCTATCAAAGTGCTATTATGTTATAGTGGTATAATTTAGGAGTAATTATTATATGGTTGATATTGGATGTATCATAAGCCTTGATCGAACCGATCACGATCGATTGAGATCGGTTCGGTCAAAGCTATTCAAGCACCGTAGTTAGATTAGAAGATAATAAACTTAGGGTAGACAAGCAAAACCCAGTGTTGTTTTGCTCAAAGTGAGTTGGTTGATTCCTTTTCATACAATCTTACGATTTTTGTCACACATTTTTGTATGTAAATAAATAAATTCCGCGATCCATGTTGAGCAACTCATTTTTTTATTTTATTTGTTAAATTAAGAGTAATTAGCACCTCCTAATTGATTGAATTATTGCAACGATTTTTTTTAACGCGGCTTGTAAACTTTAAAGAATCGTCATGCTAAAAAGTATTAATACTTGCGACTGTCTTTTTCTAATTCAAAGAGAAAGAAAGAGAGAGAAAGAAAGAGAACGCTGGCTGAAAAAAAAGCAAAAGAAAAGAGTGAAGTGATTACAGTGTCGTGGGATAAAATTGTTCTCATCAGCCCGAGTACACTGCATGCCGGAGAGAGAGAGAGAAAGTGTGAATTTGGTCAAAACGAAAATCCAAGATGGCGGCTCTTAAAATTTTCATATTTTTCGTCATGGGTATCGTTTTCATGGTTTTCAGGGGTGAGAAAGCCGATAGTATGGTCAAAATGTAAATCCAAGATGGCTTTGAAAATTTTCAGCAATTTTGTCATGGGTTTCGTTTTCATAGTTTTCGAGGGCGCTTTTTGTTTTAAATCATACGTGAGAAAGAACTTCGTTTCTGACGGGGGTTCCTCGACCACACATGGTTTTTTTAATTATTGGTTCTTTGTCTGACTTCGAGCCACGTCTTGCCCAAAATAAAACAGCGTGAGACTACCCTATAACGTCAGATATATTTAAGTACTCTAAAAGCCATGAATTGAAAATCTGATCCCTAGATTTCAAAGACGTTATGCAAATTTTCAAGCCTGCAGGATAAACCAAAAGCGTCCAATTCATAGCAATATAAAAAAAAACCTCAGAGTTATGAATAAGATATTATGTAAAGTACTAAACGACAAAAGAAAATGAGATTACCTCGCTGCAGATTCGACAACGGACATACTTGCGGCATGCATTTTGCAAGATGCATTGGGGGAAGGATAGTGTCATTAAATTTTCTCGTAACAACGAATTTACACAGTGTACACATTTGTTGAAACGAGATTGTAGGTTCTCTCTTGTTGAAAAATAGAAACTGGTATTTTTCTTTTCAGAAATGCATTTCGTTTTTTAAATTGCATAGTTTTATCGTTTAATAGAATGATGCTTGCTACACAAATTAGGGAGTTGGTATGGTTGTAGTTGGTTGGCTGTAATTGTATTCGTAAATGAATACGCACTAACGATATTTTAAATAAAAGTTTTTTATTTTTAATCATAGTATTTACATAATATACCCCAACAGACTTAAAATTTTAATAATAAAATGTACGTGTATATAAAAAAGTGTCCAAAAAGCTGGCAGCATTGTCACGTTGTATGGCAATACTGATTCTTTGGCCAAAAAATATAATATTTTAAATAGATTATCTTAAACCTATAAAGAATGGAGCTTAAGATAAATAAATCAAGAATTGTAGCCAAACATTGACAGTGCTTTTTTTTTGTGTGGGCAGTTATCAAATAACTCCCGTTCTGGGCGGAGCGAGAGGGCGTGTCAGACTCTTACTGACTAAAACCCACCCGCGGTGTCAGTGCTGACACCTAAATTCTAACTTTTAGAGACAGCGTTTCTTCCAGTGCATAATATAGTCAACAAAAAGCAAGATTCACCAAAATTGCTTGAGAGTTTTATGCACATACCTACTGCATCAATAAAAACCCGAAGCTAAGCTTCACAATACTACCGCTAGCGCAATGCAACCATAAAAAAAAACTTCACAAAACTCCCCAAAAATCGTAGAGCAGCTCTTCAACTAATTTATTTAGCAACTCTGTCGAAGTAACGTTATTTTAAATCGATAAATGTACAAAACATAAGCGGGAACTCTGCTAATACTCTTAGTGGTGAAATAAAAAATGCTTCGAACGGATAGTTCGTTCAGCTAATAAGTAAAGTTAGGAAGTGGGGCTATGCTGACGGTAACAAAACTGGACGCAACGTTCGAGTTTAAGTTTTCACGCTATTTCGCTACTCGCTAACTTTTGGAATGGTAGTCGGTATCTAATAATAAGGAAAGAAAACATTTAATACGATCAACTAAAATAAAATGTTGATGTCTGCACTGCTTACTTTGATGTGTATTTTTGGCTACTTCCCATTTGGTAAACTTCCCATTTCGTAAACCTCAAACTGTACCTACTAAAAAGTTGCGTTTGGTAAACATTATACATTTCATACATTTAGTCCCATTTCGAAAACATTTCAATATTTTTTTGTGTTATATCCCATTTGGTAAACTTTCAGATGAAATGGGTACAGTCAAGTAAAAAAAGAAAAACGAAACTAATGATAACATTGTCATTTATTTTGTTAAATATTTTTAATCACAGGTACAATAGTCGGATTATGTGTACGTATGCCATTTACACATATTGATATTTAAAAACAGAAATAAAAAGTGGGGTGTACAAATAACTTTCAAAAAATTTAAGAAAAATCACAGTTCGATTTGACTATTTCGATGACAAGTTTTATTTTTTTGGCTTTAAAATTTCGAGTAAGTATTCTGTATTGAATGTGATTCTTTATTTTTTTCTCATTTTAACATGCTCAAAAATAAACTATTGGCTTTTATTTTTATAACAATTAAAGATAATTTTAGTTCTGAATTAATCATATCAAATCGAGCGGTTATGGTCTGTAGTGACTGCATAAAATATGTGGCAACCTATATCGAAGAAACGAGTTGATACATGACGGCAGTATCTTCCGTACACCTGCATAAAATTCGGTACTTCTCACTTAATAAATATCCTTAGAAAACGACGTAAACCATGAATGCAACAAACGGATTTAGCCACATTACTCAGCAAAAACTCAATCCCCACAGACTAAAAAACATTAGCTGCGGAACCGGAACTCTCCTAACTAAACATCAGCTAACAAGCGTTTTCCGTTATTAATCCGAGAAAAACAGTTAAACGAGGAACTACCATACTTTATAACAGTTAAAATCCTCAGTAAGAACATAAAATGCGCTCATATATTCTAGCTAGCCCGTTGTAAATCTAGAAGTATGGACTTATGCACAGTAATCTAGTTAATTTATTATTTCCGTAGTGTTGGCAATTAATTTGTAGAATATTTTATTATCAAGACTTTGCACGTAAACGTTAGCACGTTATTCATCAACTTGTTTCCGTATGTGTTAATTAATAATACTTTTGTTGTTCCCAAGAGATTTATTATAGGAGTCGTAAGCTACGTGTGAATGGGTTTGCCAAGAGAAATACTACTACCAACGGCTGAATTTATGTTTGAGACAATTTACAGACACTAGATACTTTTCAGCTTTGACTGTAATTACTACTCACTCATCTAACATGTTAATCGAGAAGCAGCTTATAGCGTTTCGAGATTATGTTTCAGAAGACTTAGATCGGCATAATTTATAATTTTACTGTCTAATTTGATTATGAAAACTAAGACATTCAGACAGGGATGCGGAGGAATTTTTCAACGCCATATTTTAGTTTGAAATTAAAATTACTAACTAAAATATAAGTAAATATAAATAACTCAAATTATTGAAATAACATCTTAGGAACCTTCCTAAGTTATTATTTTAGTTACAGCTAAGTCTGCTATGTTCCGCCATTGAGGCATATAAAATTCATAAAATCAATTAATACTTTGTTAGTTAATTTAGTGTAAGAAAGTTAATTGATTCAGGCGTGACCTTGCAGAAATACATTATAAACATCAACAAAAAAAAAACACACATTATTTATTGGATTAAAAAAATATCAGCTGTTTTATAAAGAAGTGCAATACCTACGCGGTCAAAATGTGTGGAACAACAATTTTTTTTTAATGACCTATGAAAAATTTCAACGGGTTCTGAATCATGTACTGAATCCATGATAACAGCTTTCGCGTCGATGTCCCTGCCACCCTGCTTATTTTTATCCTCTTTAATAAAAACATACATTGACATCTTATAATAAGAAAGATAATTTTCATGTGCACGTGTTTTTGCAAACAACAACGACAAAAGAATATGACATTGTGAAGAAAAATCCAGGTTACATGTAAAATTACATTCAGGAACATTTTATGCTGGAAGCCCTCAGTTATTAAATACCATTCATTCTTATTTTATATCTCGCATATTTGTGTTCTTTCGTTTATAATATTTTTCCATTGAGCTGGAAATTCAATAACGCGAGTCGTAATGGGTTTTTGTCAGTCATATTATTTTACTACGGGCGAAATTATTGTTCAAATCATGACCCTTTTGGGGCGACGCCATGTTTGAGTAAAGAGTGAGAGTTTCTCATAATATAAAACATTATGATACTGGCACAATATAATTGACACATGTACGTATAGTTACGAATTTTAAATTCTGATTGAAATGGCAGAAAAGGTATTGGAATGAAATTAAATTGATTATTCTGTAAATAGGATATCGGAAATACTTTTATACGTCTTATATAAAAATAATAAGCTAAAGAGTCGACATTTCCTATCTGACTACCCCTGAGAAGAAACGGTGAAACAAACTCAGGGGTGGTAGTCTCGCGGGCTTGCGGACGGTGAGCAATGGGTGGCTCACCGTCCGATAAGGACCAGGCCCGGGTCGACGGCGCGTTGTGTTCCACGCGCGCCTCAAAGAGATGTCAGCAGATTTGAAGGGGTCCACTAGGGCCGATGCCTGCCGGGGTTGCGAAGAAAACCGAAAGGGAGATCGTGGCCCCCGGCAACAGGGCAACCGAAGGAACACGGGTGGGTTTTAGTCAGTAAGAGTCTGACACGCCCTCCCGCTCCGCCCAGAGCGGGAGAAGTTATTTGATGATTTCCCACCCTCATAAAAAAAAGGGGTGGTAGTCTCTTTTAGAGTCCAGATATAATCTTGGTCAGATCATGCGAGGACTATGTACTCGTAGATGAGCATATGTGAGGACTATTTAGATGAGTATCTGTGTGGTCTATTGAGGAAAGAAATACACATATTTGAGTGGACCTATCCAGCTTGCACTTAATAAGCATTTGTCAGTAATCGTGTAGCTCAATTCAGAACTTAAGGAGCTCAACGGAAATCATGACGTCATTATTTGCTATCGTCACAAATAGCGAAATGCGTCAAAATGCAAAGACTTGACGTAAATAGTTATATAAAAATCTAGTTTGTCTCATAACAAAGTGCAGAAAAGAACAAACAAATAGTTTTTCTCCCACTCTAACAAACAATTCAACATCTCGATCGAAAGTGCCCGATCATTATTTTAATTTGAATGCTGTTTCGAGTCCCGTTGTCGATACAAAAACGCGAACCGATCGACGATAAGACTTTGCAACGTGTTAAACTTTCTACTATAAATTGTTCAATTTTATGTGTTTCGCAACACTGCCTGCCTGCAAGGAGAGTTTCGTGATCGTTAATCCAATTAGTTCAAGTAACACGTATAGTTATGGTATTATTGAAGATACACAGGGTTATTATGTCGGCAATCCGTTAAGGGGATGTAATCAGAAATCAGAAATCAGAAAGCTTTATTTGTGAACACAGGTCAAGTTACACATAGTGTGAGGTGTTATAAATAGGTAGATCCTCCATGTTTTGCCGAGAGGCGTACAAATATAATTTTTTAAGTTTAAAAATAACAAATTGGTGAAATTCCGTCAACTTTCACGTCAGTAATAAAACCAGTTTAAATAGGATATCAAAAGAAAAAATAAACATACAATCAATTTCTAAATAAATGTCAAATGGTTCAATTACATGCCATAATTAATAATGATAATGTCGAACAAAATTCAAGGTCATTAAAACAGGTCAGGTAGGGTGTTCTAAGGCAGTAATTATAGAATTGTCGTCGAAATAGTGCTTTATTGAGTAATAGCATTTATTAGTCAAAATTCTAAATAGTTCTTTTTTGAATTTGTCCACATTTAACATTTTAATTTTTTCGGGCAGTTTATTAAATATTTTTTTGGCCATACAGAATGTGCTTTTATTCATAAGTGCAGTTTTGCCATAAGTCACTTCGAGTTCTGACTTATTTTTATCGCGTAATTTTCTGTAGGAACTTTTAGCAGCTATTTTGTATGATGAAATGTTGGATTTGACGAATACATTTGTTTCGTATATGTACAACGATGGTAAGGTAAGGATTTTATATCGTATAAAAGTCGGTTGGCAACTGTCTGTGCTTTTAAGGCCACACATAGCTCTGATACATCTTTTTTGGGCTCTAAAGACCAATTCTCTATCAACTGAATTGCCCCAGTACATTACGCCATATCTGAGTGTTGACGCAACATAACCGTGATAGGCTGTAAGTACGGATTCTAGACTGAATATTTTTGAAAGTTTATATAGAACATAGGTAAATGTATTAAGTTTCTTGCATATTACATCTGTCTGGGATCTCCAAGTCAAGTTATTATCTATATTGATACCAAGAAATTTAGTAGCAATAGTTGATTCAATATTTGTCCCTAAATAGCTAATGTCAAGATTTTTATTCGGGATTCTTTGATAAAAATGCATAATTTTAGTCTTTTCTAAGTTTATAATTAGATTATTGCTGTCAAACCACGATATAATTTTATTTAATGTCATATTTATCTCCTTTTCATAAGTTTTGGGATCGTCACATTCAATCACTACGGTGCTGTCATCGGCGAATAGCACCATGGGGTGATTTATTTGCCCCAGAAGGTCATTTATGTACAGTTAAAAAAGAGGGGGTCCCAGTACGCTACCCTGAGGAACGCCAAATTTAATTATCTCGCTTTCAGAACGATATTTTTTCTCATAGCTGGTTTTTGAACATATTTGTGTGATTTCTACAAATTGTTTTCTGTCCGTTAAGTAAGATCGAATGAGATCAAGTATATTTCCCCTGATACCATATTTTTCAAGTTTTTGTAATAGAATTGGGTAATCTACATAGTCAAAAGCCTTAGTTAGATCCATATAGATAGCACATACAGGATTTCTCTTATCTACATTTGACATAATAGGGAGAAGCAGGTCATGTATGGCCATATTGATGGTCTTCTGCTTACGAAATCCCTTTTGTTCTTTTACTAATATGTTTGACTTCTCGAGATAGTTATATAAGGACTTGTAAATTACTTTTTCAAAGATTTTTGAAAAGACGGGTATCAACGCGATAGGCCTATAATTTGACATACTGTGTCTATCATTTTTTTTGTGCAATGGTACAATTATTGATGTTTTTAATTTTTCAGGGAAGATTCCGCTAGATATACACATATTAATTATGTGACTGAGATGTGGAGCTATATATTGAGACACCTCTTAGATAACTTTAGTGCATATTCCGTCATACCCAACACTGTTTGTATTTCGAAGTGACTGAGTATGATTATTTATATCTTGAGGTGTGGTCGGCTCCATAAATATAGAGTTTGGAGTGTTTGAGCGGATTTTAATTTCTGGTATAGTTTTATTTTTTGGTTTGGTAACTTGATTAACATAAAATTTGTTAAAAGCCTGAGCTATTTTTAATGGGTTCGTGATTTTCTGTGGTCCTGTTTGAATTTGTGTAATTGGTTCTTTAGGGAAGCAGGTCTTAGATTTATTAATTACAGACCATGCCGCTTTAGATTTATTTTGGGATGTCTTAATAAAGTAGTTATTTCGTGATTTCTGTGTTAACGTTATAACTCTTTTAAATCTTGCAGAATATGTCTTAAACGACTGTTTGTTCTTTGGGGTAGGCTTTTTCCTGTATTGCCATAGCAAGTGCCGCTTCTTTTTACTACATATTCTTATCCCATTAGTGATCCATTGGGCGCTTTTTGTAATTGTTTTTGTTATTATTTCATACGGAAAGCAAAGGTCATAATGTAGGAGAGGTCATTTGCAACCAAATGACCTCAGATGACCCTTATGCCAATGTCAACCATTTTCGAGTAATTTGACATTTTATTTTTTTAAATGTATGAAATAAAAATATAAAATGCTAAATAACTCGAAAATAGTTGACATAGGAGTCAAAAGAGGTTATTTGGTTGTAAATGACCTCTCCTACATCCCCTTAATGGATTGCCAACAAATAACCAATAACCCTGTATATTAATATTCTGAACTGATATTCATTGGGTTGAGGTGATTTGCCTTGTGTTCAGGCCACGATGCGTTTCTGATCCTGTTTGACATAAGTTTATTTCAGGTAATGTGATCAAAGTTGACGCGTGAACCAGACGTTATTTGGTTGTAAAATTAGGTAAAACAATCAAGGAAGCAAGTACTTATTTAATTAGTACTATTTGTCAAAATTTTAGTTTAGAGCTACAAACCGTTCATTTGTTATTTATTGAGAATGAAGATGTTACGTTAAAACAATGGCACTGCCGACAGAAGTGAAAACTTGAAAAAAAATCGGCACCGCGGTAGTCAACGCGTAAATGACATAATTATATTATTATTATTATTATTTTATATTTATTATTATTATTTATTTAATCCGTCAACCTTTTTAGTGGTCAAAAGCTGGTGTCATCACGGTGTTGCGAAATCAATGGTTTAGTCCCATCTCAAAAATGCCCAACGCACCTAAAGAAGTTTTCACTTAAAAAAAAAACAGTTTTTTGTCAGATTAAGTATGAATTATTACATTTTTAATTACCTTTGCTTAACGGAATAAGATCCGGGTTCTTGTCATCAGCTGCTTGTGGAGAGTTTCTCTTCTGTACAATCACTTTTTGATTCTTTATCGGTGGAAGTGTCACTGCAAAACAAAACCAATTTAGAAAATTACAAATAATAATAACGAATTATGTAAAGTTGGGGAAATTCATTGTTTGTGAAATTGACATACTACGATAATGGTCATTTCTTACAATTGACAAATAAGAATGACATTATGTCGTAATTTGAATATACGGACTATTTGAGTTGGTAATTAGTAGCACCTACTTAACAATACATTATTTTTTATGACTACTTTGTTACCTCTTAGGTAACAAAGTAAAGTTAATAATCAAATGATTTAACATTTCATTATTGATTATTTTTATTAAATTGACAAGACTATGTTTATCTCCAATGTTTATTACGGGGCCTACTGACCAAGGTGCACCGACAGATAAGCATACATCCATATATGTAGATGGATACCCATCCCTTACAAATCTTTACCTGTTATAAAGAAACTTTATGAATCATCAATAAATATTAATGGAGGCGTACGAATAACTGTCATGTCATTAAAATCATAGAGCGTCTAATGGAGCTTCACATGTCTTTTATTATTTACGAACTATCCGACATGCCCACATTGATTTATGATCTAATTATATCCATATTTTGTCAGGACATCAACGATGTATTGATTGTATACACATTGATTTCAATTGAAAGCTAAAAAGCTTATTTTATTTACCTACATGCTTTGGAATAATTAGATTCGATTCTCTAATGAGACCAAAATATGTATCTCGTCATTTCGAATGGATATAGAATTTTACCGAACACATCGGTAAAATTCTACCTGAATAGAGTTTTACCTAATTAACATCGTTAAAAAGAATAAAAACATGAGATATTATTACTCTGAAAACTTTCAAAACTTGCCCGATAACAGGACGCCAGTTTCTTGCCGGGGGCATAAAATAAAATTGAAGCAAAAAATTGTTTGTACCGTTTAAATACTGTTTTGACGGTGCAACTTTTACAGTTGCTTCAACATATGGTATGCCACAGGCATACGATTGGTGCAATTGGGTGCAATAAAATTTCACCGTGTAAATCTAGCTTTGGAATGAATGACAAAGTTTCCACTATCCATTTTTATTCATTTTCTAATATCTTTATTTCACATCGGTACAATTAACAAAAATGCACTGCAATAGAATTAAGACACTTTATAGGACTAGCGATAGGACTAGACCTTTCAAAGCTTTTAAGGGATATTTTTATAACTATTAACAACATAAATATAACACACAATAATCATGGGTACATGATGACAGCTACGCAAATTATAGCAAGTTATAATTTACTGATTGCAAAAACAAAATATTAAAAAAAAAAGTAAATTAGCTGATCGCACGGTGTACGTATGTAAATACTAGCAACCGTGCGACCAGTTAATGATCAGAGTTACTACTAAATTAATTGAATTCCTTAGGTGTGCATTTTTATTACTTGTATTCCTTATCCTATAATACTAACCTTCATAATCCCTGGATCTATGACGTATTCGTGTCGCAATGAGGGCGAGGCACAAAACAAACGCGATAGTCAATGCAGCCCCGAGAAATACGCCAACTGCCCAATTGACTTCCCACGCTTCTTGTGGCTCTGAGAAAAGAAGAACTAATTATAACATTAACAATATTACTCGTACGTTAAAAGTGTCATACATTTCCTGGAAAACGAGATTTTTGATAACAGGGAAATCTGTCTTGCTTGGAACAATTAGCTCACTTAGATCAGCTTGCACCGCAAATCGCTAAATAAGTTTATCGCTCAACGAATTTAAAACATCGCTCTATTTCTGATAATCGTTTGTAGATGACAGAGACAGAATGATGTTTAAAACAAATAAGTTTAGAGCTAAATGCATTTAGTAATTTGTTTTGGAAGCGGGTCTTAAATCGAAATGCACACAATTTAAAAAAAAAAATACACTATGCATTGTAACAGTGAATAAATATTTCGCAGCAATCAACGCGTTGATGTCTTTTTAATGGTCAAAAGCTGATGTCATCACGGTGTCGCGAATACAATGGTTTAGTCCCATCTAAAAAATGGCCAACGTGCCTAAAGAAGTTTTTACTTCAAAAAAACATTTTTTTTCGAGTATTTCTCCTATACGTAAAGTGAGGATGTTTTTTAACATTTATCCCATAGTGCGGGGTGTCGTTGGAAGGGTCGTCAAAAATATTGTGAGTTTCTTAAAATCATTTTTGGATTTAGGGATCCGTTTTCGAAATATTAAGCTTTAAAAAGCAAATTTTTGTTAGAGTCAAGTATGTAATAATTTAGTAGGTATCCCTCTAACGAAGTCACAAATATTCTGTTTTTCGTGTTCAAGATTGACCACGGCACGTCTCTTTAGATATCCTCACGGAATAAAAAGTCAGGAAGACTCGAAAAATCCTCAGTTAGTTAGTTCAGTCAGTCAGTAATTTGTTTAAAAAATTGGGTCGTTTATAAAATTCGTTTAAGAAATTCAGGATAAAATTACTGAAAATATGTCGTGGCCATCATCTTATAGATTGTGCATAACAAATTTACCGCATTATAACTAAATAATCAAACATCAAAGCATCAAATAACTGCAATATTTAACGCCAAATAAGAATAGGTACATAAAAATGTTGTATACATCCGAATTGGTCACCCTATATATTATAAAGGAAGGTATTTATAAATCATTACATGAAGACATGGTGGTGTGTGTTTTATTTCTATTTGGGAACATTAAAGTAAAGTCTATTTGGTTTATAAAACTAAACTTGATCTTTAAATACCTTCTAGTTATAACTAATTAATAATTAATGATGTAATTATGACTGACCTGTCCTCGGTGACAATCTCAAAGCAGTTTCAACGGTAAAAGTAACGTGTTCCGATCTTCCTCTTGCATTTGCTGCATAAACTATGAGCCTCAATTGCCGGTTAGCCCCGAGTCTTCTGAGGTTCCATAGAGCACCACCATTGCTGGCGTTGACCACAAGGCCTTCGGCTGCCCATACTTCTACCACGTACACGCATTGGAGACCTCCTTCGTAACCTAAGAAGAGAGAATATTGTTAGAAAGACAAATTTGACTTAAAATATTAATGATAGTGTTGGAGATTCACTTTTATTTATGTGTTTTATTAGAACATTTTTTTCGTGTGAATTTGGTGAGTATAATACATGGTAATTGACATACCAAAAAACAATTTAGAATTGTGAAAACTTTCGCTGAGAATGAATAATTTCATTACATTACGTACATTACATTTTTTTTGTGTTTCAGTACTTATTCAAATACGCTTTTTATGCAGTTAATAAGTATTCATTCATTCTCATATCTTGCTTTAACTATACCTATCGATTTTACTTAGAGAACGAATTTATTAACAAAAAGGGATGAAAGACAGAAAGAAAGATTTTTTTTTTATTTGGAACACGTACAGGAAATACAAACAGAGATAGATAACAACTAAAAAGAGCATCTAAAATTTACAATTTTTTTCGAAATTATTATTAATTAATGAAAGGAAAAAAATAAAAAAATGCTTTAGTCGTTCCGTTTGCCATAAAAAAGCCATGGAATTTCTAAAAAAACATTCAATAAAAACTAAAACCTGAAACGAATTACCAGGAATGCAGAATTTGGCAAGCGATGGAACACCAACGCTGACTAAACAACATGCACAATAACATGTGTGGTTGAAAGTTCGCAACAATAAGTGGTGTCAGCTTGCTAGTTCACCAACGCGCATCCAATTTCTGTTAGCAGACTTTTACGACAAGGCAAAATATGCAGCTGAATTTATTATAACGCTGAGCAGCGCCATTTTAGCTTTTTAGCTTTAAGTTTATGTTGCTTGATGACAATGTTATTTCTATTAGTTTGTTGCTCATCCAATAAGACGAAATAATATATTATCTTCCCTACTTTTCCTTATATCTTTCCTATGTCGGATCTATTGACTCTTTGTGGATTAGAATTTAATCTCGAACTGCTACATCTACATCATCTACATCTCGAAAGATGCCATTACAAGTCTGCCTTTATTTAAAGTACAATAATGTATCGCATGGTGATACTTCGAAACTTACCAAAATCTCCGATCTTCAAACGTCAGGTAAAAGGTAATGTGGTTTGTTTTGAATAACATTATAATCACATCAATCTTTTTCATCTCTCACGTTGTATTGAAAGATCTTTCTAGGAAACCACAAATAAATTGATACGATCAATTAAATTAATGAAGCTTTCATCGATATACCTTCAAGACACGTGTACAGTAGGCTGTACACGTGTCACTGTGTTAAAGTATATCGATACAAAAAAAAAAATACTATCAGTCTTAACTGATTTTTTTTTTCTTAATGTTGAGTAGATTCAGTTAATGTTACTGTTTGTGGCTTGAATTCTAGCAAATATTTATGCACAATGTATTTTCTAATAAGGTCTTCTAAAATACCAAATCTTCAAGTAGTTTATTTAAAAAGTAATAAAATAGAATTTACCTATGGTCTTATTCAGAAGTGAAATTACCTTCAAAACTTTGCTGAAACTGAAAATAGTTTCTAATAAACGTAAAATTTATTCCTATAGCGTCCAAATACTTCGAAGTTAAACCTAAAATTAATGAATTAACTGCTAATTCTATAGCTGTAGAATATTGATATACTAAGGTAATTACAATTAGTTAGTTGCCGGCTCGTTAGGTTAATGGTTTAAGTACCTAACATTGGACTCTTGGTCAAGTGAGCCGTAGCTTTTTGGAAGATTACCTGCAATTACGGAATAGTTTTATATTTCGATATTCATGATTACTTAGCACTTTTGGTCAGGAGTCTAATGAAAAAATTAAGTTGTTAGTATACTCTGTTAATTTTATTAACCGACTTCCAAAAAGGAGAAGGTTATTATGTTCGTAGCTTATGTTTGTTTATTTTTTTATGTCTGTCCACCGATTTCTCCGTCAAAATTCTTTTTTTTTGTTTGAAAGGGTATGCTCCCAAGGTGGTCCCATATAAATTTTATTAACTTTGCTTGGATAGTTTTTGAGTTGGCTTCAATAATATGTTTTTTTTTCTAACTTAGTATGTGGATGATAATTATGATAAGTTCACGTCACTGTTTTTTACATAGCAGGTAGTGATATTCGAATTTGTGTGGGGTAGGTACCACAACTAAAAAGTGAAAAATAAAAACTTAAAAAAAAAAAAAAAAATTAACCGACTTCCAATAAAAAGCGAAAAATAACCTAACTTTCGGAAGTCGGTGGCAAAAAATGAAAATTCAAAACCAAAGACACTGACTTCCGAAATTAAAGTTATTTTTCGCTTTGTAGTATTTGTTTTGCAAGTCGGTTGTTTTTTTTTTTTTTTTGGAAAATGTTTTTTATGATGATCTTTTGTATGTTAGGGTAAGTTCGACGGTGGGATAAGACCGCACGAATCAAATTCTGTGTCAATTTGCCAACATTGTTTACAACGATACTTTTTGAAGGTGACCATGTTGTCATCGTCCGCGACCGACGACCGTACGAATCAAATTCCCGGATAATTTAGGAATTGTTAAGGCTCTTGCAGACCAGCGCGATATTGCGGGCGCTACAGGCAGCGCGACTCTTGTAGCGCCCGCAATATCGCGCTGTTCTGCACGAGCCTTTATATCAATAACGATTACAAAATTGAATTTCAGTCATACGGTCCTATCCTAACGCCGAACTTACCCCAATATACTCTATGTTACACAATATGATAAAAGCCTTTTTTTAAGCTGATATGTGGCAATTACGCACTAAGCAGGCAGACTGATACTAAGTGGCCACCGCCTCTCATGTACATCTGGAATGGCATCACAGGACGTGTATTGCCGAACCTGTGACAGAGCTGAATTTTTTCGTGTAACTTTAGTAACACTAATGTAGTTTAGTAGTACCACAATATGAATACAACAACAATATTTATACTGTGGTAGTACGCTGCTTGGCGGCATATAGAGATAATGTGGGTAGTAATTCCCCGGGCCAACTATTTAATAAAAATACTGCTTTTTTCGTTTTCAGAGATATCATATAACATAAATAGTAAGAGTTATTCCATTATTGTTTATCTTAGAGAAATCCTAAATAATAATAAAAATCCGAAAGCGAGTTTGTTTGTTTGTTACGCCTTCACGCTAAAACGACTGAACTGATTTGGATGAAATTTGACACATGGGTAGATCAAGACCAGTGTTAGGACATAATATACTTTTTATCCCGATATTCCCACGGGATCGGGCACAGCTAGTAATAAATAACTGCCGATTCAAAAAAAAAAAGCTTTAACGTTGAAAGGAGTTGAAAAGGTTCTTTTGCATGTGTCGTATCAAGCAATCTATCATGAAATTAATATGAAAGGTAATAGTTTTGTCAGTCACAGACTAAACTGGGTTTTCTTGTGTCAAAATAGGTTTTTCAGCACATATTGACAACTCTTCGTTGCGAGTGTACGCGCCATCTTTGTTTTCATAGAGGTTGGAGGATGTGCCTGCACTTAACTTTGATCTCGCCTGAAAGAAAGATATGGATAAGGTCTATGAGCGTAGCCCAGAATATGCTTGTTCACTCTTGTTATGAAGGAAATTAAATGAAATTGTTTATTCTGTAAATAGGAAATCGGAATCAGTTTTACACGTCGTAATTGACGGTAAAAGCTTAAAAAGGCTCTTATCATATTGTGTAACATAGAGTATATTGGGGTAAGTTCGGCGTTGGGATAGGACCGTTTAAGGTATTAAAAAATATTAAAAATAAGCTAAATGAGGTCGGCGTTTCCTATCCAACTACTCCGAGAAGAAAGGCCGAAACAAACTTAGATGTCGCAGTCTCTTAATAATCCAGACATAATCTTGGTCAGGCCAATAAGAGGACCATGTAGTCACGAGTTATAGGTGCAAGGGAACACAGAGAGCAGCAGAGAGTCTCATAAATGTGGAGGAGAAGCGCTGAGAGTACGACTAGTCGAGATATCAACCAAGTGCAGATGGTAATGTCTTTTTTTTTTTTTTTTTGGGTGGGAAATCATCAAATAACTTCTCCCGCTCTGGGCGGAGCGGGAGGGCGTGTCAGACTCTTACTGACTAAAACCCACCCGTGTTCCTTCAATTGCCCTGTTGCCGGAGGCCACGATCTCCCTTTCGGTTTTCTTCGCAACCCCGGCAGGCATAGGCCCTAGCGGACCCCGTCAATTATGCTGACATCTCTTTGAGGCGCGCGTGGAACACAACGCGCCGTCGACCCGGGCCTGGTCCTTATCGAACGGTGAGCTACCCATTGCTCACAGTCCGCAAGCCCGCGCCTACGGTGGCCGGAAATCGGCTTGCGACTCCCGACGCCCTGGGCGTCTCCTCCTGCGGCGGTTAGGGGCGTGAGGGCGCGAAATTTGCCTCTCCCTCACGCGTTCCGCCTCCTCCTTCGCGAGCATTACCGCTTCGCAGAAGGAGGTGACGGCCTCCCATTTCCTCTCGCTCCGTACCATGGCCTGAACCAGGGCCGGACGCGAGAGATCACCGCCGCCGATCGCCTCCACGAGGACACGGCGATGCTCCGCCCAAGCTGGGCAGACCTCCACCGTATGCCCCACCGTGTCCTCCGGGCGACCCACACAACGATGACACCCGGGCGTTTCCTCCCGCCTTATCCTGTGTAGGAACCTCCCGAAACAGCCGTGTCCGGTGAGGACCTGCGTCAGGTGGAAGGTGAGGACGCCGTAGCGCCTCTCTAGCCACTCCTCAAAGAGGGGTCTTATCGCCGCAATTGTGGCGTGCCCAGAGATGGTAATGTCTGACTAATAGACAGCTTTGACTCTCGCAGTCTACGCAAAGCCTTACTTCATACAATTTGATATTACGTAAGTTGTTTAAGCTGATATTCAATTACAAGTAACAACGAACCCAGATTACGCCTAAATTAAATTTTGGCATCACTTGTTCGCATTTTATGAATTGCTGAGAAATGTTCTGAAGATAGCTTATCTAAAGCTCTAATACTATAAATATAATCCTTTTGTTTAAAAAGTCAAAGTTTCATGACATTTAATATTGTAATTGGCAAAGTAAAAGTTCATTTAAACAAGTTTGAAGATAAATGTATTCATTTTAAGAATGTATTTTAGTATGTATACGTAAAGCACTTAGGTTTCTACGATTTTTTACCTGTCTACACTTTTATTCACAATCCGAACGATATTGAAGGCAATTGCTAATCCATTGCTTCATATGTTTGAATCAGTTCGTCTGCTTGACAACCTAAATTATGTAATGTAAGTTGTTGAATTGCCAAAATGAAAGGAAGGTTTACCATTATACGTGTGGTACGCAATTACCAGATGGAAACATTGCCAAAAAATAAAACGATGGAATATAATTTTTAACTTCAAAACTTTCAGTGATCTTTATTTTTGTCTTTGGAAGTTTACTTGTAATACTTAAAATACAGAAAATTTGATTTACCATATACCACTCAAGTAAATTTTCAACAAATCACTTTTCAATATTTGCTTCAAGTCACACAATTGTCGTATCATATCTACTCAAAACCTTGATACAAAAACGATTTACTGAGATTACCTAGACATTACACAATATAGCAGTTTAATTGCTGTGGGCAAATTACGAATTAATCACATGAAATTACTTAAAGGATTACGTTTATTGGAGTGAGGCAAACGGTTGTATGTGAGCATGTGTGTGTATGTACGTGACAGAATATTATCAATATGCTAGACTACAGGAGATATTGAGGGATTCTACTCAATTGGGTTACCAAATAAAATAATATTGGTGCTAGAAAGAAAGAAAAAGAAAGAAGAAACGTTTATTTGCGGTAAACATGACGCAAAAAAAAAAGTTTTAAATACATAAAAAAGTTAAAAAAGTTGGGGAAGCATGCGTCACATCCACGCAAATCGGCTATCACTCAGCATTATGCTACGACCCTATGCAAGACAGAGCCCCAGCGCTGGTTTTCAGCGACAGCCGGCGCCGACGTAATGACGTCGACCGGTGCAGCAAACAAATATTTAGACGCTGCACTAGCATTTGCTCACAACTTCGTTAAAAATCTCTCAAAATTCTCACCATGGGCTCATTTTCGTTAGTCAATAAGGTGGTCAATACCTGTATAGCATGCAGTGACTTCCCGCAGGCAGAGTAATGAATAATGAAAGTCATAAAACGATAATGCGGTTCCCTGAATACGCATGTTCTCTATTGCATGCTTCACAGAAATCTCCAGCATCCCACATGCAGGCCATATCGACAAATGAAAACGGTTCTCTACATGCGGGCTCTATGGCATGCGTTACAGAAATCTCCCGCACCCCGCAATCGAGCCCTATCGAACAGAGAAAAAAAAGCCTTACTTAGGGGAATTAAGTAGCTTAAGATCTGCGGTCAATAGTGTCAATTTCTAGTATCAAATAGAATGACAGCTCGCTTCACCTCAGAGACCAAGGTGAGATTTTTACTGAATAGACAGGTAGATAATTATAGAATTAAATAAAAAAAAATAAAAAAATTGTATACTGCCATACAACGTGGCAATGCCGCCAGTCTCTTGGGTACATTACCAGTCGACAGCGACGCGGAGGAATAATTATACAGTATTAAAAAAAAAACATGTCCGATCCGAAAGGGGTACATATGTAGGTACTGCAATAACATTACCAAAAAGTTTTTATAATTATTATTATTGAAAAATATTTTTATTTTTGTGTGAGTGCCACCACTTTCTATTTTCACCTGATAAAGTTATTTTTCCATCGGTTTTAACTGTCACGAAAACCATTTCCATCTATCTCTAAAAGAGCAGCTCTCAGCTCACATAAATAAAGCAAAGCTACTCATCATAAAGCTCACGTCTTAAGTAATCTTAGTGATCTCAAATATGCCGCCGCTGGCTTAAGTAGTCGACTTATACTTAGGCTACGTACTTATGACGTCAGTAATACGTGCAGGTTTAATTACAAACTAGAATTTTGCGTTAATTAACACAAAGTGTGTGTTATAAGCGTTTGGTTTGCTTAAGGTTTTGGTCAAATTACAGTTTTGATAGGAAATAATATCAAATATGGGAGACAGAATACCAACAAAAATCTTTTGTCAATAGTGTGCGCAATCCTTAAATTGTAATCTATACTAATAATTAATAAACCTGAAGAGTTTGTTTTTTTTTTTTGAACGCGTAAATCTCTGGAACTGCCAGTTGGATTTGAAACATTATTTTTCCATTTAATAGCCCAATTCTTGAGGAAGTTATTAGTTATTTAAAATCGCGCTAAGATCCTTAGAAGCCGAGCAAAAAGAATTTTTTTTTATAAAGAACGTTAAGCCAAAATTAAGTAAGTAAGTACCTAGCGCGGGTGGGCGATACGATGCGATGCGGTGGGTGAAGGTAACAAGACATTTCACGCAGACAAAGTTGCGGGCAGAAACTAATATCCTAACTAATATTATGAAAGCAAAAATGAGTTTATTTATTTATTTGTTTGGATGAAATTTGGCACATGGGAAGACCATGACCTGGAAAAGAACATAGGATACCTTTTATCCCCCTTTTATACCTTTTATTTTTTATATTTCCATTGTATTGAGATTTATGCGGGTGAAACCGTGTCCTGTGCGACACGGTTTCACTAGTCAAAACTAATATTATAAAGAGAAAAGTTTTGGTAATTTGTAAGTTTGTTTGTAATGGATAAACTTAAAAACGACTTAACCAATTTAAAAAATTATTTCACCTGTAGAAAGCTACATTATCAGGGAGTAACTTGGGCTATAGTTTATCGACTTCCACGCGAATGAAGTCGCTAAAATATAGCCCAAAATAACGTCTGTTACCTTTTCATGCCTATACGTCTGAACTGATCGTTATGAAAAATGACAAATGGGTAGTCTAGGACCTGGAGAAGGACCTGGAGAAGAACATAGGTTGCTTTTCATCCTGGACATTTGTATAAAACATTATGAAATACAAATACACGAAAATTAAGTTTTTGGTTGTCATAAATAAAAATAACATCCAATAATAAGTGAAAACTTATATATATAGTATTTAGAAGTTTAAAAACATAATTCTTTTAAATTGCCTTAATCTTAACTTACAACACACAGGATTACAGAAATATTTAATACGAATTTATGCAAATATTCTCTTTGAACAATGGAGTTACGATAGTCCGATTGTCATTTATCACTGCCGAACTCCGCCTTACTTGTGTAGAAGATTGTATTTAAGGCATTCGAAAATGATCCAAAATGTTGCCCATAAAATAGTTTAATTAAATATTAGAAAGAGCAAAATCTGTTCTTGATAAAAAATATTACACCATATTTAAGTTAATCTTAACAAACCTAATTGTCGCAAAGATTTATTGTTTTTTACTTTAAAAAAAGATTTTTAAGTTATCAGATAACTGACACCAACATTTTCAATATGTAGTAAATTGTAATACCATCATATTAAAAGTTTTACAGTAGTAGATTTTTTTTTAAGTGATCATTCGGGAATGAGCAGTGGTGGTCCATCGGTATGGGCCGGTCGTAGTTTCGAACCCAGACAGGCACTTTACTTTGTGTAAATTATTTAATCACCACTACTCTCTAAACATTGACTGAATACATCGTGAGGAAACTGGCATGTCCTAGAATCAAAAATTTGAAGGCATATGTGACATCTATCAACCCACACTGGGCCCACGGTTGATTACGGCCTACTCGCTCTCACATACAAGAAACCAGTGTCCCAGCATTGGGAACATAATAGGCTGATTATGCAATGATTATGCTATGCGGGGAAGTGCTTCTATGACAGCAATTTCTGCTTTCAAGTGCTTACCATAGCTGTGTTCATGTTTGAAGAGTCCAATTACAGGCACTTTTCAACTTTATCTCTGGATAGGATAACATCATAATCAACATCGTATTGTAGTTACAATATTAGGCTCAGGTAATCGCTAAACTGTCAAGGGAGACAAGATATAGTTAAAGTGTCTATTAGCATTTGACGAGTCGTCAACGATAAACGATATTATTCGAACCGAACGTGACGACCCGGTGACGGTTGACACTCGGCCATAGTAAATATATGTCTTCTCGTTAAATATACGACCCCATGAAATAAAGGCGACGTCTTAAATAAACAAATCACAGGCTTTGGCTTTGGCTTTGGCTTTCACAGGTCTTGTCACAGCAGATGAGCTAAAAACTGTTCATATTAATTTCAAAATTATATTACCAACATCTTGAAACAGAAAGGAGAAAAACAAGTTTCGAAATAAAGACTATTAAAATCTTGTTACCGCTAATGCTCCATGAATCGTTTTTACAAAATCCGCCTAATGGCACTGTAAATAAACTTTTATTTACAGAGGAAAGTCGTTTTTAGATCCCTAAATGAAGGAAGAAGTTATGTAAACATACCCCTTTGTTTAAAAAGTTTTTAGCGAATCTGTTGAATCTGAAGTAAAATATCTTTACGATTTTTATACTTTTCGTATAAAAATCTGAAATTAATTTCTTTTATTTGCAAAACTGAGTGTAATTTAGTACCTGGTTTATTCAATCCTCTCTTTAAAGAAAATGCAAGAAGGAATAAATAAAGCTCATAAACCTATGTTTATGATGCAGGCATCTATATGCCTGCATCCATTAGGCAATCATTAAAACATTTTATTATTCATTTTCCCGCTTGAAGGGTCTTTCAAACAGGCGCGACACGCGACGCGACACAAAGACACCGCTCGTTGCGCGACGAGCGGTGTCTTTGTGTCGCGTCGCGTGTCACGCCTGTTTGAAAGAGCCTTTAACATACTTCAACGTATTTTGTTTCTTGTCTAGCGCGGCATGTCCCTCCATACGTCGTAGCTACGTTCGCAGTAACTTTTTCACAAACAATACATTCACAACACACACATTATACTTAACAATAACATTTCACTTATTTAGGGTTCCGTACCCGAACAAGAAATAATAAAAATAAAATAAAGTAAAAAATTAAAGGGAGTCCTTACAAGAAACGGTTTTCTTTTTTTATTTGTGTTTTGTTTTGCAGGAGCTGTTGCCAAATAAATGTTATCATTTCTTTCTTTATTTGCCTCTTTCTAGACTTGTAATTCCATAAATTTCATTCATCGTTACTCGTCAACATCTTCAATTATTCATCTAAATACGTCCAACTTGGATGTAAGAGCCGAGCCCATAACTAGATCGGCCAATAAAACGCTAGAACGTGCCTTCAATATTAATAAAAATATCCGTGAAGGAAGCTGGATCTGTAATACTGTAAATCCGATCGACTCCATATCCGTTACCGTTTGATTTTTCTATCTCTCCCTAGAGATTGTAAAGGAAGATAAAGAGCGCGAACAGGCTTATGCGTAGGTAAAGTGAGCCTCAAAAGATGTCTATAACTACAAGAATAAAATTTATTTATGAGCGTTCATTCAAAAGTTGGCAATGTCGCAAATGGCTGTCAAATATTTACCTGCTTTGATTAATTTGGCAATATTCCTGTACGGAATTATGAAATATCTCTAATTAGTGACATACAATATTAATAATGAATTGCAATTAGGTATAACACTGAAATTGATGTTGTAACCATTTTAGGTGTAAAAAGGGCATTTCGAAAGATTCCAAATACTTTTTTAACATCTAAAACTAAATATTCGATGTTACGATATGAATTGTTGACTTTCATAATCAATATTTTTGCTCACTAGTTAGCGGTATTTCATATTTCTATACAGTAATATTGCCAAATTAATGAAAACAGTGAAATTATTGAGAGCCATTTGTGACGTTGCACACTTTCAGAATGCACGCTCTTAATTGTCTAAAATGTTTGCTCTGTAATATAGTACATTTAGCCACAAAACATATCACACATTGGATACTTATTTGTATAACACACATTGATACCGTATTATTACACCACTCGCTTTACATTATTATTATTACACCATATTATCACTACTTTTCGCCCGCGGCTTCAATTCAATTCAAAATATTTTTATTTCACATAAACCTACATGGGTCCGTATGAAACGTCAGAAGCTAGGTGCACGGTTCCAATTGGTCGTTTCCTATGGAGAAGAGCCGGCAAGAAACTCAACGGTTACTTCGCCCGTGAGGATATCGAAAAATATTCCACAGGATCGTACTACCGGAATTATCTTGTGTGTTAATTCAGGATTTTATAACCTAAAACTGTGTGCCAAATTTTAAGTCAAATCTCAGCCGTTTTTGTGTGATTGAGTAACAAATATCCAAACATATAAACTTTCATATTAATAATATATTATAAAAGTAGGTAGGATAAATTGTAGATAATCTAGTTATAAAATTCTTGTCGTTTTATACATCTTTTTGAGGCTGATTGTACCAACATTACTACGCAGGATAAGTATATACACTTAATCAAGTGTCAAGTTGTACGTCATGCATGATTCATGCAAATCCTCTGTATTAACAAGTAGTTGCTCAGTTGGAGGTACATCATTATACGCTGGTTGAGCCATCTAGGTAACGATGTTGTCTATATTGTAGTGCCTTGACCGTGTAAAAGACTAAATAGAATTTTAATTTTCTACTCCGCGCGCGACTGCTAGTCACCGCATGCACCGGAATGTGAGCGGTGAGACGCACGTAGGCTAAGGTCAAAGCTAACTCAGTCTGCCAATTTTGTCAATCTTGAGCAAGCAAAGCGGGTAGTAAAAAAAATGGTAGCTGTACCGATCTACGACAAACTCATATAAATATCGACTAACTTCAAAAACTACTTACTGTAAAGCTAGTAGAATTACAACTACATTATAATATTTTGCAAAACTTACCTGGCAAGCACATTAAATCCAACGAGTCATCAGTCAAATTATACACGGTACAGTTGGTCGGCGGGTCCGGCCTTGTCGCTGGCAACAACGTGTAGACACACGGCGACATCTGCTGTCCGGCTAAGTTGGTCGCGCGACACGATAATGTCCCGTAGTCGACATCGGACACCGGTGTGTACGTCAGCAGCGATTTACCTTCTTTCGCTTCTACAGTAAAACGGTCCTGGGAAAAAGAGGTGTATTATTAGTGTTAATATTTTTAAATAGCGTTAGTCAGATGTTTTTCATATAAACTAAATTTGGTGTGCTGTATTTCAAGTTCAACAATGGCTGATGACCTTAATTTTTTTTTAAATTGAGACGCAATCTCATCTTCATGACAATCAATGTTCAGGCAGCTATCTACCAATGTTCAAGTAAATGGAACAGAGTTGGACCCTGTTGAGTCGACAGTTTTTCTTGGAATCACTATTGACAGTAAATTACAATGGGGCCCACACATAGAAAAATTGTTAGGAAGACTAAGTTCGGCCGCCTATGCTGTTAAAAAAAATTAGACAGATAACTGATGTGGATACAGCCAGAATTGTTTATTTTAGTTATTTTCATAGTCTTATGTCATATGGGATTCTTCTCTGGGGAACCTGTGCGGACATTGATACTATCTTTCTTCTACAGAAAAGGGCTGTTCGAGCCATATACAACCTAGGTCCAAGAGATTCCCTTAGAGAAAAATTCAAAGAAATAAATATTCTGACTGTAGCCTCACAATATATTTTTGAAAACCTATTGTATGTACACAAAAATATATCAAATTTTAAGAAAATGTCCGATATTATTAGTTTAAATACCAGGAATAAACACAATCTTGCTGTACATCGCAGACGTCTCCACAAAGTAGGCAACTCGTTCATGGGTCAATATAGGCTTTTATAACAAACTTCCCATTGACATTCGAAACTTACCCATTAATAGATTTAAAATCTGTATTAAAACCAAACTTTGTAAAAAAGGGTATTATAAAATTTCAGATTATTTAGAAGATAAAAAAGCATGGGATTGAACTGCTCGCTCTGCTAAGCCTTGTGATAAAACTTAACATTTTAATTATTTTTTAAAATCATGAAAATATACCAGTTTTATATACACATTGACATTGTTGAAAATTATATTCAAAATGACATGATTTGTAAAGTATTATATTATTTTAATTAATTACTGTGAATGTGAGGACTATGTGGATATCATTATTATTTTCATTTTTCAGTTAGTTTTAATTATGGTAGGCAGTTTGAGTAGTTTATGCGGCCTACCCAAATGTCCTTTCTTTGGTATTGTTCGTCGAGTTGAGCTCCTTAAGTTCTGAGTTGAGCTCCACGATTACTGACAAATGCTTGCACTGACTGGACAGGTTAACTCAAATCTGTGTGGTTCTTTCCTCAAAAGAATATTTCAGACACTAATCTATATGGTCCTCATATGGCCTGACCAAGATTTTGTCTGGACTTTAAAAGAGACTGTGACCTCTGAGTTTGTTTCGGCCTTTCTTCTCAGAGTAGTCAGATAGGAAACGCCGAACTCAACTAGCTTATTTTTATTTTTTGTTTTTTTAATATGACGTGTAAAAGTGAATCCGATATCCTATTTACAGAATAAACAATTTCATTTCATTTCATTTCATTTCATTTCAATGTAAAAAATATAAAATATCTAAAATATAAGAAAAATTTAGGTATTTTTGACAGATGGAGGGAGATATTTTGATACGAATGCGAATGTTTTTAAAAATAAGGGAATTTTCACACACTTGTTTTTCCAATGCACTTTAGACATTGGCGGAATAGACGACATCGGCAATGTTTTTATTAATTGCTCGCCAATTAATAAAAACATAATAGAATAAAGGAATCTTCCCTCTGGCCAATTCGTCAAAAAAAATACGGTAAATTATTTATGAATTTCGAGAATCCTATAAACTAAAGTAGGTTTTTTGAGAAAACCTTACATTTATATTATATTACTAACGTAACATTTAGAATAATTTCTCAGGAGAATTACACAATTCCCAAAACTTAGATGCCGAGTCAAATCTTTCGTCTAAGCGTCTCTGTTTTATTTTTTACTTCACACATGTCTGGCTCCGGGAATTCTTTTGACCGAGAAACATGAATTTATAAGACAAGTGATAAAGTGAAAATATTAAAGTCTAAGAGAAAATGTTGCTACAAAAGTGAGCAGGAGTTATTTTCTCTAATAAAATACGCTTTGTTCTTCACAATGTACCTACTGACTCTGATTCTGGGAGTCTACTTTCTTAATACGAAATTCGTAACACGGACATGGACATAACATGAGTTCGGGGCCTGAACTAAGGACGAATAACAACACGATTTGATAGTTGTCCCTACTCTTGACGTGTCTTAGCCCGTCCGAAAAATTAAATTTGACACTCGTTTTTGCGGATCAACCACTTTCGGACGGGCGCGGGCCCGTATTTTCGTTGACGGAGTCAGAAAGTACTGTAGACTCCTTGGTAGGACTAATTCAATTTTACAAAAAATATCGCTATTATTTTCTTAAAAATATAACAAGAAAGAGACGGAAAACTAGTTAACGTGATACTTACATTTCCGCGAGTTTGAAAATGGTTAATTCTAAATCTACTGGCTGCTTAGACTCTTCTCAAGTACGTTGGAGACAGCTTCCACTCTAACAGGATGCAGGTGAATACCAGTATTTTACATGGAGCGACCTGTCTATATGATCTCCACAACCCAGTTACTGGATAATACGATACCCCTTTGTAAGACTGGTTGTCCGATTTTTTTAGCTTCTGACTACCCGGGACCAACGTCTTAACGTGCTTTCCGATGCATGGAGGGGTCTCAATATGTAATGGTCACTCATCCACCAATCGTTCATTCTAAATCTACGTTAAAATTACTATGACGGCTCTTTACCTTAAATTACTATAACACCTGTTTCTCTACCTCTTTCTTCTTTCTTAACTAATATTATAAACAAGTAAAATTCTTTGTTAGTAATAGGTAATCTCTGGAAGTACTGATCCAAATACTTTCACAAATTCTTGCACTGATAGAAATTACACAATTGCCGAGTCTAATAACAAGAAATACTACGCGAACGAATTCGTACCTAAATATATTTTTACCACAGATTACCCTGCTTTACAAATCGCAGCCCACCAATATTAATTTCTAACGTTTACAGATAACTGGGGATCAAAGTGCTGGTATAATAGCCCTCTAGTTATCCTGTCGCCTGTCACTTGACCCGTATCTCACGTCAACCACTATTCACATCCGAGCCATCCAAATTTAATTATAGACTAAGGTCCTAGTCTGATAATGGGTTATGGACTCAAAAGTGGACGATAAGCGCGTATAATGCGATAATCTAATCAGCTTAGACGTTCTTTATCATTTAAGTTGAAGGACTTTGTTGTGGATGTAATAATAATAGTAATAAACTTGAAACACACGAGGTTGTCGACATGTGGAGTGTGAGCTCGGCTCTCGTTAGGCGGTTGGATCAAAGGCCTGATTCAGAAGGCAGTACTCCTCGATACGGCTCGCATTGAGAGGAGGTTCTTGTCTCTGCAGCCCTAACCACCGGTAGCTTGGACCCTGCTCCCGACACTGGCGGATCTCTATTTTTTTATATTTTAAATGTTTTTTTTTATTATTTTTATTTTAAGAAATATTTAAAAATGTAAATTAGTAAGAAATTAGATGAATAAACGAAATAATAAACTAATTACATTTCATGAATTATTTCATAATCTGAATCATTTATTTGCAATTTATAGGTGTTGATACAGTGTTGGTCTTAAAGTCAGTAATTAAGTGCCCTACCTGATACATAGTCAGACATAATATATGGATTTTTTTAAATTATGTCTGAAATAAATGTAATTGTTTTTTTATAACTATGACTATATAATTATACCTCTTATGAATCTCGCGCACTAGACAGCCACAACTCCGGCCAGTTGTAGCCGTCTAGTGGTATTGTATGGTGGCCGGCTGGTTCGCCATTGTTGCGACCAATTGCGCGATTCGTATCGGTTTCTATAGTTTACCTGCACACGTAGCATGACCACAATAAAAACGGGTTTTGTCGACGGAAAGATGGACAAAAGACAGATTCACAAACACAATCTCTTATTTTATGTATGTTTCTATGGTATTCATTGTACGTGTGCTGGTCTCGGTCGTGGCCATGGCTGTCTAGTGCGCGAGATCCCTAAGGCTTGATATACATGACGCCGGAGCCGCACTAGAGCCGCACCGCAAGATTTAAAAATGTTATAATATCTCATATCTACGCGGTTCCGATGCGGCTGCGGTGGTGGTGCTGCGGTGGTGTGGCGCATGTTCGATATTCATTCATATACACAAACAAGCGGTTCGGCGCGTCTTAGGACACTTAAAGCGTGCTTAACCACTTCTTCTGGCAGGGAAATGCAATTTTCCCTTTATAGACTTACAACTATCATGATCTGTAGCTACTGCCCGACGTATCATAACTACAATAACTACTGAACATTAACCAATGAAATCTAGTCTACACAAAGAAAAGAATACGACAACAATCCTAAGAAACAGCTACAGAAAATAACACTTGAACCCATTCAATTTTAACGCCGTCCGGTTACTCCCCTAAAGCTCTTGTGCCTCCAAATCTATGGGGACATAAATCATAGCAGAAGGGCTATCATTATCTTTTATTATAACGTATTAAATGTTTCCTATGTTATGTGATTTTGGCTGTAAATACACCATTCCACGGACTTTTGTGGCCTTCCGTTTGTGTCAAGAACCAGCAATGGGATTTATGTCAGTAAGATGGGTTGTGTCATGCAACTGAGTACCTACTTGTAATGTTATGTCAGTTGAATTTGAGCCTTATTGATATCGTTCTGTCACATTATTATTTTATTTAAAGAATTAGAGGAGTGTGAATTCTAGCTAAAATGAATAAATTTTGCTAACTTGCAACTTTTGATCAGTGGCTTTTGTGGATAGATGATTGTAATAGAAGTCATTGAGGCGAGACTGAGATACTAATATTAAAAGACGATTTCTACATATTTTGGGAGTTACTTTGTTCCTTGCAAGAGTCATAAATAACTAATTTATTGATAAAGACGGCGTGGCAATGCCGCCAGTCTCTTGGGTACATTACCAGTCAACAGCGATGCGGAGGAATTTTTCGACGCCATATTTTATTCTGTTTGTTTTTAGGTTAGGTTTTTGATTAAAAAAAAAAAATAGTTTGTTAGTTTATCTAGCGTAGAAAAAATAAGTAAATGAATAACAAAGACTTATTATCATAATAGTTGATTCGTAATTGCTTTACCAACTTTGACAACAATTCCCAGTAAACGGAAACTTCACTAAGGTTGAAACTATCTAACTGCCACATAGAACAATAGACCTTGTCGTTTAATGACGTGCATGTGACAATCAACCTTATAAAATGGTACCTAAAGCAGTTACGACTTCGACTATACAAAAAGATGGATGGATTTTAATATGGTGTACTTACAGGATCGACTTTAATGGAGCCTGCTGAATTATTTAGGGTCCACTCGAAGGTGTCTGGTGGTGGAAAGGCGTCAACTTCACACGTAACTGTTGTTGGCTCCTGTAGAGCAGCCCCTATTATCTTCATCTCTTTTCTTTGGCAAAGTGGTCTATCTGTATGAAGGAGAGTTCAATTAGTATTAAATAATCATTAAATATTGCAGTGATAGCCTAGTGGTGTGACCGTCGGACTGCTAAGTCATAGTTCTTGAGTTCAAACCCAAGGCACCTCTGACTCTTTCGAATTCATGTTCGTATTATATAATTATCACGTGCTTCAAAAAAGGTGAAGGGAAATATCGTGAGGAAAACCGGTATGCCTTGTTTTTTTTTTGAGCGTGGGAAATCATCAAATAACTTCTCCCGCTCTGGGTGGAGCGGGAGGGCGTGTCAGACTCTTACTGACTAAAACCCACCCGTGTTCCTTCGGTTGCCCTGTTGCCGGGGGCCACGATCTCCCTTTCGGTTTTCTTCGCAACCCCGGCAGGCATCGGCCCTAGTGGACCCCTTCAAATCTGCTGACATCTCTTTGAGGCGCGCGTGGAGCACAACGCGCCGTCGACCTGGGCCTGGTCCTTATCGGACGGTGAGCCACCCATTACCCACCGTCCGCAAGCCCGCGCCTACGGTGGCCGGAAATCGCCTCGCGATTCCCGACGCCCTGGGCGTCTCCTCCTGCGGCGGTTAGGGGCGTGAGGGCGCGAAATTTGCCTTTCCCTCACGCGTTCCGCCTCCTCCTTCGCGAGCATTACAGCTTCGCAGAAGGAGGTGACGGCCTCCCATTTCCTCTCGCTCCGTACCATGGCCTGAACCAGGGCCGGACGCGAGAGATCACCACCGCCGATCGCCTCCACGAGGACACGGCGATGTTCCGCCCAAGCTGGGCAGAACTCCACCGTATGCTCCACCAAAAACCGGTATGTCTGAGAGAAATTTCTCGATGGCATGTGAAACCAAGTCAGAGGCCCATGGGTGGTTTTAAAACTCTGTCACCAGGTTAGTCATTAACCACATGAAAAAAAAAAAAAGTGGCACTCCGGGAGTGCCGACAAAGTGAAACCTTGAACAAGAAAATACTTGCATAGAACATTGATCCGTAACTTAATATAAATAAAGAGCACAATCGCGTTTACAAAAATGAGGTGTCGGTAACAGTGTCGCGTGTTCAATTGTTTTTTCCCATCTCAAAAATGCCCAACGCGCCTAGAGTTTTCATTAAAAAAAGTATATCGTCTTCAGGCCATTAGGACGGGGTTTTATTTCATTGGTCAAATAAATCCAATAGTAAAACTCTAATGGTGGCAGACGAATGTAACCAAGCGTTATTCCACTCGCTCAATATGAGTCAAGGCTACAACGCCACGAGTCAAGGAGGTGCTCCTCACGATAGTGTCCGTATATGTAATGCAAATTTAGAAACTCACTTTCAGTGTCAATTTTTGATGCCCAATGAGATCTTTCCAATAAAGCATATTTTATCGATCTGTCTTCGCTGTTTTGTATATATCTGTCGTTTCATAATAATTATTTATTTTTATGTTAGCTTGTATAATGCACATATTATATTCTCTTATAAATAAAAATTTTGTGAACCATGTACCACCATAAACCACGTATGTCTGGCACCCTCCCAATATAATCAAATCAAATTGATTCCCAGCACTACTATTCGAAATTCTCCTGTTTATTCAAAAACGGCAGAAATTAACAGTTATTGAAACAAAAATAAAATATAATATGATACAAAAAGTATTTCTTAAATTAAATTATTGTTCGTTTCGATAACACAGCACGTTCATTATTTCATCCGTATTGACAGGGCTTTTGTTTTCAGTGCCTTTCCGGTTCAGAGCATTATTTTACTGTCTCGCATTAACACATTTATTTAGTTAGTATTTCGACGTAGGTAAATGTTCGAATTAAGTCTGTAGGGAATAATAATAAAAATGTCTAAGAGAGAAGCTTAAGGAAAGTTGTTTTAGATATCAAAAGTTACGAAATCTTTCCAACGAAAATCCAAAGTCATTTTACAAGTTAATTGTAGCCATCTGCGAAAGCACTGGTATAATATAATCAAAATATGAACTCTTACTTTTTCATAGGGAATTCTAGTTAGGATTATGGCAATATTATTGAACTTTGAAAAAAAAAACAGAAACTGTTTTTTTTTTTATGTACTACCCACGATTACTGCCACAGGTACGGCGCCACGATACGGTGTCCATATTATTTCATTAAAAAAGCTTTTATACAAAAAAAAATCAACCGACTTCCAAAAAAAACTACTTGGTACAAAGTGAAAAATAACATTCGAAAGACAGTGTCTTTGGTTTTGTATTCTCATTTTTGCCACCAATTTCCGAAATCTTAATTATTTTTCACGTTAGTGTTTTTTTATATAAGTCGGTTGCTTTTTTTTTAAGTTAATAAGTATTTTTAGTTGAGGTACCTACCCCGCACAAATTCGCATACACTTGCTAGATATATAAATACCACTGTCAGGAAGTATTAGGAAGTATTATAACAGTCATCATCAACATAATAATAAAATAACTAAAAAAAAAATACGTATAATTAAAACTAACTCACAAACCACTCGTCAGAACTAGGCAAATTTTTTTTTGGGACCATTCAGGATACCCTTTCAAACAAAAATGAATGTTGGTTCATAAATGACGGAGTTCTGAGGTAACAAACATAAAATAAAAACAGAATACAATCGAATTGAGAACCTCCTCCTTTTATTGCACTCTGTTAAAAACACCCAATAACTCTTACTTTATTATTAAAAACCAACACGTTTTTACGACGCATTCTCCCGATATCTATTCCCAACACAATGACAAAACTACCTTCCAACATAACCATAACAGGTATACTTTAAACAATAGAGGATCGACTGATGTGAGCCGTAACGATAAAAGGTTTTACGTTTTCCCCAGTGAGGAACAAAAATAAAAGGAATGAAAATAAAGTAAACAAGCTACTGAAATGGCGGGAAAGAGACTTGGAATGAGCATTGCGTGCGATGGAATGACTCGCGAGAACTGAACGTAAACGTGACGGTAACGTAAACCTGATGGTAACGTAAACTGACGGTAAACTTGGGTCGGGACAGTGATGCTGACGTAGTAACAAACGAGTGTGTAACGGTGTTAAATGTTGACAGACAGAGACACTATGAAATAGGTTTGTTAGTGCGAGGAGAAGTAATGAAGGATATGTTGTTGTAAGTGCAGTTTTGAGTATGAATGTGGATTATAATAAGGGCAAGAGGAAAGTAACGATAAATGGGTGTGTGAAAGATGATAAAGAGAGGTAGAGATGACAGTAAATAGAGATATACGGAAGAAGCAGACAGCTGCGCTGACCTCAAATCAATCGGGAAGAGAATAATGAGTTCACAAGCGCGAATGGTTTCCTGAAAAGTCTTTTTAAAAAACTTGGGTCTGTACAGAGATAAAGATTATTTCCTGCTTTAAAAATTCATTTACAGACACAATAAATCTCTCGTACACAGACTGCGCAAGTATTTGTATGCCATACAAATTTTGTTCCGTGCGAATATCCGCGTCTTATAAATTAATTCGTCTTTTTTAAATCAAAGCAATTTATGTAAAAAAATGAACTACCATTAGAGTTTATGCCAAGATCTATAAACGTTACTAATGCACAAGATTAACGAAAAACCAGTATTAAGTCATTGCAATGTAACTTTCATTTTGTATTAAAGTATAAATTAGAAAGATTGCTGTGAGTTTGATAAAACTCTCGGCAATCATCTGATCACATTTGCGAGTCTAAATTATATCTTCTAAAAACAGAAATTAAAACCACAATGCACCACTAGGCTATTGGTTTTAAGCACCGCCCACCCATTTACCCGGCTGTTTTTATATCTCGGTATTCCCTAACGATGCTGTAATAAAATAAACTTAACCTACTTTCTTGAACGTCCCACGTACACCTCCAATATTTATAGTATAAAGAAAAGAAAGAAAATACGTTTATTTGCGGTAAACATGACGCAAAGAAAGAACACAAACACAAAAAAAGAACAATTTGGGGAAAAATATGCGTCATAACAACGCAAAACAGCCATCGCTCAGCATAATGCTGCGACCATATGCGAAACAGAATCCCCCGCGCTAGACTTCAGCGACAGCCAGCGTTGTTCTGATGACGTCGACCGGTGCAGCATACAGGTAGAAATAAATTAAATACGCAATACTTAATTCTAAATGTATATATAAATATAATATTTAAAATAGGAACATTACGTTCAGTCGGCAATGACTCACGCGCCGCCCGCCGTGTGCGCGCAGCTGTCATAAAACTATTTGTGTGAAATACTATGGCACTTGGATAGCTTCCCTTAAATTTAAGAACATAGCTAAATGGATAATAATTATAAGAGGATAGTTGGGAATAGAATTTTGGGAAACTATCTTTGTAAAGGCTCTTTCAAACAGGCGCGACACGCGACGCGATACAAAGACACCGCTGGTCTCGCGACGAGCGGTGTCTTTGTGTCGCGTCGCGTGTCGCGCCTGTCCGAAAGACCCTTAATGTTTATACAGGACCGTGTGCTTAACCTTTGTTTCGAGGTCAACGAACAAGAATAATACGCCAGAGTCAAGAAATAATTCCTTTGAGCAGACTATAGGGTAATACAAAAATCTCTACAAAAAAGGTTTTTGATGTAACTATATAATAGATTATCTACTAAAATTGATGGTATTTTAACACCTTGGAAATAAATTATTTGCATGATTAATGTTCTTATGAACCAACATTAATCATTCAAAGCAAATCTATACGTTAGTTTCAGGTTTTATAGCTTAGTTATCACAGATCTAAATGAAATTTGTGCCAGAATCGTCCTATCCATGAACAAGTCCTTGGATTCTGCTTGGCATACTTTTCTTAATAAAAAACGACGATTTACAAAATGGTCTTCTAAAAGTAAGCATCTGTTACCTAGTCGACAACTTACTTTAGAACAAAAGTTAGCACTTACAGTTTTGTAACTTATTTTTTGTATCGTTTTGTTAACTTCACAAGTCAACTGAAACAATTTATTTCTGTCTGTCTCAAAATATAAACACATTACTCCAAAAACCGACTTATCTAACTAATTATACAGGCAGTTTATACTAGATTTACTTACAAACAACTTGCATATGCAAATGTGGCGACTTGCCGTCCCCCTCGACGTTTGAAGCGGTGCACGTATAGTGGCCGGCCTGCATTCGAGACACGTTTCGTAGAGCTAGGTTGGTGTTTCCCGTCACTATAACCCCGTTCGCGGGATTGTGTTGCAGTAGGACACCCTGTGGATACATAATTTGGTTTTTATTTTAGAAGGTAATGTTCGGTGTTGGTTACCAACTATTTGGTTGTAAAGAATGTTGGTCGATGTTGGTCACCAGTTGGATGAAATATTTGAGGAAAATTGAAAATGTAACGTGATGGTATGTAGTAGGTACATTGAAAAAAGAATATAGGAAACACAAATGTTTAAAATTCTTTTATGATAACCTGAAAGTACAGTAGGTAATCTTTTCGAGAGAGATGCTAGAGAACAGCTAAAGAGCTGAGAAGAAAAAATAGTGTACAAAAATAATAATAATATTTCATAATAAATAAAAGACACATCAAACTTGTGGTAAAAGACAACATGTTCTCTAATTCCTACTCTCCTCTTTCTAATTAATATTTGCTCATTTTACCATCAAAGAGATCGCCTTATGCCATCTGTCATTATGTGTATGTTATGCATACAGATTTCATTTAAAAAAATATTAGCGCTGAACACCAAAAAATACGCAATCAATGACGCAGGATAAAGGTGGTGCTGCACAAGATTTCCAATCAGTATAAAATCTGGATATAACTGAAATACGATACACGTTTTTTTTCCATCATTTCAGGGTTCAGTGCTCTATTTTCTGTCCCGTAATTGATAGTAGTCATCAAATAAATTACCATTGGAATATTTGGAAGCGGAAAATGCGACAGTAGATTGAATTCTTGTTACAATTTGTACTGGAATTAATTGGAAAATTATTGGAACAATGTTTGAAGTTGATTAAATAGAGGGTTTATACGGAAAAACTATGCAGGCATAATTGCAATTAGTTGCCGATTACGACGAAAATAATTAGATAATTCATTTTAAACGCAATTTTCTGTCATACTCATTTAATGTAAATATAATTAATGATGAAGGTTCATTTTTTTATTGGAATTTCCTTTTAGGGATATTATTTTTACGAAACTTTAGGTAACAAAATTAAAGCTATTTCAGATAATAAAATCCATGACAAGTGAAATGAATATTATTATTTTGTGTTAAGTGTTAAGTGCCTGCCTTCGATGCCTACAGTATCGCAATTGCATCGTTATTCTACGACCTTCCAATCGAAGTAATTTTATTTTTTGAAAATATTTTCCCTAAATTAATCATAAAATCGGAAGAACAGGCTTTATACGGCAGCGCAAACTGTGCGTTTTGTTGCTACGTCTAGTCACTGCAACAATACCTGCGTCTTGTTGCGGCGACTAAACGCAAAGCTGCCGCTTGCGTCTGCGACTAGTCGTTACAAGACGTCCGCATCGCGTGGAAAGCGATTTTTTTTTTGAGTATTCAACTCGCTTCGACGTCCAATTCGAAAACATCGAGATCGACCGTATTCATGTTGAGATTTACAATACAAACACACGTGCACCTTCCTCAGCGCTCCCTCGGCTTTAAATTAACAGATCGTGTTCGAAACACAGTACTGTGCTCCAGCTCGAATATAGCTGACGTGGTTCAAAAGCTTCTTCATCATTATCGTTTCAGCCAAAAGACGTCCACTGCTGGACATAGGCCTCCCCTAAGCACCGCCACTTCGACCGATTCTGTGCTTTCCGCATCCAGCGGATTCCTGTGGCCATCACAAGGTCATCGGTTCATCTTGTGGGAGGCTTTCCAACGCTACGTCTTCCGGTACGGGACTCAAAAGCCTGCTCAACTTAAATTTGACTGGACAAGACATTTCTGCCGCGTGCCGGACAAACCGTGGCCACAAATAGCACGGAACTTGTACCCTGAGATGGTAAGACGGGGTCGCGGAAGATCACTTCGGAAATGGCGGGACGAACTGAATAAGTTCCATCTAAACTGGAAAAAGGATGCGCGAGTTCGCAAAAATGGAAGGAGTGAAGGGAAGCCTTTACCCATGAGTGAGAAAGAGCAGGCTAGAAAAGAAAAACAAAACTGTTAATAACATTGATCATTTCAACTTTCATTGTCATTCAAAAGCTATGATTCGATACCGCTTTTCTGCAGACCACAAAACGTCAAGCTATCTGATTTCTATTCACAAAACATTGTGACATGTCGAGTTTACGCACCGAAATCCCTAAATAAACAAGTGATTTGATTACCTTTATCGATTCGACCAAATGTAATGCCGATACGGCGCCATCATTAGGCATGTCAGTCTGGTAAAATGACATTATCATGACATTAATCCTGGTTGCCATGCGGGATGTAAATTGATACGATCTGTACACGTATTCAATTATTATGGTACCCTTTTATGATGATTGTTAAATTATTTGTTAGCTGTATATTTTTTTTTATTTGTTTTAGATTTTCTTTTTTAATGAACTGAAATATATTTGTATTTATTAGCTCACAATAATATAACGCAACCATTTGACTAAGTTCTGTAGGTATTTCCTTAAAATATGAATTTTATTGTATCTACTAAAGAACGTAAATTCAACGTGCTTAACATAGACATACTTCAAATACGTTATTCCTAACATAACATTAACATTTATTGTGTCAAGTGAATTCTCTACAGAAATTAGTTGACAGAATATTTCACTATCGTTTCACCGAAACTGGTCAATGGAAACATCCAATCAAAATTACATATATTATGCTTCAATTGCTATACTTTGGACGAATAATGTATGTTCTAAACATAAACTTCAATAAAATCACGGATTAATTCGCGGATATGATTATCCCCCCCCCCCCCCCTTTATATACTTGTACATATTATTATTATTAAGTCGTAGTTTTTAAATCATGTAAATACGTGTGTGCAAATAAATATCCTACCTTTAATAAAAATAAAAAAAATTATATATAAAATCACTGTAAATGCCAAAATGTATACACCAAATAGAGCTACTATTTGGTGTGTACATTTTTAGGGACCTGTCCCATCACCGACGAGGAAGTGACTAACGACTATCAACGATTTCCTCGTTCAAGAAACGCACAAAACATTGTAGGTCCTGTGCAAATGAAGTAAAAGAGAGATGATACTCGTAATTATACTAATAGTTGATCTTGGACTGTCCACACCGCCGCTGGCGAGGATTCGTTTCTCGCAGAGACAAGAGCGTAATCATTCGGCGACGCTTGTTGGGCGGATATAAAATACGTTGAGGCAGTTGTCCCACCGCGCGCCGGCGATTAACGAGTAGCGAGTAGAGGTAGCAACTGAAAACAAGTTGTCGAGCAGCGAGTAACGTGTGTCTAGTTCTGGTAGCTTTGTCACTGGGCTATCAGCGAGTGTCCGAGTGCGACGGGCGATTACTCGCACCAGTCGCTTGGGGCGAAATTACCGCTGTTTAGTCTCTCGACCTGAGTTCTGATCGCCAAGCGAGCATCGCTGCGCGAGTATTATCTTTGATAGCTCTTGTCGCTCAGCAACAAACTACTGGAGCGTGTCCTCGCCGGCGGTGTGAACAGTCAGCGATCAACTATTAATATATGCATCTCTTTTGTTTACACGGAATGTATATACTTGAGCGAGAAAATAGCCGATAATTAGACGCTTCCTCGCCGGCGGTGAGACAACTGCCTTAGGGACTCACGCTTGATATATACGCATACCATCGAGTAATCGCATGTTGCAGTCGCGCACTCGCTTTTGTCAACACGTTTTAAGTTGCTAACTCAACTCGCTTCTCGTTTATCGCCGGCGGTGGGACAGGTAAGGCAAAAACTAGTTGGAGAGCAAAAAGCAGCGATTGCGCAACTGCGATGAGCGACTACAATTTTTGGACGTTTCTTGAGCGAGAAAATTGTTGATAGCCAGTCGCTTTCTTTTCGGCGGCGGTTGGACCAATAACGTAATATATAAATAATAATTATAGGAATCAGTAAATGGCTGATTCCTATAATTTACGGACCGTTATTGGTTAATATTTAAACTCTTGTATCTTTACCAATACCGAAGCAAAGACAGGCTTTGCATAGTAGACCCTCCCATAAGGAAGTAGCTATTATAGGTAAAATTAGCTGAAGAATCCATGTATTATATGCTCAATTTGGCAATAAAAACTACTATTATTGGTATTAAATCGATTCGTTTTTGTTTATAGGAACCGAGCATAAAGCTGCCTGTCGATTGACGCGGAGCGTGGCAGCAGATCGGAGCGAAGGAGTAATGCGGAGCGGAGTTGCAGACTGTGTCTGTCCATTGATGCGGAGCTAGGTAGTGCAGAGCGGTGTTACGGACAGTGCGGAGCTAGGCCGAGTTCACGCGACGAATAATTTGAGCAGGCTGCAATACCCCGCGGCCGGTTTTTTTTTCCGTTTCCCCGCTCCGTTTCCTCGCTCTGCTTCCTGGTTGTGTATAAATTTTTAAACTAGTTCGTAAATCCCTGTCCACTGAAGCGGAGCGGAGATTATATGCAATTCCATTGGTCATCCTCCGCTCCGTTCCTCTCCTCTACGCTTCTCTCCTCTTCGCTTAAGTGGACAATCAGCTTTAGGTACCTATCTATGTCAGTTGGTAACGTTCCATCCAATTTTGTCATGTGCTGGTCACGTGGGACTCACGTAGGATCGGAAGTCTTATTGCCTGGCTCCAATTGCGAACAAAATAGATTTCGTTTCAACCAACCTTTGAGTTTTTGCAGACACGCGAATTTTTACTTAGTCTCTCGTGAAGTAGGGAAAGTTTACAACGGTAATCATAATGACAGAGAAATTCATTGTTTATCAACTTGCTCGTTCGCTCAACTGTCGAATTGCATTTAGAAGTTGATAACAATAAAAATTCTATTGTGTCTCGTTAGTGACAGTTAAAACTTATATTCAAATAACGACTGTCATTCTTTCTGGAAATCTGGAATTTCTCAGTAACAGCCCGGAGTCTGGATTTGTGCCCGATTGATGGCAATAGGCTCGGCTCCTATTTCATGGGAATTAAAAACAAAACGGACGCAATGTGGGTGTACTACACGTACACCTCTGACTATCAGGGAAATACAAGCATGATGTTATGATGTTTTGTAATTAATTTCCCTGACTAGTACATACGACTTCGACGGTGCGCAACTTATTAGTTTATAACAGAATAAAACTAGATGGCGCTGACGATGCGACATTTAATGAAACTGTATATTCTAGGGATGGTTGTTGTTGATGGTGACTAATAATTTTATTTTTGTCCGTCAGGTAGAATTTAAAAAAATATTGGACACGTATTTTTTCTTTCTTTACGTTAACAAAAGATTAAGGCGATACATTGAGTTATGTGCCATGACGTCACGAGTATGTAGATTTTATACTTACTTGTGACGCAGCGACCCCCACTCTCCAATTTGAATGCATTTTATCTAAGTCATTTTTTATTAATATGATAAAGCTAAAAATACGTGTCTTATTTTTTTTTATTATCTGACTGATGGACTACAAAGATTTTTTTTTTTTTGACCCAGGCATCATCTCTATTCCTAGAATGGTGTCTAGAATGTGTGACATGTTTTTTTATTAACTATGAATAAATATATAATAATTTCAGTTATGTACAATGCAGCTTTCATTGATAAATGGATTAGGAATCGTAAAAAGACCTATCTCAACACGAGTTTCAATTTTTACACAGGTACGCGCAGCTTTACCCAGTTTTCATGAAATAAATTTTTGAAAAACAAATTCTAAAATCAATATAAACACAATTTCAGCAATATATTTGCACATAAAATTGAAAACGAAAATAAATATCAAAGATTTATTACTCACATTATGTTCCCAAACAACTTTGTAGGCAGGCGGATTGGCATCAACTTTACAGCCGAAGTAGACGTCATCACCCTCTTCAATGTCATTCGGGTTCATCTTAGCCCCAAGGTGGATTGTTGCTTCTGGCATGTCTGTTTACAAATATACAAATTAGAACCTTGTTTCAACAAAATAAAGTTTCAATTTCGTAAAACCGTTTCTCAATCATAAATGCTTTGATGAACGAAACAAAAGTAAACATGGAATAAAGTTGCGGAAATGGCCCCGAAATTGCGGTTCAACTGTTACAACGGATAAAGTCTTGTTCATTTTGTATAGGTTATTTAATAACTTAATACTGTTGTAATCTTGGCTTTTTGAAGGATATGAATCGTTAAAAATGAGAAAATGTTTATGTAATTTTCTATATAAGTTCTGGATCCATCGAATCTCAAGAACTTTATTACATAGTAGCTTCTGCCCGCGACTTCTTCTGTGAGCCAATAACCTTCCTCAAGAATTAGGCTATCCAATGCAAAAATAGTTTTTCAAATCTGACTGGTAGTTCCGGAGATTACCCCCTACATACAAACTTACAAACAAACAAACAAATTTTACCTTTTATTATTATAGAGAATACAATTGTTTGTTAACGTTAGAATTTTCTTTGAAAATTATTAAATCTTTTGCCAAGACACACGCAAATTGTTTTTCTATTATCAAAAATACAGAATCTGAGATGTAATATATCAAAATTGTATGCGCGGACTTGCCGAAACCTACGCAGCAGACGCCCGCGTTCGAAGTTGATGTGTCAACCGTAATAAATCATTGTCACGCGAAGAGCCGCTTCGCTCATGACCCGCATTTAGTGTGCCACAGTCTTTAGTCAATTCCACCAACTTTTACACTTGCTCCGTCAAAATATCAAATGGGAAACAAAGCTCGAGGGGTAGAATAATTTTAAGTAGGTAATTATTACTTTTCTAAGGACTGAGTAACATTAAATTCAAAATACTGTAGAAATGTTGGTTGTGAATTTACAACTTAATTGGCAATGGAACTCGTTAAAGGGTTGATAATTTAATTATTGTAAAATTAATGGACAAAATTGTATTTCATTTGAAAATGATATTAAAAAACATTCAATTAAAAAATACGTCTGCTTTCAGTAGATAAGATAGTAAATAAAGCAATGTAGGTATATTTAATAATTTTAATAATTTCTTTAGCTCAGAGGCAATAACGCCAAATAGGATTAAATATATTTCTGGCAACTTCTACTAAACTTTTAGTTGGGTTTTCTTATGTTTGGTTTTTTTTAAAAGTATTTTAAATAAAAAAAAAATGATCCCAAAAAAGAGTAAAAGTATCAAAACATAGAGAATAGACGATGAGCGTGGTCGCTGTCTATCATTTCACTCAAGCAAAATTCCTAATTCATTTTTAAGGACTTTAAAACCGACAAAACGCCAGTCCTTTGCTCAAACAAAATTGAAACAGCAAAGTATTTAAAGTTCGAAGTCTTGAACTTCATGAATAAAGTTGCTACTTTCATAAACTGTTTTATTCAATTTTTTTATATGGTTCTTAAACTTTTGTCACTCTACCAAGAAATACAGAACACCGTATGTAAATCAGAGCAGTGATACGACTTGTAGGTCGTGGGTTCGAACCCTGACAGGTGTTTTGACTTAGTAAATTATTTAATCACCAATGCTCTCAAACCGGTGATGGAAAACATAGTGAGGAAACCAGCATGTTCGAGAACCAAAAACTTCAATGACAATGCATTTACCAACCCGCACTGAGCCCCGGGGTGGATTACGGCCCACTCCCTTTCACAGAGAGGTGGCCTGTATCCCAGCAGTGGAAATATTTTAAATATACTGATTTTTATGTCGTGCTGAGAGCTGGGCTATTTTTTGACCAAATTCAGTATTGCCATATAATGTGGCGATGCTGCCAGCCTTTTGAATACTTTTTTAGTTGACAGCAATACGGACAATTTTTTTTATGCCTGTTAGTTTTAAAATTATGTAAATATTATCTATCTAAATAAAATCCAAGATTGAGTCTTAATCTTTTAAGAGGGTTTATCTCAAAAGTTGGCAACGTCGTAAATAGCTGTCAAATATTTACCTGTTTTGATTAATTTGGCAATATTACTGTATGGAATTAAGAAATGTGGCTAACTAGGGATCTAAAATATTGTTTATGAAATACAATAATTAATATCGTAACACCGAATATTTAGTTTTAGGTGTAAATATAGTATTTAGAAACTTTCCAAATACCTTTTTTACACCTAAAACGGCTACAACATCAAATTCAGTGTTATAATTGCAATTCATTATTAATATTCTAGTTCGCAAGTTAGCCACATTTCTTATTCCCATACAAGTAATATTGCCAAATTAATCAAAACAGCGAAATATTTGACATCTATTTGCGACGTTGCCCACTTTCAGAATAAACGCTCTTAATTCATGTAATTTCAAGTGTCAGCTAGTATATTTATACTAAGCACTAATGCTTTTGCCCACGGCTTCGCCCACGTGGATATCTGAAAATATACCACGGAAACGTCTTACCAAGATTAAAATTACCCTATGTGTTAATCCAGGTAAACGATGTATTAAATCCGTACTACATGCCAACTTTTCATAAAACTCTATTGGTTTACCCGGCGCACGCCAGTAAAGCATCCAGTCAGCATGATTTTTTTCTGACATCTTCAACAATCATCGTCATATTTCAGGCAATTTACACAAAACTTTTATGAATTATACATTTAAAACCTTCTTCATAAATCACTCTGTCCATTGGAGAAAACCGTATGAAAATCCGTTCGGCGGATATATTGTTTTATAATATGTAGCGATAGTGATTTGATAAAATTATTTTACCCCGTCATAAACGTAGGTAGATGTTACAATGAATTAAAAAAGAATTAACCTTTCCTCTGTTGCCAAGCTTTAGATAATATTAATAAATTTTAATTAAAATATTTAAAATATTAGCAATATTTTTTAAAGATTGTGTTTATAAATGGTATAAAATTGAGTTTTATACCATTTATAAACACAATCTTTAAAAAATATTGCTACATTTTGTGTTAACTATTATTTTTTAAATTGCAATACAAAAGCGCCACAAATAACAGTAACTACACCTACATTTTAATTTGCAATGTAAAAACTACGGACAGCTGATCGTAAAAGGTTATACGATGAAAAACATCGACGACCAACCGCACGCCATGTAGGTACGCAAATTGCTACTGAGCAAAATTTTCACTTTAGTTCAGCTGAAAAGCTGAAAAGAGGTGTTACACACTATAGCGATACGAACATTAGGGTAGGAACATTCGATACGGTTATATTTTGTTGAACAATAAATCCAACCCGAAGCAACTACTACACAATAATATTTTTGAAAATTAAGTTAAGCTTGATTTTATTGTGTTGATTGTATCCATGTCATTTTAAACTTTTTTATTAGAATATATTTATTTTTTATGTATTCGTAATTAATAATGATGTATGTGATGTATGTGATGTAATGATGTATTCGGAGTATGCGTACCCGGTAGCTGTGGTTACCTGTAATTGAGTATTTATTACAGTATACACTATACAAGTTTTAATATTATAGAAGATAATTGTAAAGTTTCTCTCGTCAGTAACTCTTAAAATAAGATAGTTAATTGATTCAGGAGTGACCTTGCGGAGATCCATTATAAAATACAATAGACGTTGTTATATTTAGTAACCTGTTCCGCTTAACTATTCCTAAAGAGCCATGAAAAACCCTGTAAGAAAACAACGCGCCGTGTTCGGGTTCGCGATAAGTCAATCGTCATCCTGAGGATACCTCGTTGAGAGGTGAAACACGTATCGATTTCTTACAGGGTTTTTTATAGCTCTTTAGGAATAGTTAAGCGGAACAGGTTATCGTCTATTGTTTTTTTTTTTTCATATAAATAAATACACATATTCGGTTTTCATTCTGCTCGTGATGATCAGCAAACTATTCGGTGTCTACCCTCGCTGAATCTTGTTGGGGCGGCTCAGCACAATTCGAGCTAAGTGGCTTTTTCCCGAACATAATTATATCTACATATTATAACCAATTTTGGCGCCCGGCTGTGTGGAATTATGCCGACCCGTAAAAGTGTGTAGCACCCTTAACTACGCGGTAAAGTAATAAAAATACATTAATGTATTAAATGAGCTGATGATAGCCACAAACCAGCGAACAGTGGAAGGAAATGGAAAAAGATCGTAAAACCAGTAACTCGCCGTACCTTACCAAGGATCGTGCGCTTACTAATGAGAGCACAAACAGTTATTTTAACGATAGCACTTAGAACGGCCATGTTTCTATATAAAACGACTCGTTTAGATTACTGGCAGTAGACGGTCGGTAAAGAAAATGAATCTTAGCTAGGATCTATTATATATTTTACATGATTTTTTTATCTTAATAGCTACATAAGTTTATAGTTTGATTAATTTGGCCTTCAGAGATAATTGCATACTGGTATTTAGCTGCATCCTCTGACCATGGTTGTAAGATTGGAAGCTGACCCTAAGATATTTGGGACAGACTACGCAGATGATGACAAATAAAATTGGATAATCTAACTACCAGGCAAAGCGTGAGTTTATGTATGTATGTGTAATTACACTGCCTACTTAAGAACCCATACTACCACAGCTCAAATTCTCTTTTATGTCGCTCGCACCATACTGCTCGCGGACTGCGTGAGAGCGAGACATAGTGGGGTGCTGGCGTCTCCAAGGCGCCAATAGTTTATGTAATTGCTGTTTATGGCGAAAATAATGGTAATTTAAAAAACATAGTCGCTGCTTTATAGTTCGTCCAGTTATTATGCAAAGCTTCATGTTCTAATTTGAAACATTTTTTTAATACCAGCGGTTTATTATCCGGTTTGGAGGTAACTTTGGTTTTTTTTTATATCGAGAAAATCTTATGGAATCGTGTTTTTGTCAAACATTAATCCTCAACTTTAACATATATTTATTTCAAAATTAATGCTGCATTATTTTTGATATAACTAAGCATCATGCTAAGCAATTTGATTTTATAAACCCTTAATCAAGTACATATCTAGTTGTTTGTAAAACCTAGCCGAATCGAGCTTGATTCAGCCAATTACAGCTAATCCACTGATTAAACGGGGTGATAACGTTAATGACCAACGACCCATAACTAAATGTTGATTGACTTTTGCAAAGTTAAACAGTAAATATATAAAATAAAAAAATATGATTTTCATGATAATTATGATGAATAAGCAAACTGACGTCACATCCAGCCCTGACCACTTATGGTAACGAAATATACCCACTTCACAAAAATCTCAATATGTACATTTTGTTCATTGATAGACAACACACAGCCTTAACCGCTGGGTGCAGGAAATTCTGTACAAGTGTTTCTAAAGCCGTGTACGCACGAACGAACAAAACACAGCGAATACGAACATCGAACACCGAACATCTGGTTCGTACCTGTGGACGTAAAATACCAAATCGAACACGAACACCATACGAACACCGTTCAATTTGCGTTCGCGCTCAATCGCCCCGGTACCAACCAGAGCGGGGCGATTGAGCGCGAACGCAAAATGGACGGTGTTCGTATATTTGTCATAGCTATAGATTTGTCACGAACACAGTGTTTGATGTTCGTTAGTGGTATGCACATACGAACAAAGTGTTCGATGTTTGTGTTCGTCATGTTCTTGTTCGTTTGTGCGTACACGAAAATTCGTCTCGTAAGGGTTTGAATAGGGGATTCAAACACAAATTCAAAGTATTTACTACAAATAAATTAATTACAGGCACTTTTGAATTGTCAAGGGGTCAGTCAGTCAGAAAGATGAAGCTAGTTGCCCATTCCAAAGCGTAGTAGGTACCTATGGAGAAGAACGGGCAAGAAACTCCGTAGACACTCTTTTAAATCACAATATTATGTTACAAAATAATGGTTACATCATTCGTGTTGAAGTTATAAATGTGAGAACGATGCAGAACGTTAAAAGCGTCCGTAATAAAAAATAAAACAATAAAAAAATTAAATTAAAATCAGCCATGGCAGCTATGAGATGACAAGTCCCTACTGACAGCGCCCGTTCACGAACATGACGCATGGATTAGCACCATTCAACTTAACCTTTATGAAGGGAGCTAAATGATCCGACACACAAGCCACCGTCAGCGAGACATTAGAGTGAGCATGGCATACGAATGAATGTTTGTATGGAATTTACTTGGTTTTTACGAAAATGTGATTTTTATTGTAATCGACACAGTTAAAATATCCCGATTAAAATGTCGTTTCCGATAAGTCAGCGGTAAGGGCCCGATATAATAGGTACCGTAGACGGTAGATTCCCAGCAAAAGACCAAAAATCAATAGTTTTTCCGTATGACTCAACAGCAAACATGGAACAGCGACTCCAGTTCCTAGAAATTTTGAAGTTATCGCCCGATACGCCACTCATTAATTGCCAGCCGACGATTACAATGAAAGCTATGGCAATTATAGTTATGGCATTGCATGGCATTATTATGCAAAATACCACTAACTTAATTGGTTATGTGTTGAGGGTGTCTCGTAAAATGGCGGGTCTATTCGAGCGAATATTGAGTCTTTATTTTCATGTATTCGTCATTCGTTAGGAAATAAGATACTTTTTATCCAAATATTTCCACGGAATCGAGATTTATGCGAGTGAGACCGCAGGCTGCAGTTAGTCTCACGCGCGCCTCAAAGAGATGTCAGCAGAACTGACGGGGTCCGATAGGGCCGATGCCTGCCGGGGTTGCGGTTATTGTTCGAAAGTGTTATCGTAGCCCCTGAGCAATATAGGCAACTGAAGGAACACGGGTGGGTGTTGGTCAGTAAGAGTCTGACACACCCTCCCGCTCCGCCCAGAGCGGGAGAAGTTATTTGATAATTTCCCACTCAAAAAAAAAGAAAAAAGTATAATAATCCTACATTATCACTGAGTAACATAGGCTATAATTTATAAAGATATCACACGACACCGCTGTTTAAAGCTAGTCGTAAATAAAGTATTTCTTACGATTTTTTTTTAACAATTGTTTGCCTAACTTTAATTGAAATTAAACAAACCGATAGGTTAGCGTTTAATATTTATATACCCATTCTGCAATGCAGCTGTTTACATCAAACAAGTCAGTACTACGTTGAAAAACAAGACTGTTTGGGTTAAATTTATTGATTTTGTTAGGTTTTTATTATATTAAATCACTGTTCTGTTTAATAGTTGTTTCAAGTTGTGACATTTGTTCGTGCCGTAAAATTGATAGCACATCTATAAATTCGAACGTCTTTCCAATATTAATTTTTAATGATAAATTATTTATTTCTGTAACTCGGGTTTGTACAAATATTTTTACACGTCAATCATATTTTAAATCTAGATGAGGTAGTAGAGTGGGGGAGTTGTAAGGGAGTAGTCTTATCCGACCTACTCTCAGAAGGGCTGACACAAACTCAGAGGTGACAGTCTCTTTTCAAGTCCAGACATAATCTTGGTCTGATTATGTGAGGATAATGTAGGTTAGTGTCTGAAATGGTATTTTGAGGAAAAAATCACACGGATTTCAGTGGATCTGTCCTGTCAAACAACATTTTCGACGCGGAGCAGGATATTTTAATGATGACTTAATATAGCAGGTACCTTTTGTGTATTCCGCCGTTTTTAACAAATAAATAAAAATACAATCTATACAAATTGATACAAAGGTTTATCCATAATCCGCAACTTCATCACCGTATATTTTTTGTAATTCAGATAAAACAGCAATAATTATAATTATATAGTTTAAGGGCTGATTTTTCCAACGTCAGATAACTTTATACACATTTTCCATACAAAAACTATCTGACGTAAATTTTTTTTTGGTCTCTTTTTTTTTTTCTTCAACCGTTAATGTCAAAGCACACATATCAACTCGCAAAGGGATCGTAACTGTATCGCCTTTCGCTTCGCCGTCAAGCAGGCGTCAACCTAACGTAAGCACGTAACCAAAGCGAATCAGCAGCTCCGATACGTCGACTCGGCTACGGCTAGCCGATGCCGCGCTTACGGCTCGCCGTAAGCGCGCGCGGCAGTAGTGTGCTGTGGGCAGGCCGCGGGTGGACGAAGAGACGTAAGCTCGGCTACGAAAAGACGTAAGCGCGGGGACGATGAGCCGTAAGCGCGAATACTGCAAGATTAGTGTGCGTTGCAAAAGGGAGTTTTATACAAAGAATACTGAATCGGTGACATCGCCCTTTCCGAGTTGATATGTGTGCTATGCCGACTACCTACCTTTAATTAAAAAAAAAAATTAAAAAAAACATCCGAATTCAATCCTACCAAAAAATTAATTGCATTCAAACCCTCGAAATTCAAAACAGAATAGAACACGAAACATCTAGTAATGTAACGAACAAAATCCTCGTATTCAAAACCGTATAAGAGGAACATGAAAATAAACTTAAATAGGTACTCACAATACACATTCAGCGGTAGTTTGCTTTCAATACTAGAATGGTTGAAGTTTGGATGTTCGGCTCTGCACGTAAGTATTTGACCGTTATGATCTTTTGCTGGCATCCATTGGAGCAACGATTCCGTCTCGTTCGCGTCTTCTATACCCTGTGAATTTGGATTTGTATTAGTTTTGGTGGATATGATAACAAGGCCCGTATTCTGGAAAGACGCCAACGTATTGAAGAATCGATATTTGTCTAAATTTTTAAGATTTTCAAGAATACAGGTCTTGGACAGTAAGCCTACTGTTTCGTCTGTCATTGATGTAGTTTATTATATATAAGGTGGTTAAGCTACATGATTAAGGTTAGTGTGTAAATAAAATACAAAAAGATTACCACACAATATGCTGGTAAATAATATGAGAGCCAGAAGTATAAATATTTGCAGTTAATTCCGCGACGATTGCACTAAGAATAACTAGACACTGGCATGAGTTAGGGTTCCTTTTTTTTAGGTGTTCCCGATTTTATTTCATTTGATAAATCAACTTATAATCATCACCTTTAGCTGCAGTCCACAGCTACAAAAAGACTTCTCCAATAATTACAGTGCTTCTATAAAATAAAATAAAAAAGTGGTGGCACTCCGGGAGTGCCGACAGAACAAGATCGCCTTGGTGGAAGAAAAATACTTGTATAGAACATTGGTCCGTAATCTTATTTAAATAAAGAGCACAATCGTGTTTACAAAAATGAGGTGACGTCATGGTGTCGCGAAATCAATGGTTTAGTCCCATCTCAAAAATGCCCAACGCGCTTAAAAAAGTTTTCATTTAAAAAATATGTGGTTCTGCTTACCGATTCTTTGGTTATAGCATCTATCTTCTTCCCTCCTAACCACCAAGTAATGGTGGCCGGAGGTCTCGCCCCAGTCGTTTTACACCACAGCTCTGACTTTCTGCCGACCGACAGCGGTTGTTCTCTCGAAATTATTTCTACTCCTAGTGGTTTCACTGAAACAAACATTACAATATTAATTTCTGTATTGTTTTAATGTCATTCAGGTCAGAAGCCCGAAAGTCTGACAACCAGTCTTGCCAAAGGATATCGTGTTACCCAGTAACTGGGTTGTGGGGTTTAGATAGGCAGTCGCTCCATTTAAAATACTGGTATTCAGCTGTTTCCGGTTATTGGAAGCTGAATCAACGTAGTTGGGAAAAGGTTAGGCAGCTGGTGTTAATTATGAGGTGTATTTATTTAATATACACTTCATTATTTAGACACACCACATAATACATTGAACGATAAAACAATGATAACTTCTGTTTAAGAATGGAAATATAGTTATATTTTATGGAAGGTTATTTGTGAATCTTGCTGTTTTTCTTTCTATTTTCGAGTATTTTTCCTTATTCATTTTGTCTGATAAGTTAAGCTTAATATAAGCTGGAAAATCGGTGGGATTTTAACTTCATTGAGTCATTACCAAGGCCACGAAAAAAACATTTACCCTTGGTTTCTGGAAGGTTATTGCAACCATTTTGGTGTACTATCTCGTTTCGTGAATTTGTTGCCGCTTTTTTTCCATAGGAAACGAGCAATTAAAAAAAAGAAAAGAAAGATCATTTTATTTATTTGCGGTAAACATGACGCAAAGAAAGATAAAAAAAAAAAACAAATACAACCATAATAACAAATTGGAACCATGCACCTAACTTCTGACCTTTTATAAGTGCCCGTGTAGGTTCTTATGTAACATAAAATATTTTGAATTAATTTAATTTTTGCATGCCCAATGGTAGGTTGTACCTGGAACCAAACATGATTTTTTCACAACTTACCTGTATAAATAAAATCAACGCAAATGAACTTTTTATATTTAAGTAATATGTGTCAATGAAAAAACTATACCAATACCAATCAATCAATCACTAGCCTTTACACTATGTTGAAGTGGACTTGCAGTCTAACTGGAAGCAGCTGAATACCAGTATTTTACATGGAGCGACTGCCTGTCTGACCTCCACAACCCGGTTACTGGGTAACGCTATACCCGTTGGTAAGACTGGTTGTCAGACTTTTGGGCTTCTAACTACCCGTTACGACCGTCAAAGATCTACGAATGACAGGCGGAACCAACGGCTTAACGTGCACTCCGAGGCACGGAGGGGTCATGATATGTAATGGATAGTTACACATCCACGGACCGACCGCGGCACGTAAGCTTAACCTTCGATCGACCCGTGCGGGTGTTATCATTTCGCCCCGAAAAAAACGTTTTTATACCAATAAACAAATAATAAATCGTCCGCGTATAAAGGTTAATGTACCGACGCAATAAACATTTAAATAGCTCGGACAAAAAAAAACAAGGCATTTGTATTCACAAATGAGTTCGTGTTGTTATAATTTCGATACGATCTTTCACGACAAGGTAACTTAAACTACCAATCAGAACTTTACCTGAAGGTAACTGGTATATTTGAACCTTTTTAACTTGTAGTTCGCGCTCAAATTGTGATAGGTTTTGATTTACGCTTTATTTTACACTTTTTGTTTTCTTTTTTTATTTCTTTTTTTACTTGTATTTTAATTAATATCTAGTTTTTTTTTTTTGATAACGTATTCTAAAAATAAAACCTATCTAGATCGATCTATTGCCCCCAAAACCCCCTGCATTCTAAATTTCATGAAAATCGTTAGAGCCGTTTCAGAGATTTAATATATACCTACATATGATCAGATTATATAATATATACCTACATATGTACAAGAATTGCTCGTTTAAAGGTATTAGATGTAGTGTTGTGTGCCTTTTTGTCCGTGCTAAATAAATGTATTTTCTTTCTTTCTTTTATTTACAGGTTTAAATAAAAATTCCAATCTAGATAATGTACTTAGATAGGTATCCGATTGTTATTAAAAAATAGAACCACATTTTTTTAATAACTAGGTTAATACAAAAAATAGCAGACTTTGAAGTTTTAAAGACTTAATTTGATTTTAAGTAATGGTTTTAAAACTTGAAGTTAGAATGCCCTACAAATTGAAGTAGCAAAAGTTTTGTAACTTAAATTGGAGGTTCTTTTAAAGCTATATCAGATTAGATACTAATGTTTGTAAAGAATAATTATTTTTATAGCTGGCAATAGCAATTTGGCATAACTTATTTACAAAAACTGTTTTTTTTTTCACTTTTTTAACTTTTATTTAATGTTACTTTGGTATGTAAAGTAAAGTAGACCGCCCTCAGGTTAGGTGGAGCGACGATCTTCGCAGGGTGGCTGGTAGCACTTGGATGAGAGTTGTCGAAAATCGAGGTGAATGGCGTGTAACTATACGGTGATGATGACGATAAACGTAGGTATGCCAGAAAAGGACTAGGTCACACATTACAGACAGCCTCAAAAAGATGTCAAAATCGACAAGAGTTCATTACAATGTCTAGTCTGTGCCATAATATTGTATCAATGTATAGCAGCTACAATTAAGTACCCAACGTCATAGAGTAATACAGATGGTTCACTCCGCAAAATCATTTAATTAAAAAGGGACTTTTGCATAGACACAATAAAGTGCAATTCAGGTAGCACAGCGCTAGTTACTTATAGTTATATTCACCCTGCCTGTCTTTCTATCGCGTAACTTTTTTTTTTTTTTAGCTAGGGCATCTTGTAGTTGACCTCTGAGATCATGACTACTTAACCAGGCTTTCCTGTGGGTGCCTTAAGCTACTACACTTAAAACCTTCAGCCAGGAGTTATTTAACTATGCTAATTAAAACTAGGTGAACGCTCGCTAAGGGCACCCCCTGTGGGGTACGAACCTTGGCTTAGGGCATCAACCGGAGGAAGGACATCAAGGATGGGACGGGCACTATCGCTTAACTCTTATGCTTTATCCCTACAGTTAACGTCCATCATCGCGATAATCAACGGCGTTTCCCGTTCGTGTGGCCCTTATAATTAACTTCTGAATACGTTAAGCTTACTGAATTGGCCCGACAAGATGAGTCCGCTGCATACTTAAAATGCGGAGGGCGGCTTTTGAACTATTCTATGCCAACGTGTAATACATGATTTATGGTTACACATTGATACTAGATTATGAAAAAAATAAAATAAAAAACACAACTGCTCTGTCAAAAAACGAACTAATCAATAATAAACAAGTTGTATTAGTTAAAAAGTTGTTCCACACAACGACAAAACGGTCCCCTGACTACAATGACAATTTTATTTATCCATTTAGTCAGCGAGTAAATGTGACCTTTCGCTTTGTATATACAGATTAACTAATACAACTTGTTTATTACTTTTTAATTCGTTTTTTGGCAGGGCAGTCGTGTTTTTTAATTATTTATTTTTAATTTATTCATTTTAGTGACAAGTTTTATTTTTATTTAAAACTTCATGCTAGATGGCTTTAACATTTAAGCACTAAAGGTGGTTTGAGACACTCACGGCGAGGCAAGGCGAGGGGTAGATGGCGTGGGGATGAAATGTTTGTTTTGCATGTACACCCTACCTAAGTAAAATGTATGCTAATAAATTCTACAGTTTTGGAATGTGCTCGTCAAGGCCTTCAATTGGATACCCATTTTGAGATAAATGAAGAAATTATAGCCATACGGCCGCCATTTTGATTTAAAAATCTATGTCACTCGGGATGATGTAAGGTTTCTCACGATACCCCATACATTCAAATTTGTTCAGGTATTTAAAAGTTTTGGTGGCACAAAGAAATTCACATACATACATAAAAACATACATACACACATGAACTCTGAAAACATTACACTCCTTTTTGGGCAATCGTGTAATTTTGAACTATCAAATTAATTCTTGTCAAAGTTAGCATCTTTTTGAGGCTGACTGTATCATAAATAAATTGTAGATAGTTAAATAAAGAACAATGAGACAAAAAACACGTTTTCATTTTTAAATCAGTATCATGAACCATTTAATAAATAAACAATAGAAATTGGAATAAACAAAGAAAGAAGTAAAAAGTATTTATTGAGACTTGCACAGGATATCACAAACTAAACTAAAACACACTCATTAAAACACATAAAAAATAATATATAAAAGAACTTGATTACTCATATAATTTTCACATGATATTACTATGATAATATTTATCATCAATATTTGTATGAATGAATTGTAGTAATGCAATAGTTTGCAGTTTAGTAAGAACAACGTTGAGAGGGAGGCTAACAGAAGAATTCAGCTGGAATGGCAGCGTTTAGAAAACTTGTCGAGTCTTCTCGTCACGTATTTCACAGTGCCTAAAGACGAAGGTCTTCAATCAGTGCGTCCTGCCTGTTATGACCTACGGGGCCGAAACGTGGACACTCCATAAATTCAAGGTTGCTCAGCGATTCATGGAGCGGGCTATACTTGGAGTCTCTCTGAGAGATCGAATCTGGAACGAGGTGATCCGGCAAAGAACCAAAGTTATCGACATAGCTCACAGAATAAGCAAGCTGAAGTGGCAGTGGGCCGGCCATATCAACCGTAGAACCGATGACCGTTGGGGTACATGTGTTCTTGAGTGGAGACCGCGAATCGGCAAACGTAGGGTAGGAGGACCTCAGGCTAGGTGGAGCAACGATCTTCGCAGGGTGGCTGGTAGCAGCTGGATGAGAGTTGCCGAGAATCGAGTCGAATGGCGTGCAATTGGAGAGGCCTATGTCCAGCAGTGGACTGCCATAGGCTGGTGATGATGATGATGAATCTAATAGTTTACGATTACCATTTTCCAAATACAAATGATAGTTAAAACTGAATAATGAATTTTTAATGACCATTAAAACATATAGCAGGTATTTTACAACCCGTCATTAATTTACTATTTAATGTTCATTTACAAAAAAAAATGTCTGCCTGATTGGGCTAGTGTTCGCAAGCGTTACTAACCATTAGGTCATATGTTAGATTACCGGGTCAGGCAAAGTGTTATCACATTTTTCCATGAGGAATTTCTCAGTAGCAGCCCGGAGTCTGGACTTGTGCCCGTTTGATGGCAATAGGCTTGCCTCCATGGGACTTAAATAAAACTAACGAAGTGTGGATGTACTATAAAAACACCTATTTAAATTTATAACACAAATGATATTAATAAAAGTTGTGTTAATAATGACAGTGAGAATAATAATAATTCCTAATGAAAGGCTGGGCGCAGAATGAGTCAAAAATTTCGATGGAAACCAACACAAAGTTTCAAAGTCAAAATCTCTATAAAATTACTGTGACCGTTACTTTATCTTACTATGATGTTTGGTCTCAGCTCCTAGAAAATCGACCAGAGAAAGAAATATAAATTAAATAATACAATCAAACAAAAAAAATATTGTGTTGGCCATGTTTTCGAATTCAACAATTAAAAAATAATTAGTGGTCAATCTTTTCAAAATTGGCCACTGGACACTGCTTTGTCAGAACTATTCAGAGTTTTGCTGACTCCGTTAGCTCAATACTTGCCATAAGGACATTGTTTCCATTATGGTCAACTGTTTTGTCGATCACCGGTCGCCGGACACAAACGCAAAACCTAGGCCGAAGTTCCGGTAAGTTGTGTACAACAATGCCTAGCATTGTTTACATGTTGGCAAAGCCGATTTTTCTTCCGGCTTCTTCTAAAAGTACCACTTCTTTGTCCGGACACTGGTCAAGCCTAAAGGAATCAGAACTTGGCAAAAAAATTCGCGGGAACTTTTACCAAGACTTTGGCTTCTAAACGTTCTTCCGGGCGTCGGATTCTTTCTCGACTTCGTCCAAAAATAAACAGTGGAACATAAATTGTATGCACTCTTTCAACGATTTTATACACCTGAATACAATAAAAAGTAGCATAACAAAACTTCACACGTACAGAACTATAAAAACAAGCCTCAAATATTTACTTACAAACATACAGGCATAAACATAATATAAGTAGGTATGTAAATAGAAAAAAATACAATGAAGCGTCGAAGTAGGGGAGAGGCAATATGAATAATGCGTTATTTTTGGGGTTCCGTACCTCAAAAGGAAAAAACCCTTATAGGATCACTCGTGTGTCTGTCTATGTTTGTCTGTCCGTCTATCACAGCCAATTTGCTCCGAATCTAATGGACCGATTAATTTTAAATTTGGTACACATATGTATTTCTGTGAACCAAACACGAACGTGTAACGTAAATAAATGAATTTTGAATATATGGGTCACTTTTGGGGAGTAAACAAGAAAATTTAAAAAAAAAGTTTTGCATACAGTACCATGTGACATATCTAATGAAAGGGCTTGTTGCGAGGATCTTAGACATCTCTTTTTTATAATTTTAAAATAAATACTTTTACCTCCGAAACTACAAGACCTAAATTTAAAAAAAAAAACATAGTATGGCTCACAGATTACAAGAAACCCCATAAGAAGTCTATAGTCTTAAAATAACATGGTAAATCTCTCAATATTGTGCGTACAAACTTACATTTGCAGTTGGAATGTATGGGAGAACATTTATTACTTTTATTACAGCAGATATTTTAATTTGTTGAAGACTCTTCAACGGGGGGAGTATGTACCTCTTTTCTCAACATTTTCATGAATCTACATAATATTATACAATCCACTCATTTCATTTAACTCCACTACGACTTATCGTCGCGATCAAATTACAATGTTAAGTTTGTATTTGGGATAAATTCATCCCAACTACGGAACCCTTCATTGTGCGTAGTCCGACACGCACTTGGCCGGTTTTTATTGTAAATAACGCAGTTCCCTCACATTTCTCTCAAAATAAGCAATACATTTTCTCATAGAATAGATAATGCAGGAGTTATGTCATATCACACTTCATTTTATAGGAACTTTTATGTCACGAAGAAACATCGAAAAGCTATTGAGAAGATAAATAGAATTGCTAACTCGACAAGTAAATCAATAAAATGTAATTTGACACCTGATCCAAGATGGTGAATATCTGCAAGTGAAATTAAATAAGGAACTTGTATATTTTTCCCGCTATATACTATATTCGGGCAGAGAGACAGTTGATTCTAAAAAGTATATTGGTTTTGGCTCAGCTACTCGCCCGAATATCGACATTAATGACGGTTAATAACTGTCCGTTATTGAGGGAAAGAATATTGCAATCACTGTTTGTTTTCATTCCTCTGATATTCGGGGGAACCCGAAAATAAGCCTCGGGTTTTGGTAAAAGGAGTCCGCTATCGTAGCCGAATTCTCTCTGCAAATGATTTTATCTAGACACCATTTAAATGTGCTACGCCTACAACATGTGCTTAACTTTAAGTGTCATTTTATATTTAGCAATTTAAAAACAACAACATGAAGGTAAAATCCCCGGGGAAATATTTACAATAACTTTTTTGTACAGGCATAATAAAAATGTTAAATGTATAAAAATTTAAGTGGTTGGGAATAAATATGGTGCCACATTATTCTTCTGTAATATTTTAAATGAATGAGACCTTTTTTTCGAATGATAAATTTAATAATAAAAGCAATTAACTACACATAATTATAATTATAAATTTAAGTTGCTTTTCATGTCCCTCTGTGTGACCGCGTTTTTTTTCTACTAACTACGCTTCGGATTTTGATGCGGTGTTCACTACAGGGTTTAAAAAATCTATTTCGGAAAGTTTATGTGCATTTTTTTGTTTTATTTATTAGCGTAGTACCTACATTTAGTATTAAAAATACAAATGTTTTCTCAAGTTGTAAAAACCATGGGAAGCCGGGGCGAGTCACTAGTATATAAATAAATTAAAATAAATACTTACAAAACAAATCAACTTTGATAGTAGTCTTCTGCGGTGAAGCTAGCAGCGTATTATCCGCAGTGCAAGTGTACAACGCTCCTAAATGCGCCCTCGTTGCATTCCTGATCACTAAAGTTAGTGATCTCGTTGGCGCTGCATGCTCCCCAGCACTTAACGTAGCCAACACAGTGTCACCTTGAAGCCACTGAATTCTTGGCGTCGGGTAACCTACAACAACACATTAAACGCTAGAACACAATACGCCTTCCATTGTTCCCAAATAACATTACAGCTCCCGTAATGAGAACATGATTGTGCTATTTGTTCCACAAAATGTAGTATCAATATTTTCCGAATGTCTATTTGACGTAAAAGAATTAGAACAAAAGTGTGGATAAGTTTAAAAAAAAAAAGTTGATAACAAAGAATTTAACGTTCAGGGGGAGAGAAAATAAATTATACATTTCAATCAATTTCGTTTGAGTGGATACGATTCTGGTGTGACTGTTCAAGTGATCGTTTGTTTCTTGTTCTTCCTTCTCTTATTTTCCTCTGTTTATATTAATTTTGTAAGTCAAAGGCTCGCGAATATAGAAACCATTCTATTCTACAATATTCACCCCTAATGCTACAATTCCCAAAAATGCTGTAGTACTTATTGTAAGAACCATTTCGAGTTTCCATCGCTTTTGAACTTTTGAATTCATTTCCCAGGTGAGCCGAAATGTAGATCGAGTTTTCTGCGATAAAATTAACATTTATAGCCCCAGAGTACAAATTATTCCCAATAAAATAAAGATGGAAGCGGTTTATAACAAATTGATATGGTCATTAGTAAATTATATTTAAACTAAAATACTCCAATTACCAACAAATCAATGATGAACCTACCAGTTTATAATCCTACTAATATTATGAAATTATTATAATAACCCTTTCATACAAGTGAATCGGGCGACAGCTATAGTAGTTCGATAATTCGAGTACTTACCGCCCTTGACAGAACAAACAAGTTTGAACTCTCCTCCTTCGTGATAAGGACCTGCAGTACTTGAGATTTCTTTCCCATACTCGTCGAAGACGCCTGGTTTGCTCGGGAGTTCTGTAACAGGAAAAATGTGTTTCAAAACTGATGTATGATAAACTACAGAATAAAGTGCTGTGTCGTAATAGAGGAAATTGCCTGCCGAATTGGAATTGTGTGGTTGCTCTAGTGAATTAGTCTTGGGTTTGATACCCAGGTCGGGCAAAGAGTAATAAGGTTTTTTCATTAGCATTCCAAAGTCTAGATATATCTCGGGTTGATGGCAATAGTCTCATCTTCTATGACATAATTATGACATTTTGCCGTTTGGTTACAAAGTCTAGATATGTCTCGGGTTGATGGCAATAGTCTCATCTTCTATGACATAATTATGACATTTTGCCGTTTGGTTACAAAGTCTAGATATGTCTCGGGTTGATGGCAATAGTCTCGTCTTCTATGACATAATTATGACATTTTGCCGTTTGGTTACAAAGTCTAGATATGTCTCGAGTTGATGGCAATAGTCTCGTCTTCTATGACATAATTATGACAGTTTGCCGGGTTGGTTACAAAGTTTAATATGTCTCGGGTTGATGGCAATAGTCTCATCTTCTATGACATAATTATGACATTTTGCTGTTTGGTTACAAAGTCTAGATATGTCTCGGGTTGATGGCAATAGTCTCGTCTTCTATGACATAATTATGACATTTTGCCGTTTGGTTACAAAGTCTAGATATGTCTCAAGTTGATGGCAATAGTCTCGTCTTCTATGACATAATTATGATAGTTTGCCGGGTTGGTTACAAAGTTTAATATGCCTCGGGTTTATGGCAATAGACTCGTCTTCTATGACATATGACGTTTTGCCGGGTTGGTTACAAAGTCTAGATATGTCTCGGGTTGTGAGCAATAGACCCGTCTTCTATAAAATAATGACGTTTTTCCGGGTTGGTTACAAAGTCTAGATATATGTCAGGTTGATGGTAATATACTCGTCTTCATTGACATTATGACGTTTTTCCGGGTTGATTACCCGGAAAAATGTGGGGTTATAAACACTTGTGCCAAATCCATCGGAGAATACAGGGAAATTATAGAGGAGAAAAAGTCGTGTTAGCTTTGCTTTAAGTAATTCTGATCGTTGAACCGTGTTTATATTGTATTGCTCCTTTTATAAAGGGTTATTAAGTATACTTTTAGATTGAATCGAAAATTGCACTTAGAGCTGTAAATCGTTTGCAGTACTACGAGTTGTTTTATGCACGAAACATTGTTGAAAAGTCCTTGAACATAATTAACGTCCGTATACTTAGTACGGGAAACTTAGTAAAAAAAAAATGATATACCCACATTTATATATACTTCGTGACAAAAAAATTGCATGTAAATAAAACAGAATATAAACAAAACAAACAAAAGTTTAACAAAACCAACATATCAACACAAACCAAAAATAATCAAAAAGCAAGAAAAAGCATCGAAATACAATCAATGACAACTTTTCAGCATATAACGCCGTGATTTTCAATTAAAATCAAACACAAATAATGTAAGATCAGACCAAAACAAAACGAACCCTAATTGTTTTCCTAACTTTGTAACGTAAATAAAAATAAAATACTAAAAACGATTCAGTAGTCAATACGAATATCTACACGAAAACAAAAGTGCTTACCAATGTTCTCGCTGTAAATTTATTCACAATCAAAATGAAATCAGCGCGCGGTGAATCGCAAAAGGCACTCAACGACCTCGGAATATCCTCAAATTGCGGATACACAAACTAGGAGCGCTCGAACGTGGCCGAGGAAATGAAAATATTTTCGTTGAGTCAAAACAAAAGGTTTTGCGATAGCAGTATTCAGAGGAGGATGCCGGCAATCATGCGAAGCTTTCATATCCATACCGTGCAACGATATCGCTTACTAAAATGAACATCTGGCACCCCTTCATTGTTTCGTACGTTACACATAAGTGCGGACCAACTGAAATGAGAATTTCCCCAGTATTCGAATGCAAGAATGGCGGATATATCTGCCGATGATGGCACATCCGCATATTTTTCGTTCTTGGAAATCGATACTGACAGTATCGAGTGATTCGATAGTAATCGGAATTTGAATACACTTGTCGGTTGCATGATACACGGTCGTTTCTACTCTATTGAGTAAATGTTAAGCTACATAGATACATAGTGAAATAGAAGCAGTATCTACGAATTGCAAATTCAAAAATATTGTGATTGTGTGAATCCATTGGATTTAGGGATTCGTTTGCGATATATTAAGCTTTTTAAAGTACTAATTTTTGTTAAAGTCAAATGTCCCCCCTACGAGCTAAATGGTTGGTGATGGTATGTGAAAAAAATCACGGCAGTAGTAAATTTATCGAAAACAAAATGAAAACGATCACAGCTAAGTATGCTCTATAAGTTAACGAGTAACAATTGATCAACTTACATACTACTAAACATTCCTTATGGGAGAACATGTTTTTCAACTACAAATTAAGTTTGTCCTTGAGATAAATAAAATTAATCCCAACTACGAAAATCTTCATTGTGCGTGATCCGACACACAGTTGGCCGGTTTTTTGATACTTAAATTTTAACTTTTCATTGTGTTTTTCATAAAATTTTCGCATATTTTATTAGGTATCCCATTAACAAAGTCACAAATATTCTGCTTTTTGTATTCAAGATTAACTATGACATGTAACTTTAACTTATAATCCCACAGAAAAAAATCACAGGACGTAATTAAGTTTCATAATATATTGTCTTTCGTAGGTTATACGATCTACAAGATTGTATAAGTTCTTAAATGATAAGGTACGTCCTGAAGGTTTTCATTCTTAGAGATGTTTTCAGTTTTCTGATCTAAAATGGAATCGCATTGTCTGTAACATCCGATTTTCTAGAATTTCTCTAGCAATGTTGGTCTAAGGATGACAAAATAATTTTACAATGAATTCGTGAATGTAGGTCATTGGTGACGTAGGGGTATCAAGTTTGAGTTTGAGGTCAGATAGGTAGTCGCTCCATGTAAAATACTGATATTCAGATGCATCTGGTTAGACGGGAATCAGACCCCAATTAACAGGGTTATTGGTTATTATGTCGGCAATCCGTTAAAAGGATGTAAGAGAGGTCATTTGCAACCAAATGACCCCTTATGACCTTTATGCCAATGTCAACCATTTGCGAGTAATTTGACATTTTATATTTTAAAATGAATGAAATAAAAGTATAATATGTCAAATGACTCGATATTTTTGACATTTGTATCAAAAGTCGAAAGGAGGAGGAGGAGTCAAAAGGGATCATTTGGTTGTAAATAACCTCCTCTACATCAGTTTAATGGATTGCCGACATATAAACAACAACCCTATAGTTGGGAAAAAAATAGACAGATGATAGGTCATTGATGTCAAATGGGAGTAAAAATCAAAAACAAAAATATACAACTCAACGACTCACTTGAGTCTGGTTGCCATTAAATAATAATTAAATATTATTAATATTTTTTTACGAAATCATTGTACATATGAGGATAGTCAGACTTACAACTAATCTTGCTCACTGACTTAACCTTACACCAAAGCATAAACTATTCTCGTATACCACGTACCGAAATACCTGCTTGTTGTCTCAGGACGGGGAAATAATCTTCAACAAACGATCATCCTTCCTTTGTGCTGCTACAATAACCACCCATAATCTCCAGTTTCAAAATTAATATCATTAATACGATCACACTAAACACACACGTATATGAAAATGTTTAATTAATTACCTAAGATTACGTTTCTTTGTTCAGCTAATAGATTCCATTAGGCGAAATCTCTGCGTATTATACCTAAGTACGTTTGCAATATAATGGGGCTTCTTGATATCAGATGGAACTCGAGGCCTGACCCGTTTTCCTTCTCTATCTGAGTCGGAATCAACACGAAAAAGTTTAACGGACGGCCGAAGTTTTTGTACGAAACTTTTTTATTGGTTCGAATAAAGAAACACCTCTGGTGCCTTTTGGTTTAGTAGTTGCCCGATGCTTGACGATGATTTGAATTTCGAAGAGAAACAAAATCCTAGCGAATCCTATTATTCAAACATTCCATACTGTTAGTGGATTTACTCTTGTCTGATTAGCATTTTCTATCCTTTTCTATCTGGTGTCAACTCTTTTACTTCTTTCTATGTTGTCTTCTCTTATAATAAATCTAGATGAAACACTATACACGAGATATAAGTGAAACTTCCAAAATAAAGGATAAGAGAGATTTAGTGAGAGAGACAGAGAGAGTTACATCTTTCTTCTCGTTCATGTAACGAAATGTGCCTAAACGTGACGCGTCCTTGAAATTTCACTCTCAACTCTTGTTAATTTTCAAATCACCGACAAAGAAGTTTAGCTTCAACAAAATTTCTTGTTTGATATTATTCAAATTGTCTCATACATATTAAAAATATATCCTGTAATAATGTATCCTTGTGTTTCAAAGAGATTTTGTTTAGAAGTACTCGGGTCTAAACAAAATCTCTTTGAAACACAATATCGCAAAAATCGAATTGTCAATTTGATAATTGAATGAAAAGCAATACCTTCCGTTAATAATGGATATGAGTGAATGAGTGAATGAAATACAAAAATGACTTCGCAAAAAGTGTAAATAGAAATGCTAATGATGTGTATATTAGTGAAACTAAGTTTTATACAATGTTGATAAAGCTGTATGTGATTGAACGCGGCGGCCATGATTATTGAATGAATACTACATATACTATGCACAGTGGAACCCGATTTTAAGTTATAACATAATTTCACACCCTTGTTTCCCTGAAGAGTTGGTCAGAGGTGTACCTATAGTATACCCACATTTTGCCAGTCATGTTTAAGTCCCATGCGTGTAACAGAGGGCGAGCCTATTGAAATCAACCGGGCACAAATCCAGACTCTGGCCTACTACTGACAAATTCCAGATAGAAAAACCCAATATCACTTTGCCCGACCCGGGAATCGAACCCAGGACCCCATGCTCAACAGTAGCGCTTACGACCACTGGACCAATGGGGCAGTCATTTTAACTTACGTCACTTTAAATTCAGCTCTTATTTATGCACATATGGCAATGCTCGTTACCAGCAGAAAAAGCGTATTGGCACTGGTGGCAGTTCTAACAGTCCTTGACAAGCCCTTATTTAAGAGGACAATATTATGACTATTGCTAAAAGAAAGAAAATTAGTAATTGCGGATTTTTTCCTTGAAATGATTCGAATATCGAAGCGATGTTTAACAAATTACACTATAAAGGGGGATACCATACATTCCTACAGCAGATCAATATTTGTTACGAGCGTGTCATGTGAAGTAACAGGCGATTTTGGATCTTGTGCGGTACAAAAGTGACTGTTTAGCTGACCTGCCCTGCTAACGGTTATGGTACCAGTCCTGACCTCGGCTCTCATTCCCTCAAGTTTTAGCCCCAAGCATTTTACACGTCGTTTCATCTTTACGATACAGAAGGCATAATTAAACACTTAAGGAAAACTCTCCCTCTTAGCCTGCTAGGCCCCTAATTAACAGGCAGTTATCTCTTGTAAAGACCTCATTAATTTTGTTATGTTCTTAAAGTCGTAATTTTTTTGTGGTTTGAGTAATTCACGTTGTACTTTTTGTTAAACTGTCTGTTATCTTTATAGTTTATCTAATTAAAGAAAAAAAATAGGGAAGAGAAGTAGATGATGAGGACGGATGTTCTTGAGAATTCTCTTTGTTATTAAACTGGCGATTTGCCAGCGTTTTTCCACTCGCTTGTTTCGCTCTCTCTTGCGTCAATTGTTCTCGTGTGCCAAAAATGCGGCGAACACGTTGCGCACACGTGGTGTGATAGCTACGCACAGGCAGCTAGCGTGTCAAACATTCGCCTCGCCGGTAACACGTTGGTAAATTATCACCGTGATATGGCCCTATAGTTTGAAAATAAGCCAAATATGTAATAGGGCTGTCTTCTCGGTTAAAAATTCAAATTCAGATTCAAAAGTCATTTATTCAAACTAGGTTGAGAATCAGCACTTATCGAATCAGCACTTCCAAGTGCTTTAAGCTGGGAAGAAGAAGTGGCGCAACAAACTCCCCAGTAGCACAGCTGTCTGTTCAAGTTAGAAATGATTCTATACAATAGTATGCAAAATAATTTGCATATGCAGCACAAAACATAATTTAAATGATAAATGAAATGAAATGAAATGAAATTGTTTATTCTATAAATAGGATATCGGAATCACTTTTACACGTCATATTAAAAAAAATAAAAATAAGCTAGTTGAGTTCGGCGTTTCCTATCTGACTACTCTGAGAAGAAAGGCCGAAACAAACTCAGAGGTCACAGTCTCTTTTAAAGTCCAGACATAATCTTGGTCAGGCCATATGAGGACCATGTAGATTAGTGTCTGAAATGGTCTTTTGAGGAAAGAACCACACAGATTTGAGTGAACCTGTCCAGTCAGTGCAAGCATTTGTCAGTAATCGTGGAGCTCAACTCAGAACTTAAGGAGCTCAACTCGACGAACAATACCAAAGAAAGGACATTTGGGTAGGCCGCATAAACTACTCAAACTGCCAGACCATAATTAAAACTAACTGAAAAATGAAAATAATAATGATATCCACATAGTCCTCACATTCACAATAATTAATTAAAATAATATAATACTTTACAAAGTAATCATGTCATTTTGAATATAATTTTCAACAATGTCAATGTGTATATAAAACTGGTATATTTTCATGATTTTACAAAATAATTAAAATGTTAAGTTTTATCACAAGGCTTAGCAGAGCGAGCAGTTCAATCCCATGCTTTTTTATCTTCTAAATAATCTGAAATTTTATAATACCCTTTTTTACAAAGTTTGGTTTTAATAATTATTGGCCAAATGTCAGCTAGTACACGCCAATATACCAAACAAAAACATCGAGAACTACAACTCAAGCAGAAATAGAATAAAAAAACTAAACGTAAACAGAACTAAATATCTAAATAAACCATCCAGGCATAAAGGGCGTGCCGCTTACGTAAAGCTATAAAAGAACTAAGATTTGCCGTAACACCTACTGCAAAAATGCCTAGAAGTTATATATTTTGCTTATGGTCGAAATCTTAAGAGAATCTTAATTCCTGTATTTTAAGTACGTTCACGTTGGCATTCTAGTCATTCTCAATCTGTCAAAAAAGCCCTTCAATTACCTTCATTTTTGATACTTTTTGGCAATGAGAATGCGACTTGAATTTGAACGTTTTTAAAGTTTGGGAATTGACCCTCAGAACATTAGCTACCTAGTGAGGATTACATAGGTACCTTTCAGATCCAAATCCAGGTAGAAACCTGTCCCTAGCTTTACATAATACACAGACAAGGTATACTAAAACTAAATGTAAGTTTTATGCAAAAGAGCAAAATCTTCGGCTTTCAGTCACTGACCTTTAGAACAGTTTCAAAGATTTTATCTCTATCAGTAATACTAAAATTACAGTGCCTACTGATATTTCAGTATTACTGGCAATTGGTATTGACATGGACATGAAGATATCTGATATTCTCCAAGAACAGTATATCTAAGTGGTTGGTCTAACGGTTCTCAAGTAACAATAATTTGGCATCGACCAAAACGCCTGCTTTTGTCCTTCAAAAGATAAAACGTTGAGATAAATGCAATATAAAACAGGTACAGCTTTAGATATACAATAAAAGATAATGGAAAGCTGCGGTGGATCTTGTTTTTATAACGTGATAAATGTTTATGTGTAAAGTGGTCAGGGTTTCATCACCTCTTCAGTGTTTAAGTGCTGTGATACTTGAACAATGACCTAAGGGTAATTCACATTGTGATTTCAAAATAGGCAGTCATGGAGACTGCCGACAGACTGAAGTGAAAACTTAAAACTTTGGAATGCCCGTGTTTATTTTTTAATTTTTAAATTAGTTATAGCATGAATAATCAAAAAAAGTATATATATATTGAAATTATAAACATTATAGTCTGCTTTTTACATCTTCACATCTATTGGAAAGCCGAGCAATTTATAAACATTTTCATAAAATAATAGTTTATTTATTAATGAAAACATGAGATGGGCTGTGTGTACTTAAAAATGAATATTTATCCACTCACTGTCGATCACACACAAAAACACTTAGTTTTCAATAAAATTCTCAGGAGCATGCACTTCAAATTTACTGCTATAGTTTGACCGAGACCGCTGTTCTGCGCCTTAGGTATTTGCGCAGCGAGATGGGCAATGCAGTACGCTCACGGCGTCCTGCCGCTTATTCGTTATTGCTGTTTAGATGCGCTTCTATAGGCCTATACAGCACGATGGCGCAAGCATGTTGGCGACGCGTATCCGTAAGTTTATCCCCTACCAAAAATCGCTTAACGCGCCTATAGAAGTTTTCACTTGAAAATTAAGTCGGCTCGAACTTAAACTGCCTTTTGTCTGAAAATGTTGTATTGCTCACTTCATATTTGTTGACGATCAAAGTTTTGACGACGCCATTTTCACCAAATTAGATTTACGGTCCCCATCATATTCAGTCATCTGTTTTATTATTCACTCCTCACTTCAAACCTTAATTCGCCATTCATAAAACAAAATATTGCCCTTAAAAATATCGTTAAATGTAAGAAGCTCGTAACATAAGCAAGGTAATCTATTTTACCGTCGCTGCCCTTCCCGATACACCTCCGAGATCTGGTAAGTCCTCATAAAATTTTAATTTCTACTGACCCGCATTTTTACTGTCAGCGTACGAACGTAAATCATCCTAGGGCGTGTTTGGACTTTCCTTAAACTTTTCGTGTTGATTCGACCAGGATAAGGGAGGGTCAAGTTTACGATCGTACTAGTTTTTATCGAGATTGCCCCACGGTACGGCTCATAGCTTTTGTTGGGCCGCCGTTTCAAGGTGAATTATTTTATTAAAACACAAAAAGGGGAGAGTAGATACGGATGCGAGATTATGTGAGAATTTAAGAGTTTCGCCCATCTGCGAGGCGATATCATTGAGATAGCCCAGATAGTTTCGGAATACAGATTAAACTTATATCTTGAATTACGTTCTGGATTATCGAGGAGAGGATTCTGCTATCTTATTGGCCGTGAAATATGGTTAGCCTGTTAATGTGCGCCACTGAACATAACCGTCTTCCAGTAATCGATGTAATGAACGATAGAGATGTGATATTGATGTAATCAATCTGTTTAAGGGATTAGTGAAAGCAATTCAGCGTTAAATTTGTGCTGTGGGTTTTGGTGCTTGTCTTTTAAATTACGCTTATTTCTATAAAGCGTTTTTGAGCTCCCAATGATAACTTTTTGCAAAACGTAGAATATTCATAAACTGTATAGGTACCTGGAATGCTCTCTTGTTTTTTTTTTATAGTTCTTACTTTCAAAAGGGCTTTATAGAAGGATTTTACATTTGTAGTTACTTCGGTAGAAATTGGCATAGTTAACTGTAAGTAAGTCCTACAAGAACTTCAATAAATCGCCAAAGTGATCAACGAACTGTATAATTTTAGATGTCACCCCATATTAGAATTGAAATTAACTGGAAGGGACCTCAATTCTCGCAAGTTATAAGACGTGGGAGTTAGATTACTAAGGTCGTAAGCCAACTCCCTATAACCTGTTACTCGAGACTATTGTTCAAGTTAATATGTTATTCGTGTATGTGGTATGTTCCAATGATTTTGAATACATTAGGAACTCCTTGATGAGGGCGGTTGAGCTACATGGTTTTAATTTCGAATGATCTATCTTCTGTCTATGTATTCAAACTGTTTTCGAACTGCTTCAAAGACAATGCACAGCGTATAAATAGTATAGGATTCAGAATTTATGGTCACGGAATAATGAATGGGGAAATATTGTCTATAGTATATTTAAAAGAGCACGAGGAAAAGGTATTTTGTGTTGATTTGAATACTTGTTAGAGTCAAGCATGGGCTTCTCGATGACGAGTAACTTATTCCGTAACTATGTTCTACCCGCGACTCTGTCAGCGTGTAGTTTTGTTTTGGCACATTAAAAGATATCCTATGATAGTCGGTAATAGTGTAGGTTTCTATCAGTGAAATTAATTTGGTAATCGAATTAGTGCTTCCAGAGATTATCTATTACAATCAATCTGTCTACCCTTTTCCCAACTATGTTGGGGTCGGCTTCCAGTCTAACCGGATGCAGCTGAATACCAATATTTAACAAGGAGATGGGTAACACGACACCCCTTGGTAAGACTGGTTGTCAGACTTTCGGGGTTCAGACGAACCGTAACGACTGTTAAAGATCCACGAATGACAGCCAGAACTATTGACTTAGCGTACTGTCTGAGGCACGGAGAAGTCTCGGTATGTAAAGATGGTCACCCATCCACGGACCAACCCCGGAAAACAGTTACGTTTTCAACCTGATGGATCGACCCGTGCAGCTGTTATTACTTAGCCACAAGCTCCTCCAGAGATTATCTCTTACAAACAAGAAAATTACCTCTTTATAAGATTTGTTTAGATAAGTTAGCAACTAAGTGATATAGGCCTAGATTTATAAGATCATTTATGAATCTAGAAATATCAAAATCGGAACTAATTTAGTTTAATTTTCTTCACAAACCGTGTAAATTCAATTCGTGCTCCCAAGGTCAAAGTCTTCCGACCTCATTTCTACCATTTTGTCTATAAAATGAAGTAATTCTCTATAAAAATACGTATATTTCCTCTCTTAATACCAGAAAATACTGAGCTATTTCCACGAAAGTCTCATGTTTACATAAGCTGAGAGCTTTTCGGACATGTCTTACTTAATTAGATTCTACTTTCTTCCAGAAAAGGGCTTCAATGTGCTGTAGCGGAATGAATAGGTATTACTACCGTACAGACATTATTTTTGTAAGAAAAACTAAATTGCTTGGCTGAGGATAATGGTTATTTGATGTGATTATAACATTAAGATTCTTTCTTTATTTTTTGGTGTGAGTTTTTATGCCGTCCACGGGCTTCAGACTTTCAGACTTGGCTTCACATGCCGGTTTCCTCATGATGTTATCCTTCACCGTTTTTGAAGCAAGTGATAGTTATACAATACGCACATGGATCTGAAAAGTCAGAGGTGTGTGTCTTGGGTTCTAACTCGACACCTATGACTTGGCAGTCCGACGGTCATACCACTACTACTATCACTACTTATGAAATAGTAAGTAAGATGCCTAGGGCCGATGCCTGCCGGGGTTGAGAAGAAAACCGAAAGGGAGATCGTGGCCCCCGGCAACAGGGCACGTGAAGGAACACGGGTGGGTTTTAGTCAGTAAGAATCTAACACAGGGTATATTAGGTTCTTGGCAGTCCGACGGTCATACCACTAGGCTATCACTTCTTATGAAATAGTAAGTAAGATGCCTAGGGCCGATGCCTGCCGGGGTTAAGAAGAAAACCGAAAGGGAGATCGTGGCCCCCGGCAACAGGGCACGTGAAGGAACACGGGTGGGTTTTAGTCAGTAAGAATCTAACACACCCTCTTGCTCCGCCCAGAGCGGGAGATATTATTTGATAATTTGCCAACCAAAAAAAAAAGGCTATCACTGCTGTCTGACATTATATATGAAATTTTAGTATTAAAAAATCTTTTCTTGGAAAATGGTAATGGCAAGTAATTGTTTTTTTTTTTTTTTTTTTTTTGTTAAACCAATAATATTAGCAGAGGGAAGTAACTATTAATGAATTTCACAAATTTATTCGCGTTTGGGACATTTTAAGGTTAAAACTCTTCTCATGCAGAGAAAGAATAATGTCAATATTTATCTGGGATACTAAATGATCAAGGACTCCTTCCATACAGGGAAGAAACGCGAAATCAGAGCACGCTAGTTCATTGTCAGAACAGAGCGTGTATTCTGAAAGTGGGCAACGTTGCAAATAGCTGTCAAATATTTTACTGTTTTGATTAATTTGGCAATACTACTGTATGGAAATATCGCTCTATAGAGTATTTAAACTCACTTATTATACTATTACTACTTATTATACTACTATATTAATTCTCAATATTTTAATTCACCAGTTAGCCATATTTCTTATTTCCATACAGTAATTTTGCCAAATTAACCAAAACAGTGAAATATTTGACAGGTATTTGCGACATTGCTCACTTTCCATATAAACGCCCTTAATCGTGTTTAAAAAGCTGGCTCCTATACCACAGGTATACAGAACAGTTATACAAAAAATATCATGAAATTAAGACATTAAATCATAAGCCTGTCTGCTTTTCAGGCATACTAATTTTAATTAAACTAACAGCGCGTGATAACTCAGTGTTAATTTGCGAATTCAGTGCTCAAAGTCAGACATGCGACCTTCAGACCGGAATGATACAGCCGCAACAAAATGATATCATGTACCTACCTACCTACCTACCATTGAAACATGGACATGAACCAACATAATATCCTATCCTAACATACGATACAAATTTATTAGAAGCTTCAACAATAAAGTTGTGTATCCATAATTTAATAATACATTTTAAATTGTTCCCGTGGGTTTGTCGGAAGTCAACAATGGTGGACAACAATGACTGATGCTAAAATAATCATATGTGTCAACACATACGGGTTATTTGTTGATTTTACTTGACACAAAATGGAGGAAATGTTTCTATTTTGAAGGAAAAAACACAGTAGCTACCATGGAGTATATAGGTCATGTCCATTAAGGGAATAAGATTCTTTAATAAGGCTTAGACATCCAGATAATCCAGATAAAGTAATATTAGTTTTTTTTTGGAAACCGACACAGAAAAGATTTGTAATAATATCGAGACGTCTTTTCAACTAAGGCTACAAGCTACGTGATTGATTGTAAAGGTAAAAAAGTAATAACCTAACTATATTATTGAATTCATATGGAACCGTAAGTTCGAACAAGCCACACGGAGATCGCGGTAACTGTATGGATTCGTGGACACATTCATTATGAACAGGTGAGCATGCGCCCCTATTTTTGCTCGTTTCAGTGTTTAACTAACTTTAACAACATTCATGCACTCCTGGTCAGGGACTAGATTCTATAATGACCTATGTATATAACATGACGTGTGGCTACGCGAAATACGCGCTCAGACATGGAGTTGCGTAGGAGTACACCAGCCCAATTCACAATACATTACGTAGAAAAAGAAGAAAGAAATAGTCTCTATAAATTTATCTTACACTTATCACGGTCATCTATCATAACACCTTTTCACCCCCAAGGTGATACTTAATTAAACATTGAAACACAGTTCTGTTGTCAAACGCATATCGAAAATGTTGTTCGGTGTAATCAAAATTCCAAAAGCTTGCTACTGGTCTAATCTTAATAATATCGGGTTGTTCAATAATTGGATTGTAAAGGTCAGATGGCAGTCGGCCCATGTAAAAAAACGTGACATTCAAAAGCTTTCCGACAGTTTGAAAAGAGTTAAGCGAAATCTTTTTTCCTGACTCACCTATAACATCCAACGCGATCTTATAATTCCTGGTCGGCGACACATGGAAGTCAACCCGACACCTGTAGATCGCGCGGTCTCTTGCTTTGATTTCCAGCATCCGAAGCCCAGCAGTGGGAGTGCTGTGCCAGTGGGCTCTTCCTAGGTAGGCCTCATCTACCCAGTGTGCTGCTGGACCTGACACTCGAGTGTCGAAACTGTCGACAAAGAAAAAATACACGTTAAAGAATGTTGGTGACCAACATATTGTTAATTAAAAAGGCTAAGGGCAATAATAACTGTTGAAGAAAAAAACTTCAGTAAAGGAGTAAAGATTGACAGAAAATCATTGGTTAGTAATTGGAAAGACTGTTACTGACAAGAAATCAAATTTCAGTGAGTTTCAATTCATTCAATAATAATATCAATGTCGTAGTAAGTTTGCCGTGATTTTGCACAAATAAAGGTCGAAGATTTTCCTGCTAAATTTTCAGAAGCCTGATCTTATCTTTTGATAGATAGGTGCTTTTAACATCACGTCAGTAGTAGGTAGTACTTTTTATCTTGAGGTAGCCTAGCGTAGTATATACGGAGTTTCGGTAGACTAAGTAGCGTGACTGTGAATATGAAGACTATGTGGGACATTGTTTTTGTTTGTTTTTTTCTCAGTTTTAATCATGGCAGTTTGAGTAATTTATGCGGCCAACCCAAATGTCCTTTCTTTGGTATTGTTCATTGAATTATTGAGTTCTTTAAGTTCCGAGTGGAGCTGTACGATTACTGACAAATACGTGCACTGACTGGACAGATCCACTCAATCTGTGTGGTTCTTTCCACAAAAGACCATTTCTGACAGCAATCCACATGGTCTTCATATGATCTGATCAAGATTATGTCTGCACTTTAAAAGAGACTGTAACCTCTGAGTTTGTTTCGACTTTTCTTCTCAGAGTAGTCAGATAGGAAACGCCGACCTCATCTAGTTTTTAAAATATGATTGACGTGCAAGTTTTTATGCAAACCTACTTACAGAAATAAAATCATTTAGCCAGCTTATACTGATTTTGTGACTACTAACGTCCAACGTACACACTGTTGCTTATAGCGAAAGATACAATTGTGTTAGATTTCAATTTATTAATACATAATTGTTGGATGTTGTACTGGCAACACCGAAAGATTCGATATGTCAGAATGGTAGAACAACGGCCTTCGATGTCCGGCGCTCGTCACGGTAAGACGTGCTTAGTGGCTGTATCGGTAAAAAAATAGATTGGCATAGTATAAGAATGGAGATCTACTGTAAATTAAGGTAACCTATTAGTTTTATGATAAATATTACAATACTGATTATACAGTGATATTATGAGGGGAATAGGAGATGTGATGGTATGTTGATATTGAATTTGATGTTGTCAAAGAAATATAAATGAATGACAAAATATCTTGGTGTTTCATATTATTTTCCTTATCCCTGAAATATTGTAAATATGTAGTTTTATTAAACAATTTTAGATTATGATATCTGGGTAAACGGCTTTAAGATTCATTTGGGGATCAGTATCCATTTTGAAGTTAAATAATTAAATTCGGAATTAAATTCGTTATTTTAGAGCAAGGTTAGTTCTTATTATAATTGGTTGCAATATCATTACCAAGTCTGCGTTCATAAAAGTTTCAGTAGTTAACCAAGCATTTCAAGGTTTCAGAGAAAATTTATAAAATGCTTTCGTGGAAAAAGCTTTTATTCTCCTCCATATTCGTTTTTAGGGTTCTGCAGTAAACATATATAGTTTCACCATGTCCGTCTGTCTGTCTGTCTGTACGCGGTCCAGCTCGGAGACTACTGCTCCTGAAAGCTGTACTGAAAGTTGTACAAGAAAGCTGTAATTTGACATGGATATACACAGTAGTCACGCCGACAAAGTGATAAAATAAAATTATAAATTTTGTTTTTTTAGGGTACCTCCCCTACACGTATAGTGGTGTTTTTTTTTTTTTAAGAGAAACTTCTTTATTCGCGTTGGGCTCTTTATTTATATTAAGTTAAGGATCAATGTTCTATGCAAGTATTTTTACTTTAAAGGTTTCGGAAGTTTTTTTCTTATAAAAGCGATTGTGCTCTTTATTTAGATAAGGTTACGGACCAATGTTCTATACAAGTAATTTTCTTCTACCAAGGCGATCTTGTTCAAGTTTTCACTTCCGTCGGCACTACCGGAGTTTTTTTTTTTTTTTTCTGTCCCATGGTGTGGGGTATCATTGGAAAGGTCCTTTAAAAAAATTGTGAGTGTGTCCATACCATTTTTGGATTCAGGGATCCGTTTGCGTAATATTAAGCTTTAAAGTGCTAAATTTTGTAGAGTCAAGTGTATTCCCCCTACAAGCTAAATGGTTGGTTTTGGATATGTGAAAAAAAGCACGGCAGTAGGTTATATAGCGAAATTAAAAAGAAAACTATCACAGCTAAGTAGGCTCTACAAGTTAACGGGTAACAATCGGGAAAACATGTTTTTGCAACTGCAAATATAAGTTGGTAGGTTGATTATTACTCTTTAACTTGTAGAGCCTACTTAGCTGTGATAGTTTTCTATAGAATATATAAACATTCCGTATGGGAGAACATGTTTTTCAACTACAAAGTTAAATTTGTTTTTGGGATGAATTCATCGCAATTACGGAACCCTTCATTGTGCGTGGTCCGACACGCAATCAGCCTGTTTTTTTTAAGTTTATTTTAAATAACTTATTTACATTGCTATCAGACTATTAATATTTTATAATAATATGATTATGGACACGTTGGTAAAATAAAAATATAAAATGAACTGTTAAGCTTCACCGGTAAATATAATATAGTTTACGGGAAAATACCGTAATGGGTTATAAAAAATTATTAGCATTTTAAAAGCATAAAAGGTTTTTTACAGCGAGGTTTAATTAAGCATAATATTTCATCATTTTGAAGTTAAATACGGTACAGATTACTGTATACATTTTGATGTTGAAGCGCTGAAATTCTCAGTATTTTTCTGTGTGAAAATTGGTTCTGTAAACAGCTGTGTACCACTTTTTGGTATATACCAAGTAATAATAAAATTATTGAAACTTGTAATTTTCTGTTGTTTTCCACACTATAGCTACTAAATTTATCCTGTAAATCATGCTAAGTAAAATATAACTCACATAACAACAACAAACAACACACACCAACACAGTTATAATTTATTATATTATATATTTTAATATATATTTTTCCTTTTTTTTGGTTTTGTGTGAACATTGTGTGCCTTAACCCGAGTCAAATAAATTTATTTCCTGTCTAACATAACATCACACCTGTATATCCCGAAGAGTTCTGCAGGGTGTACCTATAGTACACACACATTTCGCCAGTTATGTTTATGTCCCATGTAAATTATATTCACTAACAATTGTAAGACCAACTTATGACCCATTGTAAGACCAACTCAGACATGGAGATAAAAATAATCCTTGTACGCGATCCTTGTTAATACCTACATCTGAATAACCTCTTAAAAACATACTTCATCAATTGTTCGTTTGTATCTTCAAGTCTTCATTATAGAGACCATTAATTAGTACATCACTCTCACGGCCTGTAATGCCTGGTTGCGGCCAAGACTTGTATAGCAATTTTCTTAAATTATGCGCGGAAATACAAAGTGAGTCAATCCTTACATATTATAAAATAAAATCCCCCGCCGCGTCTGTCTATCTGAACGCGATAAACTCAAAAGCTATGGAACGGATTTTCAAACGGTTTTCACCAATCGACGGAGTGATTCATATGGAAGTTTTTTTTTTGTAAAATTCATTAAGGTTTTTTGTAAAATAGTAATGCTGAAATTTGATGATTATTATTGAAGATGAATAACTCATACCGACTTGGAGCTTTATTGGCATGCGCCGCGGAAATCGTAAAAGCTACATAAAATTTATGTTGTACAGGATTGTTCGTCTTAAATATGTCTATCTTCTAAGGATGAACCACAATAACCATTTTTATCTTTCAGAATTTGATAAAAATTTCATTGTTATTTTCGAAGCTATTTTGACCATCCCTATCCAATAAAATATGTTATTTAAATTGTACATTTCATTTAGATTAAAATATGCCTTGACATCATATTATTTATATTAATGGTTTAAAAGATATCACAGATTCAAAATTACGCGTGACAAAATAATTATGGTTGACCGTAACGCGGACGCAGCGGTAGGAGTCAGTGACCTTTCCTCGGCTATTAGGTATGTAATCGCGGTAGTACGTTCCCGTGGGATATTTTCCCACATCTACACGGGTGAAGTCGCGGGCAAAAGCTAGTTAATAATAAATTCCAGAATCAATGATGAACATAAATAATTTTTCACGCGCTAATATGTTCATTTGTTTCTTCGCTACTTTAAAAAGCTCTATTTGCAAGCCAAATTGAAATTTAAATAAAATCTTTGATAAGTTACCTCCTTGGTTGCCATGTGTCAAAGTAAAATGTTCGTTCGATTTTTAAATTACACGACAGATATGAGTTTTCATAGTAATTTATTTGGCCGCTTAATACGGCAGATATGGATTTTCATAGCGAAGTTGTCAGACGTACAGCCGTTTTTTTTATATTTGTTTTTCTATTTTTTATTAATGTTTTAATGAGTGTGTTTTAGTTTAATTTGTGATGTCCTGTGCGAGTCCCAATAAATGCTTTTTCTTTTCTTCTTTTCTTTACAGTATTTTCGATTTATCTCAATAGCATGTTTGAGAAAATTCATTAACTACTACGTAATACTAACTAGGTACGATTGTAAAATTACATGAAACAAGTTCTTGAGAACTTGAAATGGCAACATTAGATTTATTTCACGACTCAGATCAACAAAACGTTCTTTGTTTTATAAAAAAAATCTCAAACACAAACTTGACCTTGACGATACCAGGATAACGAAACAAATATGGCTACTCAATATCAAAACCCGGTATTTAAGTGCTTCAAACGGAATTTTCCATAAGACCGCAAAAATATACAACCTTTGGAACGTTATTAATATGGTATGTATGTATGTATATTCATCTGTTACCGCATAACTTCTAAACTACCAATCATAATTTTGGCAAATGAGGTATCGACAATCAAGACGCTTATTTCTGTCTGAAATATTTTCTTGTTTCATACTTTTTAACATCATAACATCACGCCTGTAGTCCCCGAAGGGTTAGGCAGAGGTGTACTTATAGTACATCCACATTTCGCCAGTTATGTTTAAGTCCCATGTGATAGGGGGCGAGCCTATTGCCATCAACCGGGCACTAATCCAGACTTCGGGCTGCTACTGAGAAATTCCAGATGGAAAAACCCAATAACACCTTACCCGACCCGGGAATCGAACCCAGGACCTCATGCTCAGCAGTAGCGCTTTGCGACCACTAGACCAACGAGGCAGTCATACTTCATCATACTTTTTAGAGCGTGATTGTCGTCTTTCTTTTTTATTTAAAAAAAAAAAACGATTATTTTTAAATGTCCTCAGGTACTATCCGTTTTTCAGGTAGAAATTTATACAAAATTTATGATATTCAAACCGATAGTAATGAACGTAGTCGAGTGATGGACTCGTCATCTCCGGTCCAAAGGGCTATGCTCATTATTTTTGGGAACGGAAGCGGACCGCGTGGACATTTTCACATATTTTGATGATAGCTCGTTTTAAAATGCGTGGAATATTACTTTTTTTTTGTTTGCCAAAAAATGTGTAGGCTGGTTAATGTTTTGTGGTAATATGTAGGTACTATTGCTACCGTAAAAATAAGGCTATGAATACACAATCATTATGTCCCATCATCGCCTATCCCCATACAGCAGCTGTTTATGGCTGTAAGCAGCTACAGCTTGCTCAACGTCAAGATATCTATAAAACGCTCTCTGTAGCTTTAAAAAATACTGTGATGTTCACGCTAATGCCACAAGTCGCTGTTTAATAAGAGGACACTTTCACACAGTCTTTGTTAAATATAATCAATTAGGGTTCCGTACCCGAAGGGTGCCAAACGGAACCCTATTACTAAGTCTTCGCTATCCGTCCGTCCGTACGTCTGTCTGTCTATCAGCGCATTGTATCTCATGAACCTTAATAGGAAGATGGTTGAAATTTTCTCAGATTGTGTATTTCTATTGCCGCTATAACAAATAATAAAAATTAAATAAAGTTAGTAAATAAATTTGCTCGATCTTAACACGGTTAGGATCCCTTCGTGTGGCCGGTTTATTATTTGTTTATAAAACAATTTATAACACACCACATAAAACAAAAAGGACAAACATATTTAAATAATGTTTTGTGGAAGATGAAAATGTTTTTACATTTCATAAAGAAGAACAGGAAAACATGCTCCATAACATGTAATAAAACAACCGTCCTTAATACGAAACAGAGACCAAAACAGTAATTAAATCAGCTCCTAAATATTACATGCAACTGTGGAAAATGAATTACTGCGGCAGAACTAAACGATACGATAGGAATCTTTCTTCACCATCTGTAAAGCTGTAAGCAGAACAGTTCCAGAATTAAACTGAAATCCACGTGTCTGTTAGAAGGTTTGTTTTAGTAGTACACTATCAAGGAGTTGCAAGGTGTGTCTTCGAGTACAATAAACTGATTAACAGCGCTGATAGGATATTAACATTTCTCAACTCAGAATTGCGGTAATGTCACCGGATATTGCTGCAATTCTGAGTTAGGAAGCTTACTTTTTATTAAAGCGAAAACTTCTTTAGGCGCGTTGGGCATTTTGAGATGGGACTACACCATTGATTTCGCGACACTGTAACAACACCTGCTTTGACAATTAAAAAGACATCAACGCATTGAATTTTATTCTATTTTACTTGGTACATTACTTTTACCACTATATTTGTCATTGAAGAGCGGGGCCTCCTAGCACAGGTATATCTTTTACTTAAAAGGAGGTTCCTATGTAAGATTCACTGTAAAAGTTGTACAAGTTTCTGCAATAAACCTTTTTTTTTTTTTTTTTTTTTTTTTTTTTTTTTTTTTTTATTGATTACCGCAGTGCTGATTTTTGAAGTGAAAACTTCTTTAGGCGCGTTGCACATTTTTGAGATTGATTTTGCAGCACCATGACGACACCTCATTTTTGTAAGCGCGATTGTGCTCTTTATTTATATTTCGATACGGATCAATGTTCTATGCAAGTATTTTTCACCAAGGCAATCTCTTTCAAGTTTTCACTTCTATCAGCACTCCCCGAGTGTTTTTTTAGCCTATATTGTGTCCCACAGCTAGGAAAAGGCTTTCCCTTTTTCCAAATCCCTCTGTTTTGTACGATTTCAGGTCATGTTGGCCCCGCAAACATAATAAGATCGTCACATCATCATCGCCGCGGTCTACCTCGATGTTCGGCGATGTTCTCCTTCAGGTGTCCAGTGAGTGAAGATCTTTGTCCATCTCTCCGGGTGCATTCGTGTGATGTGGCCGGCCCACTCCCACTTTAGCCTGGCTTTATTTTCTCCAACATCCCCTACTTGAGTTATGGAGCGTAGGATGGTGTTTCTCCGCCGCAGGAGGAGACGCCCAGGGCGTCGGGAATCGCGAGGCGATTTCCAGCCACCGTAGGCGCGGGCTTGCGGGCGGTGAGCAATGGGTGGCTCACCGTCCGATAAGGACCAGGCCCGGGTCGACGGCGCGTTGTGTTCCACGCGCGCCTCAAAGAGATGTCAGCAGAATTGAAGAGGTCCACTAGGGCCGATGGCTGCCGGGGTTGCGAAGAAAACCGAAAGGGAGATCGTGGCCCCCGGCGACAGGGCAACCGAAGGAACACGGGTGGGTTTTAGTCAGTAAGAGTCTGACACGCCCTCCCGCTCCGCCCAGAGCGGGAGAAGTTATTTGATGATTTCCCACCCTCAAAAAAAAAAAAAGGATGGTGTTTCTAACGTGGTCCTTTCGCTTGACACCTATTATGTTGCGCTCCATTGCCCGATGGCAAATCTTGAGTTTGAACTTCCGTTGTTCAGTAAGTGACCAACTTTGTGTACCATAGGTTAGGATGGCTGCTTACTTTATGTATACGTTCTCAATATTACCTAAACATATATATATTTAGGTAGGTATCTAGGACCCTGCATATCAACAAACCCAGCAACGCTTTGAAGGACCTCATGCTCAGTCGCGCTAAAGACCAATATAGCAAAGAGGTAGTCGCGACGTTTAAATAATTTTATTTGGTAACAACCAAATCAAAATTTTAAGTGAAGGGTGCTCTTCAAATAATAACAAAAATTGTCCGTCAAGTATCGCTGCTATCACCTATTGTAACACCCTATTTTACTTTCAAGTGGTTGTGATTTTGGGGGGATTGCCATAATCACCACGCTGGTTAGTGATCACAGTATGGCGTTAACATGCGTAGAGAAGCTTACTGCCCATTCTCTAGTGAGTACCTTAGTCGCCTTTTACGACGAAATATAATGGTGGTATTCTTTGCGTAAAGTACCACACGGAACTGAATGGTGAAGGCCGCAGGAATCCGGTGGATGCGAAAAGCATAGAACCGGTTGAAGTGGCAGTACTTGGGGGAGGACTATGCCCAGTAGTGTACGTCTTTCGGCTGATGATGATGATGATGTTGATGCATAATGATGATGTTACTTTCAAAGTTCCTAATCGTAATCACTGTTAGGCCCTTTGTACATGGCACGGTTCCTTTAAAAAAAAAATCCGTAAAAAAAAACGTGTCTGTCAACAAGCTTCCATAGTGATTCATACAACACTGACGACCGTGCCTGCACACGCCGAATAAACCATAGTTTTTCACAGGAAGAAAAACGTGTGTGTTGAAAGAGCCATAAGGTGTACAAAAATACAAAATTCAAATTCAAAATAATTTTATTTCACATAAACCTACATTACATGGGTACTTATGAAACGTCAGAAGCTAGGTGCACGGTTCCAATTGGTCGTTTCCTGTGGAGAAGAGCCGGCAAGAAACTCCACGGTTACTCTTTTAAAAATAATTGGCTTTTACAATTCTTTCAAATAACAGTGTGACTAGGTATGGGAGGACAGTGTAGGTCTTTCAATAAGTACCAGGTACTTAAGAAAATAGAAAATGGTCAGCAAATCTACAGTCCACTAAGCCTACAGCGTCCTCACGATAAACAGTGCCTACTATTATGGTCTATCAATTACTGTATAGGTAAGTTAACACCGTGTACAATGATGTGCACACGGAACATCATAAACACGTCAAATGCAAACATCAATCTCATGTCCGTAGTTAATTGATTATCGGCTAATTAGTGTAGCAGCAACAAGCATGATCTCGTAGTAGTAATTCTAAATATTTGTTCAATTTTTTTTTTGATAGGAATGAAATCATCATCATCACCATTTCAGCCGAAAAACGTCCACTGCTGGACATAAGCCTCCCGGCCGATTCTGTGCTTTTCGCATCCAGCGGATTCCTGCGGCCTTCACAAGGTCTTCGGTCCATCTTGTGGGAGGCCTTCCAACGTTACTTCTTCCGGTATGCGGTCGTTACTCCAGAACCCTTCGGCCCCATCGGTCAAAAACAAAAAAAAAACAAAAACAAACAAATGAAATATAATCATTTAATAGAGTGATGAGAAGCGTGACTACTACATGTAGTTTTGGGTTCGATTTCAAGCCGGGCAAAATTTAATTAATTTATCAATGAGGATATTTTAATTTCCAAAGTCTGTATTTGTACCCGGTTATTGGTAATAGACTATGCAATAGAGAGTGACTTATTGAACGTTCCCAACATCTGGCAAAATGTCGTTGTACGATCTCTGCCTACCCATCCATACGGCTACAAATCAAGCTATACTGTTTCCCGTATAGGTTGACCTCTCATTGTAGGGAAATCCTATACAAAGCGAGATCAGCTTATACGGCAAATTTATAGCTTGATATGTAGACGTGTGGACAACGTAGCTTTTCTATGCGGGTTTAGTACAATTTCTACTAACCGGGCGACTACTGACAAATTCCAAAGAAAAAAAAATAGTGGCTCTCCAGGAGTGCCGATACAATTGAAAACTTGAACAAAATCGCCTTGGTGAAAGAAAAATACTTGTATATAACGTTGGTCCGTAACCTTATCTAAATAAAGACCACAAAAGCGTTTACAAACAAAAAAGAAAATACTTGCGAAACCTTTAAAGTTAAAATACTTACACAGAACATTGATCCGTAACGTAATATAAACGAAGAGCACAATCGCGTTTACAAAAATAAGGTGTCGTCATGGTGTCGCGAAATCAATGGTTTAGTCCCATCTCAAAAATACCCAACGCGCTTAAAGAAGTTTTCACTTCTACATTTAACAGCGCTCTACTCGAACCGGAAATCGCTTAGAAAGTCAGGTTACCACAACTAGCCCAACGAGTCAGTCTATTGAACAATTAACATTGTGTAAAGTTGCAGAAAACTGATGAAATACCATTTTGGTTTTGACTGTATTATTTTATCCGTTCCCCGCTCTAAGGTCGTGAGGCAGTCTCGTCCCCAGCCGTTGTTTTACTTATCTACCCCTCTATACAGCGACACGTTTTCGCACTATCATGGCACAGAAATACGTCTTCAGCCAAGCGGGAGCTTACGTCAAAACACTTACTTGTATGGTAATTTTATGGCTGCCAATCTATTTGAGGATGCGACTCAACTAAATTGAATAGTTCACCTCTATTTACTTTCAATCTCATTTAATTAAATACAATGTAATTGAATAGCTGCGGCATTAATTTCGCGCTTTCGCTAAGCGCAGATCGTGACAGTTAGTCACAAAGCTAGAAGTTCTTGAGTGAAACTTTGCATAATTGGCACCCCAGTTCTGTGTTCTGAAGCGGCAAGAAGTGGCGTAAATTTTATTATCAAATTATGAACTTATTACGTACTGTGTCACCTGAAGTCGTTAGCAGGAATACGAAACATGGCTCGTGTTTTAGTGTTATATGCGTAGTAATTAATTATAATATTCGTGTAAAGTTCCAACGAATATGCTTGTAGGTTGGTATTGCCGGCAGTGAAATTCATTCGTGTAATTATATCGACGATTTATTAACGGAGCTTGGAATGTGTAGGAAACTAACTTTGAATGTTTGACCTTCGTTTTTGTTTTTATAACGATACTTTTTTAATGTTTCTATTTGTGATATTGATATTAAGAATGAAACACATTCAGCGTATATTATTAAAACTCACGGGAGACTTACTTCCGATAAGATCTAATCTATAAAAACTCTTTAAGGTGCTCCTTCACCGCGAGCATTCGCCTGTAATATAACAGTATATAGATAATCGGATTCGAGCATTACATCAGTAAGGGAGGAGAACCGAGCATTACAGTTCGCAATAATGCTCAAAATCGAATCTGAAATTCTACATTACAAATGTATGTTCCCGGACAAAAATCTTGGAAACAAGATCTTTTGAAAATTAGAAATATATACTACTTATTATTCGATTCCTCCACATTCTTAAATAACGAAACAGATTGATACCGTTACTGACCGTTTTCCAGTTCAAGACAAAATCTTCAAAATTTTCCACTAAACTGTTACCTTCAGTCCTCAACCCATTGCACTACCGTCGCTTCAAAATGTAAATCACTCCAAATTAATAGTACCCCTCGAGACTGGATGTTGCCGCTTTGTGGTGCGCTCCGTAGCTAACCGGTGCTAAATCGCACAGCAGTTTACCTACCCGTATTGATTCAAGCACTAGTCAGTCTATATCAGTGGACTTCAATAGACATAGTACATTGGACGAGTTGTGCTCAAATAAAGCGTGTGATTGCGAATTTGAGTGAGCTAGTATCGAATTGTCACGCGAATGGGATATTTGTTTGAAAGGGCTGTTATTTTATCATATGGTTGGAATTGGTATTTATCTGTAATTAATTAGAATGACTGCCTCGTTGGTCTAGTGGTTGCAAAGCGCTTGCGCGTTTCTGAGTAGCAGCCCGGAGTCTGGATTTGTACCCGGTTGATGGCAATAGGCTCGCCCCCTATTACATGGGACTTAAACATAACTGGCGAAATGTGGGTGTACTATAGATACACCTCTGCCTAACTCTTCGGGGAATACAGTCGTGATGTTATGTTATGTAATTAGAATGATTTGCGATGTTGTGAGGTTGCTTTTAAATGAGGCTCAGTAGTTAAAATCGTTTTGAAACCAATACCAATTTATTTGTTCGCTAGCTTTAAAAACTTGCCACTCGTACTTGGCAGGTTTTTCAGGCTCGGACTCGCATACGAAGGGTTTGGTATCGTATTAAGATTGACCAAAAAACGCCGTAAAAAACAGGTGTCTTAGGGAACCCCCTTTAATTATTTTTTATTTATTTTTTATTTTATTATAGTGCTGTTGTTATAGTAGCAATAGAAATACACTACCTGTGAAAATTTCAACTGTCCACCTATTACCGTTCATAATATACAGCCCGCTGACAGACGGACGGATAGCGGAGGCTTATAAATAGGATCCCGTTTAGCACCCTTTGGTAAAGAACCCTAAAAATACCAAAAACATTTTATTAAACAGTCAGTATAATAATAGATCAGTTTTAAGACTAGATTTGTATCCTATCAAAGACAAATTTTAAAATGAAGTCCTTAACAGCCAGATTTATATTTAGGTAAAGGTTGAGTGCTAGAGGCCGTTTTTGAGCTACAAATAGGCACTTTTTAGTCCACAAAGTAACAAAAGAAGATTAGTTTTAAATCCGCTTACGCTCGAGCGCTCTACAATATTTTTATCGATGAAATGCGGCATATATTTTACAATTTTTTGAAGTGAAAACTTCTTTAAGTGCCTTAGGTATTTTTGAGATGGGACTAAACCATTGATTTCGCGACACTGTGACGACACTAGCTTTTGACCATTAAAAAGACATTAACGCGTTGATTACCGCGGTGCGTGGAGTACTCGTAAAAGACATCAACACGTTGATTACAGCGGTGCCAATTTTTTTTTTAAATTTCCCTTCTGACGACACTCCCGGAGTGCTACTGTTTTCCACTAGCCCTATCAGTGTATTAATGTCGCCATTGTAGCGGCACGTTGTATACTTTATACTTGCGCCAGAGATTTTATGTCCAGAAAATCACTGTCCATTCCAAGGTTGCCTAGAAGAGATGGCAGTAAGTGATAGGGCTGTCCATTGCATATTTTGTAGTGTATACTTTTTCTTTTCGCAATGTATGGGTACAATAAAGTACATAAAAAAATACCTAAATATCGTGCTGCCTATTAACTGGTTTGTGGAGGTCAGATAGGCAGCCGCTCCATGTAAAATATTGGTATTCTGCTGCATCCAGTTAGACGAAACCGCCTCTAATATAGTTGGGAAAAGGCTAGGCAGATAGATTAATAGTATTAGGAAGCAAACGAGCAGGCGGCCCTCCTGATGGTAAATGGTCTTCCGCTTATGGACATTTCAAAACAAACGCATAGCAGGTACCTTATCATCTACAAGACAAAGCTGAAATGTCATACGTATCCGTAATTGTACCTTTAGGCCCTTTGTACACGCTCCGGAGGTGACTGAGGTAGAGATGAGAGTGGCGGTACGCAAGCTGAATGCGAAAAATACCGCCCAGGGACCCGACGGCATACCTGGAAAAGCCTGGGTCCTGGCCTTGGGGGCTCTCGGGCCTCGACTAAGGGGGCTTCTAAGCGCATGTATGGAGAGGGACCAGTTCCCATTTCGTTGGAAGACGGGGAAACCGGTCCTCATCAGGAAGCCAGGGAATTGAAACAGAGGCGGGTCAATGACTACGACTTGACAAAACATCGACATTTCTTTAATACAATTATGTAAGTATTAAACACATTCCTTCAAGTATAAATTCTCTAAATGATGGTCAAAAGCGCACCAAAATCCGTTTCGTAGACAAGGACAAACACGAAAAGCAACTTTTATTAAACATGTATAGATATTAGATAGCTTACACAAAGGACAACGTACATAAAGTACTATGAATCCACTACTCTAAACCAAACTGGATTTGGCAAGTCTCATCCAGATAGTTCGAAATCTTTCTCGGCCGGATTTTCTCGATTTTTTCCACGACCGGATTTGATCTGAAGTGTACGGAGGAAAATCTCCCGACCCTTTAACGCCGGAACACTGTCTCGGATTATCCGGTTTTCTTTCTAGGGTACTTTACGTGTAGTGAATGTATGGATATCACCACCTGCTTCTTTGAGGTAGGTAGATGTGTTATCATTATGGATTTCTGAATCTCTGCTGCAGTTTATTTGTGTGACAATGAAGCTGCATACCCCCTTTTTATCCTTTGTAAAGTATCACCAACTGTGATACTTTATTCACATTACAATCTAGCCTATTAGCTAATAAGTATTACAAAAATATACCTAATTTAAGCTGCTAGGTAACTATAACATTAAGAAATTGTCCAATAACGTCTTTTTTATTCACTTTATGTTCGGGGGAAGACACTTTCGAAACAGATTCACGTGTTATTTAGAATAGTCAGCACTTCCACTGTAGTTGAAGTACACTCACACAGCACAAAAATAATTCAAAAGGTTTTACACTTTTTTCTCTTCGCACTAATTCTGTGTTGTCAAGATATGACTTCGAGACACATCATTATGAATTCCAGGTTGTACCTTCAGTTTTTCGTGATATGCTGAAACGTGCGTCTATTTCATATCAAGGCACTGTAATATGACGAATACCAGCAGGTACATCACGTTAAGATTACCTATTAAAATACAGAAAAGGAACGTGATAAACTCCTATACTTATTTAGTAAAGATGTTCTTGTTCAATAGGTAGCTGATCCATTGAATAATAAGAAAATCGAAATTCGTGAAAAACATTAGAATGAAAGTTTTTAGCTCTATCATTGAAAAACCCAAACCATGATTTCACTGTTGGCAAAGTTTTCAGTATTTTAAGAAAATATGACTATGTGCAAAGAATTTATCTGTTAAGTGGTTTTGTGAAAAGATGAATGATACCACCTACTTAATCTAATCTATTTAATAATTATTATAAATTGAAGAATAATCATTATTATGAACACGAATGTTAAGCACATATTAACCAATAATAAGAAATATTTATGACCTTCTAGAAACCCATTCAGTGAAAATATTAAATGCTATATTTTACAGCAAGTAGGTTAAGGCAAAGACGGATCGAATAACACCTCATTTGTCAAAACGAATGAAGGGTTGCTGAGAAAATGAGGAACTTCCACTTAATCGTCCCCTTTCCGAATGTCTTTACATTCCATTTGATAAATGGCTATGTATTATAATTCATTGAATCTGTAGGTAGTAAGATATACCTAGTTTGTATCAGTGATTATTCAAATGTTTTCTGAAACATAAAATATAATTTAAAAAAAAAACAAAAATATCTGCGTTTTTTTCTGGGTTTTAAATATATCTGTGACAAATGACACGCTGTTCGTTGGTAAACGCGTAACTTGAGAATGGCTGGATCAATAATCAATAATCATTTTTATTTGTGTAACATAGGTAGTAAATACAGTTCTTAAATTTAAGTTCAAAGGTCGCTATGTCATGCTAAGAGGCGTACAAATATGGTTGCATGCTAAAGATGAACAATATGCAATAATTTCTACGGTCAATGCATAAATAAATAATCATAAATTACAGTCACAATATTCAATTAAAAATAGTTTCTCCAGTCAAATAAATAAATAAGTCTATATTAATTTATCATTAAAAAATTCATCATTCGTATAATAACATTTTTCAATTAATAACAGTTTAATTTTTTAATTTTTTTTGTTTAATATTCAAATTTTTTATGACATCTGGTAATTTATTGTAAATGCGCGGAAAACGCTCGTTCTCACTAAGGTAGTCTTACAACGCTGATTATTTTGATTGACGTATTGGCTACGAATCGCAACATCTCGTAACGTTGACAATTTTTCGAACACCTCATGTTTGTTTTGACGAAAACACTAATTTCAAAAATATATAATGCGGGTAAGGTAAGTATTTTCAGCGATTTAAATAATGTTACACAGCTAGCATCAATTTTCAGACCACACATTGATCTTATGCATCTTTGATCGATTTGTCCAATTTTGGTTTTAAAATGTTCGCCATAGTTCGAATTAGGTTCTTACGGGAAGAAAAATTTGACGAAAAACTGAACATATTTTTTATGAATTATTGAAATCTGGACAGGACAGCGTCTATCGGTTCAGTTAGTATATATTATAGAATAGAATAAAATAGAATAGAATAGTGTTGCAGACTTGTAAGTGCGCCAGCAGGGCGAAGCAGTGACTCGGATTCAGAGGCGTTGGAATAAAAGATGCTCACGATTCTACTGTTTTTTAATGAGTCCATTTGAATAACAATCTTCACGTTTATATATGGTACATTTTTCAGAGAAGTGGTGCCATCTAACCGCAGAGACACGAGCTAATTAGACTGTCGCCTAACTGTTACAATGTGTATTTGTCTAAATCAGCGATCGAACTATCTTCGTTGTTGTCTGCAGTAGTGTCGTTCGGTGGTCACAGATGGCGCTGCTTTAACATACTGGCCCCCTTTGAGAGCCATAGCTCTCAACCTTGGCTGCTTTGTCTTCCTTTTCTGGCGACGATGATGAGACCGGAAGAGGGCAGATCTTCGAAAACGCCCTCTCGACGACGCCAGCTGCTGTCTTGATGCGAGCAACTCTGGCAACATTGTCTCGTCCCGGATATGTCAGCAGGATTCGCCCTAACCGCCATTTGAGGGGCGGTAAATTGTCCTCTTTGATGAGCACCAAGGAACCGGGAGTGAGTGCACCCTGGTTTTCCTTCCATTTGATACGTCTCTGGAGCTCGGGGATGTAGTCCTTGGCCCAGCGCTTCCAAAAGTGCTGCCTGAGCTGCTCGACACGTAGGTAGCGTGATAAAGCGTGTGAAGGCTTCGCCGTGATGTCTGCGCCTGCAGGAGCCGTCAGGGGCCGGCCGATGAGGAAGTGACCTGGCGTCAGGGGCGCAAGGTCGTCAGGATCTACGGACATTGGGTGCAGAGGACGGGAGTTCAGGACGGCCTCTATTTGTACTAAAACCGTGCTGAACTCTTCATATGTTAAATGAGCCTTCCCTATCACGCGTGTTATATGGTGCTTACAGGATTTGACTCCTGCTTCCCACAAACCGCCAAAGTGAGGTGCGTAGGGAGGTATAAATTTAAATTCTATTTGATTATTTGAAGTGTAATCAGTAATACTTTGACAGCTGTTTTGTAAAAAATCAGAAAATTCCTTTGCTGCACCTACAAAGTTTCTACCATTATCAGAATAAATTAGGGTAGGTTTCCCTCTACGGGAAATAAATCTTTTTAAAGCTAGGATATAACTTTCAGATGACAGTGACGTCACAAGTTCCAAGTGTAATGCTCGGGTTGATAAACAAACAAATAAACATAGGTAGCATTTCTCTAATCTAGAACCTCTGCCCTTTTTGTTCAAAACAAACATAGGCCCTGCGTAATCAACACCACATTTAATAAATGGAAAACCTGATTCGAAACGTTCACTGGGTAGATTACCCATTATAGGTTGAATGGACTTTGCCCTCATTCGACAACATCTGATACACTGATGCACAACCTTCTTAGCTAGATTCCTACCACCTATTATCCACCACATTTGTCTTATATGTGATAACAAAAGCTGTGGACCGGCATGCAGCATATCATGATGGTTATGCCTAAATAAAAGTATAGTGAACGGATGTTTACTACACAACAGAATAGGATGTTTTTGATCGAAAGGTAAGTCTGAATTGCATAACCTACCCCCCACTCTCATTAAACTATTTTCATCCAAAAAAATATTTAATGAACATAGTTTACTAGATGATTTAATTTTATGTTTATTGATTAAGGCACTATATTCACTTGGAAAAGCTTCTAGTTGCGCAATTCTAGATAAAAACATAAGTGACTTATTTAATTCCGCGACTGATAACGCGCCCGTGCTACGTTCCGAATTATGTTTTGCACGTAGATTGTTTACAAATCGGAACACGTATGCATAGACACGTTGTATTTTTATAAATGAAGAATATCGATTGAAATTAATTATACTGTTATTAGGATTATTATTAAGCATACAAACAGTATTTGATTTAATTTCTGGCAAGTTATCACAAAGTGGAACATCACATTGTTGATCCCAGTTGGCAACCGCATTCAATAAAAAATCTGGTCCGTGCCACCACAGATTTGAACTACCGAGTTCAGCCAGAGAAATACCACGTGATAACAAGTCCGCAGGATTGGACTTGCCATCAACATGACACCAAATTCCTTTACCGGCCATCAGGTCATTTATTTCTATTATTCGGTTTTGGACGAAAACCTTTAAGGAATGCGGTGACATCTTTAACCAACCTAAGACTATGGTGGAATCAGTCCACATTATGATCCTGTCAAAATTAATGTGCATAGATTTTACTATTTTAGATTGTAATCTAGCACCTATTAGCGCACCGCACAATTCCAAACGTGGAATTGTAACCGGTTTGAGTGGAGCGACGCGAGTCTTAGAACATAACAGCCTGACTGTTACGTCATCATTACTATTTACCGAACGTATGAATGCGCATGCACCGTAGGCCGTTTGACTAGCGTCAGTGAATACGTGTAATTCAATACGATCTGGGGAATTTCCTATCACGTGACGAGGAATCCGAAGTTTATGTAAATCGATTAATGAATGAACAAATTTATGCCAGCATAACAAAACATCTGGTGGTAATGAGTCATCCCAACTTGTTTTGCATAGCCAGAGTTTTTGCAATAGCGCCTTTGCTACTATTACAATAGGGCTTAATAAACCTAATGGGTCGTAAATTTGAGACACTACTGATAAGATAAAACGTTTAGTTATTTTAGATGTCTCAGATTTAATTTTTGTAGTGAAATGAAGTTGATCACTATAGTTTAACCAGCCTAATCCTAACGTTTTATTAGATTGGTTCTCGTCTAACATTAATTCTTTAGAACTTTCACTCTGCATGGAATCTGATGCCACTTCAGGTGAATTAAAAACCCACTTACGCAGCGGAAAACAACCAGAGTCGAACTCATCAGAAACCTGTTTACAATGGTGAGATAAATGCGATTTATTGTCGTCGCCCATTAATAAATCGTCGACGTACATGTTTTCTAATATTATTCTTGAGATTTCAGGATCTTTAGAATCTAGTGCCAGCTGACGCACACAACGTATACTTAAGTAGGGCGCGGAGGCGGTTCCGTAGGTAACGGTGTTAAGGCGATACACACCGAGCGGATCTGAATTATTCTCACGCCACAAGACTAACTGTAAGTTACGTTGATCGTCATGTATGGAAATCTGCCGAAACATTTTCTCTATATCGGCACATGCAACATACCGATATTGCCTGAATCTCATAAGAATAACCATCAAATCATTTTGAAGAGGTGGACCTGTCCATTGGATATCATTGAGAGATTTACCGGACGACGTTTTTTGGCTCGCATTGAAGACCACCCTTAATTTGGTCGTAGTGCTGTGCTCACGGAAGACTCCATGATGAGGCAGAAAGTAACACGGCATGGGGTAATCCTCAACACGAGTCATATGTCCAAGTCTCTCGTACTCTCGCATAAAATCAACATACATTGACCTATAATGCGGTTGACGTTGTAATTTACTTTCCAAGGACATAAATCTATTTTTAGCTACATGGTAGCTATCACCAAGAGTATTTGGTGACTCCTTAAGCGGTATTCTAACCGAGAAACGACCGTTGTCGTCTCGCTTAGTAGTATCATTGAATAATTGTTCACATAAACGATCTTCAGAACAAAGCGATTTTACAACTGGCGAAATTTCTTCAATTTCCCAAAACCTTTTTAACTGATCGTTTACTTCTAATTCGGAAGTTTGGCCGAAATTACACTGCACCTGATTTATGCGCAAGCTCTCAGTGTGTACCGGACCTGAAACTATCCATCCTAGCTTCGTATTATTCAAATACGGACCACTAGGTAAACGAATTTTACCTTCAAGTAAAAGATCCCAAAAATAGTTTGCACCAATTAAAATATCTATTTGAGAAGGTGTGCAAAACAAAGGATCAGCGAGCTCAATATTTTCGGGTATATTTAACTTACTCACTAATCTAGAAGCGGGTAGTGTGGAAGTTATTTGCGGTATGGCCAAACAATGCATGCGTATTGTATGATTATTTTTTAAAGAACGTAATTTTATATAACAAGTTTCGTTCGTTTTTGTAACTGTTTGACCTATACCACTGATTTTATAAGTGGACTGTAATGTTTTGGCGCGAAGTTTTTTACAAAATGAACTTGATATGAGGCAGTGCTGGCTACCGCTGTCCAGTAAAGCACGAGCTCTGATATACTGTGTATTATCATCTGCAGCAATTTCTACTACAGCGGTAGACAGCAAAACCGGTTCTAAAGTGGTGTGTATTATACTAGAGTGCAAGCTAGCTGAAGAATTATGATCTGCGGGTTGCGACTGAGGATCAGAGGCAGCATGAGATACGGCGGAAACTGTGTCTCCATTGTTGAGAACCTCATGCAACAACGAGTTGTGTTTTTCATTACACTGCCTACAAGGTCCGAAAAAACAGTCTTTACTAGAATGACCCACCCGTAAACAGTTTAAGCACAGATTTTTACCCTCGACTAGGTTTAGTTTATCTTGCGGGGATAAACTTAAGAACTGACTACAAGCATAAACGGGATGCCTACCCTCACACTTAACACATACACGCTTAGATCTATTCTTGTTATTATTATTCAAAGACTGATTACTTTGAGTAGACACAAAAGTTTGAATCTTTGATGTCTGTTTTCTATTGTTATCTTGAGATACCTTGCCATTTGAATTATTGGAATGATTTGCTTTGACCAAGTCTAAGACTTCAGCTTTTTCCTTTAGAAAGGTAATCAATGTGTCAAATGTTATCGATTCGTTAGTAGTTTTAATAAAATTAATCTTGTATTGCTGCCAGTCCTTATCTATGGCTGCATCAAACTTAGACACAATGATATAGATTAGCAAAGTATCCCAATACTCAATAGGTTCCCCTAACGTTTTTAAAGCGCGTAGATTTCTAAAAATCGAATCAACCATTTTACGAATATAAGGTGCTGATTCTTTTGTAAGGGGTTGTACCGAAAAAATAGATCTAACATGATTATGTACTAGCAAATTTTTATTATCATACCTACCCTCGATCAGATCCCAAGCTATTTTGTAATTACTGGCAGAAAATTCTAGAGATTTAATTACCTGAAGGGCATTACCGGTAAGTGCAGATCTTAAATAATGAAATCTCTGTATATCATCTAGCTCTTCAGAGTTGTGAATCATTGACAAGTATGTATCTCTGAATTCTAGCCAGTTTTCATAAGATCCATCGAATGAGGGCAACGATATAGTGGGCAATTTAACCAGTAACTTGTTTCTGCAGTTATGAGAATTATCACTACTAGTATAACTAACTTTTTGATTTTCTAACAGACACTCAACAGTAGACATGGCACTGTAATATGAATTTTCAAACATTTCACGTTCTAACAACTGTTTATCATATTCCTTTTCATCCACTAATTCCTCAATAGCATATTGAACAGTATTAAAGTTTTGTAATAAGTTAGCTGCCGACAGCTGACGTAGCTTTAACTCGTTTATTTGTTTGGCAGTTAACTTTAAATCGGAATTTGAAAGGGAATCTACACTTTTTACAAACAGCGTCAAACTACCCTTAATAGGACCCCGTTTTCTCACTAATTCCTTAAACGCCTCACTCATATTGACGATTTATGGGAAGAAAGAGTACTCACGGTTATCCTGCAACCACTGTGGTGAATAATGCGCACCACACCCGCTGTTCCTATAAGATATAAGGCGATTTTAGTACAAATAGGACAGAAGGGGGTATGTGGGGTAAGGATTTGGAAAGGTCTTACGCCCCTGAGTGAAGCCGATCTTCCTCGCCGGCCGCTAGTGGACGTCTTCTTGTTCGCACGTCCTTGGTCGCTGGTGATCGCTTTAGATGTGGCTCGTAGGACCAAATGTTGCAGACTTGTAAGTGCGCCAGCAGGGCGAAGCAGTGACTCGGATTCAGAGGCGTTGGAATAAAAGATGCTCACGATTCTACTGTTTTTTAATGAGTCCATTTGAATAACAATCTTCACGTTTATATATGGTACATTTTTCAGAGAAGTGGTGCCATCTAACCGCAGAGACACGAGCTAATTAGACTGTCGCCTAACTGTTACAATGTGTATTTGTCTAAATCAGCGATCGAACTATCTTCGTTGTTGTCTGCAGTAGTGTCGTTCGGTGGTCACAGATGGCGCTGCTTTAACAAATAGAATTTTATTTTGAAAATATGGGTAATACATAAAAACTGTGTTTTCAATACTTTTCTACAATTCCTACAGGAGTAACTATGACATACACTATCTATATACACTTAATTAAGTGATTAAGTGATTAAGTGTATATAATCTAAGAAAATTCTAGTTTGTCCATTCAAATTCAAATGATTTTATTTCACAATAAACCTACATGGGCACTTATAAAACGTCAGAAGCTAGGTGCACGGTTCTAATTGGTCGCTTCCTATGGAGAAGATCCGGCAAGAAATTCCACGGTTACTCTTTTAAAAATAATTATTTTATACAATGTTTTCTAATTACAGTGTTAATAGGTATGAGAGGACAGTGTAGGCCTTATCAAAAAGTACCAGGTACTTAGTAAAATAGAAAATGGTCCACAAGTAAAGTAGATTTGATAAAATAACTAAATTCTCTAGAGCCAATGAACCGATTTTGCACTGAAATTGCATTTATATTAAAACCACACTGATAACAAAGTTTGCAAACAAATAATTCTTCACGCTATCTCTTTTATTGAAGAAGTATAAAACGGGGGCACGGCACCGTTGTCTTCAAAAATTATTTCGAGCCAAGGTTGGGTCGGTGATAAAAAATAATATTCAAAGTTTTCCCCCTCTTTCTCTAAATTATAGGAACTTTTATTGGAGTTCATAATGTTGTCAACACCTCGTAGGCGTTATATCCACTTAAGTATTTAATGTTATATGTAGTTTGGATGGGATTTTTTTAGTTTATTTAACGGTTTTCACAAATGGCAAATTATTTATGAAAGAAAAGTATTGATACATTGTCGCATACATAGTATCTTCAATGCCCTACACGGTCTCAGTGGTGGGAAACAAGCGTAGCTTTGGTGATGAAATAAATTACACAAATTAAAATACTTAACTGGGTAATACTTAACTAGAGATGAATACAGATGGGACACTCCTCAGTTTAGGGATGAAGCTACAAATACACGGTGGGCCCGTCTTGCTGGGCTAATTCTGTGAGTGTAACGTAGTCAGAAGATCTAAGAGTCACGCAATAGAAAGAGAGGCAACTTCTAGGTGAATGTAACTGTAGGTGATTAGCGCTGTGCGACCTGAATTGCACTTTATTGTGTCGCAGCAAGAGTCGCTTTTTATTTAAATGATTTTGCGGAGTGTCCCATCTGTATTAATCTGTGATTTAACCGACAATCTACAAAGTCCGGCCATTTCCACTGGGCTAATCAGCTCACACTCGCGGACCTCGTTTTAAACTGTTGAAATTTTCTTATCTAACCTAATACCTAATATCGTCATAATCTGCTTTTAACCCAAACTACCGGTATAAGTGTAGCCTCCACTTAAATTACAACGAGCTAGGATCTTATAAAGAATAATTGAAGATAGCAACTTTGCATGAGAATTGGCTCGCTGCCAAAAGCTTTGCACAGTAAACAGGTTTAAGCAATAAACAATTTTCGTGAAATAAAGTGATGTTGCCGTATTTGCAAACGTCAAGAGCTTGCATTTAACCTAAAGAGTTTAACTAGTCATGATTTTTTAAGTAAAAACTTCTTTAGGCACGATGGGCATTTTTGAGATGGGACTAAACCGTTGGTTTTGCGACACCGTGATGACACCTCATTATTGTAGACGCGATTGTGCTCTTTATTTATATTGAATTACGGATCAATGTTCTATGCAAGTATTTTTACTTTAAAGGTATTGTAAACGCGATTATGCTCTTTATTTAATTTCAGGTGAATTTTCTAAGCAAGTATTTTTACCTTAAAGGTTTCGGAAGTATTTTTTTTTTTGTAAACGTGATTGTGCCCTTTATTTATATAAGGTTACGGACCAATGTTCTATACAAGTATTTTTCTTCCACCAAGGCGATTTTGTTTAAGTTTTCAGTTCTGTCGGCACTCACGGAGTGCCACCACTTTGTTTTATTTTTATTGTGTTAACTATTTAAGTAAACACAATCAATTTGCCTAGCCTTTTCCCAACTATTTTGGGGTCGGACACCAGTCTAACCGGATAGAGCTGAATACTAGTATTTTACATGGAGCGATTGCCTATCTGACCACCACAACCCAGTAACTAGGTAATACGATACCCCTTGGCAAGACTGGTTGTCAGAATTTCGGGCTTCTGACGACCCGTAATGACTGTCAATGGTCCACGAATGACAGTTTTTTTTTTTTTGTAAACGTGATTGTGCCCTTTATTTATATAAGGTTACGGACCAATGTTCTATACAAGTATTTTTCTTCCACCAAGGCGATTTTGTTTAAGTTTTCAGTTCTGTCGGCACTCACGGAGTGCCACCACTTTGTTTTATTTTTATTGTGTTAACTATTTAAGTAAACACAATCAATTTGCCTAGCCTTTTCCCAACTATTTTGGGGTCGGCCACCAGTCTAACCGGATAGAGCTGAATACTAGTATTTTACATGGAGCGATTGCCTATCTGACCACCACAACCCAGTAACTAGGTAATACGATACCCCTTGGCAAGACTGGTTGTCAGAATTTCGGGCTTCTGACGACCCGTAATGACTGTCAATGGTCCACGAATGACAGCCGGGACCAACGGCTTGACGTATTTTCCGAGGCATGGAGGGGTCTCGGTGTGTAAAAATGGTCACCCATTCACGGACCAATCCCGGCAGGCGTAGCTTAACCTGATGACCTGACCTTGATCTTTCTTTCATCGCACTTTACATTTTTAATTTATTTTTTATTTTTTATCTGCTGTTAATTATATTGAGGTTTATTTATAAACGTTGCTTAAAGTTAAGTGACGTTCAAACGTCGAAAATGTATGGATAAACAGTCGCTAATCATTACTTAACTTTAAGCAACGTTTTATAAACAAGCCTCTATGTGTGCTTTTTGGTCTGTGCTAAATGCATTTGCTTTCTTTTTTTCTTTCATTATGGATCGATCCGATCGGTTGTTAGTACTTAGCCACGAGCTCATTTAAGGTGTTATTTATGTTATTAAGAAAGTATAACTTACTACTGCGTGTGGGCAATTTTGGATTATTGGGGCAGAGATTTATAAACGTTACTTAGCATGTAGTTTTGCTAAGCGTTATTGCTATCACTGTCGCTGTCAAACTATAAGTGCAACACAGAGACAGGAATATGTCAAACCTAAGCAACGTTTTTAGATCTCGTCCTAAGTGCTGGTTTCTGCACATTAAAATACGTTGCCATTAGTCATTGGTGGCAATTATGTAACAATGTACATACTCGTAGGTACTTTGTTACATAATTGCCACTACTGCCATTAAAATAATATAACATAACATACAACATAACATCACGCCTTGTTTTCCCGAAGGTTTGGGCAGCGTTGTATAGCGTTGTTGTTCGTTGTTCGTTGTTGGGTAGCGTTGGCGGAGTGCCATTGTTTTTTTTGTGGAGTGACGAAAGAAGTGAAAACTAAAAAAAAATACTTTCAAAACTTTTTAAAGAAAAATACTTGCCTAGAACAATGGTCCGTAACGTAATATAAATGAAGAGTAGAATCGCGTTTGCAAAATCAGGTGTCGGTAACGGTGTCGCGAGTTGAATTGTTTTTCCCATCTCAAAAATGCCCAACGCGCCTAAAGAAGTTTTCATTTTAAAAACACACGACGACCCCAAATAAATTGGGATATGAGCAGAAAATGATGATGATTTTGTTCGAAGTTTTTAACCAGACATTATTTAAATTAACTAAAACAGGCAAGGTAGGCAGGCAGTCTATCTTCGTAGGGAACTTGACGCTACAACTTTCCATTCCAAGACCCAGAGACAGACCCAAAACAAGATGAAAAGCTGTAGTGCTAAAGGTTATGAAAGATAGTCAGGTAACCGAAGACGATGTAGAGGATAGAGCGAAGTGGAGGAGAAGCACCAGGAAGGCTGACCCCACCACCATGTGGGATACATAGCCAGGAAGAGGGAGAGAGATGCAAGTGCAGTCTATTCCTGAGCATACATTTTTCGAATTATGCGACACCGTTAATTAAGGGATAATATAAATATGCACTACACATTTATATTATCCGTTAAATAACGAGTTTGTTCCTCATCGGGACAACTTTAATTAAATCTAAAAGAGCAGTTAAATAGTACAATGTATTAATAATGTTTTTATTATTCAGTCCGGAAACACGCAGGCGTAGTCATGAGAATTAATTTACGTTATTAATAATTTTGTGTCACGTCACGACTCACGAGTATCCTGAGTTCATGACAAACAGTTTGAATTTTAAGCTTGTATTTTATACTATTAAATCTGCAATATTTGTATGTATATATTTGTAATTACGTTCTGAAAATGGCTCTAACGATTTCGATGAAAGTTGTAATATAAGGGTTTACGGGAGCGAAAAATCGATGGGAAAATTCGTTTTCTCTGTATTTTCACCCGAACAGAGCTCGGTCGCAAAAAGTTTAGAACAAGATGGCTACTTTAAAATAATGACATGGCAGCATGTTATTAGTATGTATTATACATGGAATTAGTATGAACTATCCTATACTATTAAATGGGCATTCCCTAGTTCCACCAGAGCAGAGCTCGGTCAACCAGGTACTATGTATAAAATGACACCCATGGCCATGACCACCCGTTTTTTTTTAATATTCATAAAATATGATCAAAAACTAACTTTAAAAGGCGGGTCTATATTGATATTTTTTCATATTATTCTGTTTTTTATTTTTTGAGTGGCGTTTGCCATATCTCCGATGTTATTGGCTTGATTTGGAATCTGTTTATTATTTCTAAAAGCTTATGAGTTATTTTAGCGGATTAACTAACATTTTTTTATTAAAATTTGTCGACTATGATAAAAAATGGAGGTGAATACATTTTTTTCTTAAAAAAAAAAACAGTAATTATTTAAAAACACAAGTGTGAGTCCATAAAATAATATTATGAAAAAAAAAATAAGGTTGACCCCCTTTTAATGGTAATTTTTCATGACTATTCAGAAAAATACGGGCGGGCTCATGCCCATGGGCGGAATTGTATAAGCAAGCAAACAAGCAAGCAAAAGCTTTCTGTAGTTTCTGCCTATCCCCATAGATAGAAGGCGTGACTTTATTTTTATGTCTACAGGTTGTATGTGTAAAGGTATTAAATAAATATTATAAAATATATCTAAGATTTAAAAAAAAAAAAAATACTCTCCAAGAAATATGTAAACACGTACCTAATATAAAAAATCTTAGCAAATTGCTTACTAATCTTCATTATTGATAGAAAAACAACGATAAAATAATTTTAACGAGACACAAAACAAAACTACAATGTAAAGAGAAATAAACACTAATCGTCACAAAATAATAAGAGTACATTCTGCACATGACTGAAATAGTGTTGCCAGGAAATGACACAGAAATACACGCACAATCAATACACATCACGACAACATTTCGCGAATTCATTAGCGATAGTTTCCGAACTAAATTACATAGGTAAACTGACATATTGCGCGTATCGTTGCAAGCTAAATATCCGAAGCTCCCCGCCTATTATTTGCCACGGTAGCCCACAACGTTAAATATGAGCCGAAACTTCCGCCACCGTTAATTTTACTAACAGACTGGTAACCGCAAGCCTAAACATGTTACGTCGGTAAATAATAATTATGATCGGTTTCGCAAATCATTGTATGGGATTTCAGCTGATGATGGTATCTTGTTGACATAATAAATTACATCACGAAGCTCGAAGGGCTGGAAGAGTAGTACAAAGATGTTTATTTATTAATTTTTATGCTTTATTAATTTATTTAATTGCTTGCTGTACTGATAGTAAACACCAAAGCGCGCAGCAAGCCAACAATATAAAATTTAACTAAAAAGCTTCATGAAAACATTGAACATAGATTTTGCTTTATATAATTATTCAACCTCCGGCTCCTTAGCAATCAAGGCGTTCAGCAGGCGTTATGCACCTAAGAAGCGCAGAGATGGTCGCTAACCAGAAAGATCTAGATATTATGTCCAACGACCTAAAATGGGAAGCATATATATCGAGTATTGTGAAAAGAGCACATTCGAAACCCTACATCTTCTGCAAGGCATTCAAGTGCCTGACGCCTAAGAAATTTGCCAAGATGTGCACGAACTACATGAGACTTCTCTTGGAATATGCTAATGCCATCTAGGACCCATATTTCGAATAAACGTTTGCGGTAGGGGGACCCCCATTCGTAACGAAAATGTTTCTCACGTACGATTAAAAAAAAATCTAAATGTTTGCAGCTGCCATCCTGGATTTACATTTTGACCCTTATGGACTTCCCTTTATCGACTTTAACGCCCTCAAAAACCATGAAAACGATACCCATGATGAAAAATTTTAAAGTTTTCAGAGCCGCCATCTTGGATTTACGTTTCGACCCCACTATCAGTTTTAACACCCTCGAAAATCATAAACATATTTATATTTTACATATTTTTCATGATACCCATCATGAAAAATTTGAAAATTTTCGAAGCTGCCATTTTGGATTTTCATTTTGACCAAATTCACACTCTTTCTCTCCAGCATGCAGCGTACTCGGGCCGATGTGCACAATTTTATCCCACGACACTGTAATCACTTTACTCTTTTCTTTTGTTTTTTTTTTTTCTGCCGGCGTTCTCTCTCTCACTTTCTCTCTTTCTTTTTCTTTGAATTAGAAGAAGACAGTCGCAAGTATTAACACTTTTTATCGTGATGATTTCTGAAAGCTTATAAGCCGGTTAAAGAACTTCGTTCCAAAAGGCATCACTCTACAGTGAAAAAAAATGCTAACGATGTAATTAATAACAAAATATCCCTATATTAATTTATAAACGTTGCTTAAGTTCTTAAAATTATAAAGTCGCTAATCATGACCTTATAATTTTAACAACGTTTATAAATTAACCCGTTAAACGGTAAATTTAATACCCGGAAGGACACAGCCATGTAATAAAATGAAATATTGGAAGACATGGCGACATCTGCGGCGGCATCTACATCGATCGCCACCAGCAAACTACGCATCACGTTGACGTCACGCAAAATCCTACATCGCGCAAGCAAGGTTTACCGCGCGACTAGAATATATAAAACGTCCCGACATCAATCGTCGACAGACACGACACCCGTCTGGCCATCTGGTCTGTCCAGTTTTGGACTGTCCGATGTGAGATCGTTACATTCAGTAGGCTAAACATGGTTTAAATATATTAGGTATTAAATCCACAATTTGAAAACACTAAATTTAAAAAAAAAAAAAACAAAAAACGTGGCACTCCAGGAAATGAAAACTTGAACAAGAAAATACTTGCATAGAAAATTGATCCGTAAAGTAATATAAATAAAGAGCACAATCGCGTTTACAAAAATGAGGTGTCGGTAACGGTGTCGCGAGTTCAATTGTTTTTTCCCATCTCAAAAATGCCCAACACGCCTTATGAAGTTTTCACTTCAACACGTCGCATTCGAAATAGATCTCTTGTATAGGTTTAGTGAACAACTTTGTTGATGGATTTGAGTGTATAACATATTAATTAATGTGTCAGTTACATTTCAAAACATCACGAGTCGATGTAGTGATAGTTTTCTAAAGCAAAATAAGTCTGTATTTTTGTGAAATTATTTATTCATTAAAATTTGAAATTTCTGATTGACAGCTTGATCAGTTGCAAAAGCTTTCAGAATAGAAGCCAAATTAGAATCATACTCGTTTTCACTACCATTAAGCAATATCTAAAATAATGCCTAAATAAAAGCACGCTATTGAATTTTCGACGCTCGGCTCGTCGCCGAAAGTAAAAATCCAACAACGCGCTTTCCTAGTCTTAGTAAAAACGGGCATTATTATTTTCAAAACATGGTACACAAAGTTGTCCCTGAAAACCTTTGCCCGCCTTGGAGGTAAAATTCAAAGTCATATTTAGTAAGTACGATTTGTTACTACAAAATGAACTCACTTTAATTTATAGCCATAAAATATTTAAAACAAACGATATATCAAAACAAATGAAACATGAGCTACGAGTTCATTTTTCAGCGTCAATAAATACAACAAACACAGGCGACACACATCCAAATCAGTTTGAGACAAAATATGGCCAGCTAAATAATAGGAAGAACTTTCATCTGAAAACTAAACTATCTCTAAAGCGCCACAAACATATGCACCAAAATCATATTTTCCACGCAATTAAATTTAATTATCATCAATAAAGTAAACCTATTAACTCCCGGCACATTGCCAAACTAACTTGGTTCAACTAAGTCACCCACTTTTATTTAGTCAGTCAAGCCTTTTAACCTCTCTGACGGAGGCAGTGAAGCCTGAATAAACACTAATAATGAAAAGGAATTGAATTTACAGGACTGTTTGTTTGTTTCTGTACCCCCGTGCCCGAAATTAGGACCTTGCGTATTAAGTTTGGTTTCATGATTTGAAATCCTCAAAAGACAATTAAGAGTGGGCTCCCTAAATTGTATGTTAATTTTCATTAATATTCTGAAAAAGTCACGCATACAATCAAAATGGAACTTTAGTATATGATTTATGGGATCTTTTTTTACCAAATATAAGACAGTTGCGTAGTTGGAACATTTTTGCTCGATCCATTTCATATTCGAAAATCATGTCTTTTTTATAGATTATTTGAAACAAATACAAGATTACTCGGCTTTTATGTCTAAAATAATTACTGACATTTAGTAAATATAGTTTATTATCCAAATATAAGATATTTTTTCATATTATGTTTTTAAACGAAATAAGAATTGAGACTAACGACATTTAGTTCGTTAGCGTTTAGCACATAGTGCAGTGGTGGGGTGCATTGGAGCAGAGTTTGCGTGGAAATTGTCTTTGGAGTGCCTGGTTTTAAGGTTGGGGCGGCAAATAAGCGGATTGGAAGTTCGGCCCTGTTAAGTTATTTAATTTTCGTGTGGTTAGTGATTAACCTGGTATCAGAGTTTTTATGCCGCCCATGGGACTCTGACTTAGCTTCACATGCCGTCGAGAAATATCTCTCAGGTATGCCAGTTCATCACGATGTTTTCTTTCACGGTTTTTGAAGCACGTGATAATTATACAATACGTATATGAATCCGAAAATTCAGAGGTGCGTGCCTTAGGTTCAAACTCGAGACCTGTGACTTGGCAGTCCGACGGTCACACCACTTGGCTATCACTGCTACCCTGTCAAGTTCAATGTAAGTGAATTCATTTGATATTTTTAATGATTTTGTTGAATAGCAATTTTATGTTAAACTTTCTTTTGATCTTAAAGACGTAAGAAATCAAGTATCCGTCTGCTTTTAAGACTTTATTCATTAAACTCAATTTATTATCCTCTAATATTATTTTTGTTCTCAAGAGATCTATGAAAGATAGATTTATTTATGTAAGAAGCTTTCAAACAAGATTAGGTTGTAGTCGAGATACTTGTGATAGCGTACATCTTGGGAAACATACCATATATTTTTATCGCTAAGCAGTATCTATGTGTGCGTACTCATGAAGCTACTTTCCAACTTTGTCTCTGGATAATTCAATAAAATGTAGGTGATATCCTAGGCGGGTGACCTAGAAATCTTAGCAATTATTATGAACAGATGTTACTGCTATACTGAAGGCGGGTTATTTGGTAGTCCCGTCAAACAAAGATACACGTATGAATTACCTTTTGTAGGATTAATAAAGTTTGCGATGCTGATATTACTGAAACTATAAAGGTGCTCATTATATACAACTCACTTATAGAATGACCACCGTAGAAACGGAAGAAAGGGACACAAAATGATAGAAAGAAATGTCTGTTTGAAAGAAAGATAGCGATATCTCTATTCTCCTACACTAATCTAAACCGATCTTATAAAAAGAAAAGATTTGATTATTTGTACGTTTTTATGTTTGCTACTTTTTCACGCTAAAACGGCTGAACGGATTTGGATGTAATTTGGCACATGTGTAGACCATGACCTGGGTTAGGACATAAAATAATTTTTATCCCGATATTCCCATGAGTTCGAGACTTATACGGGTGAAACGGCGGGACACAGCTAGTAATGAATAAACTCAAAAATTATGGAACCGATAAAAAAATAAGTACCCAGTAGAATGCTTTCATCACTGAGTAACATACGCTATAATTTATAAAGGTATCACGCGAGCGAAGCCACTGGCGGAAACTAGTCGTAGATAAGAGATGTAGTGGACAAGCTACGCTGCACGAACAAGCATCTAAAATTCTGAGAAAATGACAATTCAATCTTTCTATTTCAAAGCTACCAGCCAACATATTAACCAAGTGTTTAATCAATTTTGCCAACTATTTATTATGGGAAGATTTATTTACATCGTTACACCAAAAATCTAAAGGAGGTAAAATATATATAGCATTCCATATAATCTGAGTATCCCATAGCATTACTTAATTTATGTACTACGTAGCAGCTACCACAGTTTTCCTCCGAGGTACTTAGTGAATAGTGAGTGAGTAGAGGAAATTGCGGACATAACTCTTTTTACAGTAGATTGAGCTGCTTTACGAGTGTGCCTGACTGGGGACGCCGAGTAGGTTTTAGTATACGAGTACAAGTATAGTAGTAGCACTAAATAGAGAGTGTAAAGTTTGTTCTCCGACTTATTGCGGGTCAACCACAGACTTTACTATACATTTACTTGCTGAATTATCTATGAAGTCTCTTGGAAGTATAATGTTTAAGGAAAATTATAAAGCTCTATTTACCCTTTTACCTTCTTAAAGTAAAGAGAAGAGGGTATAATTAAATTAAGTATTCTCACAGTAGAGCCAAATTCAAAATTCATACCGTATTTTCTAAAGACACCACTGAAAAAAAACAGTGATAGAAAATACACGGAAAGCATGGTAGTGCACATCGCTATAAATTATCAAAGCTTTCCCATTCGCGGCAATCTGTCTGCGGACAGAAAAATGTACGGTGAACTAGTAAACTGACCCGGAAAGGTCCATTGCCTGTCATTTTCTACACTGAAATACAACCCTGGGTATTCACACACGTGAAATGCAGTTTCCTTTAATGTTACCTATCTCATATTCATTCTTTAGGAAACAGTTTGCTCTTAAAATACTCTGACAGCTTCAATTTCACAGACGATACGGAGTGAAATATGTAGCGAAATGACTCGAAAATCTCAAAGTTTATTTAGGAATTTCCATGTAGTAGATAAGTCCGAAATTTTTCAAGTTTGCACTTTCATGTGATGGAAACTTGTGTGCGCGCTCAATTTCGAATACTCAACGGTGCGGTGTTGTCACAATATTTGCTGGTTGTGCCGCAATGCGCCGCGTCACACGGAAATTTTTCGAGGCTTTATGTAAAATTTAGATATGCCGCGCATGTGCAAAGTAGGTCAAAGGCGAATGTGAAACATTTTTCGAAAGCGGATTGTGGAAACTGGCACATTGTTGTACAGAAGTTGACTTCAGTTTGTTTGCGATGATAAATGTTAGAAACCCTTTGGCGTTACTCGCATAACTTCGGTGGTGTCCGCTTTGCAAGGTTCGGACGTGTGTTTATTATTTGACGCTGTCGTTTCGTCGTAATCAGGAGGGACCGGACAGACCCAAAAAAGTTTACCAAATATGTTTTTCTCTATTTGTTGGCGTTGTGTTCCCTAAGTAGGTATATATCTCTACGTATACAACATCTGTTTGGAATTATTCTGATTCCGAATCTAAAGTTCTTTTTAACAAAATGAGTTTAGGTATTGGTAAGAACTGAGACTGAAACTAAAATAATTTATCCTATTTCTCCTAACAATTCCAGACCGTCTGTTTCCACGAACTTTTTATTTATTTCGCTAACAAAACTAAAAACTTCGATCTAATAGTTCAAAAACTGAAAACAAGTTGCAAAACAAAGAGTATGCGGGTCCAAAGTAACCCTAAAACAAAAATAAACTACACAAAAACATAAACACCAATTCGACGTCGTGTCGATCAATCGCACATAAAGGTCCATTCCAACATAAAGAAGTCTTTGACTAACGTAGTCTTTGACAAAAACAAATCAAAGGGAATGAAGGTTTTTTATTTTTAAGTGCATAGATTGTTAAGAGCAATAATTGCTCTTAACAATCTATGCACTTAAAAAAAAAAACCTTCATTCCCTTTGATTTGTTTTTGTCTAGCATAGTCAAAGACTTCAAAGCGTGCGGCCGCTGGTATAAATGACCTAACTTAGCCAAGCACGCATATACCTACATAGATTTAATAAAATAGTGCAGAAGGCTCAACACAACGAGGGTTTAAATAGGCGCACACACACATAGACGCGTACGAATAGTGATATCGATCGAATGCCAGCCGCGAGTGCGCTTGCACTTACTGTACGTGAAGCGTATCTCTATGTGTGTGCGTTTTTGCTCGTTGTATGGAGTCGGCCTTCTGTATCAATCTATTCTGAGCTTATACATCAAATCAAACGTAGCACAAAGACTTCATTCAAACTTTTATTTTAAAAGTCGATTCTAGTTCCCAGTGAGATATTTCAGCTGCTATAAATGCTTGAATTGATACGAAATTGTATGAATTATGAACATTTGGAAAAGCTGACTTTAGTTCTAAAATCGTGAGCGCTACATTTATCTAATACTATTTTATTAAATATTATTTTGTAAGTCTAGACTTTGAAAATTGTTATAACTAAACTTGTTATTGGGTTAGATAAATTAATATTGTTAGTGTAGACGTTGCAGTGTTGTTGTACGTTTTATTATCACGCTTTTATAAGACTAATCTGTACTGAGTGAACTAAAATATCGAATTTAATTTAAGATGTATAAAAGTATTTGAGAACTTTCCAAATGCCTTTTTTACACCTAAAACGGTTACAACATCAAATTCAGTGCTATAATTCTAATTGATTATTAATATTAATAAATATAGTAATGTTGCCAAATTATAAAAAGTGAAAATGAGTATGTTACATGTAACTTTATTTTTATTTTTGACATAGTCACCTTTCAGTGTAATACACTTGGAATACCTTTTTTCTAAACTTAAAATTCCCTTCCTAAAGAACTCTTCCTCCTAAGCACCTAAAAATTCCTGTACTGCAGCGACTACTGCTCCATCATCTTCAAATTTCTGTCCTCTCAAATAATCCTTCAACCTCGGAAATACATATAAATCACTAGGGGCAAGGTCCGGTGAATATGGAGGATGCTCAAGTATTTCAAAGCCAGCATTTCGTATTGTAGTCATCGCAACGGCGGACTTGTGGGCGGGGGCGTTATCTTGATGAAACAAGACAATCTTTCCAAGTTTGCCTCGCCGTTTCTCGCGGATTTCGTTGCGCAATTTTTTTATTTGTTCTTCATTTAAAGTACCCATGACAATAGCTCCATGATCGAGGTATTCAATCATTATTACTATCCCAGAAAAGTGAGTCCATGATCTTACCAGCAGAAGGAATCGCCTTGAATTTCTTAGTAGTTGGAGATGATGGTCTTTCCCATGTCATAAGACTGTAATTTTGTTTCTGGATCGTAATAGTGAAGTCACGTTTCGTCCATTGTTGTTAATCGAGCCAAAAAACGATCAGGATCTTGTTGCAACAATTCCAAAGACCTTCGGGAAAGATTCATTCTCATTTGTTTTTGCACATCGGTAAAAATTCTGGGTACCCAACGCACGGATACTTTTTCATTCCCAAGCGTTCATTTAAGATGCTATGCACACTACTTGTTGAAATCTTTGTTTCTTCAGCAATAAAACGTACCGTGACACGACGATCTGCTAAAACAATTTTTTCGACTTTTATAACGATTTCTTCGGTTATTACTGTCGTAGGGCGTCCCGAGAGAGGGTCATCTTTAGTGGATATTCTTCCACGTTTGAATTCGGCGTACCAACGTGCAACTGTGGAATACGGCGAAGCATTTGCTCTTAATGTATCCTGTAAATCTTGATTGACGTGTTCCGTGGTAAAAAAATTCAAGCACTGATACTTAATAACCGCGCGTACTTATTTTTTTTCCATTTTAGCCAAGAGTCTACAACCTACCGCAAACAAATGAATTCTATTTTTTAGAAACAAAAGATTTCTTATTTTTTAGGCATATAGCAGATATTCCAGCTTTACTAGCCAGTATTTACTTTTAATACTTTCAAAGAGTTTTTACCTCATTCTCATTTTTATTGAACGCCCGTAGTATTTCCCATTTTCAGTATAAACGCTCTTAAATATTTCTTAACTTGTAAGTAATGAAAAGAACAAACTACAAACGTTTCTTAACTTTGTAACAGCTGGTATAACGATTGTCATATTATATACAAAAATTTAGACAAAAAAATAAGTATTAGTTAATACCGTCTTTTTAAAGCAAAATCGATATAGCCTTAGCACACTGGTCGCGTTTCCACCAACTTGCATTACAAACTTTAACAATTTCCGAAGTCGCATCCTAAGCGAACTCCTTTGCCGTTTGGCCGTTTGTTTCATGTTCAGAAAACACAGTTTAGGATCTTATCATGGTAGTGTTAACCGTGGAAGTACTGCTGCCACGGTACGGTTGCAGCTGAAAGGTTTTTGAGGTGGCATCTAAATTCTTTCCCTGCTAAATCTGCACCTTGATACTTTCCATACTAAATCTGCAGCTTAGTCTGAAGACGGTCCAGCCCGTCCCATCCCTGATGTCCTCCCTCCGGTTGACGCCCTAAGCTAAGGTTCGTACCCCACAGGGGGTGCCCTTAGCGAGCGTTCACCTAGTTTTAATTAGTATAGTTGAATAACCCCTGGCTGGAGGATTTAAGTGTAGTAGCTTAAGGCACCCACGGGGCAGTCATGATCTCAGAGGTCAACTACGAGATGCCATACATAAAAAAAAGTCTGAAGACGGACCACGTAGCGCCACTTCATGTCATATGGTTCTACTACTGTTACATTAAAACAGACAATTGGTACTGCGCAGACTGTCTATAGAGAGCTCACCTTAATAAATTATATCAAACATCCTGGACGTATATAAGACGAAGATAGAGGGATGAAATTTACATCTACCGAAAGAACTGACCCGCAATGGCAGAGGACAGACATCTGTTGAAAAGGAAGGAGTCCTTTGCACAGCGGATGGACATTATGGGTCTAATAGATTCATAACATATAGATCCTGGATCTAACTATATAAGACACGAAACAGTGCCTCATCTATTTACCTGTCAATCTCATCACAATCAGATGGACTATTAGAAAAATTAATGTTCCTTTTTTCTCAAACTGCACGACCATTATCAATTTTGCTGCTTTTTTACTACTTGAATCTCCAGGTCTAGATTTGACACGGCCACGTTTGCCATTTCAGCATAAAAATTAATATGTTTATCCTTTTATTAATGACCCAACCAGTAAAGCATAGCCATAAACATAATGTTTAGAATAAAAGGCAGTTGTCAGGCGTTTTACGAGCGTTTTATGCGCGTATTGATTGATGATACTCGCGTAATTGGTTGCGCTATCGATACGCTCGACTTTTATAGTTTTCAATTTTACACTTAATATTGTAAATGGTTTCGGTATATTTGAAAGTCAGTATTGGGTTCGTATTTTTGTAAGCGACTGACTGTTTCCAATTTTCCTAATAACTACTCAATATTTAAAAGCTTGTGTGTTATCACTATGACAGCCGTTTGTAATGACTCTTATGTAATTGAAACGTATTAGCGACTCCACGATTGTTGACACATAATGCTTTGAAGGACACTAAACGCCCATAGATGACATAACAATAAAACTTCAATTGTGTCTCATTCACTGTCCTTGAATTTGTTAAGTAAAGTTAATGTTTTCACCGCTGCTATCTGGCTTTTCTATACATACAATTTCAGACGTAATAAAACCCTAAAAGAAAAACCCTTTCCATGGAAGTCTAGCCAAGATGTCAGATGTAGTTCTCTGTCATAGAACTTCCTAACCAAACCCAAATGAAAATGCCTGACCGCTGAAGTCTGAAGAATTCATCATTATCATCATCTACCTAGCCTTTTCCTATTTATGTTGGAGTCAGCACCCAGTCTAACCGAATGCAGCTGAATACCAGTATTTTACATGGAGCGACTGCCTTTCTGACCTTCACAATCCAGTTACTAGGTACTACAATACCCCCTCGATAAGACTGATGATCTGCTTCTCCGGACCCGGAACGACTGACGACCAATGACAGCCGGTACCAACGGCTTAGATGAACTTCTGTAGCAAAAAACTCTTGAAAATTACCTAACCGTTAAAGCCTTAACAATTATTCTTACCAAAAACATGAAGTAAATTGCCTCAAAAGCCTGAGCACAAGACCAAAGGCATTCCATTTGATCGTATCAGTGACGTAGCAAAACTTTACGAACGCGTATCCCTTCGTGTTTGCCATACGCGTTAAACTGGTGTAAACAGAAAACAACGCCACACATCATTCACACGCACTTTTATTGACGTTGAGAACAAAAGGCTCAATGATTGTACTGAATTGTGGAAATGAGAAGTGTTGAAAATCGTTGCGGATTGTAATGCTTACGAATAGCAGATATTTAAGGTTGTGCATTCAGAAAATTGGCAACGTCGCAAATAGCTGTCAAATAAATCGCTGTTGTGATTTTATTTTTCAACATTACTAAATTAAATTTTGAAATATCGCTGTGTAGTGTACTTAAATATTGATTGTTCATCATTCTCATCAGGTTAAACTGGAAACAATCGACATCGAAATTGTTGGAAAAAAATCAAGGTAAAATTATTGTTACGTTATTTTAATAACTTTCTTCGTGTGATTTCAAACTCGGATAAATCCAATTCTAAGAATTTTTAAGATTTTGGTATCAAAAAAAAAAACTGAAAAAAGTTTTTAAACATTTTTATCAGCTGTGTATAAATCCGCATAGTTCTTGTAAAATAAATCGTAAAAATCATAGTATTTTATCAAAGTCAGATAGATATATCCATGAGACAGTTTTTTTCAAATGTAGTTCATGTAAGTCCATGAGAGCCAATCAGCGAATTCCGTTAATCAAGATGGCCGTCAGTCTACGTAAACTTTCCGACAGTAGCACCGTACACTCCCGCTTTTTAATGTTTATTTCTATTATTTAAACAGTTCTCATGGATAATTCCATTAAAATTGTGTCACCAAGTAAAGCCCACAAGCTTCCTAATATAAAACTTCGCCGTAAAATTATATAAATCCACACTGAGTTTTTTCAATGATATATTTTTTTAGGAGATACATTGTATTCCATTATATCAAATGAAGGTAAATCCAATCTAAACATTAAATTTTTGAAAGAATTAATGGTTTTAATATCTACTGAATTTGCTGAACAGGACTTGCGTTTTCTTCATGTTGAATCATGGAATTAAGGTTATATAACTTTTTTTAAATATCTATTAAGAGGGGTAGATATATTCGAGTTAGAAGTTAAGTGACACCATGTAAGAAAACCTAACATTGTATCAATCTAGAGAGATAATCCCAAGTTATAGCTACATTACCAGACCTGAAAATTGAACACTAAACCTTAATTTTTTGAAGCTGTTTTAATACCTTTCAGGAGTATAGAGGCTCCTTACTTTTTGAAATATTATTTAAAGTCATAGGCGATTTATGACTTCGGCATACCTCACCTTTTCAGAATTACAGGAGCCAAGACTATATTTTCAAGGTCAGGTTCTAAAGGAGTTACGCTGCGGCGGGTATCTAAAAGTCACTTTATTTTTTCATCCCTGTCTCGCTAGAATTTGGGTAAATTCCCACTTATCCTTCACTTATACCTAAAAAGCTTTTGTTGAAGATTTCAAGTGTTCAGGGTCAAATGTGAGGTAGGTACGATGCTTTTTGTCTGCTATCTGCTTGATTTGTATTCATAGGTTTTTGTCTAGTAAATTTTAGGGGTACCTTTAGTGGTCTGACAATAAGCATTAATTTATTCGAAATAAGAATTGTAGGGATTGAATATTTTGGTTAAAACAATCCCTATGGTTTAAATTATATTGTCACTTGCAATTTAATTTATTAAATTTTATCGCCATACTCTTGATACTCGATCAATCTTTTGAGTGCTTTTAGGTGCTTCTACTTTTTATTAATTCCGGTACTCAATCACTCTGGAAGCAAAATTACAATGTAATTCTACAAATCTTTTGAGGTTATAGTAATGCAGCTCAGTGCAGCGAAAACGTTCACCTAGATTTACTTTATGGTCCAAAAATTACATAGTTCCAACGGACTTGAAACCTGCATTCTCAGATCTATTTGCATTTAATTGTACCAACCGATTATACCAAAATACCTTCACCACCTGCAGTAATCGTTCACCGAAAACGCCGGAGAAGGATTAATTAGAATTTTTAATTACAGAATCGCTTGTGAACTGTACGGGAACTTTGTACTTCTGTCGGTGACTTACACAATTCATTCCCTGAAATTGGTCGTAGCTGCAAAGTTGGTCGTTCATTCTGTGCAGTAGCTAATAGTACTTCACTTTTGTTTAACTGTTACGTTCCATTGGAGGTATTGATCTTGTAACTGGGATATGAGTTAAATTTTCATTTTATTTGCTTCCAGTATTATTTATCTTGAGGTTATGTGAGGCTTTTGAATAAGGCGGTAAAATAATGGTTGTGTTTTCTGGAAATGTGAAGAGAAATAGAAAATATATATGAACATGGTTCACACTACTCGGTCAAACTCCTCCTCTACTTCGGAAAATTATCTTTAGAAGTAAGTTTTTACTTTGAATCTTAGGTAACCCATACTATCCACACATACTAATCCATATCCATACTAATATTATGAATGCAAAAGTAACTCTGTCCGTTTGTTTGTTATTATGTTTATCTGTCTGACTGCTTGCTACCTTTTTCTTGCTTGCCTTAACTGCTGAATGAAATTCGATGAAAAGCACACACAGCTAGATCATTACCTGGGTTAGGCCATATGATACCCCAGTCTACGCTCCCGTGGGATTATAGCGTTGTGTGAGGTCTCAACTGTAATTAGTCGAGTGATGCTAAAAAATCACAATTAGTAAGTAACTAACAACGATCGACCGTGATCGACCTCCACGCGGGTAGAAGCTATTATTATAATAAGAAAGTTTTTGTAAATATAGAAAGACAAGAAAGAAAAGAGAGATAAGAAAGAAAATAAAGAAAAGAAAAACAAAGTAAAAGAAAGAAAATACGTTTATTTGGGGAAAATAACAAGTTGAGGGAAGATTCCCGGCACATTAAGTCAAAACGCAAAAATAGAATCTACATTCTACATACAACAAAATCTACCTAATATTAACGCTAAGCTTTCTTTAATTAGGACTATTTAAAATAGTAGATTATTCTTATATGATTATGTTGCCGTGCGATGGCCAAGTCATTATATTTATTAAAGAAATAAAGATGACAAATAGATAGGTAGGGATAAATGAACATACTTGATTTTGCATTAGATCTCACATCTTTTTGCGATAGAAGAACTGCGTTGCGAGACTTGCATTTTTTTCATTTTATGTTTTTGATGGGATTTAAATTTTATCGAATCGCACTTCGAACACGACGTTCGGTAACAACCTGATTTTAAAAACAAACGAGCATATTGGTGTAACATTTTATCTAGCAAAAGCACGAGCACGGGTGACAGGAGGTGCGCGAGCCGAGGTCAGGTCGCAGCGTAGAAAGAAATATTACAGGTAAATGTTAATTATTAAAATGCTAATTAGTAAAAGCCAATTATTTTTAAAAGAATAACCGAGAAGTTCCTTGCCGGCTCTTCTCCATAGGAAACGATCAATTGGAACCGTACACCTAGCTTCTGACGTTTCATTAGTGCCCATGTAGGTTTATGTGAAATAAAAATATTTTGAATTGAATTGAATTAACTCGCCGTAAGCATTACGTCGAACGTGTCGTCGTTGTAAATTTTCTTGCCCATTCTTCTCCATACGAAAACTACCTTTTGGAAGGGGCGACAAGAATCAATTATATTATTTTGTAATAAATAATTTAATTTTGACTTTGAACGCAGCGTCGAGCATTCGAAGGAACGTTACATTACATGGAAATGCTCGACAAAACATTCCAGTGTATACTCACCTTTCAAAAATTCGTTTTAATAACATTCAGACTTGCGTAGGATGAAAAGCTCATTGTTTACCTAGACACAGGTTTCTAAAAGTAGGTCCTTGTAATATTTAGGTAAAATGTTGAATGTCAAGGTCGTTATTAGTTTTTGCACGTAGTCTAGGTAGGTGGGTGAATAACTGTAATAACGGGTACCTGAATATGCGGTGGTAGAAAATATGGCGAGAACATTAATATTCTGAATCAAAATAGACCAAAGTTGATAATACCTACCCACACGTAAGAAGAATAATTACACTTCAATGTGGGATATTACCGCTCCGATAATGTTACTTTTTATTTGAATGATTTTGTGGAGTGAACCACCTTTATTAATCTGTGTCATAACTTCATAAGTAACGAGTTACAAACTCAAATCACCGATGAGTAACCAGAATGTCACAGTATTTCAATGGCGGTCCATAAACGACGTGTTAAGGTGGATTCACAGTGATAGCCCACGAAATTCAAATTTTCCTACGATTTTTGCAATTTAATTAGATTTGTTCCAAAGAAATATTCCATATGAGATTTGTTCTTATGGAATAAATCTAACATAGAGAGATATATTAATGATTTTAATGAATATAATTATGTAAATATATATTTTTTATGGTTGCGAATCATATTTTGATCTTGAGATACAACCTGAAACTGACCTGCAAATTGCAAAAAACACAAGAAAATTTGAATTTCGCGGGCTACCACTGTCCACCTTAACGCAATATCAACTAGTTCATGATTGCTTGCGCTGTGTTTTCGTTGAGTAGTGTTGCTAAGCACGGGTGATTTGAGTTTGTAACTGGTTACTTTTAGGTAGCGTCGCGAATGACGGGCCTTAAAGGAAAAAGTAGTGTCTACCTCGATACTATACTTTTCCTGCTAATTTGTCCGCATCGTCTGTTTTTTAATATCCTAAGTCAGATACAGGCTCATATAAAAAAAAAAATCTGTTCTGCCGTTTCAGTATAGATATTTTACCTTGAAAGTACTAGGTACTTGAAAAACGACGAAATTATCATAATTATAATTTCTTTTATTTCATTCAAATACTTATAAATTACATTTTTAAATATTAGAATATAAAAAATGTAGAAGTATTAAAAATATGAAAATTAGTAGCTCGGTGTATCAGGAACAGAATAATTATATTAATCATAATATTTCAAGCACATTTTTTTTTAAAGATAATTTATTTGAATAATAGCGTGTAACTTTTAAGCAAAATTACGGTCGAACTTATTGCATGAGATAATAAAAAATGTATAATAAAAATATGAGATGGTAAAAATGTATGACAAAAATAGGTACTTATAAATTAGTCTTATATTAATACAAATTATCTCGAAGTAGACAGCATGAGACGAGAGAGAAAGTTTGGATGTCTTTACTAGGAATTAAAAAAAAAAATAAGATCTGGACCTTACATTTCTTTTGGCAGCAGTCTACCACAAGAACAAATCGTAAGACTTTCTTTGCAGTCTAATGGTCGATATTTGGTGGTATATTGTGGTGATCGTTTATTTGGTGCACACGAAAGATATAGCACAACATAGTAAAACACGATTAAATAACACGAATATATAGCTACAAGGTGCCAATGTACAAAAAAATAATAATAACAAGACATTGAGGCTATGACACACTTTAAAATAATGAAACATACAAAATGCGGTGTGCGTCCCAAGGTGCCACTAAATAGGAGTCCAACTCAGCAGTGTCAGGCAAATCCTGACGCTGATATTCTGCTGGATCCCTGCAGTGACATACGGACGTCGAGAAGATGAGATATTAAATATGCGAATTATTGGTGTTGTGAAACGTGGAATGGGCAAAGTGAAATTAGAAAAATTGACCAAATTAAGACAGGTTTCCATACAAAAGTTGTATTATTTTATTCAGTAATTCGGAGAGGTATTTAATTTATATTATTTCTTCTCTAACGAGAGCTCCACATTCGACGACCGCAATTACTATGGTTTCTGCTCCCAAATTATTATACTATGCGAAAGATGTGCGACCAAAATGGCCGACATATTTTATTCGAAGTCAAGATTTTTATAATAAATTCTAAAAAAAATGTTTTGACGTTATTATAACTTACCCTTTGTAAGTTATAATAACGTCAAGACATTTTTTCCGACCAAGACGTGACGTAATATAAAACAATGTAGGTAAATAAACACTGTTGTTACGCTCAATATAAGTGATTTACGTATAATATTATTCATAGTACGTTATTAAAATGCCAACCACATAGCTCCCGTGGTATTTGACACTATAAATCTTCTACTAAATGAGGATTTGTTGCATTCACAGCATGTAAAGTTGACTGGTGCAATATATCAGTGTCATTTACGTTGGGAAAAATGTTCTAGATTTATTGAGCTCATAATGTGGAGGGGTATTTTTTGTAGGGTGAATAAAAATAAAAAATATCGATAGAACAGAATGATCTATACATATTTAGATAGATACATGTATATTATGAAAGTATGAATAAATATTTTGAAAATCCAAAAGTGCATGCCTCATAACGCTCATTCATAAATAGAATAAATATTTAAACGACTTTTCATGAAGACTGTTTTTTTACCCATCAATGTAGATAAAATTTCTTACCTCGCAATCTCTACGTATTGTCAAAGACTATTTAGGTTTGCTTTGTTGGTTGCTAGGCAAAGGAAGAGGGTCGAAGTTGGAAAAATATTTTTAGATAGATATTTATATTAATTAGTTTTTTATTAATTATAATTAGACTACATTGAATAAAAGAGCCATTTTCAATATGGTTCCTCCTATGGCTGAAAAGAATCTATTAAAATAAAATAATAATTTATAAACTGTAATCCGACTACGGAAAAATAATAGTGATCTAAAAACTACGAAACAAGAATATATTTCAGACAAAAATCTAGGCATAAGTACAAAAATGGTCCAGGTAAAGCCGTCGTCGCATGCCATTATAATTTTGTAGGTGTTCCTGGCCCCCACAGGCATGCGACGACACTTCTACCATGACCATTTTTCTACCTATGCTTTGATTTCTGTTCAGAATTAATCTACATTAAATTATCTAAATAATGGTATAAAATCAAGTAGGTTCTGTGTACTAGCAGGAGTGTAACAATAAATACAGTTAAAGAAAGGAGGCGAAACAAATTTTCAATCGCAGAGCACTCTCTTATGCTTCGCATTATGAGTCGTGTAATATTGAGATGGTCTGGTGGTTAACAGGCCCGATGCTACAGGGATGTAGATTTAAAACCTAAGAATTTTATTTATTAATCCGATTTACCCAGTCCCTTGCTGGCATCCCCCAGCGACGCCCAAGCTACCACAGGGGTGCACTTGCTTCAAAAACGGTGAAGGTAAACATCGTGAGGAAACCGGCATAGTGAAGCCAAGTCAGAGGCCCATGGGCGGCATAAAAACTCTGACACTAGGATAGTTACTAACCAGATGAAAAAGAAAGACTGACGTGTAGTCGTTTAGTTTGTAAATTTTATGGCCTAATTAGAAGCCTTATTTTATTGAAGCACCCACAAGATATTAAGGTTAAACAGCCGACAGCCTTCTAAGTTGACATGCGAGATGCCGATCACAGAAAAAAAAAACTTCTGACAATGCGCAGGCAGGTATTCAAGTTCCTTGTAAACGCATAAAGCATCTCACGTCATTAGTAGTGTTTTAAGAACGTTGGTGTTAACGGCTGATGCTTGCTCTTCAGACTAAATAAGTCTAGCTAAGTAAACACCTTATGAAAGAGGTTGGTTTCTTTTACACTATGAGATTTAGACTTTCGATCACAAGAACATGCACCGCTCTCAAAATGAAACTAAAACACAACAAAACGAGCACACGGTAATTTATCATTTTAACTGTTGTAAGCAACTAATGTGATCTTTAAGAGTGTTTGTATATTTTTTCGACCACAATATCCAATTCCTATTCTTTAGTAGATATTCGAGTAAGATAAACTTCGTAATATACACACATATTAAAATAAACCTACAAAATATCCAACCCACCTTCTAGGATACTTGGTTTAAATCCAAAATTACTTCATTGATTAGCAAAAGCACCACCCGTGTCCTCGTATCAGTTTCCAAAACCAGAAACTTCGACGTTGAGAAACTTCGTTTTATGTACTACATAAATGTTTTAATTACACCCTCGGCAGCCAGCTAATATCATTATTAGCCTCTAGGGAATGGGCGTGTAATGTGTTTAGCAAATAACTTTTAGCATTTGTCTCCTAAACGACTGGAGCGAGGTGTTTTTGGTAATGGTTTCAAGAGCCATGTGTTTTACTGAATTCGAATAGTTTTACTCTTGGGTACTATATTATAGGGTCATAAACCTGTGGAGTGATGGCATTTTGAGCATCAATCTCCTTTTATTTCTTCAAGCTTCTAGTATATAGCTTCTAGTATGTATTGAGTATATTCTCCTTCTCCTTTTCGTGTGGTGACTATTCTGGTGTCAGGGTTATAAAGCCGCCCATGATCAGGCTTTTTTTTTTTTGGGTGGGAAATCATCAAATAACTTCTCCCGCTCTGGGCGGAGCGGGAGGACGTGTCAGACTCTTACTGACTAAAACCCACCCGTGTTCCTTCGGTTGCCCTGTTGCCGGGGGTCACGATCTCCCTTTCGGTTTTCTTCGCAACCCCGGCAGGCATCGGCCCTAGCGGACCCCGTCGATTCTGCTGACATCTCTTTGAGGCGCGCGTGGAACACAACGCGCCGTTGACCCAAGCCTGGTCCTTATCGGACGGCCAGCTTACCCATTGCTTACCGTCCGCAAGCTCGCGCCTACGGTGGCTGGAAATCGCCTCGCGATTCCCGACGCCCTGGGCGTCTCCTCCTGCGGCGGTTAGGGGCGTGAGGGCGCGAAATATGCCCCTCCCTCACGCGTTCCGCCTCCTCCTTCGCGAGCATTACCGCTACGCAGAAGGAGGTGACGGCTTCCCATTTCTTCTCGCTCCGTACCATGGCCTGAACCAGAGCCGGACGAGAGAGATCACCGCCGCCGATCGCCTCCACGAGGACACGGCGATGCTCCGCCCAAACTGGGTAGACCTCCACCGTATGCTCCACCGTGTCTTCCGGGCGATCCACACAATGTTCACACCCGGGCGTGTCCTCCCGCCTTATCCTGTGCAGGAACCTCCCGAAACAGCCGTGTCCGGTGAGGACAGGTCCTCACCGGACACGGCTGTTTCGATATACTTGCGCAAAATTGGACTTGCACAAGTACATTAACGTGTGTGAGATGAATAAGCATAAGCATCCGAGCCATTCGGTGTCACGCATTCTTTTGCAAATCTAAACTTGCGTAAATAGAAACGTTTCATCTGTTCTAAAAATTCCGCAATATTGACTAGTAGATTGTAATGTAACTGTACCATCGACAACATTCATGCTACTTAAAGACAGCCCTTTAAGAATCAATTTATTACCTCGAAGCTATCTTCACAGAAAATTGCAAGCGAGTCAGTTAGTAATTGATACTTACCTACCTAGAAGCGGAAAATGTCAAACAGTGGACCTAGAATGAACGCGCGGAGTTAACGTAACGTAAATTCGTATGATTTTAAAATTCAAAATACTCGTTTCACACATAATATTTACCTACTCAGTTATTCATATCTATAAATGATACTAATTGTTGGAGGTACTCGGGGCTAAGTTATAACAGCCGCAAGGATCGATCGATCAGGTTAAGCTACGCTTGCCGGTCAGTCCGTGGATGGGTGACCATCTTTACATACCGTACCTCAGAAAGCATGCGAAGCCGTTGTTGGTCCCGACTGTCATTCTTGGATCTTTGATAGTCGTTACGTGTCGTCAGAAGCCCGAAAATCTGACAACCAGTCTTACCAAGGCGTATCGTATTACCCAGTAAATGGGTTGTGGAAGTCAGATAGACCGTCGCTCCATGTAAAATACTGGTATTCAGCTGTATCTGGTCAGACTGGAAGCCAACCTCCACGTAAATGGGAAAAGGGTAGACAGATGATGATGTGTGCTACTAATTGTGCTTGTCGCAAAAAAATAAACGAAAGTGCTATAGAATAGCTGTATTTTTGACAAAAAAAAAAAATCGTTATAATTTACGTAACGTTTACATCGGGAATTCATGCTAGGGCCTTTGATAATTACCATTCTATGTTTTTAGAGCGGAAAACAATAATTGTAATTAACACTCAATGCTCGGATGAAATCGGAAAACAATTGAACGTCCAATTGAGATGACAAATCAAACCTCTTTCTATTGTTTATTGAGGAATAAACTTTTTATTAAATTATTAATTGTGGAGTGGACTATTTCAATTTTGGAGGATTTTAGAATAATATTAAAATGAACTCTTCTTTATTTAAGATGATAAATAACAATGTTTATTTTAATTTTTTTACGGGTGGAATTAGCTTCCTTATAAAAGTGTTTAGAATGGACAAAAGTTCCTTATAAACATCTATTGGTTTTTCATTCTGCGCTTAGTGCTTGGTGTGGCAACATGCCGTGTTCGAGTTCACGACAAGTCAATCATCATCCTAAGGTTGCCTCGTTGAGAGGTGAAACACGTGTCAATTTCTTTCAGGGTCTTTTTAAGACTCTTTAGAAATAGCTAAGCGGAACAGGTTACTAAATATATCCACATCATCATTTTATAATGGATTTCCGCAAGCTCATGCCTGAATCAATTAACTATCTATTGGTTCATCTGACAGTCGCGTCACTCATTCCCGGGTCTATGCTAAATCTTATGCTTATTGTTCAAATGAATAAAAATCATTTTAATTGAAATCAGATTAGATAACATCAGCGTAGATCATTTGTTTAACATCATTTTTAAAGTCGTTGTCCTCATCAAAGTTAGTGAATGTAGACGAAGCGAAAAAGAACATGTATGAATCGTATCTCTTAGCGGTCTGGTTTCTACCTATTCCCCTAAAAATTTGAGAGATTCTGTATGTAAAAGAAGGTACTACTCCACTTACCTGTAAACAGGATTGTCATCTCGATACCACACGACGAGCAGTAGACTGTCATTGTGCATGGGTGGTCTGATGTCACACGGCATGTCTGCTTCACCGCCGACAATCGCTGGTACCCGCGTCACGGTCGCTGCTACAGGTGATGTTACTACTCCTGGAAAAAAAAAAACATTAGATTTTGTGGGATGATCTTTTTGCGCAGTCTATTGCTAAGGAGTTAAAGGTAAGGAGTTTACGGTGTCATTACAAACTCAAATCATCAAAGGATTCATATCAACACCATATTATAGGCATTTCTGAATTGACAAGGTATCAGCCAGTTAGAAAGATGAAGCTAGATGGACATCTACCTTCATCTTTCTGACTGAACAACTGGAATGGGCATTCCAAAGCGCGGTAGGTTCCTATGGAAAAGAACGGGCAAGAAACTTCATGGACACTCTTGTAAATTAAAATAATGTTCTTCTTCTTCCTAGCTAATGCACTAGGAAATGGTGAAGAGCGGGCGTACTTTTACGTTAAAAAATGCTAAAAGTGCTAATTCTAAGCTTAATTTGAATAAATGATTTTTGATTTTGATTTTGCAAATGGGTTGATACTTTAACCATATTTGTTAGACATATCGTTGATTTATAAATTAATAGTAACTTCATTCGTTTCCAATTGTTTCGGCAATTGACAAAAGGTTCCTTTGTGGTTAAAATATTAGCTAATCAGCAAAATTGGAAGTGGGGTTAATCAGGGTGCTGGGTATAACAAGTGACAAGACTTGGGAAAGTTTTGTCACTAAAGGCTCTCGCAGACAGGCGCGTTGGGCTGTCGGGTCGTTACTGTCTGTGGGAGCCCTTATGAAAGCTCTTTTATTGCACTATGATTATGAGTTCTTTAAATATCTTACCAAATAACTTAACTAATTCTATCACTTTTATTCGTCTGTTACCATAGACATAATACAACGTGAACCTGCTTAATAATATTCCAATATTATTTTGACACGTGTATAGAGGCACGTGGAAACACAATGTTGAAAAGATACCTGCTTCATATTCTATTAACGAAAGCCTATTTTCCTCACGAACCTTGAAGCCCTAATAGAAAAACACCGAAAAAATCCTTTGTTACACGAGAAAAATGAAATGAAACGGGTTTATAAGCTGGCTGTACTTAGATTTGGGGTTGATGGAAGTATTATCACTGGTCAGGAGACTGCCAAAAAAATAACAAACCAGTCAAAAAATATCATTTCCAACCGAACCCGGACCAATCCCTGTGTTTATCTCCTTAAAGCCTTGTATAAAACAGTGTTACGTTGTAAGCAGACAAAATCCCTTAACATGAGAACCAGGACGTGACGGGTTGAGGTATAAACGCTAGCGAGTAATATGAGTTTCGCAAAAATATACCTGCACTTTTTATTATTAATCACGTTTCCTGAGCCTATCTTGTTGTTAGCACAGGATTTCTCTTGTTTTTAGTAGAATTTCTAATACTTAGGTACCACAGATAATCCTAACAGAATACCAGCACTGTGACATTTTTTTTTAAATGTCGCAGCCTATGCTGAGATAGGCGACTTTTGGCCTCGTACAGGACTTTCTATTATTTTTTATTATTTATTTTATTTAACCATTTATGCACACACATATAAACAGACAAGAAGAAAGGAACAGAAAAATACGTACAAAGGCAATGCTTATTTCTAAAGAAATCTCTTCCAGCATACCTGCGAAAGGAAATTATAAAAAATGAGATGTAGACAACGTGTGTAACCAACCGTAGAAGACAAAACAAAAACATAAACCAAAGAAGAAAAAAAAATACAATTTGTTTTTTTATTAATGTTTTAATGAGTGTGTTTTAGTTTAATTTATGAAATCCTGTGCGAGTCTCAATAAATACTTTTTCTTTCTCTTTTTTTCTTTCTAACTAGTCCTTATCCTATCCTATCCTACTTTCTACTAGTGGACCCGATAGACGTTATCCTGTCCGAACAGCGCCACCTACCGGGTCCAATTGTATTTTCAAACCATTCAAGGACCCACTCAAATATAGACACAAAATTTCATCCCAATCCGTTTAGGAGGAGTTAGGTTACAAACACATTTACAGAAGAATTATAAATATAAAGATATATAATATTATAAATGTGAAGTTTGTGAGGATTGATGAATTTTTATTACTATTTCACGCAAAAACTCCTAAACGGATTTGAATGAAATTTGGCACACAGATAGTTTATAACTTGGATTAACACGAAAAATACTTTTTATCCCAATATTCCCACGGGATTGAGACTTATGCGGGTAAAACCGCGGGGCGCAGCTAGTAATAATATAAGAATTAGTTAACCACTGTTGTACACGCCATGTTCGCGGGTAAACAGAATGTTTTAGTTCTGAGTTGAGCTACACTACTGATAAATGCTTGCACTGACAGGACAGGTCCACTCAAATCTATGTAGTTCTTTCCTGTATACCATATCAGACACTAGCCTATATGGTTGATAACTATCCGAATTGGCTTCTATAATTATTAGACTTATTGGAAAACCTTGATGCTCATATTAGATTATTTTTAATTGCACGTCTAATCAGATTTTTTTTTACAAAGTGTGCATTTGGGCGGGCGCAAGTTTCACATTCAACACGTGTGCCGTCTTTCTCGTCTTTTTAGACGAGACAACTTGTTTCAACTTGCACCACATTCCACAAGGTTCAAAAACAAGAAAATGACATTCAACGGTACGTATACCGGGCAGCCGAGCTCAACCGGACAATGTGGACGACACGCACACCTGCCAACTAAAAACCTTTTTGGTATTCGGCACGGCATAAAGACGAGGTGAGTCGAGGTAACAAAAAACTGTGGACTCGCCTTATGTTTTCATATTATGTAGGTAATAAGATTGTAATGGAGCTCTGTGTTAATATTGGATATGTTTTAGAGAAAAGGATTTTTTGTACAAATTGTGCTGTATTTTTTTAGACTACTGCCACCACAATATTCATGTCTATGCTAGAAACCAGTTAGTAAAACGTATTTAGAGATGTTTGTTACGTAATCATGCATAAATGGTTATATGGATTCAGATGAGAATTGGCACACAAACAGACCAAATTCTGGGTTATCAGATTGGATACTTTTATCTGGTTATACAAGAAATTGTCCCCGTAGGATGTAAGTATAACCGCTTATTTGCAATAGGTGTGAACTCAAGTCAATATTAAATCGGGTGGGGTTTGAATTTACGGTCTCTATGTTACCAGTCTAATAGCTCAGCTGTTTGGCTATTACGGCATCGCGTATTTCATTTTCCCTGAAGCGACTAATAGCTTAAGCAAGTTGCTTCTTCTTGCTAGGTCTTGTGGTCTGTTTAGATTGTTTAAGTGGTAGTTTAAACGCTTCTTTTACAGCGTCTAGCTAAGTTCCTGTAGTTATTTTGTACATGCTAGGGTTTTCCTAGTTCTGGCCCTAAGTTTGCTTGGCTTGGTAAGCAAAGTTGTTTAACGCTTTGAAAGGAATAACAATTTTTCTGATCTTTTTTTATCTTCATTATTTTAGACTGAAATGAACCGCTTTGTAAACTGTGAAAATCCCTTGTTATAATCACCACTCTTGGTATGTGTACCTATATTATTGTGAATATCAAACAAGATCTGCATCCTATCATTTTTTTTATCTATTTTAATTTGGGAATTTTACTAAATTAAAATAGAATTAAAATATAGTAGCACTTCCGGAGTGCGGACCGAAGTGAAAACTAAAAAAAAAATCGGCACTGCGATAATCAATGCGTTGATGTCTTTAACTCCATGCACCGCGGTAATCAACGCGTTGATGTCTTTTACTCCACGGTGTCGGAAAATTGTGTTACAGTGTCGATGTCAAAAAAAAAGATCCTTCGTGTTTAATTAATCTTTTATGTTCCTCGATACCCAAAAAAAGATGGATTAGAGGTGCTTTTCCAGAAATTCTGGTACCATTTTCCCATACAGCAAAAGCTAACAATGCCACAGCACTTTGAAGACAAGAACCATTGTCTTCAATATATTATTTTTCCATTAACAAATTTGATGTTCTGGTACAATTGACTAGCCGATAATGCCTTGTGGCATAAGTTTACCTTATTTTTCACCATTCATGCATAAACAAATTAAAATGAAAGTTGATAAGTACCTATACAAAATTTAACCACCAAAGCATTATCTTCCATCTTGAACTGACAGAGTTATCAACTGTGCAATACAGTGCAGTTTGCCAACTCATCCTTAACGAACAATAGTAACCTTTCAGCCGACGCGACGAGTCGGAAAAAATAACTGATTCGCTGTTTTATGACTTTCATTAGTAGCGGTCCAATGAAATGGCCTATTTTTCCTATTATGAGTTTTTCGAAAGAGGTTTAAATCTGAATCTGAAATGTTGAGATTTTGAAAAGAGTATCAAATCATAGATATAATTGCTTAAATATAGGTACACGAGGTGAGTGTGTACGATATAATCTATCAATTATTGCATTTCACAATATAAAACCGTCACAGACGTAGCTATAATATATATTAATATTATACTTTTTGAAGTGAAAACTTCTTTAGGCGCGTTGGGCATTTTTGAGATGGGACTAAACCGTTGATTTCGTGACACCATGAAGACACCTCATTTTTGTAAACGCGATTGTGCTCTTTATTTTATATAAAGTTACGGATCAATTTTCTATGCAAGTATTTTTACTTTAAAGGTTTTGTAAACGCGATTATGCTCTTTATTCATATTTCCTCACGGATCAATGTTCTATGGACGTATTTTTACTTTAAAGGCTTCGGAAGTTTTATTTTTTTTTGTAAACGCGATTGTGCTCTTTATTTAGATAAGGTTACGGACCAATGTTCAAGTTTTTTCTTCTGTCGGCACTCCCGGAGTGCTACCACTTTTTTTTTGCAAAGCTTTTGATGAAGTACTAGAAATATATATTATAGCTCCGCCTGACGTCGCTCGAAGATTACTATGGAAAATATATCGTAATATGCCTAGCTATGATTTATATTAATATAAATTATAGCTACGTCTGTGACGGGCTTTATAATTCAGTGGTTATTTAAAATATAATTACTGAAATCATTATGGGCCCTGTCGGACACTGTAAAGCAGCAGGACTGTGCCCCAGTAGGGTTATATTGTGTGCCTTTTATAATTATAATAATAATAAGCCTTTATTTACTGATAACTAAAACTAATTACAATATAAAATAAATTAAGCAAAACATAACTATTGCACTTTGGTGTCTTCGTCAATCAGCGCGTCCTTTGATGTATAAGCATCCCCAAGGCTCCTCCATTTGTGACGGTGACGTGTGTCTCTAGCTAATTGTGTGCCTTTTAGTATGTGCTAAATAAATGTACTTTCTTTTTTTTTCTTTTCTCAGGACGAAGGAAGCTTTTCAGCTTAACTTATTAGTCTCTATACCTCTATGTAATGTTACTAGAAGTTAATTTATTTACTAAGTAGGTACATACGTGTATATTTCGGGATTACCCGACTAGTGTCAGAGTAAAACAAGGTCTACTTTATGAGCAACCAGCTTACCACGTAACGCGCAAAGTCACTGTATGACCTCGCTGCGAAGCTACCAAATTATTCTTAGACTTTTCATATTAACTCAATACTTTACTGCATTCTATAGTATAATATTAATAAAATCAGTTGGTAGGTTTGAGATCCATGTTTACATACCATGAACCTCCGTGTCTCGGAAAACACGTTAAGCCGTTGGTCCTAGCTGTCATTTGTAGATCTTTGTCAGTTGTTACGGGTCGCCAGATCCTGAAAGTCAGTCTTATTAAGAGGTATCGTGTTACCCAGTAACTGGGTTATTGAGGTCAGATAGGCAACCGCTTCATGTAAAATACTGGTATTTAACTGCATCCGGTGAGACTGGAAGCCGACCCTAACATAATTGGGAAAAAGCTGGGCAGATAAATACTTTTGAGATGTGAATAACTGTTTAAACATATTTATTTAAACTTTATGCAAAAGTAAAAATACAGTACAAAGGCGGAATTAATGCCTGAGGCATTTTCTACCAGTCAACCACACACACACATTCAATTACATATTCACATATTCAATTAGCAATCTTGATAAAGTTAAAATTTTCTTGAAAATAAATCAGATTGCCATTGTTTTATGTGACAATAATTATTACAAAAGATTTTCCCCCGTTTTCTTTACTAACAAACAGTATCTTCCATGCCAAATAAAGCAAACTCTCGGTAAAATCTGAATAACATAAACGAAGCCAAATCCCATCTTTTCCATACCAAAATTATTCATAAAATTATAATGTCGGTCCCAAATAATTCTCGTTTAGGTGATATTCCATCATTCTCATAAAATATAAAGTAAGGTACCTACCAATGTACTTTGTTTACATCCAAAGTATGTTGGATTAACCTAAATTATGAACTGCCATGAAGCTTTTGATATAGTGTATGTTATAAGGAATTATTAATTTAGATTCGACGTATATATGGCCGTTTTTTGGTTTATGCATCTGTTTGTGTAAATATTTGAACTCAGTTCTCAGAATATTGAAAAGTGTATGTTATCGTTCTGTTATGCAGTTTCGCTTTCAGCTTAAAACTAATAAATTATAGGTACTACTTGCTACAAGACATTCTAATCCATAGTTATGAATTCGTGGGAGCTAAGAAGATTACTACACCGGCCTGTAATCGTTCCACTTGTTGAGCAATGAGGGATCTTAATTGTGGAGAATAAACAATATTTCTTATTTCTCTTTTCTCACAGAAAAAGAATGAGTGTTGGATTGAAAAAGTAACATTTAGTCATTAATATAATCTGCCTATAACGTTCCTACTGCTGGGACTGCGACACAGGCTTCCTCTCTAGGAGAGGGAGTAGGCCATAATCCTCTACACGGATCTAGTGGTGATGGTTCTAAATCGCAATCCTGTGCTCAAGAAGCGTATACCGTATTATTCAATTTTGGGTCATTACGAAATACGCTCCGTAGGTACAGAACTTCTTTAGAAAAGAATCGGAAAGCAATTTCACAAGAGAGCTACTTAGCACTTGAAACTTAGTACGTAGGTACTGTTTTATTGGAGAGCACACACGGTATCCACGGAGAGGCAATTTAAGACAACGTATAAACTATCCTTTTTACAAAATGTTTTAGAGGTATGAGGAACAGAGTGTAAAGTTCACTCATACTCTATGGAAAAAGGAGGATCATTCAACCAGACGGGTGTCATGTCTGGCGGGCAACTGCCCAACGATTGATGTCGGAAAGTTATGTATTAAGTCGATCGCGCGGTAAACACTGTTAACGCGACAGGATTTGTGTGACGTCAGGATTTTGTGTGACGTCAGGTCTTTGATGCGTAGTACGCATGTGGCGGTGTAGATGCCGCTACAGTGGCATTGCAGGTCATCTCCTGATGACCTGTCGTATTACGGCATATACTATCCGTGACATTATGTGGCAACAAGTTCAGGGCATGAAGCCGGCAAAAAGGGACTAAAATCACAATAAAAACATAACTTTACTCCTGTTTACTCTGAAGACTCAAACTCAACTCAAATTCTCAATTAAACCATTTACAGGCAATTTTGAATTGTCAATTTTTAGTCGGAAAGATGAACTTAGTTGCCCATTCCAGAACGTAGTAGATTCCTATGGAGAAGAACGGACATGAAACTCCATCAGTGTCCATGGAGTTTTAAATCAAAGTTTTGTTAAAATATATTGGTTACGTTTTAAATGTTGAAATTGTAGGTGCATCTTGTGTCGAATGTGTAGAGAAAGAGGTGTGCAGTACAGCCTCATTTCGTAATCACAAATACTGAAGGAACAAGTTGAGCTACGGTTGCTCAGCTCTTAGACACGTGAGCCATATTTGCAAATCAAATCAATTTGTGAAAAGATAATGGCGTTTATTTGGTGATGTTCTTCAGAAAGGTCAGGTGCGTAGCACTTGCAACCGGCGTGTGTATATGACCAGATGTATGAACGTAAACGAAGCAAAAGGAGTATGTAAGGATCATAGCAGGTGGCGTACTGTAGTTCTGCCTACCCCAATTTATGCTATTCTTTAGTTTATTATTAGACTGCTGAGCCTCGTACACTGAAAGCCTCATTGAATATCTAAACTACAAACTAGCAGTGAACTCTCACGTTACTCGTGATTGTCTGTTGTATAATATTGTCTTGTGGTTGTCGAAAACATGTTGATGTTTGTTAAACCAACCATAGAGATTGACATGAGATTTGACTATAGACAGTTCAAAACTGGATAGGCTAATCTAGAGTGCGCGCCATGAAAGACAGACGGCGGAAAATTGTGGAACTACTTTTTTGAAGTGAAATCTTTTTTAGGCGCGTTGGGCATTTTTGAGATGGGAAAAACGATTCAACTCGCGACACTGTTACCGTTACCGACACTTCATTAAAAGTATTTCCCGCACAATTAAATTGTTCAAGTTCTTTTTTTTTAACGCATTGTGATGCAATGACATAGACGCTAGCACCACTTCAAAAGGACTACAGTGGTGCCGCGGACTGTAAGGCTTCTAGTGTGTGTGTGTAAGAGCGTGTACACACCAGAAAATAAACAATTTTGTAAATCTTGCACTGAACAGAACAGTTTGTCTTATGTCAAAACAGTTTTTCAGTACATTTATGCCTGTTTTCATTTAAGTCAAGTAAAGCAACGTCTAGTTAGGTAATACTACAAGCAGATCCTGAAGCAAACACTCCTCTTTTACCAATCGTTTCTCAGCAACTTGTAACTTCGAAATCTGTCACTTGTCTGTGGTTTTTAAGGCAAGTTCAAGTCAAGTCAGTGATCATTTTTTGAATTCTGTTGCTAGGTAACCTGTAACAGTTGTCTTATAAAACTCACTGGTTGCCATTAGGCATCGGCAAATTTTTGCCAAAATGTTTTTTTTTAATTAATGTTTTTTTTTTTGTTTCTTTTTTCTTTTTTTTTTGTTATGTTAACATATAACACAAAATGAGCATTTTTATTATGACACTGTATTGTTACATTGTTTTACAAAAGCGATAGTCTGTCTAGTAGACAGTCTTAACTCAGTCTAAGACTGATAATTACAGCAATATCTGCTTCCAAATTCTTTGAAGTCGTATGTGAAATCAACTTATGTTTATTGTTGACATCTTCAGGCGTTTATATAACGGGTAATGGAAAATGTATCGTCGTGATTGAGCAACGAGTATGTTTGTAATTGAAATAACAACTGTAAATACAATATATTTCTGTGATCAGATGTAAGATAAGTTGTAATTTCATATACGTTGGGTTTCAATATTGATATAAGTATTTGAGTGTATGTGTATAAATCATTAGATATTTAGCAAAGGAAGTTGTGTGTACTTCGGTCATGTGCAAATAAACAATTTGTAGTTTTATCACACAAAAAATATTACGCGATTACAAACTTACATTTGCAATTGGACAATTGTCCGTGGCATAAATCGATATATTGGAGAACATGTTTTTCAACTACAATGTTAAGTTTGTTTGTTTTTGGGATAAATTCATCCCGGAACCCTTCATTGTGCGTGGTCCGACACGCACTTGTTTGTAATATTATTTATTTGAAATGAGAATCGAATGCCGAATATCCTTCTTCAATATGTACCTAATTTACCCAGTCAGCTTGTATAGCGGCTTGCGTGCCGCAAAGGACATTAAAACATTCAATCAGGTGTACGTTTCGATTACCGTTTTATGTCCTGCATTCATGTAAACTGATAAGGTTTGCTAATATCGTTTATTTTCCGGCACTAAAAAGTCTGAACACTATAATTAGTGGAATATTGCAATCGATAGTCATTACAAAAATAACATAGAGGCAGTACGGTAGGTACATACAGAGTAGTGTGGCTTCGAAAGGTCGAAAAACAGTGGCAGAATCAGAAAGTGACACTAAAAACTTCGTGTAGTACCGCAATGCGTGAACGTATATTATTATGTGCTATGCATTTATGGAGGTATGAGGAACAGGGTGTAAAGTTCACTCATCCTCCATAGAAAAGGGAAGATTCTCCGAACAGACGGTTGCCGTGTCTGGTGGGCAACCGCCCTATGATTGATGTCGGGAAGTCGTATATATGTTGATCGCGCGGTAAACTCCATTTGTGCGATGCAGGATTTGTGTAATGTCAGGTCTTTTGATGCATAGTCCCCATGTGGCATTGTAGATGGCGCCACACATACATGCATTTCAGTGCTGTGAATTCGTACATCTAATGTAATACTATGGTTTTGTACACTGTAGGTAATGGTAATGGTAAATTTCATGGATTCATGTATTCCTAAAAACGCATGCGTTGTGACACTATCGTTATTCAATACTAGCTTTTGACCGTGGCGATATTTAAATCTGTGATATTTATGGTGTACAAAATAAAGAATATTCTATTTATTTATACATCTATCATCGTCCGCGTGGATGTCGGAAAATATCCCACGGGAACCTAATACCGGCATTAAAAGTATGTGAATTTTTTTGTTAGTTTTAGATGCTCCTTTTTAGTTGTTGTTACTGTTTGTATTTCCTGTTCTTTCTTTGATATTTCAGGGTATAAACTATCTGTATGCTTATCCAAATCCATTCAGCCATTTTTGCACCAATTCGGAACATACATCTAAAGGAAGAAACAAAAATTCTAAAAACTAAATTTTCGGTAGCAGACTCGTACCCACACCTCGTAACATTCTTTTTTTTTCAAAAATTTTCAATTTGCCTCCAGTTTTGACTTCGATATATTTTATTAAAGGTATGTAACCTTTAATAAAATATATCGAAGTCAAAACTGGAGGCAAACTGAAATTTTTTGAAAAAAAAAAGTATTATTTTATCGATAATTTTGTATAGATTATTTTATCCTGTACCAATATTCTATGACTATGCGATCCTTAGTTTTTTTTGTTCCTTTGTGATACTGACCATTATCTATAATCTATAAAAGGAAAGGGTGACTGAATGACCGACTGATCTATCAACGCACAGCTCAAACTACTGAACAAATTGGGCTGAAATTTGACACACGGGTAAATAATATGACGTCGACATCCAGTAAAAAAAGGCTTTTGGAAATTCAACCTTTAATGGGATGGAAAGGGGATTTTGGTTGTATGAAAAATCTTATTTCTTAAGTTAAGACACTTGAAACTTGGCAAGAATACTTATCTATGTAAATTATAAAGTTTGCCATTTTTAGTAGGTAGTCAAAGTTTGTATGCAGTTCATATATAACTATAAATTACTAATTTTTGGATTTTCTTCCTTACATGACCTTGCTTCTCGCCAAACTGCATGCTGCTGGGCCAACGGGAAGTACCAATTAGGTTTTGGTTTATTTGCGAGTGTCAAAATATGCGGCATAAATGGCCGTATTTTTTTATTGCCTTGACTTAGAAGTTTGATTTTCGTTAAAGGTCCAAGGGACCGTACAATCTATACGTAAGTTTAGATATCTATTTCAACTTGATGCTTCCACGCGTTCCTGAGTAAAAGCATCTTGACAGACTACGAAACCCTCCTTTAAGGGTTTAATTTTTTTGTTTTGAGGTACGGAACCCCAAAACATTTATTATCTGCCTATTACCTTTTTCATGCCCGTAGCAGCTGAACGGATTTGCATGAAAAGCATAGGCCATGACCTGGGTTAGGACATTAGATACTCTGAGTCGGAAAATATCCCACAGGAACGTACTACCGGGAGTACGTACCTGTGGGATATTTTCCGACCTTTACGCGAGCGAAGCCGCGGGAAAAAGCTACATAATAACCATGTCTCTGGGCGTATTGAGCGAAGAATTACAATATTAGCTTGTCATATTCTCATCATTGCTATGTTCTCAAAGTGTTTACACAATACAAGCTCTGATAATTGAATGTCACCCACACATTCCTCGTTCGCGTTATTACAGCGCGGAATACAATTACCCTCGTTATAATAAATAATTAATGAGGACCTAATGTTAGGGGTTAAGTTATTAATTATGACAGTTTTCATAATGGGATCACGTGTGAGTTATGCGGGTCTAATCGATAGGTAATTCTTTAAAGTTTGGATAACCTGAATAATTTTTTTGTAATTTTTTGTTAAAAATATTCTTATGTTTTTTGTACAAATTGCATGAAAAAAGGGCCTAAAATAGCTTTCGCTTCTAGATTTGGGCACGGATGAATACAGATGGTTCACTCCGCATTTAGAGTATGAAGCTACAAGTACGCGGCGGGCCCGACTTGTTGGGACAATTCAGTGAGTGTAACGTAGTCAGAAGATCTAAGAGTTACGCGATAGAAAGAGAGGCAACTTCTAGGTGAATATAACTATAGGTAATTAGCGCTGTGCGGCCTGAATTGCACTTTATTGTGTCGCAGCAGGAGTTACTTTTTATTTAAATGATTTTGCAGAGTGAACCATCTGTATTAATCTGTGCTTTAGGTGAAAAGCGTATACATAATTTCAAATAATGTATAACAATAATGTAAAGTACGCTCAATACGAATACACTTGTGACTAGTCAGTAAATGTTGAAATACATAATATTTTAAACATTATTTACTTAGCCTTTTCCAAACTATGTTGGGGTTGGTTTCCAGTTTAACCAGATGCAGCTGAATACCAGTATTTTACATGAAGAAACTTGTTACTGGCTACGCCCCGAGATATCACCCGCATAAGTCTCGATCTCGTGGAAATACCGGGATAAAAGTTATTTCTTGTCCTAATGCAGGTCATGGTCTGCTCATGTGCCAAATTTCATCCAAATCTGTTTAGCCGTTTTAGCGTGAAAGCGTAACAAACAAACTCACGTTCGCATTTATAATACTATTGTGGCAGTATCTATATCGCCACATATGAACTAGGCATCAAAGACCTGACGTCACACAAAATCCTGACGTCACACAAAAATCGTGCATCGCGCAATTAGAGTTTACCGCGCGAGCGACATATATAACTTTCTGACTTCAAACGTTGGGCAGTTGCCCGCCAGACACGACACCCGTCTGGTCGGAGGATCCTCCCTTTTCTGTAGAGGATGAGTGAACTTTATACCCTGTTCCTCATACCTCTAAATTATTAGTTAGGATTATAAATTATATTATAGTTTGGTTTTGCCTAAAATAAATGTTTAAAAAAATAAAATAATTTACAATGTTATAAACATTTGAAATTGTTGGATACAATTAAAAAAAAGGAAAAACGTGACTTTGCCATTCTGTATCTTGTCAAAGATGGATAAATATAAAACCGACTCCCTATCGTGACAAAACAGTTGGGGAAATACGTCCAAAATGATACATACGGGCAAAATGACACACCAGCCTTTTTTCGAAATTGGCGGACCACAATATTGCATCTTCACATCATGCAATCTTTACATCATGTGTCGTCGGCCACGTTGGCCTACCTGTCAATTTGTTAGAGCCATTGGCTCAGACATGCCGGTGTAACTGGTACGAACGTGTTTTGTGCGCGTAAAAGTTTTTTGTTTTGATGAATTCGCGATATTATCACTTTTATCGCATTTCGGATCACAGGGTCAGTAGCCGCGCGCGTCTTTTGTTTTGGCAGTTACGATAACAAAATGAAAGAGACAGAAGAGCGTCGCGCTCGCCTATTGCAAAGTCGTCCCACCTATTACGCATATACATTTTGTTTTTCTTTAAAATTCTTTGTTTGGGTTCCTAAAAATTATCATTTAATTTCGCATATTCTGCCAATTTTCGTGCATATTTCAAGCATTTTTCATGCATATTTGCATGCATTTAACAAGCGTTTTATGTTGCATATAATCCGGTCTCTAGTAATATGATGTCAGTCTCCATTATATTTTAACATAATATCACTCCTCTACTACACGACAGGTAAGGCAGAGATGTACATAAAGTACACCCACATTTCGCAATCCCATGTAACAGAGGGCGAACCTATTGCCATCAACCGGGTACAAATTCCAACTACGGGCTGCTACAAAGAAAATCCAGATGAAAAAACTTAACATCTCTTTGCCCAACCGGGGAATCGGATCGAAATTACACCATCGAAGCAGTTGTAACCAAGCAAGTTTTTATGGTATGGTTTGACGTCGCGGTCCCAAGAGTAAGCCGACGTAGCGTAGGAAGAAAAGGCTATATTTATTCATCTATTTCACTTATTAGCCACACTCATATAATCTACAAAATCTGAATTGAAATTATCAAAAATAGTTTATTGTAGGTGTCTACCTACAGTAAAATATGTTGTACGTTGTATGTTGTTGTTGTATGTTGTTGTTGTTTGTGTGTTTTGTTTGTATGGTTGTTTGTTTGTTTGTTTGTTTGAGTTTGAGGTCCTGGGTTCGATTCCCGGGTCGTGCAAAGTGTTATTGGGTTTTTCCAGCTGGAATTTCTCAGTAGCAGCCCGGAGTCTGGATTTGTGCCCGGTTGATGGCAATAGGCTTGCCCCCTATTACATGGGACTTAATAATAACTGGCGAAATGTGGGTTTACTATAGGTACACCTCTGCCTAACCCTTCGGGGATTACAGGCGTGATGTTATGTTATGTTGTTATGTTATATTTTGATTAAGTACCTAAGTAGTGTTACTTAGGTACTTAATCAAAATATATTTAAGTTAAAATAGGTTTAAGATTAACATTGAAGTACCTATATATTTTCAGAGCATCTGGCTCTTTAAATATTTTAATGTTTATATTTCTGATACAAAACTAACTGAAACTTTGTTCCATACTAAAGATAATTTACAAAAAAATCTTTGAAAATAATACACCAGTGTTATGTTATGTTCACATCACATAACATACACTAAGTGTTAAGTTCTTAACAGTAAGGGTTTTCTACGGGTTTTGTCGACGACGGAAGAATAGACAAAATGACAGATTGTCATTGTTTATCTGTCATTTTTGCCCGTTTCTATTGCGGTTATGCTTATTCTGCTCAGGGCTAATTGCGAAGCACACATAAATAGAAATCGCTTGTCATTTTAACATCCATTGCCTAATAGGTTGGAAAAATCCGTATGCTCAACAACGTTAATAATGAATGAACGTGGTTAAACTGTCAAAATGAAAGGCGTTGCGGCGATCGATTGCCATAAAATCTGCAGATTTCATGGGTAAAACGATAAAATAAAAACATAAAAGTTTTTTTTTTTTTTTGATGACCGTCTGTTTTGTTGTTTCTTGAAGTATGAGTTGAGAAAATTTTGTTTTGTTTTATTTTATCGTGTTAAGATATTGATGGTATTCAGAAAAAAAAATTGATTTTTTAAACTGAAATTTGAAGATTTTTTAAACTGACTGCAGTCGATGACCCTACAATAAACATCATCAAATTAATTAATTTTTCGTTTCATCATGTTTAGAAAAAGGTCAGGAGCTTGTGGCCAAGTAATAACAGCCGCACGCCGTTTAGCTACGCTTGCCGGGGTTGGTCCGTGGATGGATGACCATTTTTATATACTGAGACTTCCTCCGTGCCTCGAAAACACGTTAAGCTTTTGGTCCCGGATGTCGTTCGTGGATCTTTGACAGACGTTACGGGTCGTCAAAAACCCGAAAGTCTGACAACCAGTCTTACCAAGGGTTATCGTATTACTCAGTTACTGGGTTGTGGACGTCAGATAGGCAGACGCTTCATATAAAATACTGGTATTCAGCTGGATCTGATTAGACTGGAAGCCAACCCCAACATAGTTGCGAAAATGCTAGGCAGATTGATATTATGTTTAGATAAAGATCATCACATTTGCGAAGTTTCGCTAGCTAATTTCACTTAACCCTGTAGGTATCAGTATTAGGCCTCGACTAAAGACTTAGTTACCTAATTATATCAATAAACCATAACTCCCCATACAAAACCCTACAAATACACTATCACACCATATTCCGACCTTCCCCTATTCTCCTAAAATCTTGTATCGCATGCCGCATAGAAATTAATGAGTATTACTTTATACGGAGTCAAAACACACCCTGTAGTCCATTTACAAGTATTATTGATGATATTAGGCGGGGCTAAAGCAAATTTCGTCCCTAATAAAGAAAGAAAATTGTACCATAAAGGCACGCTTATATTTAGGAGAGTGATGCCCGGTTCTTATGTCAAAAACAGATCGGTCTACTTACCAGTCGTTGGTTTTGAAATGGTATGGGTAATGGCGAACGTGTGGGGAACACATTTGCTAAGTATTTTCATAGTAATCGATTTTAAAAGTTGGAAAGTTTAAGGGTCCCTATAATTTGATATTTATCTCAGAAGATAAAGAAAAATGTTATAATTCTTGTAATAACGTTCAACGAAAAAACGAGCATGAGCAATTTACCCACATGCTTGCCATTGCTTAAGCTTAAAACGTTGACAATGGTCTAGAAGTACACAACGTGCTCTAATTTGGAACTGGAATTTTACAACTGGAGTCGGTCAGAGAATGATCATAGTTGTCCGTTCCAAAACGTAGATCTCAATAGAGGAGAACGCGGAGCAAGAAACTCCATGGACATTCTTTTAAATCAAGTTAGTTATTATAAAATCCTCCAATTCCAATAATATATAGACCCTGAAAATCGCAGTCCAAAACAGACGTCAAGGTCTAGAAAAATAATAGTCACTATTTCACGGACTGATCTCGCAGTTTCTGTAGTTATGCTATTAACTCTTTTGACCTACTACACTTGTGACAAACTCTACGTCAATACGGTGCAACATGTCCGAATCTGTTGCTTAAGCCGTAGGGGTAATACCCATAAACTATTACCCGTTAGCCACAATCCCCTCATTACTATCAATGTAAACGTGGCCTTACATTCTGGACACGGTACTGCAGTTAGTGTTTTGAATGGATATTGTACGGCTTGGTCATTTGTCTTTTATGATGCGGATAATTTCGTTCCAACGATTGACTAGAATGAGCTACGCTAATTGAGCCAAAATAGTTTGTAAGTGATAGATAATAGAATAGAATACTCTTTATTATGTACCCACACCATACGAATAAGATAAGTACCTATAAATGTAGAAATTTTACATAAGGTGACACAATGGGTGGTCTCATCGCAAAAAGCGATCTTTTGAAGACAACCTTTGAGAGTTGCTGTTACTATAGTTTTAAGTCATAATTTAATGTTTTATATTATGTTATTTAAATCTCATTGTATTCTGCACCGGTCAATCATCACACCGGTTGTCACTGAAAACTAACGCTGGGGCTTGGCCCGCATAGGGTCGCAGCATTATGCTGAGAAAGGGAAACTATGCGTCACATTCACGCGAAACGACCATCGTTTTACGTGGATGTGACGCATATTTTCCCCCAACTTATTTTTTTTTGTTGGGTTTTTGGTCTTTCTTTGCGTCATGTTTACCGCAAATAAACGTATTTTCTTTCTTTCTTTCTTCTAACTCACTGATATAATGGATTAGCAACAGTTTCATATTTAAGTACTACGTGTGGCTTGCCCTGATCAGTTAGACCCGCTTTCAACCTGTGGAATAGCTATTTTTATCACGACAGCAAATTTGATACCATTACCTTTGAAACTCGCCCCCTATTACATGGGACTTAAAACATAACTGGCGAAATGTGGGTGAACCTGCTACAGGGACACCTCTACCCAACCGTTCGGGGAAACAAGGCGTGATGTTATGTTATGTTATGTACCTTTGAAACTTTCTTTTATCACTCTGTTGTTGAAATATCTTACACAACAAAAATTGAGAACAAAAATTGTTCGTGTGACCCGTGTAACTTAATAACTCGTCATTGCATGTAACCTGTGCCAACCTATGCTCATAGCCTTGACATAAAAAAACATCATAATGAAGTCGTGTGACATAATAATAGCATGAGAATAATTGTAATCAGTAATATTTATGTAAACAAAAAATAATATCTGTACGATTTTTATTTCACGTGGTAGATGAGTACGTTTTAATACGATAAAAAAGTTGCTCATCTTTAGTCCCTCAGGGGTTACGACACAAAAAATAAACAATCAATCTACAATTCAATCGACTCCGTTTTGTCTTGTTAGTCAGATTTGACAGGTTAAATAAAAATAGCAGTAATAATCCAACACCATTGGATTTTAATACAATAAAAAAATGATGAAGCTGCAAAATGTTGATAGATAATTAATTTATACATGAGATGAATTCAGGCATAAAGTTTACTTCAGGCTTTTAAGCTTTGCCGTATTTTTCTACATATACAAACATGTGAACAGGCTGACACTTGTCAAGGATAACAAACATTTGTGCGTTTCATCCATCGCCTAGCGGACTGGAAACATGAGATGCCACTACAACACACAGATCACAGATGACACTCACGAATTCAAGGAAATGTTGAACAACTCTGCTTTTAAGACATACAAAACCAATATTGCAATGACAGGTTCTGTGGAAACTTGAAAGTCCTGAGGCTACTAGAGAATCCCAGTGCGAATATCTTAGGAGAATTGTGGTTTTAAAATAGTTTCCGATAATTATTAGTAATTTAAATTGATTGGTTTTGGGTTGTGATAGAGAGCGGAAGCGGAAAACAGGGCTGACTAATTGCTTCTATAATAATCTACCAATTGCTTAATTGCCTTGTTCATCAAGTGAACTCGATCGTGATTGCAGTATAATTTCAAACGTTTTAAGTGCCAACTCAGTGTTTCCTAAAAAAAAAAAACGCGTTTTTAGCGGTAATTTGTTGGTATTGTGCTTTTAGTCTTGCAACGTTTTATGTGTAAAAACAGCTTAATAAACAATTAGTTAGTGCGTGGAAGTTTGGTTTTCCGTAAATCATTTCATTTTCGGTTTATTATTTTAAACAGAGTTTTCATAAATTGAGGTAAGAACATGCATTATTACGTTAATATTTCGTCAGCCTTATTTTATTACATATTTCGAGGTTTAGACACATGAAAGGGGTGAAAAAGCACGTCTGAGGGGTTAATGAACACGCGAATATGATCAATAGACACAGCAAAGGGGTAATTAGGCACGGAAGAGGGGTTACGTTTTTAAATTTTTATTACAACACTTTCATTTGCTTAGGTTCTTACCTTAATTTCAAACAATCAATTCGGGGAAATTAAAATGAGGCAGCGCTACGACCGGTTTTCTAATGACCCCTTGGGTGTATCTTTCCCCTTCTTCTTTTTGTGTGGTTAGTGACTAACCTGGTGTCAGAGTTTTTATGCCGCCCATGGGCCTCTGACTTGACTTCACATACCATCGAGAAATATTTCTCAGGAATTGTTTCTTCACGATGTTTTTCTTCATTGTTTTTGAAGCAAGTGATAATTATACGATACGCACATGAATCCGAAAAGTCAGAGGTGCGTGCCTTGGGTTCGAACTTGAGACTTATTTCTTTACTGTCCCCTGATGCGATGTAAATAGAAATCACGTATATTTTGTACCATACACGTATTTATATTTATTTATTGTCTTGTGGTCGCAAGCTCTATTGCGGAACATGAGGTCCTGGGTTCGATTCCCAGGTCGGGCAAAGTGTTATTGGGATTTTCTATCAGGAATTTATCAGTAGCAGCCTGGAGTCTGGATTTGTGCCCAGTTGATGGCAATAAGCTATGCTACCTATTACATGGGACTTAAAAAAAAAACATAACTGGCGGAATGTGGGTGAACCTGCTACAAGGACACCTCTGCCCAAACCTTCGGGGAAACAAAGCGTGATTTTATGTTTATGTGTTATGTAGAATGAAATAAAACAAAAATCTGATTTTCGTCAATAAATTTACATTTACAGGCGGTATTATAAAATAGCAATAATTTATTTCAGGCAAAAAAGTTCATAGGCAAGGCAAGGTTGTTAGTAACAATAATTTTGCTTATAACTAATGTTAGTAATTAAAAGTAAAAATAAACTAGAAACACCGTCTACCCCTGCACAGTAGGCTCATCGGTCTCGCAGCACACGGAGTTCAGTGAACTTACTGAGCAGAACAGTATCGGTTCCCTCGCCAATCATCCTCAGGACACTATTCGGGCTCCCCCGTACTCGTCGCATCACCGACGCAACTTTTTTACGCATAATTGCGTAGAAGTCTTCTACGCCGACGTAAACATGCAGGATGCACTGCAGCATCGAGGGAGTCGAAACAGCACCCCGAACATATAATGATACTGGATGCGCAAGAAATTGTAGGCTTTTTGTGTAAAGTTTGCCCACAAGCCGCTCGTGTAGAACGTCCGGCATAATGCCTTGAACATTTTTATTTCAATTTGTATTGGATGCCGAGCGAAGATATCTAACCCTTTTTTTTTTTTTTTGAAGGTGGGAAATCATCAAATAACTTCTCCTGCTCTGGGCGGAGCGGGAGGGCGTGTCAGACTCATACTGACTAAAACCCACCCGTGTTCCTTCGGCTGCCCTGTTGCCGGGGGCCACGATCTCCCTTTCGGTTTTCTTCGCAACCCCGGCAGGCATCGGCCCTAGTGGACCCCTTCGAATCTGCTGACATCTCTTTGAGGCGCGCGTGGAACACAACGCGCCGTCGACCCGGGCCTGGTCCTTATCGGACGGTGAGCCTGCCATTGCTCACCGTCCGCAAGCCCGCGCCTACGGTGGCCGGAGATCGCCTCGCGATTCCCGACGCCCTGGGCGTCTCCTCCTGCGGCGGTTAGGGGCATGAGGGTGCGAAATTTGCCTCTCCCTCACGCGTTCCGCCTCCTCCTTCGCGAGCATTACCTCTTCGCAGAAGGAGGTGACGGCCTCCCATTTCCTCTCGCTCCGTACCATGGCCTGAACCAGGGCCGGACGCGAGAGATAGATATCTAACCCTGCAATTTTAATGAAAATACTATCACGTGCGGTCACATTGAATTTAATTTGTCATAAATGCTAACATTATATTTGTATTTTTGATTATTATTAGTGGAAAACATTTCCGGATACATATTGCGGTTTCAACTGTTTTGATTGGAAACTAATGGTTTTGGAATAGAGTCACAATTAATAAATTGTTATGAAATTTGGTGCCTGTCTGTGTGTGATGACACGGCTTACAAATAATGATAACACTACATTAAACGCCTAATTAATCACAATTAAATTATTCAAACAACTACCATTTTTATTGACAGTATTTTACTAACACAGGTACATTTTTTTCAGCTAATATGAATTAGGTACTAGCGCCGCTTCGCACGGTTTTCTCGACTGGATAAAACATCGAGATTTCTTTATGATAATTAAGTTTAATACGAATGTATGTAAATATCAACCTTCCGGAAAAAAAATTCTATATTATGGCGAAAACCGTATCAAAATTCATTGTGAAGATTCGAAGAACTAAGCGGTCACACAGAATTGAAAATCGAGTATATTGCGGGCCACAAAAGACCACAACAAATAATGAAAATGGTAAAAACAAAATCATTATTTTATTTACGGCCAGCATCACAATGCATCGTTATACGCACAGTTATAAGAAAAATGTCACTGCTTATCCCGTTTTTGATGTCCTACTCTTGTATCCAAAGAAGGGCGAGGCCGGCTTATTCTATCCCTGTACTGCCACACTCAACACTTTTGTATTAAAAATAATAGTTTTTATACTCAAAATGCCATTTTATTATTCTTTCTCATTCTCATAAAAGCTGAGATGAGAAATAAATAAAAACGGAAGAAAAATCCTACCCCACTTTAGCCAGATTAACGCGACAAAGTGCCGACAAGAAATAGAAAACTAACCGGAAAGGTCTTGACCCCTGTTTTACATTGTTCTCGACAGTCTTCCAACTATAATCAGAAATTTTGCATAATTTCTACAGCAAATTGTTAGAATTTTGTGGTTAGATGGAGTTGGGTTGACTAAGGAGGTGCTTATCATTTTCTGGTAATTAGGTTTAAGAGTTTTATAGTTTAGTTATTGATACCTAAGATTATTACAGGGTTAGTTTTGAGATCATAAAACAAATTAACTGTTATTTGGAAAAGTAGCAAATACATAAGAATTCATCAGCTTATTTGAAATTTTCAGGTAATCTTGAAACAATGGATCAAGTCTTAGCTATGAAGCAGTCTAGATGAATGAACATCAGTAAGACTTCCAACATATTTTCTCTACAAAGAAATCTCCACATTAATTTTTACTAAAGTTACCCGATTTTAAATCCCTAATACTTCACAAAAGGACAAAGGGAGCACCAAAAATCTGAGACATATTCTACCCTTTACAAAATTAATGAAAACAGTAAAAACTACCTTTTAGTCGACGAGACCCGAAACTGTTGAAGCGAAAACTTGTCTTTGAACACCTGAGCGCACTAGAATTGCACGAGTCAGCTGAAAAAATAAACAAAAGAACCCTCCAGACTTTATACGCGCTGAAGGGAAAAAAGGAAAGGAAAATCGTACTTTTTTACAATCAGAATCAATTTTTTTAGTGTAACTCGTACTATGATTTAAAAAAAGTATAAAGTGTTTAAATCCGACACGATTAAGTTGATTTAGGGGGGATTTTTTTGACTAGGTTTAAATATTATTAATAATAATCCACTTCTTTTTAACACTTTCCATCACGTCAAGTTTGTGTCTAATATTAATGGATTTAAAAGCAAAAGCCAGCGAACTTTTCTAAGAAATGTTAATAAAAATACTGTTCCTTTGAGATAGACCTTTTTCATATTCCTAGATTTTATTTTGTTAAATCCTTCATTCAATTATTAAATGAAAATACGAGCACTGACATTTCTCCCTGTTTGATGGTCCCCCCTCCCTGTTTGATGGTCCAAACAGATTTCTAGGAATGAGAATATTTATTTGAAGATTTTCCATTGACTTTTTAGACGTGTCGTTATACCTGGTTTTCTAATGTTTTTAGGGTTCCATGCCCAAAGGGTAAAACGGGACCCTATTACTAAAACTCCGCTGTCCATCCATCTGTCTGTCTGTCTCTCACCAGCCTGTGTATCTCATGAACCGTGAAAGTTAAACATTTTAAATTTTCACAGATGATGTATTTCTGTTGCCGCTATAGTAACAAATACTAAAAAATAGAATAAAATAAATATTTAAGGGGGCTCCCATACAACAAACGTGATTTTTTTGCCGTTTTTATAGCTAATGGGTACGGAATCCCTCGTGCGCGAGTCCGACTCGTACTTGACTCGTTTTTTTTTAGGCTATGAGCGGGCTCACTGTTCTGTGTTTAAAAAAGTCTCTAGGTATTAATTTATAGAACTCCTTGAGAAAGGGGATCCATCTGGACCCTACGAATTCTTGATAAAATATTGGCATGTTTTAGAGATAAACACTGTTTCAAATTTAGAACAGAGATTATGTCAAAACGTCAAACAAATAGTTTTATGATAGCTGCGTGCACAGATTGCATTAGGCCTGCGGCGCGTGAGTCACCGACGGAACGGAATGTTGCCATTTTAAATATTATCCTACTAATAATAATATTATAAATGTGAAAGTTTGTTAAGATGGATGGACGGCTGTTTGTTGCTCTTTCACGCAAACTAAACAGATTTTAATGAAATTTGGCACACAGATAGTTTATAACCTGGATTAACACGTAGAATACTTTTTATTCTGATATTCCTAGGGGATCGAGACTTATGCGGGTGAAACCGCGGGGCACTGCTAGTACGTATAAATATTTAGGAATAAGTATCGTATTTATTTTATTTTTTGTTTCTTATTTTGTTATTGTAAATGCTGCACTGGTTAGATCTAAAAACCATACATCCCAAGTCTAATACAAGCATCAATTGATAATAAGAACATTAATTAGACCCTCCCACGGCCCTTCTATGGCCCGTCCATTGACTACGGGATACATAAAGTGCACTAGATTCCTAAACAAGGCCGATGAAACTTTGTAGCGGGGGCATAGCTCGTTAGTGACCGCACAACGGGCAAGTTTACCTACAAATGGCAGTGAGAATTCTATGCAGATACGACGCGTTCGTCTATTGTATGTCTGAAGCTAATACGAAGATACCGTTTTATTGTGTAAGGAATAATCTATTTTCCTTTAGTAATGGAGCAAGGTCGTTTGGCGACAGTTAGCTCAGCCTAAACAACCGAAGATAAACATAATCAAGAGTTAGACGAAATTGAAATAAAATACCAAATTATAAAAAAAAAACAGTGGCACTCCGGGAGTGCCGATAGAAGTGAGAACTTGAAAAAAAATCGGCACCGCGGTAATCAACGCGTTAATTGTCTTTTACTCCACGCACCGCGGCAATCAACGCGTTGATGTCTTTTTAATGGCCAAAAGGTGGTGTCATCACGGTGTCGCGAAATCAATGGTTTAGTCCCATCTCAAAAATGCTCAACGCGCCTAAAAACCTCACTTCAAAAAACCAAAAGACTGTGACGCGCCTCGGGAACCTGCTCTTGTATGAAATTTTCAGAAATACGAAATCTGTTCAATATTGCTACCTAATACTCAAACTCCGGTTAAAATGCCTTTTTTTTGTCAGAAATTGACCTTTAGAAAGTAATATCATGACAAAGAAGAATTCAAATCATTTTTACCATATTCTCAACTCACAACCTCGATAATACAATAAAAAACTGACATAGTATCTTGACGGATCAGTAAATCACTTTCCAACAATCTTGAACTTTTCTTTACGATTAAAGTAATCATCTGTCTAAGGCTAGCCTTTTTCCAACTATCTAGGGGTCAGCTTACAGTCTAACCGGACGAAGCTGAATATCAATAGGTATTTTAAATGGAGCGACTGTTTATGTGAACTCCAAAACTCAATTACCGGGTAACACGATACCCCATGATAAGTCTGGTGTTCAGACTTTTGGGGTTCTGACGACCCGTAAAGATCTACAAAATGACAGCTGGGTGCAACGTCTAACCCCGTGTCCTATTTAAAAGCGATCGTCGCACGAATCCTTCAATTTTTTTTGTTCGTTTAACCTAAACGCGTGGTCACGCACCGACATAGATAATAATGCACTGAGAGTGCTGCTGCGGCTGCCGTGGCATTGTAGTGCATCAGGCATGTTTGCATATAATAATATTGATGGTATCGGTGGTAATAGTACCACCGATACCGGTGGTGGTGGTGTTGACTGCCTCGTTGGTCTAGTGGTCGCAAAGCGCTACTGCTGAGTATGAGGTCCTGGGTTCGATTCCCGGGTCGGGCAAGGTTGGGGTTGGGTTTTTCCATTTGGAATTTCTCAGGAGCAGCCTGGAGTCTGGATTTGTGCCCGGTTGATGGCAATAGGCTCGCTCCCTATTACGTGGGACTTAAACATAACTGGCGAAATATGTGATTAACCCTTCGGGGAATACAGGCGTGATGTCGTGTGTGTGTGTTATGTTATATTGATGGTGGTGGATGGTGGTGGTGGTGGTTATTGGTGGTGGTGTTATATTGGTGGTGGTGGTGGTGATTGGTGGTGTTATTGGTGGTTGATTGGTGGTGGTTGGTGGTGGTGGTGGTGTTGTTGGTGGTGGTGGTGGTGGTGGTGGTTATTGGTGGTGGTGTGGTGGTTTATTGGTGGTGGTGGATGCAGCTCCACGCTAAAATTGTTACTAACTCTATGGACTCCATCTGAAATAAAAATATTCTATTCTATTCTATTCTGTAGGGCGCTTTCCGGTTTTCCGAACAAAAAGACACGCGGCCGATTGTGTATTCACGCTACGCTCGCTTTTCAACAGGACATGGCTTTAACGTTATTTCCAAGGCGCAGAGGGGTCTCGTTATATAAACATGGTCACTCATCTACAAGCGTATCTTAACCTGATTCATCGACCCTTGAGGCTGTTGTAACTTAGCCACGAGCTCCAAAAATAAGTAATATACAAAATTAAAGCTTCCAAAACTAAGAAGCTTTAATACAGCGCTGTAGTTAGATCATAAAACGTAACATCATCATCGCTCGAGCTTACTCGGCGGGCTCTCGAGCAATTTCGTGACATAAACGGACAACTCGTAAAGAAGTTGTTACGAAATACGCTGAGCGTAATAAAGATGCTGGTCAAAATGTTACACGGTTAAGCTCTTAGGAAAAATTAAAAAGAGAAATGTTTTGTAACATTTTTTGTAAAACTTGACACGGTTTAAGTTAAGTTAAGTTTAAGGTAAACGTTTTATTAACACAACCTAACTTTGTATCTATAAAATACAACAAACGTGGATATATTTTGTAACCTGTTCCGCTTAGCTATTTTGTAACCTGTTCAGGTTACAAAATATATCCACGTCTATTGGATTTTATAAAGGATTTCCGCAAGGTTACGCCTGAATCAATTAACTATTTTTGTATCCAAATTTTAATAAAGAAGGTAAGAGGAACATCCCATAATAGACACTATTATGAGATGCTTATAACTAAGAAGGACGTATGTGTTTATGGACGAAGATGTTTATGGGAATTTATTTATTTTATTTTATTTGTTACAACTTTATGCATAATTAAAAAATATATTTAAAGTAATAAAATAGTGGAGATTCTTGCCGGCTTTTATAAGAAACGATCAATTGGAACCGTGCACCTAGCTTCGGACGTTTCATAAGTGCCCTTGTAGGTTTATGTGAAAAAAATATTTTTAATTTTGAAACTGAAGAAAGGCGGACTTAATGCCAAAGGCATTTTTAAGGCGATGCAGAGACAAAACATGGTAAGTGCAACATATGAGATAGATTGCTCGAAAATAACTATAAATACAAGAACTAACATACATTATCCAAATAGTCTTAAAAAAGCACAAAACCCTGCCATATGATCTTTAGACTTATTACGGAAAAGGAGGACCGACATTGTTGCACAAATTCCAAAGACTAAAACCATGTTTGCTTGTAGGCAATTCAATAAACGGTCTGCTCAACTGTAAAACAAAATAAACAGACATATTTACATGTACACAAAAATAAGTTATGAATGTAAAAAAAAACAATAACCAGTTGGATAAAGACACTTACATATGATGAAACGGAGCCACTTTTGGCGCACATAAGTAGCAGATACACTCACACATACACTCTCTCATTCACTCGCACAGACACACTCACATACAGACACACTACTCACAGGTATTCACACTCGAATCACACTCTCACTACCTAACATACTTGTTTTTAATTGATATTTTAAGTACCTACGGATTTATTTTAATAGATTAAGATTATGCTAAGAGCGGAGTCTCCTAACACAGGCATTGTTTGCTTAAAAGGAGGCTCCAAACATGAAACCATTTTTGTAAACTGAAGCTTAAATAAAAACATTTATTTTTATTTTTATTTAACACATAGAGAATTTAAGACTTTCGACTATTGAGAGACAGTTTAAAAAAACTCAAAAACACGTAGTTACACTGTCTATTATTAATAGCCTGGTGTGTCTTGGGTTATATGAGTACTCAGAAAAGTTAAAAATCTTTTTAGCGCAGGCAAATCATTTACTATCCTTTTCTTTCGTAGCATTCGTAGCACATTTGCTACGAAAGTCGTAGACCCTTGACTACGCACTGTGATTCATAATATTGGCGAAGCCCTATCGCGTAGCTGAAACATATTTTAGTACATAATTAGACTCATTTTGATAGATGGATATATTTTTTTTTTTGCCTGAAACATGGTATTTTACGGATTTTATAACACATGCTCAATAGTTCTTCATATTCCGCCTACTAAATTCGGCATGCAAATGTGACAATAATGATCCCAATTTAATAAAAATTAACAAAATTGTTAAATTCCCATCAAGAATTGTCTACATAATCAACGTAAAAATATCAAAGAAAAATTATTAAATTAGAAGTTGTCTAAATATCAACTTTCAACATAACATAACATCACGCCTTGGTGCCCCGCAGGGTTGGGCAGAGGTGTACCTATAGCAGGTACACCCATATTTGACCATTTATGTTTAAGTCCCATGTTATAGGGGGAGAGCCTATTGCCATCAACCGGGCACAAATCCAGACTCTGGGCTACTGAGATATTCCAGATTGAAAAACACGATAACACTTTGACCGACCCGAGAATTGAACCCAGGACCTCATGCTCAGCCGTAGCACTTGCGACCACTAAACCAACGAGGCAGTATCAACTTTCAAATGAATATTAAAGGCATAATTAGTCAGTTCTCGTGTTGATCTTTAAATTGTAATTACTACCTAACAAAGTCAATTGAAGGAAATTTGGTAAGTACCTTTTTGATCGTAAATGACGGGTTCGTCGCGACAGTATTTTTTTACAGTAACAGGGTGAAAACGGAATAATTGGTCAGATTACAAATTTTTTTTGAAATCCAGATTTGGGTGCAATTTTCTATATCATTGAACTAGTCAACTAAGCAGGTGGCCAGCTTGGTGATAAGTGATCACCGCTGCCTATAAACATCTTTACAATATCAGAGTCATCGCAGGTGCATCTCAGAACCGAAGTTGAAATGTCTCATCATGGGCCTGTAATTATAGCAATTTCAATTTTTACAGCACTTACTTATACATTTAAGAATGTTTTTTTTTAATGATTATTCACCACTGATAGTCTCGGTCTCAGTGTACGGTCCATCAAACGAATGCACAGATGTTTCAGCCGATAGAAAAGGATGGCGTCGCATCGTGAGGCAAATCACGGCTATTCGAAATCTCACTGCAAAGCAACCACGACCGGTCTGTCAAGAGTGCATCAACAAAGAAGAAGAGAGAATAGACTTAAGCTTATACTTAAGACTATAAATTCCTACTTTAAAAAAATATATATCTAAAAAAAAAACCGGCAAAGTGCGTGTCGGACCACGCACAATGAAGGGTTCCGTAGTCGGGTTGAATTTATCCCAAATACAAACTTAACAATGTGTAGATTTACCATGTTAATTTAAGACTTCTTATAGATTTTCCTGTAATCTATGAGTAAAGAACCATTGTCTGAGGGAATGGTAAATTTTCATCTATTTTCTTAAATATCTTTAAATATATTTGAGATCCTAAAAAATATCCAACAAGCCCTTTCATTTGATATGTCACATGGTACAGTTAGCAAGCCTTTTTTTTTCCTTATTTGCCTCCCAAAAGTGCCCCCCATATTCAAAATTAATTCATTTACGTTACACGTTCGTGTTTGGGTCACAGAAATACATATGTGTACCAAATTTCAACTCAATCGGTCCATGAGATTCAGAGCAAATTGGCTGTGACAGACGGACAGACAGATACACGAGTAATCCTATAAGCATTCCGTATTTTCCTTTTGAGGAATGGAACCCTAAAATACTTACTGAATGTCTATTTATGACAAATCACCCATAATGGCCGGACAAACTGTGCAAATGGACGTTTTATGTTCTTGCTGTTCGCTAATACGCAGCCCAATCAACTATTATGCCTAGTAAAATAAATTGTAGTTGTTACGATAATCGTGACTAATAAACTTAATGTATGAGAAAGTCGTAAACTAAATCTATGTACCTTTACTACTAAAAGTATTGCGAGTAACACGTCGAACGGGGTATAAGTTCCAAGTGGGGGAACTTTGACCCCTACTCGGAGGGGGGTATAATTTTAGTCTGTGCCGTTACAGCTTACTATGCGAAGTGTGGCCACTCTTTTGGTATATTTAATCATTAAGTTTATTGAGGTTATAGTCTGAAAACAAAGCTAAAATCTCCACTATTGCTGTGCGAAAAAACACAGCTAAAATAACGACCAGCAATGTCAAGATAAGCCATAAAGTGGTTAGATTTTTTCGTGATAGTAGCCACTATTCACGACTACTAGTAGCTTAATTTGTGACAGATAAAAGTACAATTCCAAAAACCTTAAAATACCTGAAGGTCTAAACAAGGGGCAATGGCCTTCAAAGCGTTTAGTAGTTCTGTAACGATAAGCCGAGCGGATTTCCTATTGGCAAAAAAGACGAACGTTTGTACAAAGTTTCATCCCTATTTTACCCCCTTAGGGGACGAATTTTCAAAATTCCTTGCTTAGTGCTCACTTTCGTTACAAAAGGAACTCTTGTGCAAAATGTCATGCTTAAGATTTTCTCCTTTACTTCATTACATATGTTATAAATTATGTTTTTAAAAATTATTACATAAAAACAATTATAAATATAAAATAGCCCACCGGTATCGGGAACAGGGTCCAAATACCGTCAGGGTTCCAGAGAGAGGAACCTCACCTACAATGCGAGTCGTGTCGAGAAGTACCGCTTTCTGATTAATCCAGCTTCCCACCGACAGCCTCCTTAGGTGTTGGTCGAGGGTCTTGGCAATTAAGCCATTGGCTGATGCTTCTATCAGCACAATGATCGCCGAGTCCACATCCCATATGTTGACAACCTCGTGAGCCAAGTCAGATAATTGATTTGACATTATTTCGTTTATTTATTTTTTTGCATATTAAATATCCTACATTTTTAAATGTTATTATAAAAATCATTAAAATAACATTTAAAAATATATAAAAAATTATGGCCCACTGGCATCAGGAACAGAGTCCAAGCTACCGGTGGTTAAGGCTCTAGAGAGGGGAACCTCCTTATTATGCGTGCCGTGTCTAGGAGTACTGCTTTCTGAATCAAGCCCAAGGACTCAAGGCCCAAGGGCAAGGACTCAGCCGCACAATGAGAGCCTTCTGAGGTGTTGGTTGAGGCTCTTCGCTATCAGGCCATTAACCGTAACGATTTTATCAGTACAATGGTTCCAGAGTCCATGTCTCACATGTCGACAACCTCTAGTGCTAAGTCAAGAAACTTGTTTTTTTTAAATATCTTTTTCAGTTTTCACGAGATTCTCGTCATGAGAGACAGCGATATCAACAATCATTGCGCGGCGTTCTCGTCGATGTATCACCACAATATCAGGCTTATTGGCTACAATATTCCTGTCAGTGATGATAGGTCGATCTCAGTACAATGTGGCGTGACCATTCTCGAGAACTGGGTCGGGCACACACCTGTAGTATGGTACTTCGGACTCCAAAAGGTTGTACTTGTAACGTTATATTTTCCCAGGAGGGAAAAATGTAAGGGAAAATAATAATATAATTGAATATTATAATATAATTAAAAATACAAGGGGAGTACAAAAACACAGTTTAACACTACTGATCGGCACTGCACGCTTAGGAGGTTAGGCCTCAGAGGAGGCCTGCAGCGGGAGGTGGTCCTCAGGAGATGTAGGCTCCGGCAGGGAGTGATTGACGGCTGGTGGTGGCCTCGGCGGGTCGATGACTCCGAGGGAAGGAAGAGTTGGCTCCGGCAGGGAGTGGATGAGCCCCGGATTGGCCAGGGCAGGCCAAGATGGACTGTAAGAGAGTCAGACCCTTTTATTATAGTAAAGTCGGAGATAGAATCGGAGATAGAATGAGAGATAGAATCCGAGATAGAATCCGAGATAGAATCCGAGATAGAAATGCCCGTTGCTTCTGACGGCCTCTGCTTTTATACCCTTCAGCTCGTTTCCAAAATCAATATTCTTTTCCATTTTCAAACAGTGGTTTCTTCAAATATAATCGGACCTCCTTGGAGTGCGTAAATTTCATAAATGAAATTTAGAGCAATAGTTTATTTGTAGTTATTTCGTACAATCATAATATAAAAATAAATTATAATTAATACAATGTTTTAGCGATATCAATAAAAATAATTGAAACTATATAAACCAAAAAGTAACATCATAGACTAAGCCAAACAGAAAAATAAAAAGAAACTGACAGTTTAACATTTGACATAGGTAAGTGTCACAACAAGAAAAACTACAGAAAATATTAATCAATGAAATACAGAGCCTCAGGAATATTTAACACACCGGCAATGGTCATGCATTTATCTAGAGAGAACGTATGGTAAAAGACCAACATTTTAACAACCAAACCGTAAGTAAAAACATGCAACATTACATACTGCAAGGTAAGTTGCTGGTGGATAATCTTAGTCACTAGATAATATTATTATTAAGCTTTTCGTTAGATTATATCTATCCAATACATTTTTTAATTTACCATCATCGTTTTTGCTGATAAAATGTCACTTTTCCTGGGCCCCTGGCTCGTCATAGCATTACTGTTCACCATGTTTTATTCCAATTTTATCCTCTACAATAATATACTACCAATATGCTTTTATTCACGAACAACTTTTTCCTTTTTTTCAAAGAATACTGAAACATTGTTTGAAGTAAAAGGTCGATGCCTTATCGGTACAAAGGTAATTGTTATCCGTAATAGACCCACTCAACTTGTACAGAATAACAAAATGTTGACACACTCCATGTTTTTTCTTCATTCCTTGATTAGCATAAGCCACAGAGATGAGCTAATATATTGGCAAAATTCTATTTGTCATAGTCTCGAAACGAGCTAAGCTACAAACCAAGCTAATATATACTCTAAAACGTCTTGTCAAGGATGGTTTCAGGTTGGTATCCTGGCGCATGTGAAGTGTTGGTCGTGCAAACACCTCTTGGTTTTCACGGTAGCGTCAAAATTCATTACCTTATAAGTGTGGTGAATAGCTTTATTACGTTTGGTCTAAAGCGCCTTGCCAAGTGGAAATTTATTTACGTTGTCGTGGAAGATAATGTGAAGCATTTGTTGAGGGGGCACTGAGTAAATACGTACACATAGGAAGTGCCCTAGTTAGTAAGGGTGCTTGTGCTCATTTGGTAATGATAAAGAATGTTTAACGTGCTTCAAATTGCTTTATTAACTTTGTACTTAGGCTTTTGAGATGACAGGCATCGTCGGAATTATTTTATTAGCCTAAAAAATAAATAAGTTAAGTAAGTGGGCAGCGTAAAACCTATAATTTATATTATTACGCTGTAGTTAAGTGTGTTGTGCCAAGATTGGGACCAACGATAAAATTGAATCGGTGCTCTAAATGAAATAACTCTGTATTTCTACCTACAATTGACACAAAAACATCTAAACAGCTCTCTGCCCACCATTCCATCGAAGATAAAGCGAAATATGAAACTATTCACAGCTCGTCTATTCAGGCATTTTATTTCTTTCATATTCCTTGTACACGTTCCATTTATGTTTACATACATATGTACGTACCTACATTATTCGAACCCTCAATGTTTTATGGCAAAAGAAAGTTATACTCTCGCTGTGTAGAGGCACTTATCCGAGGGAATAGGACGAATGAATAAAAATAGGCGCCTATTTCTAGTCATAAAACAGGCCATGTGGTATGTTATCTTTTTATTGCTTTTTACTTCGGATACAAAGGGTTGGTATGGTAATGAGATGTTGTAAATGTTGAAAGGATTTATGTTGAAAATATTTACGGGTTGAGACGTTTTAATCAGAGTTTTTAGGGCACCCGAAGGGTACCAAACGGAACTCTATTATCAAGCCTCCGCTGACCGTCCGTCCGTAGGTCCATATATCTGTCAGCGGTCTATATCTCATGAACCGTAATAGGTAGAGAGTTGAGATTTTCACAGATTGTGTATTTCTATTACCGCTGTAACAACAAATAATAAATTAAAATGGGTTCACATACAAGAAACGTGTTTTTTTTACAAAAATATTTGAGAGTGATGTCAAATATTGAATGGTGGTACGGAACCCTTTGTGTGCGAGTCCGAATCGTACTTGGCTGGTTTTTTTTATTTGTTAAACGTCAAGTCAGTTTGGCTTAAGATGGAGCAGTTTAGTTAGAGAAACTTAAAGGAGAGGGTTCACGTAAATAATACAAAGTTAATAATTAAATTACTGGTGACCTTTATTGCTTGACCTTTTGGTCCGTCGCTGGAAATAAAACTGTCCATCTCTGGTTATAACATAACAACACGCCTAGTTTCCCCGAAGGGTTTGGCAAAAGTGTACTTATAGTACGTCTACATTTCGCCAGTTATGTTTAAGTACCATTGTATTAGGAGGCGAGCCTATTGCCATCAACCGGGCACAAATCCAGACTCAGAGCTGCTACTGAGAAATTCCAGATAAAAATACCCAATTACATTTTGCCCGACCTAGGAATCGAACTCCGGACCTCATGCTCAGCAGTAGCGTTTGCGATCACGAGGCCAACGAAGCAGGCCTGGGTGTAACAATGACGGAATATTAATTTGATAGGAAACTATTTGATCATAGAGCGTCAATTCTACTGATTTAACTGAGACTGAGGCTTTTGAGGCATTACTTAACACGTGCTTTGATTTAGATAATAATTGTCCCCGTCTGTACTGCGCGACTGCTATGCGTGCTGTCCTGCGTTCGGTTCCCCGGTCGGCCAAAGTGTTATTGGGTTTTTCTATTAAGATATTTTTGTAACAACCCGGACTTTGGAAGTTGGTAGTGTGATACATTAAGCCGTTGGCCCTGCGCCTGATCTCTCCGATCGTGCCGGATTGCCGTCCCATCGGACTATGAGAGTGAAGGAAGAGAGAGTGCACCTGTGTCTGCGTACACACTTGTGCACTATAATAATAGTGCAGGGGTGCACCGAAGGCTGGTCTACGCTGAGATTGTTCGCCATGGCCGAAATTCGGTCTGAAGGACTATCATTATGTTCCCATTTCAACCATGTTTTTGCAGTTTAGCAGTTGTGCGACAGTGATAGGGATAACGAGTCGCCAAAGTAAGTGCTAAAGTGCTAAGTGTGTAAGTAAAGTTTAGACTTCTGAGCCTGAGATTTGTAAGGACGGGTACAGAATAAGAGGTTTGTGAAGGTTTCATTGAGATACCTCGTCTAGAACTTAGTATATGTTTCAATTATGGTTATGGGAACAAAATTACAAAAGATTTTGCTTTTTTTTTGTAAACTTAAAATACTAATGTAATCGTGACTATTTTTAGCAGGTCGCGTGGTACCTAAACGAGGCTATTAACTGTGAAACTTTTTATGCCGCAAAATTCATAATTGGGACCAGCTAATAATAAATAACCACATAACCAATTTCTTCAAAGCGAAAACCAGTGCTAACCAATTTATTTTTGACTTAAGAAATACGGTTAAAATTCCTCGAGTATCCAGCAAGCAGTTACTTTCTAACTTTGTCGTAATTGTGTAAACTGTGTAAATCAAAGCCTCCTTAGAAGTAAGGAAACTCTGAAGTTTGGTTCCTTTTCGCGGTACATTAGGCAATATCTTGATATTACTCTTATGTAATAAATCATTATGGGGTACAGGTAAGTACGTACATAAATACCATCTTGTAATCCTTAAGAGGGTAAGCGTAATGTCCGCTGGGGTAACATACCTACATTAATACTTATTTATAAATATTTTGTAAAATTCGTGTTGAGAACGAAAGTACGTTTTATCGGGTTTGTTCGAATAACTGACTGCCTCATAAGTCTAGTGGTCGCATGCGTTACTGCTGAACATGAGGTTCTGAGTTCGATACCCACGTCGGGCAAAGTTTTATTGGGTTTTCCGTCAAGGATTTCTTAGTAGTAGCCCGGAGTCTGGATTTGTGCCCGGTTGATGGCAATATACTCGCTCCAATCACATGTTACTTAAATATAACTGGCGAAATGTGGGTGTACAGGTAAAACTAGACCTAACCCTTTGGAAAGAAAGAAAGAAAGAAAGAAAAAGTATTTATTGGGACTCGCACAGGACATTACAAATTAAACTAGAACACACTCATTAAAACATTATAAAAAATTAAAAAAAAACAAATTAAAAAGAAAAATAAAATAAAATAAAAAATAACTGAAAGTCCTGTACGAGGCCAAAAGGCTCCTATCTCAGCATATATTGCGACATTTAAAAAAAAAATGTCGCAGCGCTGGTATTCTGATAGGGCCCGCAGTGATGTCACGGATAGATAGATACAGAAAGAAGGACTAAATATTTAATAAAATATAAAATAGATGTAAATAAATATTAAATAAAATATATTTTGGGGATTACAAGCGTGATACTTATCATGTTATGTTATCAGACTCTACCGAGTTCACGAGTTAGTTACGTAGCAAGATTGCGAACAGATTACAGTCCTTCCGAGTAAAGCCTTTTAAGGCTAAAATGTTTCAGATTTTGGGTAAAAGTTGACAAAGTTTCGTTTTTAGTAACAACATGCATCTCGCTTCCTGGAAACGATGGTTCCAATTTTCTCAAGTCCATCAAACAAGTCAAAAATCGAAATATATATAACACCGTCTAATCGACTAGTTTTCACTTTATGTAAACTAATCGGTAACTGATCAAATAAAATAAAGCATTCTATGTTGACATTCTAATTCTGTGGTTTAACTTTCTCTTTCCCTTTATGGTATTATTTTAAAATTAATCGTCTTCAGTTATACACTATACGCATTCAAATGATATTTCAGAAAGAAAAGAAAGAAAGAAAATATATTTATTTAGCACAGACTAAAAGGCACACAACTTTTTTGTTTCATTTTTATTCAAAGTAGGTTTTACTTTGAATAAAAATGAAACAAAAAGAGTAAAGCAGGAATGTGTGCCTCACGGTTACGCCAAAAAGGTCCAGTTCAGCAAAAATGCTAGACAACTAATGCCTGACGCTGGTTTTCACCTGGTTCTCCTATTCAAATAATTACTAAGCCCTTCAAAGATTACAGTCACATCTCTTGAATTACACCTAAAACCATAATAAACTTCGTACCACCAAGCCACAGTGGAGCAAAAATGTTTTACGTGGCCAAAATCTTAAGAAGAAACATTACACATAATGAAAGGGCGATACAAAACTTTCTTATAGCCGCTTAAGAGTGTTCTGGGCCAATATACATCGCTACATCGGCTAATGGAGATTAAAAGGCGACTTATCGTGAATGTACATGTTAAACTTGTACATTTTTACCCACTTTTTATGGCTCTAGTAATCCTATCGGCTTTTGGCCACGCATTGTCGAATTTAACCACTGTATTTTTATAATTCTCTTTTTAAAGGTAAAACATGCTGAAGTTCTATCCTATTATATTGGATCCGGATTTTAGGGCTTAGTCCGAGCGAATTTTTTTAACCCTGTATTTTTTGGGGAATTTTTAGAAAAATACTGAATCATGTACCTAGGTATATTTTAACACTGTTCATTGTAATTTTTTTCGTAGTTTGTAATTAGTCGGTCTCTAGTCAAAACTTGTTAATTGATTGTAATAAATAATTATTATTTGGTCTTAGTTATCTTACTACTGTACTTACTGTGTAATTTTCTGAAAGTTCCTATACTTTATAAAGTTACTAGATTTACTTAAATTGTTACTGACATGCGAAATTCATCATTGGGCAGGGCATAGTGGATTACGGCCAACACAGGTGTGGTTGTATATCAATTTGCAAAATCCTCTTCAAAAATTTTATATTTTATATAAAAACCTAGTTTCGTCAAATCGTACAAGTCAGCGCTCCGACTTTAAGGCCTCGGTCTCGAAGTCAGCGGGCAGCGGGGCGGTGGCGGTGGCGGCGCGGCAACGCATAGTTTTATACGGAACTTCTCGTTCTCCACGCCGCTGCCTTCAAGGCCAGTTACATATTATAAATCTGTGCATTGGAACGCGCCGATTTCGCGCCGCTGCCGCCGCCGCCCCGCTGCCCGCTGACTTCGAGTCCGCGGCCTAACAGAATTTGTAACGAAATCATTGCGCGTGTCGGACTACGCACAATGAAGGGTTCCGTAGTTGGGATGAATTCATCCCAAGAATAAACTTAACATTGTAGTTGAAAAACATGTTCTCCCATACATTCCAACTGTAAATGTAAGTTTGTACGTACAATTTTAAGAGATTTACCGTGCTATTTTAAGACCATAGACTTCTTGTAGGTTTTCCTGTAATCTATAAGTGAAGAACAATTCTATAAGTGAAGAACAAGTGAAGAAAAATTTTAGGCTCAGTAGTTTCGGAGATAAGGGGGAATGGTCAATTTTCATCTATTTTCTTAAATATCTCTAAAATACTTTATTTTAAAACTATAAAAAAAAAAAACTTGAAATCCTCACAATAAGCCCTTTCATTTGATATGTCACAGGACAGCTTTTTTTTCTCTCTTTACCCCAGAAAAGTGACCCCCATATTCAAAATTCATATAATTATTAAAGTTACATGTCCGTGTTTGGGTCACAGAAATACAACAAATATAAACAAAAACCAAATCAAATCAAATAAAAAAACAAAATTCAACTTAATCAGTTCATTAGATTCGGAGTAAATTGGCTGTGACAGACGGACAGACAAACAGACAAACGAGTGATCCTATAAGGGTTTTGTTGTTCCTTTTGAGGTACGGATCCCTAAGAAATTGATCTATTATTTTATTGCTGAAAGAATTAGAAAATTGTATTAAAATTAAAATAAAATACAATTGCTTTAAAATAATAATATCAAAAACAGGTATTTGTGAGTTTGTATGCTGTAGGCGATAATCTTGGGAACTACTGATCCGATTTCAAAAATTATTTCACTAATAGGAAGCTACAGTGCCGAGTGTCAAACGATATATTTTATGTTAATTAAAATCATTTCACTCGGACGAAGTTGTTGGCAGAATCTAGCTCAAAATAAAAGGAATACCTTAAAAAGAGTCTGCCTCGTGGGTATTTGCTACAGAAACGTCACTATATAAAGCTGATTGTTTTCTAATACTCTCTGTGCTATTTTATGGTTAGATACGCTTGCCGCTGTTGGTCCGTGGATGGGTGACTATCTTTATATATCGAGACTGCTCCTCCGTGCCTCGGAAAGCACGTTAAGCTGTTGGTCCCGGCCGTCATTCGTGGATGTTTGACAGTCGTTACGGGCCGTCAGAAGCCCGAAAATCTGACAACCAGTCTTACCAAGGGGTATCGTATTACCCAGTTAGTGGGTTGTGGAGGTCAGATGGGCAGTCGCTCCATGTAAAATACTGGTATTCAGCTGCATCCGGTTAGACTGGAAACTGACCCCAACATAGTTGAGAAAAGGCTAGGCAGAGACTCTACTTGTAATCGCTCTTATTTCACATATTTATCCCAAAAAAATAAAGGCAAAAACAATTGCAACTAAATTCAACAAGAAGGAAAAAATTCCCTTTTTGTGCTGGTTAAGCGTGTACACGACAATGTCATTTATGTCACATTGTCTTACGACAAGTTAAGCCAAGTTTTTGCCATGTCAGTTACCCTAAAATGAAACAGTATAGGACGGGAGCCGCCGCGGGACTTTTGCTAATGTTGAATTATTTATTTATGAGAAACTAAGGGAAGAAACCCGAGTTAAATTCTAAGACATAATTGAATTTCTAGAAAGTTTAACCGTTCGAGTTTGTTGTGTGGTAGTGGGAAGACTAAATGGCTGTATTCAATGTCGCTACCCTAGTTAGTTGTTTTGGCATTTGAGCGAGAATTTAGCGGTAGTAAATTGTTTTTAGACATTAATATCAATTTATACTGTCCCTCTAATGTGTAAATAGTGTGGTTTTCTGTCAAGTTTTGTAGTTTTAAATTGAACATAACAGTTTTTCTCTGTTACTGTTGCTTTTAAAATACCTATATTTGGTGTATGGTATAAATGTGCAGCTTGAATGCCATATAGGTATAGTTTTTTATGGAAAAAGTCCACAGTTTTGGACTAAAAAAGAGGTAAGGAAAATGGTGCATTTTTTTGTTGAAAATACAAATTAGGCTGTGGTCGTACTATACTGCATATAGACGTTTTAAACCAGTCTTAAATATTTGATGCCATAGATTTAGCCTTCAAAGCCTTTCTTTCTGTCTAAAGCTGTTCAGCTTTAGACAGAAAGAAACACAAGCAGAGTAGGGAGGCCGCGCTGCATTGGGACATTATAGACTTCATATAATAATAAATATGTAAATATTGGATGGAACGTTTTTCCATAAACACCAAGTCCTTTCATGACGGGTATAAATTATCTAACACCTTTATATCTCTTGTTAACAAAAGAAAAATGATTGATCGACCTTAGCAGCAAATCAAGTAACTTGATAAGAGATAACAAGAACGGAGGCTTTCAAAACTCGTGGAACACACACTAGTGAATAAGTTGTAGTTTTATTTTGTAACGGAAATAAAATGTATCAGCAAAATACCTACGTTTTGTAGACAAACCTGTTACATTCCTTAAAGTGTTTAAAGATACAGAGGCTTTTTATCGCAGCTTATCAGCGCCCTCGAGTTATAAGAACGGAAGGAATTGGGTCATTATACGGGTCGTGTGGATTTAGGCCATACTTCTTCACTAATGTTATGTGGAAACTCAATACGTTATTGTTGTGGCTTCGATGACTTTCGAAGACCTCTTAACGGAAACCAGAACAAGTGATACTTGTGTTGTAAGGACTTTAGTACGTATATGAGGGATATTTGTTCAAAAAACAAGTAAGCAATTTTATAAAAAATGAGGAAAGAATAGTGAACGCGGGAAATAAACTGAATGGTGTCATAGTTGCGATTGTGCCCAACCAGTCGATTTACGAAAACGTCTTACAAAAAAAAAAAAATAACCGGCTACCAAAACAAATTACTTTAATTTCGGAAGTCGGTAGCAAAAAATTAAAATTCTAAACCAAAGACACCAACTTTCTTGCTGTGGTACCTACCCCACACAAATCGAATACCACTGCCTGCTATGTAAATAACAATGACAGGAACTTATCATTATATCATCAAAAAAAAAAAAAAAACGTATTATTGAAGATAACTCAAAAACTATCCATGCAAAGTTATTAAAAGACAAAAAAAAATAACAAAAAGAAAAAGTGCTTGGTGTGGCAACACGCCGTGTTCGAGTTCGCGACAAGTCAATCGTCATCCTGAGGATGCCTCGTTGAGACGTGAAACACGTGTCGATTTCTTTCAGGGTCTTTTTAAGACTCTTTAGAAATAGCTAAGCGGAACAGGTTACTAAATATATTCACATCTATTAAATTTGATAAAAAGTCATTAAATGCTTAAGGGACCACCTCGACAGCATACCTTATCAAACAAAAAAAAATAAAAATTCAAAATTGGTCCATACATACGCAACGAACATAGAACCTCCTCCTTTTTGGAGGTCTGTTAAAAGGCACGACTGGCTGTTCACAATGGTGTGTTGGTGCCTACGTTTATGTATGGAAGTAAATGTTGGACGTGGCAAAAGAAGCATAAAAGTAGAATATATGCTGTGGAAATGCGTTCCTTGCGAAGCATTTGTGGTGTATCACAAAGAACTTGTGGTGCAGAAATTACAGAAGGCCACCTGCTAAGATCCTTACCAACACCTTTTGCATCGTTTACGTTCATAAATCTAGTCATACACGCACACCGGTTGCGAGTACTACGCACCTGACCTTTCTGAATAAAATCAGCTTTTCTAGGACGTCCCCTTCCGGAGTTTACACTCACATCTGTCTTGAAAATACCTTCATCTATGGGGAATGATGTGATAATGCAACAACGATGTGATTTAAAAGAAGATGTAATAACAACAATTTAAAAGAGTTTTCTTAAATGGTTTGGTCATGTTGAGAGGATGACTGAAAGGCGACTAACAAAAGCTATTTTCAAGGCAGATGTGAGTGTAAAGTCCGGAAGGGGACGTCCTAGAAAAGCTGATGTTATTCAGAAAGGTCAGGTGCGTAGTACTCGCAACCGGTATGCGTGTATGACTAGATTTATGAACGTAAACGATGCAAAAGGTGTTGGTAAGGATCGTAGCAGGTGGTGTTCTGTAGTTTCTGCCTACCCTTATGGGAAGAAGGCGTGAGTTTATGTATGTATGTACTACGGCAAAGATTTATAAACGTTGCTTAGTACGAACTTTGGGTGAGCGTTATTCCTGTCACTGTCGCATAACTGTCAAACTGTAAAGCAAAAGATTTATACGGGAACATTTCTAAGGCAAATCACCTGTCTATAGATCTCGGCCTACGAGTTCATTAAAATTCTGGTGGATTTTCCAAACGTTCATCTATTCTAGTGGTTCGTAGAATTAGACTTTGTTCTTATACAGTTTTAAAACTATTGGAGTAACTTCTTACTTTATAAATATTTATTCAAACGAAAAACGTGAGTTATTTTACAGCTAGCATTTAGAGTTTGGATAGTTAATTCTTACTCAGAAACTAACCGAGTGTGTAAACGTAGGTTGTTTACAATTAGAGTCTCTTTTACATAGTTGGAAGTGTGCCAAATTGCGTAGGTGTATCCGTGACACGATAAGTTATTCGTAGCAATCAGGATTCGGTTCACCACAACACAGTAAAGTCAATGCATTCTATTGGATTTTGTCGAATAGTTTGGGTTGTCGCTACGCTAGGTAGACTGAGAACTCACTTCACCTTTCACGATGAAATTTTACAGAATAACTCGACTAACATCTTGATCAACGACAATATTCACGAAACGAAACATTTTGGTTAACCGACAGCAACGGCTCTAACTTCCATCGCTTAATCCAATTTAATAGCCAATTTGATATCAAAATTAAAACGTCAAATTGTATACAATAAAATCAGAAGCACACAATTTACGTCGTCAATCAAGCCATCCGACTGAAATTTGAATTCCTAATTAGATTTTAAAATATAGATAAACCGGCTGTTATAAATTTAATACAGGCTATATTAAAGAAATAAATCAGCGGAGGTTTCGAGTCGCCGCCCGTCCATTGTTTTCACTCTACAACAGATTTATCTGGCCAGTTGAACCAGAAATTATTGGTTAGAAGTCCGTGACAAGGACACCTAATGTGTTTCTTCTCAGTGCTTTTTTTACACCGCCTATTGATTTTCGTGGACGAGTGAACACTCTGTATAACTTTTTAATTTGTTTTAATTTCATGCTAATGTATTCTGCCCAAACTCGATCTCAGGTGCACAAATATTTCCCAAGATAAATTAAAATTTCACTCTCTAAAATCATCTCACTATCATAAAATGTAAAAATTCCGCAACCTTTTTTCGCCAACATTTTGCTTTTATTATTTTACGTATATCACTTTACTGAAATATGAATGAAAAAGTTAAGGCTCTCGGTTGGACTATAACGATGGAACTACTAACAAGCTTATTTATCAAAAATGGACGGTTATGCTTCGCACTCCCGAAAATATTCCAAATATAATCACGTGCCCAATGGAGTTGGTGGTAAATAAATCTGGTCAAAATTTCCCGTCACGAAATTCTGTACGAATGGTAGCTGACCCGGGTTTTCTGCAAGATAGCTTCTGTTGATAGAGATATAAAGTCCCAGCTAAGATTAAGATAAACGTGGTAACGCCTCTGTTATAAATCTTTCACTGGATAGATAAAGGGCCGGTCACGTGGACTGCGTGCCACTGATTATTTAACAGGATATCGGGTCCCGACATTTTACCCTTATTTACTTGAGATACAATATGAATTTCGATGTAAATAAAATGAGCTTGTTATAATAATATTATTTGTGAGGGTTTTTGCACTGAAGTCATTAACGATCTAATTAAATTTTATAACGTTACCTTTTGTAGCCAGTACGTAATTAGCTTGGCCTAGCTTTGCGTGTTGCCCATCGTGAGTGGGGTAATAATTTAATGTCTTTTAAAAATAAAAGCATATTATTCGCATAATATTCTTTTAAAGTGTTGAAGTATGGATTCTAGTGAAAATTACATAACGTAATAGGTGTAATCTTAGGTAAAGGAAGTAAAATTCTAAACGAACAATATAAAACTTTATCAAAACTGGAAAGAAAATCAATCAAACCAAGAGAAAGACTCGATAAAAAAAATATGAGCACACTTCACACCCTGAATCACAATGCAAACCCTAACGTACACAATCTTCTTATTCGTATTATTCAAAATCTGAATCTGGTTGTTGCCAAAAGATTTTATCCGGGCTCGAGTATTTTCAAATAAGTAGTTTTTTCCAGCGGCAAACCGGTACGGCCCACTGTCCGCCGTATCTGACGCGGGCCAAAGATTTATATTCCCATAATGTCGGCTAGACAATACGTTGGTATATTTTTCTTAGCGGTCCCGACGCTTTTATAAAAACACAAATTTACTGGGTACGGAAAATAATGTGGTTTTTCTTTTCTTTGGTTCTTAGTGAAAAAATAGTTCGAGGACAGCGCAGTATATTCATTTTGTTTTCTTTGCTTTGATGAAATGATAATAATTTGCTTTATTCAATCAGAGTTGAATGTTTATGTAATGATATGGGTTTTTCGTATGGAATGTTTTTGTTTTGATAAATTTGTACCATATCAAATGACGACATAGTTACGGAAAAATAGTTATTTATAGCGTACTAGCTGCAGCCGCAACTACACCCTCATGGAAGCTAATTCATTTTCTAAAATAAATGTAAAAAAGAAGTAGTTACTCCTTATAATATCAGCTATCTGCCAGTGGAAAGCCCGTCGTCAGTCCAGCCGTTTCGGAGATTAGCCGGAACAAACAGACAGGCCAAAAAAAAAAATTTTTTTTTATAAGTACTGTATATACCAACTTTCTTAATATGCATTTAGTAAAAATCTGTTATTTCGACATTACAAACAGACTTCAGTTTATTTATTTGAATATAGAAACAAGCCATGGATATTAGTAGTTTTTGAAGAGGTTTTATGCAGGACAGCCTAACTCAGATCTACCTAAATAATTCTAGGAATATTCCATTATTCTCAGAACACAAAATAAAATTACGGAAGAAAGAACAACCTTGTTAACTTCATCCTTAGTTATTCTGTCCGTTAAAAAGCATACCTTCTATTATCCTGTATACATTACTGTCATACCGTAACTGAAACATAAACCTCTCCGCACAAAATACTTGAACAAAAAATAAAGAATACTGGGGTCACGATCCGATTTATACAATTACCCCAAATTCACATTTTATTTTCCTTGAGCTTTAACATTTCATTCATTGTCCTCAATTATTTGAATCACAAAAGAAAAAAAAAAACACGAATAGGTGATTTACATCAGTATAAAGAAAATAAGTCTGGGTTCGCACTAGGCGGTTCGTCAACGCTTCCGTAAATTCCGCGATTTGCATGAAATACGTCTAGAGGTGAAGAGAATGAATAAAACATCGATGCATATGAGACTTCTATCGATTCACGTACGGTATTCATTCAGGAACTTCCAGTTTGTACTTTAATTTGAGATAGCTCAATGGTAGAATGAGTGTGTGGAAATTTCAGATGACAAACACAAATTAATTTATATTACTTAACATCAAGATATTGTAAGCACACATACAACCAGTTTCAATAAGATGCTATTAAATAGCTAGTAACAATATTCGCCCGAGACTTGCAAAAGGTTTTAGTTGGAAACGCTGCAATTAAATGAGCAACTAATTAAATACTAGTCGAGTCACTTTAATGACACAATATCGCACCAAAGGGTACAGATTTTAACTTCGTAATATATAGCGTCGTTCAAAATATGACAGCTACCTTAATCAAGACGGCAAATATTCGCAACAAAATAGTCTAACACAAGATTAACTTAATTAAAGGCAACGAAGCAAAATATGCTCTTGCATATTCTGAAGAGGAGAAGAAGCGTTTCATTTAGGTACATCGCGCTGGCATACAAGCTAAAACGTAACCGCGTCTCCCCGTAATTGAATATTAATAACGCTACTAAAACGTTATGGCTGAACGCAGACTTATAAAAAGTTAGAGCATGAATCCGGGAAGTAGATTAGAAGTGTGGTGGTAAATTTTACTGCTGTTAAAGTTAACCACGTCTTCATCGCAGAAGTTTCTCAGTTTATTTATTACTAGAGTCCACGTTCGTTATAATAAAACTACTTTAAAGTAGAAAATAAAAGAAACTCAATCGGTTTAGCCTTTTCGCAATGTTGGGGTCGGCGGCGGCGGCTTCCAGTCTAACTGGATGCAGCTGGATACAAGTATTTTACATGGAGCGACTGCCTATCTGACCTCCATAACACACTTGTTACGTAACACGATACCCCTTCGCAAGAGTTGTCAGACTTTTGGACTTCTGACTACCCAAAACGAATGTCAGAGATCTACGAAAGACAGCCAGGACCGTCTTGGTTTGTTATATGTAGATGGTCACCCATCGACGGACTGACCTCGGCAAGCGTTGCTTAACCTTGAAGATTTCGGAGTGCAGCTGTTATTATTTAGCCACAAATTCCTCAAACTAGAAAATAATTAAACAAAAAATATCATACCATGTTTTAATCTACGCAAGAGAAAAGTATGTTAAGAAAAGTATTTCATTGACCTACATAGTTTTTAATTACTCCATATCCGAACCCATTATCATTATTATCATCCCTAATAGCAAAATACTGCCGACTGTAAAGTCGACAAACTAAGGTCAGGAAGGTTAAAACGTAGGTATTCATTAAGAAAGGTTTTCCGTAACAACACCTGGGTCAAAGGGCATTACAATTTGTATAGCGAACAAAAACGTGAACCGTAGCTAGTTAACGTTATTCTTTTTTATATAAGTATTAGGGATGAAAGAGTAAAGATGAAAGAGAGTAACCTGATATTGAGTACATATTTTACTCTTGATGTTAAGCATCGCCAATCGCAAAAAAAAACGAGGATATTTCGGGATCGAAAATTCTCGAGCATCAAAATCAGAACAAAGTACGCAAATATTGTTTAATAGAGCTTGACGTTTATAAGTATGATGGCTTTATAATAAAAATATCTATAACAAGACTGCTATATATTGTTTGAGAAAGTCTTTTGAATTCCCGATGGGAGTACGTCCATTCAAAGTCTCGTAAAGATCTTAAGACGTCTTTGGAAGACTTTATTCAACGGCATTTTGTATTTGCGGTGAATTTAATGAACTCCGTGAAGTTCGTAACATAAACATGTTATGGAAGGATTTAAACATATTTGTATTTATGATTAAATTATGGAAAGGGTTTTTATCTATACATTCGCTATTTTACGCATACTTAATGAGATTAAGAACAGAAAAAAATATATGAAAAATCATAAATTCAGCTGAACACCTGTTTTTACGAGGGGAGACTGCCTATCTAACCTCCTCAACCCAGTTACTGGGTACCACGATACCACTTCGTAAGACTTATTGTCGGACTTTCGGGCTTCTGACTACCGAGAACTAGCGGATTAACGACTGTCAAAGTTCTACAAATAACAGCCGAGACCAACGGTTTAAAGTGCTTTCCGAGGCATAGAGGGATCTCGATATGTAATAGATGGACACCAAACCGTGGACTCGGTTGTTATTATTTAACCAAGAGCCAAAAGGTGTCTTGCATAACTCATATATAACACTCATCAGTAAAGATAGTAGAATGTAACTAAAGCTAGTACCGTTGTAAATGAAGAAGGAAAATACTGGTAAAATGAAAAGTTAGTGAAAACTCGCCATTTGCCAAGCACGGTAATGACTAGTCATGTGCTCGCTCTCCAAGTATGAATAGCAGCATATTAATTTAAAGTTTCTTTACTCTCACGCTATGAATACGAAATAGATATTTTATAATGAACCTATGAAAAACAGCAGTTTCCATACGCGGCAAAAAGATTTTTCCATTTGCAAAGAATACAAGTTAGGAGCTCGTGGCTAAGTATCAACAGCCGCACGGGTCGATCCATCAGGTTAAGCTACGCTTGCTGTGGTTGGTCCGTGGATGGGTGACCATCTTTACATAGTGAAACTTCTTCTCTCGGAAAGCACGTTAAGCCGCTGGTCTGTGGGCGCGTTCACTAAGGCTGCGGCCAGCACACCGGTTGAACGCGTCCCAGAGGGTCATGGCCATCCGGCTGGCCCGAGGATACCGCACGGTCTCCTGCGAGGCAGCGTGCCTCCTTGCCGGATTACCGCCATGGGATCTGGAGGCAAAGGTCCTCGCGCACCTGTGGGAGTTGCGCGAGGAGGCGAAACGCCGGGGCTTAACTCCGCTGCCGCGAGAAATCACGGCACAGCGGACAGAGCTCCGGCGGGATCTCATGGCGTTATGGAGAGTGCGATTGTCGCAACCCAGCGCTGGGCACGCCACAATTGCGGCGATAAGACCGCTCTTTGAGGAGTGGCTAGAGAGGCGCTACGGCGTCCTCACCTTCCGCCTGACGCAGGTCCTCACCGGACACGGCTGTTTCGGGAGGTTCCTGCACAGGATAAGGCGGGAGGAAACGCCCGGGTGTCATCATTGTGTGGATCGCCCGGAGGACACGGTAGAGCATACGGTGGAGGTCTGCCCAGCTTGGGCGGAGCATCGCCGTGTCCTCGTGGAGGCGATCGGCGGCGGTGATCTCTCGCGTCCGGCTCTGGTTCAGGCCATGGTACGGAGCGAGAGGAAATGGGAGGCCGTCACCTCCTTCTGCGAAGCGGTAATGCTCGCGAACGAGGAGGCGGAACGCGTGAGAGGGAGGCAAATTTCGCGCCCTCACGCCCCTAACCGCCGCAGGAGGAGACGCCCCGGGCGTCGGGAGTCGCAAGCCGATTTCCGGCCACCGTAGGCGCGGGCTTGCGGACTGTGAGCAATGGGTAGCTCACCGTCCGATAAGGACCAGGCCCGGGTCGACGGCGCGTTGTGTTCCACGCGCGCCTCAAAGAGATGTCAGCAGAATTGACGGGGTCCGCTAGGGCCGATGCCTGCCGGGGTTGCGAAGAAAACCGAAAGGGAGATCGTGGCCCCCGGCAACAGGGCAACCGAAGGAACACGGGTGGGTTTTAGTCAGTAAGAGTCTGACACGCCCTCCCGCTCCGCCCAGAGCGGGAGAAGTTATTTGATGATTTCCCACCCAAAAAAAAAAAAAAAGCTATCATTTGTGGATCTTTGACAGTCGTTACGGACGTTTCGTCAGAAGGCCGAAAGTCTGACAACCAGTCTTACCAAGGGGTATCGTATTACCCAGTTACTGGGTTGTGGAGGTCAGATACGCAATCGCTTCATATAAAATACAGATATTCAGCCGCATCCAGTTAGACTGGAAGGCGGCCAACATAGGGAAAAGGCTTGGGCAAATGAAAGAATGTTTAGGGCGCTCGACTTTCCAAAATCTACCAAATGATAGTTTCGAACCAAACACGAAAAATTCTCGAGAAAAAGTTGAAAACACTTTAAAAAAATTATAAAACTTGTGAGATTTTATTTTATCTTACAAGGTATTGTATCCGACTCGAGGGAAATCTTCAACTACCATTTATAAACTTTAGCCTATAACTGAAAACGTAATGACGGAGTTCACAACAAATAAGAAGTATTTGCAAAAAAACCCTTTATTTTTTTTTTCCTTTATTGGAAATTCTTTCAGTCTTGTTTTAATTGAGCTTAGTTTTTATGTTACCTACACGGAGTGTTTTTCTATTAACATTTATTTTCAGTGAGTGTAGAGCGCTCATTATTTTAATTAATGATTCATAGTCGTTATTATTGATACAGATGAATTTATCTTTAGATATTTCTTTTTTTTTCTTTACTATGAGTAAGTTTTCCAAAAAAATACGCGAGACTGACTTTTGATCATTTTGTTACAAGAAACTACTTTTGATTTTGAACATTTAAAAATATCAACATCATCACCATGTGGCCTACTTGCATGTGGCTGAACTATTTTTTTCACCTTCTGTACAAAATATAGCAGAAACATAATGAAATGAAATTGTTTATTCTGTAAATAGGATATCGGAATCACTTTTACACGTCATATAAAAAAAATTATTAAAAATAACCTAGTTGAGTTCGGCGTTTCCTATCTGACTACTCTGAGAAGAAAGGCCGAAACGAACTCTCAAACACAGTCTCTTTTAAAGTCCAGACATAATCTTGGTCAGGCCATATGAGGACCATGTAGATTAGTGTCTGAAATTTCTTTTGAGGAAAGAACCACACAGATTTGAGTGGACCTGTCCAGTCAGTGCAAGCATTTGTCAGTAATCGTGGAGCTCAACTCCGAACTTAAGGAGCGCATAATGTTGAAAAAACCATTTTGTTTTTTAAAAGCCATTCAGTAATGTTTTTTATTCCTATTACTTAGCAAACCATATCAAGAAATCAAAACAATCACACATTAATCTTCAGCTATCTTTGAGATAAAATCAAATTTTTATTTTATGATTATACATTATCTTCATTAAGTAAATCAACGGTGAAATATACCATATTTTCGAGAGCGCAAAAGTGGTACAACTATAATATTAATAGGTGCTGTGATTGACACGAATGGCTTAGCCCCACGAAAACTGTACTTTTGTAGTCAGACGGACTTAATCTTTCAATTATTTAAAACTTTCTTACAAGATAAGTAAATTACAAAAGAGGGTCTTTTTCGTGCACGGAACCTTAACATGTTACTATTTATTTTGAAGCAAACTAAATAAGGACGGGTTTATGTACTCGATGCGTCGTTTTATATACTTGGTTTTTGAGCCCCGTTGGTCTAGCAGTCATTCCTAGGTCGAGCAAAGTGTTATTGGTTATTAACGTCAGGAATTTCTCAGTAGCAACCCGGAGTCTGTATTTGTGCCCGGTTGATGGCAAAAGGCTCGCCCACTATTACATGGAACTTAAAAATAACATAACATATCATCACGCCTTGTTTCCCCGAAGGGTTGGGCAGAGGTGCCCACAGGGATTTTTAAGTTTTTAGTAGCAGGTTCACCCACATTTCACCAGTTATGTTTTTAAGTCTCATGTAATAGGGGGCGAGCCTATTGCCATCAACCGGGCACAAATCCAGACTCCAGGCTGCTACTGAGAAATTTCAGATAGAAAAAACCAGTAACACTTTGCCCGACCTGGGAATCGAACCAAGGACCTCATGCTCAGCAGTAGCGCTTGCGACCAGTAGACCAACGACGCAGAAGAACTTAAAAATAATTGGCGAAATGTGGATGTACTTACTAATATGTAGTGCACTTCTACCCAATCCTTCAGAGAAAAGGCGTGAAATTAGTTTGTTTTATTTTGATTGCGTATTTTTACTAGGGACCTGAGTAGGTACCTAGTATGTAATTATTGAGATTTCTTAAGTCTGTGCCGGTTCTTCGCTTTACATCTACTGCCAATCACCGACCTCCGCTATCTTTCCAATTAGTTCATGTCAGAGCCGAGTTCCAATGACACTTAACTAAGTCATGACAGCTCCGAATAACTTTATCAACTCTTCAAATGAAATCTGAAGCGAAATAATGATTCAAGTCCGTCATTTCTTATCTAATTTCCAAAGGATATTACTAGGAAAACTTTTATCATTCCTATAGCCTTTTTAAATGCAAAACTCATCTTTGGAATAATAAAGAAATACTTGAGCTTGCCTCCAGCGTTGTGGATATCAACAACAACAACAAAAGCAACAAAAAAAAACAATTAACTACGCAGATCCGTTGAAGAGTTGAAACCTTCGGTTTTAATTAAAAACTGCGGTATTTTTTTCGTTACATTAATTTAAATTCTGGGAAATACCATAATTCTTTCGGTTATCCTGTTTTGAATTAGGAGAACTTAATATTGTTAAGTAATGGATCTAGCAGTAATTAATATTTTGTGTTAATTTTATTAAAATATTTAAAGGAAAATTATGATGAAATCATTATTTTAGGTCGACTACCTAAACAATTATTTTATTCGTACTCTTCCTGCAAAATTCCTTCCTAAATTTAAGGAAAAATAATAAATTAGGTTTGTAACCTAACTTTTGAATAGAATATCTTTCGATACATTTGTAGTCTTTACATGCACAAACAGATATTTTGCTTAAAAAACGTAAGCCTACTTTATTTGGGAATACTCTACTTCTATTCTCTTCTTTTTTTTAAACGATCATGGAAAACATCGTGAGCAATATGGCATGTCTGAGAGATATTTCTCGACGGCATATGAAGCTACTCGTAAGTCAGAGGTCCATAGGCGGCTTTAAAACACTGACACCAAGTTAGTCATTAACCACACGAAAATAGGAAGATTTGGGAATACCTAATATAAATTACTATTTTTCTATCAGCAATCCCTGTTCACGTTTAAGCCACAGAACATATAAGCCAAAATCGATGAGTCTAGATGTGGTACCGAGGGAGTCATCAAAGCGTCTACTCGAGCGTACACGGGTTAGTTACGGAGAATTAAACGGTAAATTGTTCTGTTATTACGCCTCGCCCTAAATAAGTAACTGAATGTAAAGTCCTTTTGCTATATACATCTAAAATTCTAAACTAATAATATAAACAGAAAATATTTCATTTTTTGTGTGTGTGTGTGTGTGTGTGTGTGTTTGTTTGTTACGCTTTCACGCTAAAACAGTTGAACTGATTTGGATGAAATTTGGGACATGGGTAGACCATGACTTGGGTTAGTACATAGGACACCTTTTCTCCCGATATTTCCATAGTATCGAGACTTATGTGGCTAAAACCGCGGGGTCCAACTAGTTTTAGGTATAGTTCTGTTGCCTTTGTCAAATTCAGTTTCTTATCGCTGGGGAACTATGACAGGACAGATGGCGCTGTGCTGTCAAGTAATCATTGAGCTCCGTATTTTTTATTCTTTAAAAATATTTTTCATGCAAATAGTGATTAGATTATGTCATAAAAGTGTGAAACATAGTGCAAATTACCTGTGACAATATTATCTAGTTGCTAACTTAGTGCAGTGAGTAGTTATAAACGTTTAAAAGTGAGCATCAATAAGTGAGACAAAAACAACTAATCCTGTGTCATAAAACCATAATTAAGTGAAGAAAATAGCAAATACCCTTAGCTAATACAAATACTTTGTGCCTATTTCATTATAAAGTAATAATAGCAAAACTTGTGAAAAAAGTGAGCATCGTTTATAAATTCAAAAAATTCAAACTACCTTAAAAATAACGAAAAAACTAGCTATTATTAAGAACCACAATTTCACACACTAATTATCAAGGTAAACAGCCTAGTCCGGAGAGAGTCGGACTGCGACGCAGTAGGTCTTGAGTTCGGATCCGAGGTTCAGCAATCACTTTTTGTGGATATTTAAATAACATCAAATATTACCGATTCCCAAAATGAACTTCCTCAATAATATAACGCTTCGTAGAAAAGAAAATAAACGTGATCCAAATATAAGCAACACCAGTCAAGAATCTTCCGATACATTCGAAGATAGTGTCACCGACTTAACGAATGATACGTCTTTGAACGAGGATGACTTAAACAAATACAAACTAAAAATTGATAGATACACTTGAACAACAGCTACAGAATGCCCTACAACAGATTGAAGTACTTACTTTAGAGAACTCAACTTTAAAACAGGAGAATATTGAACTAAATATGAAAAATGCTACAAGTAAGTCGAATCTAAATACTATACCAAAAAACACTACTCCGACCAAAAGTAATGTAACGGCTATTCATAAAGAGACACAAACATCTTCAAATTATATTGATAATCTACATTATGAAGAAAAAATTGTGGAGAAACCACCTACATCACATGCCAATATTATACGGCCCAAGAGCAGCAAAATACAGTCTACCAAGCGTAAAATAAATATATTAAGTACCAATACGAATAATAAAATACTATCTATATCTGAGAAAACTTTCTCCGAAGATTATGAAATATGCCATTACTTGATGCCAAAATGTAACACTGCGCGACTTCTCCTCAACATAGAAACCAAAATACAAGACCTTACATTGCGCGACTTTTGCGTTATTATGATTGGCGAAGAAGATTTTAGAAGTACAAACGACAATTTAACTATAGTATTAAATCTAAGAGAAACCTTGAAGAAAGTCAAGCACACCAATATAATTATATGTTCTCCAACATTTAAATATGGATACTACTACAATCTGTATAATTTGAGAGTGGAATACTTCAACAATTTACTATACCTAGATACTTTAGAGCACGAATATGCATTCTTTCTTGATTCCAATAAAAATCTGGAATACAGTTATGATATGTTTAGCAGACAAAAAAGCACTGTGAATAATTATGGGATGAGTGTGATTTTCAAGGATACTGAGCAATATATTATGGAAGTACTGTCATATCAAGCGGAATTAACGGACAACGAGATGAGCAATCCTTGTCATCACTCATCGGATGTAAATAATCAACAATTCCAACCTGCAGAAACTGAAGAAAATACCTTTTTTCGTCTATAACCGCATTAACATAATCCACCAAAATATCAGTGGTCTTATTTCTAAGGCAGATTTATTTACTGTTTGTTTAGATAACCTTATTGATATAGGCGTAAATATTGATGTTGTGTGTTTCTCTGAACATAATATGATAGAAGATGATGTGGACTTTGTTCATATTCCTAACTATGTATTAGCTTCTTATTTTTGTCGTGATAACCGTAGAGGTGGAACATGTATTCTCGTTAAACATAATCTTAAGTTCTCAGTAATTAAGGCAATTGAAAAGTATAATATCCCAAATGTAATTGAATGTTGTGCCATTGAACTATTAGAACATAATATAATTATTTTATGTGTATATAGAGTACCGAAGAGCCAGAACTGTAACAAATATCTTGAAATATTTTTTAATAACTTAAATGATACTCTAATTATCTTAACAAAAAACATAAATAAAAAACTGGTAGTTTGTGGCGATTTTAATATTGATATGTTAAAAAAGAACAAAAATACGTCAGAACTTGAGCACTTGATCTATAGTTTCAACTTAAAACAGGCAATTAAAGAACCCACGCGGCCTAGTAGTGGCTCTTGCATTGATAACATTTTTCATAACATACGCGGCGCTCAATCAGATCTCTTTGAACTTTGTTTATCTGATCACAAAGCTCAGTATTTGCCCTGTCCAGTAAAAAAGACATGTCTATTTGACTATTGGTACACATTCAAGCGTGACTATTCAAGCGATAGCTTAAATAAATTTAAAGAATGTATGAAGGAGATTAAATTTACAGAAGTATTCGAAACAAAGAATGCTGAACAAGCGTTTGCTTTATTCCATAACGAATTTAAACTATTCTATGATCTATGCTTTCCGTTAATTAGAATAAAACATAAGACTAAAATGCGACCAAATTGGCTTTCTAATGGTATTAAAAGATGTAGTAAGAATAAACGCTCCCTACTATGGAAATATCGACTTTCTAAGAGCCCGACAGACAAAAATAAACTTAAAACATATTCTCTGAGGTATAAAAAAATTATCAATTTAACCCAAAAATCGCAAAATAATTATTTTATTCTTAATTCTGCCAATAAGTCCAAAGCGACTTGGTCAATAATTAACAGCAATAAACCAAAATTCCCAGTTGAAGATATCAAAGAAATTATAACAGACACGCTTAAAATCACTCATCCTATTAAAATTGCAGAATCATTTAATAACTACTATGCTGACTTAGCTCAACTAGAGCATACTAATTATAACCCGAAAAAACAAACTTGCAAATACAATTCTCCATTTTCTTTTTTTCTTGGTCCTGTTGACCCGGTCGAAATTTTCACAATAATAAATAACTTGAAGAATACAAAAAGTACTGGTTATGATGACATTTGCGTGTCTATCTTAAAACAAGTTAGTCATTTCATTTCACCAATACTGAGTTACATTATAAATCTTTGCTTTGAACAAGGTACCTTTCCGTCCTCCTTAAAAACTACCATAATTAAACCAATTCATAAAAAAGATACCAAAACAGATATGAAAAATTATAGGCCGATTGCCCTTATCCCTATATTTTCAAAAATATTTGAAAAAGCTATTTATATAAACCTTTATAACTACTTTGATAAGAACCGTATCTTTTCTGAAAACCAAAAAGGTTTTAGGAAAAATATGTCCATAAACTTAGCTATATACGATCTTTTAAGTATGATTTATCCTAGAGTGGATGCTAGGCAGCCTTCATTTGCTTTATTTATGGATATGTCAAAAGCCTTTGATTTTGTAGACCACTCCATCTTATTAAATAAACTAGAGACATATGGCATAAGGGGTAATGCTCTTGATTTAATCAAATCTTATCTCACTAATAGAACTCAAATCACAGTCGTAAGTAAAATTTGTCCTAAAACTAAAAATGAAATAAACTATAGATCAAGTCCCAGACTAGTTAAATTCGGAGTCCCTCAGGGCAGTGTTCTTGGTCCACTGCTCTTCATCATTTACATTAATGACCTCCCCATGTCAACAAATGACAGAATGGTGCTTTTTGCTGATGATTGTACAGTCGTTTATAATGATGAAAATGATATTAATAGTAGCTTATGTTCAATAGTAGATTGGTTAGAAAATAATAACTTATTAATAAACCTAGATAAAACTAAACTAATGCAATTTAAGCAAAAAACAAGTAATAAATTAAATACAAAGATAGAATATTTAGGAAAAGAAGTAAAATTGACCGCAACAACAACATTTCTCGGACTTCGCATAGACCATAACTTAAAATGGCAAACACATATAGATTTCCTTTGTAAAAAAATATCACAATCATCTTACAGTCTTTACCTCCTCTCGAAAAAAGTAAGCCTCCCCACACTACTCGTAGCATATCATGGTCATGTTGTTTCTAGGTTAAGATATGCAATAATCTTTTGGGGCAATGCTACTAATTGGGACAGGGTTTTTAAATGTCAAAAGAAATGCATCCGTGCTATGTGTGGCTTGAAAAAGACTGACAGTTGCAAAGAATATTTCAAAAAATTAGGCTTGCTTACAGTTCCATCTATCTATATTCTAGAATCGGCTCTATTTATAAGACAAAATCCCACATTATTTACTTTAGAATCTGGATCTCGCAATAGAAGTAGATTATACAATAACATCAGTAGGAGATTTAAAACTACTCTGTATGGAAAAAGTGTATTTAATATGGCAACTAAGATATTTAATAGCATTCCAAAAAATATAAGAGATTCTAATAATGTGAATATTTTCAAACATAAATTGTCAAAATTCTTGATAGAAAACTGTTATTACAGTGTTAGTGATTTTATATCAAAATAATTAGTATTAAGTAAATGCTATTTGTTTCCTATTTATTTTGTTTAGTTGTATATATATGTTGTGTAGTTTTGTCTAATTTGTATGCCCTATGTGGCGGATCATGGCATGAACATATTCTATTTATAAGATCTTTATACCTGTGAATCACAAATAAACGATTTGATTTGATTTGATTTGATTTTATATTTATTTATTTTACCTTTTACATATTTACAATACATTTTTCTCAGAATGTTTAGAAATTCAAGCATTGAAATGAAATGAAATGAAATTGTTTATTCTGTAAATAGGATATCGGAATCACTTTTACACGTCGTATTAAAAAAATAAAAAATAAAAATAAGCTAGTTGAGTTCGGATTACTTTGACAACCTTCTTCGAGATAAGAGAGAGAAAATGCTGTACTGGTCAAATACATGCGAGCAGGTGGCCGGCAATGTTAGTTTGAAAATCCATCTGTCGTGTTTAGCGGGCGATTATTTTGTAAATTACTATTAAAACTCGTATATGTCGTGTAATTTGGAAATAGTTCGAAAATTTTACTTCGACACATAGCAACCAAGGAAGTAACTTATCAAGGATTTTATTTAAATTTCGATTTGGCTTGCAAAAAGATCTGTTATAAGTAAAAAAAGAAACATGAATATATTGACGCTTTTATAATAAATTTATTTAGTTTGAATTTCCGCGCATTATTTGAGAAAAGTACCAACCAAGCATTGATAGACTCATTTATGTGTGCTTTGAATTCGCCTCGGCCCACATTTTCACGTTCCTCCATCAATGCCCCTTTTGCAGGCCGCGGCAGTAATGTACTATTACACTAATCTTCGTTCTGTGTAAATATGTCATTTAAATGTGTACACAACTCATGCATATTACAATTTAGATTGGATTTATAATTAGATTACGAAATGGACTAATTATCACATTTGAGTATAAAATGTTATATAAATAAATACTCGTATTACAATTTTAATGTAATCGCCTTCTTTTGTCTATAAAGAACAAATTATTTAAAGTGTACTAACTTAATATCGGGTCAGGGTCAAAGCTACGCCGCGGTTAAGGTCTCACAGTGAGAAACCTTTAAGGCTCTAAACAATATGTGCCATTTCCAAGATTACCGCTTTTGTACCCTTGAGAGAATTGCCTAGCGACCGCTCTTTTGATAGATATTAATAGTGTATAATAAGCTGTACGTTAGTGGTAAAAACTAGTAGAAGCTGGCCTCTCATTCTTTTTAAACTTCGTACTACGCAAGGACAGCTCAAAGTCAAAGTATGATCACAGACGTGCGGTCGACTTACGAGGCTCGAACCATTGAGGATTTTCTGAAATAACGTTCACTAGGTGGCAGCACTGAGATGTCAGGCCCGGGCACCTGTCAAGTCGAAGCGTCTACATTTTCTTCAGTAGTGTCAGAATAATGAACGAATGAATGAAACGAATGATGAACGTCATCATATTTATATTTTATATTCATTGTCGAAGTGGAAGACCTCTTGTCAAAGTGGCGCTAATTGTAGGCGTGAATTTTCATGAAAACTCTCATTAGGTAATGACCTTAATAATGCTTTTAAATAATGCTTTTATTGTGCTGATAGTCATTTTGACCCATTGGTCAAAATGACTATCACAATAAGCATTATTAAAGCTAAACTTAGTTAACATAAAATTAAATGTGATGTTCAGTGTTTGAACCATCCGTAATAATAAACATGTTTCAATATTAAACGTTTTCACACAAAATCATTTGCTGCAGTAACCTCAATAAAATAACATTCAATACTGAGAATTCAATAATGGAAGTTACTTGACTCGCTTATGCGCAAAATTGCATGCGTCAGGAGTGCTACACATTTGTTCAGGTCGGGACATTCGATTCGGCAGTATTTGTTGAACAGCAAAGCCGACCCGAAGCTATTACTACACATATTTGGGTTTCTTTCGGCTCGTGTCTATCGGCAAACTCAGTTCCATCTACCCTCGAATAATGTTAGGATGGGCTCGGAACAATTCTAGCTCAGCCCCAGCGGCTTTTTCCGAACATGTATCTGTCATAATCGGTATTGTTTCCATTAGAATATAAACTGTCGAAAAATTGTGAAATGCAACAAACACTTGACAATTTAACGCATTATCTCATTCATGGGAAACCGATAATTCTGATTTGGTATCAAACTTGCTTGCCACGTAAATGCATCTTGCGCTAATACTAAAAGCCTGCTTAGCTGCGAGCAACTTGGAAATAGCGCTCGCCGGCCGCTACCGCGGCACCCTTTGCTTTACTCGCTCGGCTCGCGCGAACTTGGTTACAATTTTAATGGCACAATTTTAGTTTATAATCTAACGAAAATAATAATACCGAGAACCGTTTTTTTTATAATCTATCCAAGATTATAAAAAAAACGGTTCTCACAATGTTATGGCAACAACAATATCCACAAATTAAATATTGCCGCTCGGCTGTGCCGAATCATGCAAACCCGAACAAAAAGCCCCTTACAGAAGAAATATTCGAGAATTCAACAATTCGTGCAGTCATATAATCTGTTACCCTTTAACAAATCATTGTAATAATATTGAACAATGCACTTTGAACTTTATATTGACGTATTTAAAGTTCAAATTACTTTGCTTTTCGTCAAAAATATTTCATTCATACTAAACTCAAGTTCATGCGGGAAGGTCAACTAAATAATATTGAGTTGAACGGTAATAATAAACCATTTTGTAGACTGTGTAATAATTCATACAAGTTGTTGTAACTAGGAGAAATATATTACTGATGTTTTATTCTCTTGTGTTTATAATGCTGGTGGCTATAATAAAATACTTCGCCGCCTGAATACCGTACTGTTTCTAATTTGTGGTAATAGTGTACAAGTTAGTGAGTAGTATAATAAGCTAAATGGGTGTACTAAATAATGTAATAATTTTGCCTTTGAATTTAAGTTATTTTATGTGCTGGTCATAGAATTACTTACTCTTGTTTTCGAAATGATTTTTCGCCAGTTACACTAACTAACATTGCGCTTTTTTAACCCGAAGGGTATGGCTGAGGTGAATTTATAGTACACCCATATTTTCCCAGTTATTTTTAAGTCCCATGTAATAAGGAACGAGTCTATTGCCATCAACCGGGGAACACATCGAGAGTCCGGGGTGCTTCTGATAAATTCCAGATAGAAAAACCCAATAACACTTTGCCCGGCCTGGGAATCGAATCCAAGACCTCATCCTTACCAGTAGCGCTCGCCAGTTACTTAATCTGTAAACATAATATTAGGTGAATAGGACAGACATTTCTTATTAAATTATTCAAGTTAATTAGATGAGAAAATGTAGCAACAATTAGGCTAAGTTCTTGTATAATACAATTAAGTCCCATGAAAACATCATTTTATCTATAGATGAGCTCGTGGCTAAGTAATAACAATCGCACGGGTCGATTTATCAGGTTAAGGTAAGCTTGCTGCGGTAGGTTCGTGGATGGGTGATCTTTACATACTGAGACTCCTCCGTGCCTCGGAAACGTTGGACCCAGCGGTCATTCGTGGATCTTTGACAGTCGTTAAAGGTCGTCAGAAGCCCGAAAGTCTGGCAACCAGTCTTACCAAGGGGTTGTATTACCCAGTTACTGGGTTGTGGAGGTCAGATAGGCAGTCGCTCCATGTAAAATATTGGAATTCAGCTGCATTCGGTTAGACTGGAAGCCAACCCCAGCTTAGGTGGGAAAAGGCTAGACAGGTTGATTGAGAACATCATTCTATACATTGCATACATTAAAGTCGCATTTCTTGTCTAATGGTCACACAGGACCGCCTTGTTTTTCTAAACTACTGTATTTTGAAGCGAATTACACCATCATTTCGAGAATTTATTCCGGAATTTTGTGTGTTCGTCGTAGAACCCGAACTAAGCAGACACGGGTTACTATTACCTAAGAAATTAAATACCTATGTGTTAGTTCAAAGGTGCGCTCTTAGGAACTTTCGTTTCTACTGCTCTTGATTAATTTATACATAAAATCATATCACGCTTGTATTACAAATGCAAAAAAGTTGTGCAATCATACCTCCAAAATAAGTCTTACGACGAAACAGAAACAATCTTAACATAAACAACATGGACAAGCAAATACAGGCACACACACACCCCCATACACAGTATCACATACATACACACACACCCATACACAGTATCACATACATACAGACACACACACATACACATTTAGTTACCTTAAAATTATTTTATTTTCACGTTAAATATAACGTATCTTACACTTTAATTGTCCATCTCAATACTCTAAAATTGTAACAGTAACATCAGAAGCACTATGTTACCTTTACGTCATTACATTTTAGTAACCTAGCTAGGAGAGCTGTGCTCACCCACACGTCGAGAAATAGTACTTATTTTGTAAAACTTTATTTTTTAGAGTTTTACAATGCTTTGGTTTCGAATAAATAAACAATATGCTTATAATTATTATAAGTAATCCATAAAGGTACACCCACATTTCGCTGGTTATGTTAGGTCGATCGTATTGCCATTAATCGAGCATAAATCCAGACGTCGGGGTGTTGCAGAAAAACTCAATTACATTTTGCCCGACCTGGGAATCGAACCCAGGACCTCATGCTCAGCAGTAAAGCTTGCGCCCACTAGACCAATGTGGCAGTTAATAATTTATCAAACGTTTTTGAAATGTTCCAAATTAATTTAACGATATAATTTTGGCAGTATTTATTAGATGCTATCAGGGTAACCGTGGAGTTTCTTGCCGGCTCTTCTCCATAAGAAACGACCAATTGGAACCGTGCACCTAGCTTCTGACGTTTCATAAGTGCCCATGTAGGTTTATGTGATATAAAAATATTTTGAATTGAATAGACCAACTGTTCTATAGACAACCCGTCTTATAATAACAAAGACACAACAAGTCTTGAACACGATCTTATTCATACAATATCGATTCGTAGTTATAACAGGTAATTGAAGTCATGATCACCGAGGTCTTTGAACTTGAATTGACACACGTGGCTTTTCATGTGAACTCACATGTTATTGAATTGTGTATTGATATGATGAGCAATACTGAAAGCTGTTGGAATTGGTTGAAGACAATAGAATTTTTGTATTTAGGTAATACATTACTCTACTACTTTTTAAAAACTGTTTGCCATCCCATTTCAAGAGTAAAAGGGTTGCCTTTTACTCTTGAAAAGGGATGACAAACTGCAAAAGATGGCAAAGCAATAAGATTTGTATTTGTTCCCTAGGCCAATATGGAAACAACTTTCCATAGCGGCCTAATGAACAAATACAAATCTTATTGCTTAACCTGTAACGATTAAATGTTGAGAGTTTAATAAATCAATGAAATAAAATAATTGTAATTGTTTATTTTTTACGGTACGACGTTTGACTTTGAAAAGTATGGTTTTGCAACTATGCTTTATAAACAGTTTTTTTTTTAATTTTTTTATTTGATTTCCCATTTAATATTCATTCAAAATAGATGATGAATCGTCGATTTGTCCCTAGATAAGTTACTTAGTACAAAATAAATAAAATCGTTTAACTAAACTAAAACGAAACGAAACCAACTTTAAAAAAAACACTAGCAAAATTTCGATCAAAATATTTGATTCAGAAACTCTTCTCGCCAAGCAACGACGCTGGATATTTCAAGCCACAACAAAGGATTTGGAACAAAAAGAAAAATGCTATCCTCGGATAGCCGTGGGCAAGCCCCATTGTAAATCTGTTGAGACACTGAAGATATTTATTTCATAATATTTTAGAGAAACTGTGTCTGATGTGCTTATGTCCCATAACGTTGATATCACTTTAACAATTTTATGAGTTAGTTCGACTGTTCCACAAAAAGAATAATAGTTCAAAAGTCTTTGTAGAAATAATTCCGCAAAGACTTGAACCATGTCTGAGTGTCAAGCCCGTCGTAAGAAGTGGCATTAGATGCATCCTTTGTTCCGTACTATCAATTCTTGTTAACAAAATAATGTAACACCACGCTTCTAATCCCAGAAGGGTAAGGCAAAAGTGTACCTGCAGTACACCCAAATTTTGCCAGATAGGGGGCGAGCCTATTGCCGTCAACCGATCACAAACTCTTGTTAAACTCTTGTTAACTACTCCTAGTTTTAATGTCAATTGAAGTGTGGTGTCATATTTTCACCAAAAAAAAAAACAAATTAATCGGTATCTCTGATTTTAGTATTTTGTCAAAATTGTGGCAAGAGGAAAAATTTTAGGTAAGAATAAAAAATAGCTTATTCTGCACAAACATAACGCACAGTGTAAAAATAACTTAAAAGGGACTGAAATTAAATCCTAATGATCTAATAACGTTGATTCTGATTGTTTAATTATCTCTTACTGGCTAGTTATAAGCAAGATGAGACCGTTGTCTCTTTCTCTCTAAGCAGTGGCATGTTACAAAGAGTCATCGACACTTATAGTTATGGAACGGTTAGTTCAATCGTGCTCTTTTCTACATATTCTATTCTTTCAATCGTTTGTTAAAAAAAACAGTGGCACTCCGGGAGTGCCGACAGAATTGAAAGCTTGAACAATTTTATCGTGCAGGAAATAATGTATCGCGCGTTGATATCTTTTTATGATCAAAAGCTGGTGTCATAACAGTGTTGCGAAATCAATTGTTTAGTCCCATCCAATAATGCCCAACGCGCCTAAAGAAGTTTTAAATAAAAAAATAAAAAAATCTTCTGTATAATAAGCCATATCATTTATTTAATTTTAGTCAGTGTACAACAATATCGAAGCCAGTAAAACATTCCCCTATTTACTTAAGTCTATGTGTACGAAATTACGATCGAAATCTAGTAGGCATATCATATTATAATTGTACATTCCTCGCCACGCAATGTTCGCACGCTAAGTCCTGTCACGATATAGTTTATGAAACAAAACAATTTGGTACTAGAAAATGTACTTAAAGCCTTCCAGTATTTTTGAAAATGTTAAATAAGAAAACTGTTTTTTGGGTACAGCTATCCAGCTTCAAAATTTGAAATCATCAGAGTTAGAGGATGTTAGTCTTGTGTACACACACGGATCTGGATAGTTTATTCTCTTTAGTTTATTGTGGGGTTAGCCCTATAAACAACGTTGCCCTAAAGAATAAGTTGGTAAACTTAAGTGATATTGGACCAGACCAGTCAGCCGAATGTCAGATGTGCTATGGGCTAAAAGAACCATTGATGATGAGATGTCGCTAGCATTAATGGGATCAAACATGCTAGCGACATCTCGACAAACCAAGACAAAGATCTACCAGCCAGTGCCCACATTAGCACAGGACAGAAGTATATGGAAAAGGAAGTGGGAGGTTGTTGAGTCTGGTAAAACAGGCTAGATGGATATATCGTCCAAAAGCCACTTTGGGTGCACACAAAGCTTTACTCCCTTAGCAGTCTGTCGACATTTGACTTATTACAAGCTGAAAAATAACTGAAAACCTCTTAATCCACCTTATCCAGAATCCAAATGTTCCTCTTTATCCACCAAACGGCTCGCATCTCGTCGGATCGGAACGGATTTTATAATTATAAAAAGATATTAAATCGTGTACACAGTATTTAAAGTCTATATTACCAAGCCGCGCACAGCAGCTTGACCGCGGGCGTCTTCCGCGACACGCAATCATAGCCGAGAGTATGCTGTGACGCGCAATCGGCTCCGTTCGCCTGTCGTCATATCCGATCGGATCCTTTCGGCTGTTTTATGATTATTTTCCTGTTTCAACTTCACCATTTTCAAAAATTAGAACGCGTCTACATGGTAGGAATGAAACTATTTGACTAAGCGCAGGAACGGATACATTCGCAAGCGACGGTACGGAGCCGATCGTATGCTTCGACATCCTGCCGGACGCGTTCGGCTGTCGCCGCATCCATTCGTATCCTTTCCGATACGATAGGATGCGAGCCGTGCGATGGATCATCCTTTAAGTTAAGGGGTCATTGTACTTATCATTATTTACAATATTATAAGGCCAATTTTGAAATCGCTGTAAAATTTGCTGCTACATACTTGTAATGTTCGCATAACTTGACAAAATGTAGGGAGTAGATATATTTTCGTTGTTTCAGGGTTAGGCACTTATTAAAAGTTGATCATACAGATGAGTACAATGACCCCTTGAGAGGCTTTCAGTAATTCCAATTACATGTTGTAGAATCTTTCAAAGGTGAGCTGAAAGCTCAAGTCGACAATGACATAACATAATTGTTTCACCAAAGGGCTAGGCAGAGGCACCCACATTTTGTCAGTAATGTGTACGTCCCATAATAAGGAGCGAGCCTATTGCCATCAACTGGGCACAAATTCTGACTCCGGACTGCTACTAAGAAATTCTAGAAAGCCTAATAACACTTTGCCCAACCTGGGAATCGAACCCAGGACCTCATGCTCAGGCAGTAGTGCTTGCGACCACTAGACAAGCGAGAGCGGGTTAAATTAAAATTAATTGTCGACTGACTGCAGTCGACAATTAATTTTAATTTAACCCATTAAACAAAAGAAAAGAGACTATAAAAGAGTAAATTGTAAAGGCTCTGGATAAATCAGTCCTCAAGTCTATGTAGTGGAATGGGGTTAATGGTTTGTTACATGCATACATACATAAAATTACGTACCCCTGTGATCCGTGCCGAGTTGGGCCGAGAATTAATGCTAGGCCACTACTTGGACACGTTTCTGTTCTGTATTCCCTCTGGTCAATTTATTCGTTGTAATAATTAGTTGGTTAATTGCAGTTATCATTCGTATTTTCTTAAGTACCTATCAGGTAAGCTATGTATCTTTATTCTTTTCTCAGCTTTTTTTAATTTTTTAGGATAAGGAATAAGGATAATAATTATATTTTTTTACATACCTACTGCACAATAAAGGTATTTAGATTTTGTTTCACTTTGATATCAAACTTAGATTTTCATAGATTTTTTTGTAAGCTGCTTGCTTTGCTCTTTGCTATCAACTTTAACAAAGACGAATGCAGATGTTACAACGATATTTTTGACCGACTCCCAAAAAGGACGATGTTCTATGTTCGTAGCGTATGTATGTAAAATTTACATTGCTTGGATAGTTTTTGAGTTGGCTTCAATAATACGTATTTTTTCCCATTTAATATGTGGATGATATGATAAATTCCTGTCACTGTTATTTACATAGCAGGTAGTAGTAGTATTTGTATTGTATTTGTGTGGGGTAGGTAACACAACCAAAAAATGAAAAATTAAAATTAAAAAAAAAAAAAGCAACGGACTTCTAAAAAAAACACTACAAAGTGAAAAATAACTTTAAATTTTTTTTGAAAAACGAAAGTTCTAAACCAAAGGCACCGACTTCCGAAATTAAGATATTTTTCATTTTGTAGTTTAGGGTGTCGACAGCACGCCAAAATGCTCTAAATCTTCCATATTTATTCAAAAGCATGGACAAACGCCAGCAAACCAACTTACTAACAACATACTGGTAACAAAGTATACTTTACAAGTTAGCTACATGTTCCATTTAAATCGAATGAAACTTGGGGACTACCTCGTTCGCAATGTCTTGTTATTTCGTTCTGAACTATAGAGACTGTAGACCAAGAAATGTTAGTACACGAGTTCACAACGACCTGTGACGGTGACGTCATTTTTGTGGAATGTATAGATTGATTAGAATTTTGTTTCTTTGATGTTTCTTCGATTTGCTGATTTATAAGGAAATCTTTTTGCTCTATAATGGAAGATTTAAAGAGTTAAGTTGTGTCCGATTTTAAGTTAAATGGGAAAGCGGCTTTAGGAGATACATTAATTAGAAAGTCATTTTTTTTTTTTTTTTTAATATTAGGAACAACAAATACGAAATAGGTATCAAAGTATTTAGACAAAACAAACGCTGCCTAGATAGGATTCAATAACTAATTAGTGCGCACTTTATGCTATTCTCCTCTAGGCTGTTATAATAGAACAGACTGCTGTTCTTACTGATCGTCAAGATTTCATTCGTGCATGATATATTCCATAATATTCAAATCCTTGTTTCCAATTGAAGTTACTTCCACATAAGCTAATTTTTAAATTTATCTTAAATTGATGGAATTTTAGAATAACTCGTACTATTGAAAAAGTCATAAAAACGTTTGAAGCGGAAGCTGAACCTTGTGTGGGTTTTAAAAGTAAATTTTCCAAAATACGTAGATACCTATTTGTCTATCTTTATGGAAACTGAATTGCGAGCACAGGATAGAGACCTAGAGAGTGGAGAGTGGAACCGGCGAGAGATGTCGTGCGGTGTCCCACAGGGATCGGTCCTGGGGCCGCATTTGTGGGACATCGATAATTTCCCACCCAAAAAAAAAAAGACCTACAGTTTACTATTACGTTCAATGTAACAAAATATATTGGGTAATAACTTACTATCTTAAGATTGACTAACCAATTTATGAACTCGAATTGGGCTCAAACGTTTATTTCGGCTAAAACCACACTCAGTACATGTTGTTCAATTCATCATGCAATATTATAAATGATAGTTACTGGATTCAAATAATTTTTGCTTGTGAGCGAATTCTCAGTACCCCCGCCCGGAGTTCGCAATTAAGCTTAAGACGGTAATAGGGTCACCCTTTACATTGAAAGACGATACATGCATAACCATTGTATCTTCCACGAAATGGTGAGGTAATCTCAAAAAAGGAAGGTTGAGATTTTCCTTTCTTGTGACCTCGGTTGATATATGTATCATATATTTTCATTGAAATATAATATGCAGATTCTACTACGTGTTCCTTTTGATGTCCCAAAACTCTAAGGTTATGAGCTATAAGTAAAAATAGTACAAAAAGTCCTAGAACAATCCAAAAATACATAGTTTCGAAAATAACATAACACTAGACTCTCGAGATGTGTATCTAAGTTTCATTGAGAAATACGAGTAAATCATTTTCAGTTAAACCAATCATTCATATTTAAAGCTAAGAAAATGCGACGTTGTCATTTTTCTTTTATGGATAAAAACATTTTTACATAAATAATCGTTAAAAAAAACAGTGGCACTTCGGGAGTACCGACAGAAGTGAAAACTTGAAAAAAATCGGCACCGCGGTAATCAACGCGTTGATGTCTTTTTAATTGTCAAAAGCTGGTGTCATCACAGTGTCGTGAACTCAATGGTTTATTCCCATCTTAAAAATGCCCAACGCGCTCAAAGAAGTATTCACTTCAAAATTGTTAAAATAATTCATATGCCTGTTGATTCTTTGACTTGGTTTCAGTAATACCCTGGACTGCCCTAGGGTTATGGCATCAAAAGAAACACGTTGTATAGATGCAATCAATGAATAAATAGTCATGGTTTACCTAACATGATTATTTGGCGTTTTGTGGAATGAAAATATATGTTCAGCCAAAGAGTTCACTCTTTGAAATAGCTTTACATTATCAAATATTATGCAATTTTTTAACAAATTCCTTGTCATAGCGGGTGCATTTCACCTTTTTGAATTGTAATTTTAATACAAAATCTTGGCAATGTACGTTTATAATCTTGCTAAGATTGAAAAAAAGTGCAAGTAAAAATTGGTCAACATTTGATAATGTTAAGTAATTTCAAAAAGTGATCTCTTTGACTATACATATTTGCATTTTACAAAACACATTATTAATCGTAACTCAAAACAATTAAATAATCAAAAAGTGTACTATTATGTAGATATAGATATGAATAAAAAAACGCCTTTTCTTCTAACTTGTTATGCTAAACTTCTAAGGGCATAATGTGAAAATAAACTGTTTGCCTAACGATACTCCATGGCTTGATACATGATAGCCCTTAGTTTCCCTAGCGTTTACTATAATACTCGTTCAAAATAATAACGTCAGACACGAATACTCCAACGAAAAATTTTCTAGCCCACTGTTATCACGGTCATTACTTATCAAGCAATTTGGATGAACAAATACTAATTTTATTAAAAGAGCAAACAGCTTACAGTACTTAGCTATGTATTTAGAAAATAATCGAGATTATTACATAGAAGGTCAAATGATAACTAGAAAAATAGATGGATATGTTAAAGAAATATGTCATCTCTAAGTCCCGGTCTACACCAAAGCGAAAATGTGTGGAGATGTCCGAAGCGGAGACGAAAAGAGATGTTTTTTAGCTAGGGTGTATCCACCGAAGCTGTGCAGAAATTCGTACTAGCTAGACTGGAGCGGAGATGTGTGTTGGCAAGAGCGGAACTGACCTGCGTACGGCGAACGTTGGATATTAACGAAATATTTTACGACGCCGGTCACTGCATGCCGCTCACATCTCTTCTCGTCCCCGCTAGCTTGCGAGGCACAGCTCACATATTCGTTTCGATCGCGCCATACAAATATGATACATCTCCGCTCAGTGGTATGCACTGAAGCTGAGTGGAGACAAGATGTGTGAATAACGAAATTCTATCGGTTGTTTAAAACAAATCTCCTTTCCTCTCGTCTCGACTCCGCTTTGGTGGAGTCGAAACCTATTACCTTAAAATTCTGCCTTGAAATAATTTTTAATTTATTATTGCATAGTTGCTTGTCTTATTAGTGCTTTTGACGTTGTTAATGTTTATTTTGACATTACTAGTAATTATGACCAAAATTTCCTAAATATTATTATGTACTAACACTAGTGTTCAAGATGTGTATGTAATTACTAACAAATTGGATTGTATTATCTGGAAATAAAATGATTTGATTGATAACCATGAGTCACGTTTTATAGCTTTATCACTTTATTGATATGAAAATGAAGAGATAGTATTTACCTATGAGATAATATTTATGAGAGGATGAATAGAAGGTGATTAATAAACGGTATTTTCAAGGCAGATTTCAGTGGAAACGCCCGATGGAGACGCCCTAGAAGGACATAATAGTGACCTTATTGGTAACAATTATGTCCTTCTATGCTCTTCAGAAGGGTCAGGTGCGTTAGTACTCGCTACCGGCATGCGTATAGGGGTGCAGATGCACGCACGTAAACGAAGCAAAAGGAGTACGTAAGAATCGTAGCAGGTGGCATTCTAGTTTCTACCATGAGAAGACATACATACGCTTTTACTTGAATCAAGCAAAATACCTCAAATAAAATATTTATTTAACAAACCTTGGCCTTGGCCATAGCAAAGATAAAAATAAATCTAAATTACCCTCATTTTTTTGTTCTTTGTAAATATGTAAATGATGTCTCGGGGTCGCCGTTATCTGTTTAAAGATTTATTATTTAAGAATAAAGTGAGAGGGTCATGCTGTCGACAATCGCTTTTTTCCGACGAATTAATTCAACAACGTTAACGGGTTTTAGTTTGCGAGCGCTTAGTGTTGGCCAATAGAATTCCTTTGTATATTTAAGTAAATATTGTTTTTCTGATTTATTATTTAGTTCTTGGAATTATAACTCTTTACTGCCTCAAGCTAAAGGTCAAACTGTCCTACTACTTCCTATTTTATAAGATACAAAGGACCCGACCTTTTCAAAGACATCGAACTCATCCCGTCCCTCAAATCCTGTTGTGACATACAATAGGGCCTTGAAAAGAACTATGGTTTTCTAAATGATTAATTACTATATGGGATTAACTTTTTTCTTCAGCCTGAAAACGTTAATGGCTGAGTATAGATCCAATGACCTCATTGTAAGAGGTCATAGGTAGGTACTTCCGTCACATCGCTTTTCAGACCAATAGCACTATACTCTGTGTTATATAGTGTTATTGGGTTTTTCTATCTGAAATTTGTCAGTAACAGTCTGGAGTCTGGATTTGTGCCCGGTTGATGGCAATAGGCTCGCCCCCTATTACATGGGACTTAAAACGTAACTGGCGAAATGTGGGTGAACCTGCTACGGGGACACCTCTGCCCAACCCTTTGGGTAAACAAGGCGTGATGTTATGTTATGTAGCACTATACTCATGTTTTTAAGCCCTCAGTCCTTTTTTTTACACCCACGGGCCACGTAAACAACAACGGGTAAGATTTTAATTTTGCTCAGAAGCTACATTGTCATAAAACTATCACTTTTCATAATTCGTCAAAGGAGAATGCCCAAAAATATATGGAAAAATCCCTTTGTTGGAAATTATATACCCCACAAAGGTATTTTTTTACTAAAAGGCATTAATTTTAGATAACAAATATGTAATAACTTTCTTTAATATTATCTCCATGATTGGCTATGTATTGTTTTGTTAAGTATTTTTCTTTATAGGTAATGATTTTCTTGCTTTCTTCATTTAAATAAAGTTGGTTAGCAGTTTATGTAAAAAAAAACATGTGAAAAAGCGTAGGTATATTTATTACAAAAAAATTAATCGCTGTTACATATTATCGCGATTAACTAAGAATCTAGAAAACTTCCACAATGCACTCACCATCATGTGGCTATGTTGCATATATTCCATCAACCAAAAGAAAGATATAAAAAGAGATAGGTATGTAAAAAGAGATACCTATGTCTTTTTAATCACAGGAAACTCTTTGTATGCCGCTCGCAATGTTGCCGATTTGTGCACGCTGTGGCGCTTATGGTGATTATTTTGAAAGAAACTAATTTCACATTTGAGTTTTTTTAATCGAGGTTAAAAAAATACCATAGACGCGGATATATATTGTAACCTGTTCCGCTTAGCTATTTCTAAAGAGCCATAAAAAAACCCTGAAAGAAATCGACACGTGTTTCACCTCTCAACGAGGCATCCTCAGGATGACGATTGACTTGTCACGAACTCGAACACGGCGTGTTGCCACACCGACTGAGTTTTTTATGGCTCTTTAGAAATTGTTAAGCGGAACAGGTTACTAAATGTATCCACGTCTATTATATTTTATAATGGATTTCCGCAAGGTTACGCCTGAATCAATGAACTAACTTAATCGAGGTTTTTTTTTTTGTTTTTTGGGCGATCTCGTTTATATTAAATCAGAAGGCCAATTCTCTTACTTAAAAGACTTTCACATTAAAGTTGCCATCTGTCAAACTTTTCAAAAATCTTGGTACATAGATTGTATTTTTGACAGATTGCGAATGAGATGCGAATGCGAACGTTCTTAAAAATTACAGCAATAGCCGCTTAAGTGACAGTATCAATCGACCCAACTGCAGACATTTATTCTCTTCATAATACGAAAAATTTTCATTACATAACAATTTGTGCCGAATAATGAAATAAGTAATTTCCATTGGCATACATTACTTTCAGGTCTGTAATCTTTCCGGAAGGCACCGAAATAGCTACAGACTGATGTATTTTTGAATATAAAATCTAAAACTTTGCAATAACTAATGCCCGGACTTCCAATTAAGTTCATCGCTATGCAAGCCTTCCAAACTTAGTCGTTTAGCCTAGACTAGCGATGCAAAAAATGCTATCTGGTTTGAAATAAATGGTGTGTGTTTGTGACTTTTCTGTTTAGAGTTTTTGGTTGGGTTTGCCGAAAATTGAGTTTTAATGCCTTCGTTTTAAATTTTTTACTCAAAGCAGCTTTATTAATTAGTTTTCAAGCTAATTAGCTCTATTGAATTTCCAAAATTAGTTTAATCAAGAAGATTAATTAAAAATCCAGGCGCAAAGCTCTTTGCGTTACCTACCTATTACGTTTTCTAGATTTTATTGTTTTCTTTTAACGAAGTTATTTCTTTACAATCAATAAAAATGGTAAGCCTGCTAGTAGTAGTAAATTAACTGACTGGGGAAGCAAACCCCTTTGTCTTTGAAAAAGAAAACTGGTGAATAATTGAACGTATCTTTCAATCGACTGTTAGTAGGTATGGCTTATTTGGTTTTAGTACCTATAAAAGGTAGATTAAAAATCTTCTCTGCATGAAATGAATCTATCTTTGACAAGAAAGAACTGCCAATCTATTTTGTAAAAATCTCACTGAAAACTGACATGCAGAGAGTTTGAAGTGACCTGTCAATAGTGTCAATCCCAAGCATTAGATGGACTGACAGCTCACTTCAACTCAGTTTCTACGATAAGATTTTACAGAATAAATCGCCTGTTAATGTATTGGTTAAAATTAAATGACGAATGGCCGATTTCTATTTTTACGGACAGCTACTGGTTATTTTTACCAATAATGAAGCAAATAACTTTACATAGTAGACATAAATATATGGAAGTATCACATGTAAAATTTGCTTACGAATATTTGTAATTACCAAGTTTGACAATAAAAAATGTTACCATTGGTAAGAAAAACTATTCGTTTTAAGGGTTCCGTAGTCAATAAGGAACCCTAACAGTTTCGCCATGTTCTTCTGTCTGTCTGTCCGCAGCTTAGCTCAGAGATTGTTAGTACTAGAAAGCTGTAATTTGGCATGAGTATACATATTAATCACGCCGACAAAATGGTAATACAAGATTATGAAAAAAAAAAATTTTTTAGTTTACCTCCCCTACACGTAAAGTGGGGATGTTTTTTTTTTTCTCGTCTATCCCAAGGTAGCCCCGTGATCATTGGAAACATCGTTCAAAAATATTGTGTGTTTGTGAAAAGCATTTTCGGATTGAGGGATCCGTTTGCGAAATATTAAGGTTTAAAGTGCTCATTTTTGTTAGAGTCAAGTGCCCCCCCGCGCCAGCTAAATGATTTGTTCTGGATATGTGGAAAAAATGACAATAGTAGTATATATAACGAAATTAAAAGGAAAACCATCACAGCTAAGTAGGCTATATAAGTTAATGAGTAATAATCGACCAACTTACATTTGCGGTTGCAAAAACATGTTCTCCCATACATTCCGTATGAGAGAACATGTTTTTCAACTACAAAGTTTAGTTTGTTTTTGGTGTAAATTCATACCATCTACGGAACTCTTTATTGCCCGTGGTTCGACACGCACTTGTCCGTTTTTTTTTTTTTTTGTTTATAGAAACCGAGCATAGGTAACTATGTCCAATCTTTGAACAGATGGAATCCAAGCGTAGGCAGTGGTTACTATGTCGAGACCTTTTGGCGCCACCTCCGACAGTCGGCGTAATTTAGTTCACCAGTGGTTCAATAGAGCGGAATTCGGTCTCACGGAACTTGTCGGTCAATGACGTCGAATATTGTCGGTTAAGTTTATACGAAAACTGTTGCTTTGATTTATGGTTCAGTACTCATTCGCAGTTTCGGCCAGTCAAATGCGGGTTGTTCGCACTCCGAGAAGTTTTCAAGTCTTTTTAGAAACATTGCGACATTTACCGAATTCGTACTTTGCGAATGTGTCAAATATATAAATAATTGCTACAAGAATATTTTTGCACCCGTAATGGCATTGAGAGGGGGTCGTAGTTGGTAAACAATTTTTTTTAAACTGTCAAGGAAATTGTATTAAAACAACAATATGGCGGTGTTACTTCCTTCTACAACTATTAATAACTAGTTGCGCCCACCTGTGAAAAATTTCATCTAAATCCCTTCAGCCGTTTTAGCGTGAAATCGTAAGAAACAAACAAAGTCACTTTTGCATTTATAATATTAGTTAAGGTACTTACAAACAGTATCTTATATCCTAAGCCAGGTCATAGTCTACCCATGTGCCAAATTTAATCCAAATCCGTTCAACCGTTTCAGCGTGAAAGCGTGACAAACAAATAAACAAACTCGAATTTAAAATATTAAGTATTCTTAGACATTATGTGATGTTCTGGTAATGAATTTGAAGTTCAAATTCTTGACTCCTTTTTTTTTGGGTGGGAAATTATCCAATAACTTCTCCCGCTCTGGGTGGAGCGAGAGGGAGTGTCAGACTTTTACTGCCTAATATCCACCCGTGTTCCTTCGGTTGCGCTGTTGCCGGGGGCCACGATCTCTCTATCGGTTTTCTTCGCACCCCCGGCAGGCATCCCTAACGGAACCCGTCAATTCTGCTGACATCTCTTTGAGGCGCGCGTGGAACACAACGCGCCGTCGACCCGGGCCTAGTCCTTATCGGACGGCGAGCTACCCATTACTCACCGTCCGCAAGCCCGTGCCTACGGTGGCCGGAAATCGGCCTACGATTCCTGACGCCCAGGGCGTTTCCTCCTGCGGCGGTTAGGGACGTGAAGACGCGAAATTTACATCTCCCTCACGCGTTCCGCGTCTTTTTTCGCGAGCATTACCGCTTCGCAGAAGGAGGTGACGGCCTCCCATTTCCTCTCGCTCTGTACCTTGGCCTGAACCAGGGCCGGACGTAAGAGATCACCGTCGCCGATCGTCTCCACGAGGACACGGCGATGCTGAACCGTTTTAGCGTGAAAACGTGACAAACAAATAAATAAAATCGAATTTAAAATATTAAGTTATGGCTGTCGTAATAAACCGCTTTTTTGTTTTTCTTTGACATTATGTAATGCTCTGGTGATGAATTTGAAGTTTAAATTCTTGACTCCTAAACATCCAAACAGTGAAGAAAAGACACTTTTACTAGAAACGTTTTAACACGCAATTTTCAAGGCTTTTAGTACTTCAAGTTTTTGTGCGTACATTTCCGAGTGACAAACTCACAACCTCGAGCATGTATTAGGCTCATGTAACACAAAGTTCTAGGTGGAGCTGACCACCACGCCCCCTACACCGAATTACTGAAGACTGTAAACAGCAAACACATAAAATCAGAAAGTCGATAATGAAAACGACTTTGTTCCTTTTATTTCTATCTCTTTCGTTTTATTGGACATTAAGGGTCGTACATCGAGTTTGGCCCTTATCTGTCTGCTAGAGATTTATTTAGGAACCACCCCCTCTAATTTTACAGGCTTTTTAGGAGAAAAGAAAATTACTGTTGAAAGCGGGATTTTTAAAAGTTAATCTTAGCTGTCTTCTGTCCAAAATAATTTGCTTTGAAGCTAAAGGGATTCTGTGAGAGATATTTATTTCTCTTTATTTTTACACTGATTTAGAAGGACAATTAATAGCTAAATAGGATTAAGGTTTAAAAGTATATTACAACATAAGGTGACACACAGTGCGAAGGGGAAAAAGAAACCGAGGAATGATGACGTCACAAACATGTAGGACTACGGGCGCGTACCCACTATGTCGTGACGACAGATTATCGTGTCGTTTAAAGCGTCGTGGCTTGTATATTCAAATAGAGGTGTTCTCATATAAGACGACACGATTAACTGTCGTCCACGACTTTTTTGCGGTGACGACAGTTTGCCAAATAATGGGAACGACTAGCATGACAGTCGTAAAACGACAAAAAAAAAACGTCACGACGGCATACTCGGCTCGCTTCGTGCGTGTCACTACTAGTCGGACTCTTATTGCGAAATGTTGCCACGGGAACAGCTAGATACGACAGTTGTTCAACGATAAAATATTTCGATGATACAATGACGATAAACAGTCAATATAATGGGAGCAGCTAGAGAAGATAGTTGTCCAAAGATAAATTAATCATCACGACATAGTGGGGATGCGCCCTAACGTCGAGAAGAGGGACCATAGAAAGAGCTACTGACACAAGTAGCTACTTTTTAGAAAAGTCATGTTGTGTGACTGTGTGAATTTCCACATATAAAGACATCAAGTTGCAGTGTTAAATTCAAGTCATGCACTAATCTCTCTTTTCTAAATTTACGAACTCCGTACGTCCGTGCAAAGTCGTATTTGAAGGCTAGAAGCGGCATTAGGCAACATAGAAACTATGTACCATTGGCGTTCCATTGTTCTCCACCGAGCCAGAGACCGCACCTTATGGGACAGTCGATGACCTACGCTATTGAGGGGCCCACGGTGTGGGGCTCACAGCCCCAGGCTTTGCAATAACCCGATTGTATGCGTTCGTAATAGCTTTAGGCGCTCATGCTGTTTATTCGTACGGTGTTTCATTGTTATAGCTTGTAAATGTTGCCTACTGAATTTGGGGTTTCCTATTAGGAGTTTTACACACGAAAGGCAACGGTGTGGCGCACCACGCCTTTATTTGACATGCCTACAGTTTGGTGTAAAGCTGCGTTTTTATTTAGCGTTCTGAACAGTTCTGAGCGAGCAAGAGTTTGTCGCGCGGTAAATGAAAACATTTGAGCGAGCGAACATGTTTGTTCAGTGATGATCGGTTGGGCTCAGCGAACGAATGCTTACTTGGTCATTCTTTCAGTGAAAACAACGTCACAGTGAGCGAACAGTTCAGTAATCGCAGGACATGTAGTCCTAGTACGAACGCTTGAAGTAACGCAATGTAAATTCGAACGTTTTTGTAATTGAAAATAGTCGTTTCGCACATAATATTAGTTTAGTTTTAAGACATATATTGACGTGTATTGCCTAGTCAGGGAGAGCAGTGGTGGCCCAGTGGTACAGCCGCGACTTACGAGTTGTGGATCGTAGGTTCGAACCCAAACAGGCACTTTACTTAGTGTAAATTATTTCATCACCCTGCTCTCAAAACGGTGACGGAAAACGTGAAGAAATCGGCACGCCCTAGAACCAAAAATTGGAAAACATGTGACATTTACCAACCCGCACTGGGCCCGCATGGTGGATTACGACCCACTCCCTCTCACAGAAAGGAGGCCTATACTCCAGCAGTGGGAACATTTATAGGCGTATCATTATATTGCCTAGTCCTAAAATACGTAAACCGAATATCTTGGAGAATAAGAGACAACCTACCCTTCTATCCCTGTCTAACACATCAGGTAGACAAGATTTAATGCCCGTAAACCGGCTCTTTTTGTCGGCTCTAATATGTAGGACCTACGATCGGAATAAAACTTTTTGCTGAATATTTTCGGCCGGTATTTTAGACAGTCTTGATCGAGTTTCAAAGACTCTTGGGAAGCCGTCAACTCTTTTTATACATTAAAGAGTTTTAGCCCTGGGATAGAAGACAGATGTTGTGCGTCCCGAACATTTTTTGTTTGACCTTCATAAATAATACGCAAATGGGGTAGTAATATTCGAAAAGAAAAATACCAAAATAAATTATCAGAAAATGGTTACCCCGTATTTTGTCAAGGTAAATTCAAAAGTCCCCATATACATTGAAAATATTCATCTGGAACCCGTGCTATGGCAAATACATTGACATGATAGAACGTCCGTGCAGGCAAACTCTTTGCAGTAGGATAGCAAAAAAATGCACGAACAGTTCACTAGGAGGTGAATTGTTCATGCATTTTTTAAACTAGTCACTAGTAAGTGACTTTAAGGTTTTGCTTATTAATGGTAATCTGTGACCAACGCTGTGGGCTCTTTTTTTATTGTAATATTCCATAACGTAGCTGTTTGTTGATCCATTTTAATAAAAAAATATAGAAATGCTTGTGACAGAACGATTCCAATAAACCAGCAAATCAAATAAGGTTGCTATGTACGTTCATTATCTGCAAAGTTGATTTCTAGTAATTGTGCCAATCAAAGGTGAATTAAACTAATCCCAAGAAGTCACCTAACGTATGGTGGTTCCAAAGAAAGTAGAATTTCTGCGAATATCGCAAAAATACTTTCAAGAACAGACTTAACTTAAATTCAATTTAACTTTATTGTAATCCATAATGTACACATATACGTAATAATAAGTAAATAGAAATAATTATGAACCCTGACGGGCTCAGCAAAATTTTAAACAAGTAAGAAAGCTTATTAATATTTATGTTTAAATTATCCCCTATCAATTATTTTTTTTAACTGTTATATTAGTAAATATATTTATGTTATCATTATCATTAATTTATTCTCTGAATATAATATGTGTAGGTTAATTATTATTTTTGTATTTATTTTTATATTATTATTGCTTATTTAATTAATTAATCGCTTAAATAGTTTGTTTTACTATTAGTGTATTTAATATAGTTATATATTTACTTAAAACGTTCATATATTTTAAGTCATTTATTTTTATTGTTTTACTAATCTGGTAATTAGTTATTATTGTTATTGAATTTATCCGTTTAATAATCATCTATTGTGAAATAACTGTTATTTATTAGGAATTGTTTTAATTTAATAAAAAATATTGGTTTTGTTTTCTTGATTTATGTTTTCCGGTAATTTATTAATTATATATTTTCATTGATATACTCGTAGCATATGGACTAGAGGTGTTCAGTGTAATCCATTTATCAACTTGAAACTTCATTGAGCTTATACCTCAATCAATACATAAGTGCCCACTTCTATTTCGTCGAACTTAGTAGTACTCAGAAATACGACTTAAAGACAATGAAAAGAAAACAGAATAGTGCCCGTTTTTCTGAAGAATAAACGCGTTAGCTTGAACACGCGATATAAAAATAAATTTGAACGATTTTTGTATCGTAAATACATCTATCCTATAGTATTTTGGTTTAATTTTTGTTTTGAAAAACACACTTTGTAATACCCAAAGATATGAATAAAGTCTTGAAACTTCGTAAATAAATATTATCATGCGAAACGAGTATTTTCAATTTTAAAATCGTTCGAGCTTACCTACGTTACATTTATTCCGCGCGTTCTTGCTAGGCCCCCATACATTAAATCGCTGCCAGTGGTCCGTAAATCCGCGGTCAAATCTAACGATAGAGGTAACGATGTGAGTGATAAAAATGACAACCGACAATCATGTTACTTGACATGAGACATGATAACAAATTAAATCAAGCTGTCAAAAACAGAAGCAGGACTTGTATTTCTATTTTCTTAATGTCCCTCGGGAATCATCGAATTTCCGAATACAAACGAATGCTTATTTCCATGTCCATAAATTATTAGATTTATCATGTATAATAATTTGAATTCAGAACTAAGTACTTTATTGTTGTTTTATTTTGATTTCCGTGTGATATAGAGCTGCGAAACTATTTTCGTGCCTGCGAATTTAAGAGATTTTTTTCCATTTTTTAAATAAATTACATTAATTTAAAAGAGTATTAACAACTCTATATACTTCCAAGTCGGTTGCGAGCGTCCGGTCAGGACCAAGTGATATTTTGGGTGACAGTTAATCGATAAATAAATCAAACATTTGACTAGAAATAAATACAGCCAATCGATTTATTCGCTAAAAATCTTACCATAAAAACCTAGGTAAAGTGAGCTTAAAGTATCAATAGTGTCAAATTCAAAATCAGAAGTCATTTCTTCAAACTAGACTGAGAATCAGTACTTTTTGAACGTCAAAATTACATAAGATTGTCTTCCAAAACGCCCGCCCTTCAATCTCTAGCATCAGATGGAATGACAACTCCCTTACCTACCTAAGTAGTCAAGGGGATTTTTTAAAAAGAAAATACTGTTTTCAAGTCTTCCTTATTTTCAAGTTTGACCATTGACCCTAGAAAAAGATAATATTCAAAACTCGTATAGAGGTAGGAGGAACAGGGTGTAAAGTTCACCCATAGAAAAGGGAGGATCCTCCAACCAGATGGGTGTCGTGTCTGTTGGGCAGCTGCCCGACGATTGCTGTCGGGACGTTGTATATATATCAGTCGCACGGTTAACTCTGCTTGTGTAATGCTTAGTTTGCATGTGGCGATGTAGATGTCGCCACAGTCGTCTAAAAATTAAAACAAAATCACAATTTACCTAAAATAAGGGTCTAAAATCCGTCAGTTCATGTAATCCTAGAGTCATAGACTGTGTTTTAACGAACCACGACCGCCGCCGGGCGACTGCTAATGAGCCACCGACCATTTTCTATTAAGCAGAGCGGACGCTGGCAATTAGGAAAACGCTTAGATGAGGAAGTAGAAAGTATCAGGTTACCTATGACGGTGCCTAAGTTTTTTGTTTTGGACAGTAATGAAGATGGAGAAGTAAATTTGTATGTTGTTTAACGTGGGGATTTTTACAGAAAAATCGGTCTAAAATACAGACGAAAAATATTAATTGTTATACAAATTGAGATCCTACATCAATTTGCCTAATTCTAGCCATTTCACACAACTGTCAAAGTGTCAAAGAATGATAATCGTGATTTGAATATACGCACAATTTAAGATAACCAATTTGCTTAACCTTAAATCTCTCTGATATTACATTTTATTATTGCGTAGTGTTGTGTAATTTTTTCCAGAACAAAAATGTTCTATGGATTATTTACGTGGCGTTTCAAGGCTTTCTGGATTCTGAAAGCTTAACTTGTTAAACGTGATTTGCTTACAAAGCTGATCAGAGACTACCATCCTTTCAAAAATCGATAATCTAAAAGTTCACATCGATAAACATACTAAGTTAAGGCTGTGTTATAAGAATACAAAAAAGATTACCAATAACATATATCTAATGGTTTTGCTGACAGGTCAAGGGAAAAAATACAGGCGTACTCATACATGCAATAAAAATAGGTCAGCGAATAAATTTTGTGACATAAAAAATAAAGATTGACAAGGCCGGCCATAGTTTCGCGAGTCCGGGTTCTTCTGTATTACAAAACAATAAACACAGAAAACCCAGTTATTCCGTTTCGTCTAAAATTTACAAATATTTCTATAAGATTTTGAAAAACATAAACATATTCTAGCTAAAGTAAGATAAGAATATAATTAGGTAAGAAGAAAAAATCTAAAAGTAAGGTACACAAGTTCAATGTTAGCTTGTATTAAATTAAGTTTAGTTTTGTCATGCAATGTACTACCATCTACATGTATTTCTTAGCTTTAAACTTATTTATTTGTTAGTAATGTTAGTTTTGTACTGAAACAAGGTTAGTGTTGTTAGTGTAAGGGCCGCCTTTTACGGTGAAAGCCTGTTCCAAACCGTTCTAGGTGACCCTATTATTTGCCGTTCTGGGCCATAAGTTTCCGGCTATTTATACTATGTCGTTACTCCATCTTTTAAATAAAAATAAAAAATAAATGTCATTTACTCAAACTAGGCTGAGAATCAAATTACATAATACAGCCCCCCAAAACGCCCACCCTTCACCACTTCCTAGTGCCTTTAGCTGGGAAGAAGTGGCGCAACAAACTCCCCAGCAGCACAGCTTCAAGTAAAAAAAAAAACTATCCAATAGAATGGTCTACCATTCCTTCTTTTTTACATTGGATACCAATTTGTAACTATTTGTGACCATCTTTTAACCATAGCTCTCTGAATATGACCTGATCATTTCCATTTCAGTGTCAGGACCTATTTGACCGCATCTCTCGCCTTTATTTTTTTCCTTATCAGTGAACTATCAGCTTGATGTTCATGTAACTCCGTTGTATTCCTCTTTGACAGCTTCTTATTTATTTTTTAAGTGTTTGGTTAAGAACTAGGTACATAGTCACTATCAATTAATCAATCAAATCTGCCTTTCGCCGTCCAATGCTGGACATAGCACCCCCAAATTTAGCAACACGGTCATACCATAACATTGGTTTCGTGGCTATGCTATACCGCATTGTGCCGCATTGTAAGTTGTGAACCTTCTTCATCTCTTTTTTTATGGAAAACATACGTACACATGTCGTATAAACTTCATTATGATTCAGAACATGTTCCATGTCCTTTCTAGCGGTCACAATGAGGCAAATCTTCAGACATTTTCTTTGTAAATCTTTTGGTTAATTGGCAAAACGTGGCTCTTGGCGTTTACTTTAAAAGGAGAAAAATCTGAAGACACATGTGAATAAATGACTAATTATAGCCATATAGGGGTGGGGATTGATAGTGTCCTTGACAAGCAGCGTTATAGTATCATCTCCTTTATTACATTTAAATTCTTAAAAATTATATTTTAAATATTGTTTAAATAAAAAAAAAAAACATAAAATAACTTCCTAAAATAAAAATAAAAATAATAACCAACCGGTATTGGGAACAGCGTACAAGTTACAGTGGTCGGGGGTCTAATATTATTATTATTAGCAGTTTTTTGCTTCGGTAAGCTGGGAAACGACTTTGTTCCAGTAATTTATTAGCAACGGATTTTGGGGTAATGATAGTGACCACTGTGTTTATTGAAAACAAGTTGGTAGGTATTTATGGCTTCATCACTCCCAGTTAACTAAACAGACTGATTTTTTCATATTATTTTTTCAATTTATTCATTAGTCTACAGTGTCTGAGTATTGTGAAAACCAGAATTAATGTGCCTAGCCTTTTCCCAACTATGTTGGGGTCGGCTTCCTGTCTAACCGGATTCAGCTGAATACCAGTATTTTACATGAATCAACTGCCTATCGGACCTCCAAGACCCAATTACTGGGTAATATAATACCTTTGGTAAGACTAGTTGTCAGACTATCGGGATTCTGATGACCTGTAACGACTGTCAAAGATTCACTAATGACCGCCGGGACCAACGGTTTAACGTGCTTTCCGAGGTATGGAGGGGTCTCGGTACGTAAAGATGGTCACCCATCCAAGGACCAATCCCGGAAAATCATAGCTTAACCTGATGGATCAACCTGTGCGACTGTAATTAATTGAATATTGCAAAAAGCATAACATAGTATTTCCAAACACCTCTTAGAAATGTAATATTTCCTTATTGAATTTCATATTCTTTTCAATCCGCCCACAACAGCTTTGTAGATTATAGTTATTTAACTCTTATAGAACGTTTCTAAGGGTTATCACACTTAATAAGTCTCATTGTTATATCTATTGTGAGCCTGGATCCAAGAGAGTGACGTAATTCATTCTAATCTTCAAAGCTTTCTTTTGTCTGGCGAAATCTTTTGTTTGACTTTTTCTTGGCGTAGTGATTAAAAGACAAAAGTAATGTGGATAGAGTGACACAGTAAATTGTTTTTGTAGAACGGTGGTAGGATATTTATTAAAACATGGGTTAATGAATGAGGAAGACAGATTTAGTTCAGAAAAATAAATATCACTGATATATAATTCGTTAATTAAACTTGAATAGTATGTAGGTGCCAAGACCACTGGTTAATAGAATTTGTTTGAAAAGAATCTTATTTTTCGGTAAAATTTTGAAGAACATTATTACCTACCCTATAAATAAAATAAAAAAAACCAGTGAGCCCTATAGTAGTCCCTTATGATGTGTAACATCTGATATCTTGGCTAACAGTACCAACCTCTCGGAAAATAAGTTGGTACCGTTTCTGACAGCCCACTCTAGCACCGCGCGCGCTCATTGGTCAAATCAAATAGCGCGCGCTTCCCCGACTTTCTGTTACACACTTCCGTCCTTTTTCACGAAATCACTCCCACAGATTGCAGGAAAGCGAGAGAAAAGATATTACACGTCACAAGATCAGTCTGTCAGTCCCTTTTTCCACTCAATACCGGACCAATCCTGCCTATAGGCGTCAAGCTCGTCCCGTCATCTACAACTGGATGTTTGACGTTTTCAGGGACCCATGTTGAGGTGGTCTTAGTCCACAATGCATCTGACAGGCAAATGTGTCCGGCCTAGTCCCACTTGACCTTTTCTGGTTTTGGGGACCACTATGCGAGAGCTAATCTAGCCATCTTAACTAAGTCTGTCGCCATAACAATAATATTAACAGCATGGCAGTAACAGGTAACTTCGGGTAAGATAGCCAGTTCCTTTGTATTTGAGGATTCTGGGTGAAGCTCCCTTCCTCCTCCGCCCTGATCATCACTTACGATCAGGTGAAGAACTTCCCCGTTGTGGTAAAAAAAAGTAATTTTTCGGGATTGATAAAATAGTATAGTACGTATAATAAAACTGTAACATCACAAGTACCTATTTGGAACTAAACAAGTACTTATCCACGTCAAGGTTATGTAAACTTGATAAATGAACGGGAATTTGTAACGTGATATTTTTAGTATGAAGCTTATCGAAACTTTTAGACGCTGCGTAGATCCAACCATTTTAGCACTGTTGAAACTGAAGATGATATGCCTTAATTACCGCTACTAATCTGTTTTAGTCTTTTTTAACACAGGTACGGTTTGAGCATAATAATATGTACCTTGTGGTGACAAAAAATAACAAATTTGTTACTTCAGAGGGTGCATTCTGAGACTTGGAAACGTCGCAAATAGCTGTCAAATATTTCGCTGTATTGATTAATTTGTCAATTCTACATGAAATTATGAAATATCACATATAGCGCATTAAAAATAAATTGAGTGTGAAATTAAACAATTCACTATCGTATCACTGCGGAATTATTTATTTAAAGATTTTTTTAAACCGTTGAAAGTTTCCAATCAAATAATTACAACAGCGATATAATTTGACAGCTGTTTGCGACACTCCCAACTGACAAAAATTTATAATATTTAAGTTCACGTCTACCGTCAAAACACCTAAAGGAGAACACAAAACAGTACGCATAAAACAAAATACATTATGAACACAAAAATAAAGCAATTACGACAATCACGAATGGTATTGAATAAAATTACCTGAAATAACTGTGTTTTGCGTCGCCGACGGCGCATTTGTCACGGCAAGCAGAAAGAAAGCGATCAGTGTCCTTTGTACGCACACTTCACTGTACATTTTGTTATATTTTCTAGCTAATAATAACACTAACATTAATAATAATTTACATTCGGACTATGGATATTTTTTTCTAAAATATTATTACTATCAATTCGTTCAGTTGCATTCGATGGCGCCGTGATCTGTAACAAGAATAAAATTGGGTTAGTTTTAAGTTTTCAGAAGCTTAGTGACACAAATAAATCCCTCAAGTCGAGAAAGTCACTTTCTGTAATTTTTACTGTCAGTCTGTCAGTGTCACATTCTTAATTCGGTCTGACATGCTGCGATATTCAATGGAACTGGTATAGTGATTTAAAAATTCATAATAGTATTAACTTTGAAGAAGACTGTGACTAAAAAAATCCTATAGATAAAAACCATATCACTATTAATGACTAAAAGCGTTCGAAATCATTTCAAAACTATATGAACACAAATAATTAATAACGTATTTGTTGTACAGAGAATACCGCTAGATGGCGTGTCTGTCACTTAAGGCCTAATCTACCTTCGGAACAGACACATTGGGTGCCTCCGTGCCCCCTGACACACGATTAATTATTTGTGCGTATGTTTTTGGGCGCTACATTTTGTATTAGGCGTGAAATTTGATATTCAGGCTTGCCTCGTTAGGTTTGGAATCAAGACATTGAGGGAATTGCTGGGGTAATTTAAGGAATTTTGCGTTTAGCAATAACAGTATTTTTCACTTGTTGATAGAAAATCGATCTACATAATCATGTCTGTAATCCCCGAAGGGTTAGGCAGATATAGTAACACTCACAATTTGCCAGTTATTTTTAAGTCCCATGTAATAAAGGGCGAGGCTATCGCCATCAACCGGGCTCAAATTCAGACTCCGGGCTGCTACTGAGAAATTTCTCATGGAAAAACCTAATAACACTTTGTCCGACCTGCGAATCAAACCAAGGACCGCATTCATGGTTAGCAGTAGTGGTTACGACCACTAAACCAACGAGGCAGTCGAAATCGAACTGTCTTTGAGATTTCTGACATTCACAGTCTCTGGATTTATATTTTTTTTATTTCCTAAACCGTGAACTAAGAAAGCGAGTTGTTACAACCTGGAACAACTCGCTTTCTTAGTTATCCTGTCATGAAGAAGTGTCGTATGTCGAAGCGGTAGAAAAGACACGAGATTTCATTTATGACGGTTGAGAGGGAAGCCGGAAGTCCGACAGACTGGCAACTGAGCTAACCTTAAAATGTCGGTATTACTGAGTTATTCAGTTGTAGAGAGTTAACGGATCAAATCTAAAGGAGATCATTAATGTAATTAATGTGAACTAGATTTTATAAATAATGAGGATTTATTTAAAATCTCAGGTGTTCGTTTCTCTTTCGCTAATTATTCTTCAACGGAAATTGATTGGTACGATTATAAAGTGGAAATCATAACCCTCCTTTTTGGTTCGTCGTAGTCGGGTAATGAAGACCATAAAATCGGAAATATGAAGTATATGGAGGGATTTATAGTGCGGTAACTCCTCGAGCAACTGCGACGTAATGAAAATGAAATTGGTACCGATGACGTAATAGAGATTTCTGGACTGACATGGTCACAAGATATTTAATTCCAAAAAAGTCACAAAAAGGCTGAGCTATACCCCAGTTTTATAATAATCACCCACTTCAAACCAGCTACAAGTTATTCAATTCAATTTCATCAACGAAAAGCAATATAATTCAGAACTTTACGACCAGATTTATGACAACCCAATCATACTTGCAGCCTTGTTACAGAACTGGCAAGCATGTCCATAAGTTCTAAGCTAGCTCTAAATTATCCCGCGGACGTATTACTGAATTCCCTTGAATAGTTCTCGCGTGTTTCTCGAACGTTACGTATAGTAATAAAACTAGTTCGAGTAACTTGGCGAAGCTTTTAGGACCGCATCAGAAACATTAGAGATAAATGAAATTGGATATTTCGCCGAAAAGACTGTTGTAGGTAGATAGATGTTTTTGGTTACAATCCGTTAGAATGGTTGATTATTGAAATCAGAACAATGTTTTCCATGTTAGTCTGTATGCATATATTATAAATTATAGTCACTTTTAGTGTCTACTGTGTGACCGCGTTGTTCTTCTAAACTGTCTGTTTGTCTGTCAAGCCTTTTCTCAACTATGTTGGGGTCGACTTCCAGTCTTCATGGATGCAGCTGAATACCAGTATTTTACATGGAGCGACTGCCTATCTGACCTCCACAACCCAGTTACTAGGTAACATGATAATAATAATATGTTCTTTTAAACTATGCAATAGTGCGTATATATGATGAGGTTTTCACCATCATCTAGATAATTTTATTTCGAAAGGTTTTATGTGTAAAATACATTTGGTAATATTAAACGTTAAATACATCTCAGTGTTTTGTAACCTTGCGAACCAGGGGCGCGTCAGTAGTTATAATATAAATAGTAATTTTACGGGGCTGTTGTTTCTTAAAAAACAATGTAGGTATGGCGGCAGAGAAATGTCCAATTATAACATGACTTTGTTTAGTAAAAATGCTCAATTAGAATCTGAGATAATTAACATAAGATTTTTTTTTTAAATTATTATAATAATGATTCAATAAATATTTTTAAATAACATATCTTGAATAAATCTTTCTATAAATTCAGATATAACTATTTTTTTATGATTCAACATTATTTTTTAAATAATATATCTTGAATAATTTTTTCAATTAATTCAGATATAATTAAGTTTTATGATTTTTTTAATAATGAACATAAAGTTGCTGCTGTTGTTTCTACCTATATTTTTCTAATGATATATTTTTAATAATTTTTTCTTTGTTCCTCTTAAACAGAGCACCTGCCATCCAATCTCTTCACCACCCTTGGTTGACTGGTAGAGAATGCCTAAGGCATTAAGTCCGCCTTTGTACCGTTTGAGTGTGAAAAGTTTAAATAAGTAAATAAATAAAGTATAGCCAAAATAGGACAAAATAAATATTACTTAGGTCATTAGCATAATAATACCATAAGAAATAAAGATAATGGTGAAAAATACAAATAAAGTAATGAAATAGGTGCCTATAGCATGTAAAGTCTGATAAGCCATGGAGTAAATAAATGGATGCGATTATTTTCAAGGGCGTTTGTCGCCGTCGCTGTCGTTGGGCCTATTAAAAAGTTCCGAGGTATCAGGTTTCTCATAAACATAAATAACATCACGCCTTGTTTCCCCGAAGGGTTGGGCAGAGGTGTCCCTGTAGCAGGCACACCCACATTTCGCCAGTTATGTTTAAGTCCCATGTAATAGGGGGCGAGCCTATTGCCATCAACCGGGCACAAATCCAGACTCCGAGCTGCTACCGAGAAATTTCAGATAGAAAAACCCAATAACATTTTGCTCGACCCGGGAATCGAACCCAGGACCTCATACTTAGCAGTGGCGCTTGCGACCACTAGACCAACGAGGCATAAATTGTGTCTCATTCGAGAATGCTTGATAAAGGTTTATTTATCAGATGTTAATAATGACTAAAAGGTTAGACATCTCTTGGATTAAAACGTTTAATATAATATCTTATAGTTATTGATGCAACTGTTGTATAATAAGGGGTATTACCGAGTGTGACAATAGTATCACATGAGTGTTTTAATACCTAATTATGTACAGTTGCATACAAGACTTTATCTACACCCATGATATGAATCCTCTATAAAAGATTCTCGCAAGGTCACGCCTGAATCAATTAACTATCTTAAACTACTATTATTATGAAGATATAACATTTTTTGTTAGTTTGTAAGAGGTAATTCTCTGGAAGAAATAATCCGATCTGCAGGAGAACCAAGGTAACCGACATAGCCCGAAGAATTGCTAACTTAAGTAGCAGTGGGCACGGCACATTGCTCACAGAACAGATGGCCATGGGGCCGAAAGGTTCTGGACTAGCGAACGTCTACCGGAAGACGTAGCGTTGGAAGGCCTCCCACAAGGTAGACCAAAGAGCTTGTGAAGGCTGCAGGAACCCGCTGGATGCGGGAAGTACAGAACCGGTCGAAGTGGCGGTGCTTGGGGGAAACCTATGTCCAGCAGTGAACATCTATCGGCTGAAATGATGATGATGGTGACGACTTATTCGATTAAAAAAAATCTGTCACTATTTTAATAGCGCTGTACTTAACTAGTGTAGTGTAGTTCAGCTTTTATTTTAATTTTACTTTGTTTTTTTTTTATTATTGTTTTTTTTTTTAAATTTATGTTTCTATGAGTGTGTTTTCAATTTGTGATCTGTGCGAGTATCAATAAATAAGTTTGCTTTCTTTTTTTCTTTATTTTTATCAGTGAAAGAATTAAGAAAAAGGCGAGTGCTTTAAGATTTTTGTTTTACGGTATTACAGATGACATACACGCGGACGGAAGTCGCGGGCTGAAGCTAGTTAATAACCACTCACCAACTTTAGCACAATTTAATGCTTGCAACTTCTTAAATGAAAAAACTACCTCTATTATTTTAGTACCGAGAAAACTTCTGAAAAGTAGGGCACTGTTTATTTTGACGTGACGGCGGAAAGTTAAAGAATATACAAAACTGTCACCCGTCTCACACATAAGGGAGCTAAATAAATATTCATTTTATTCGGAGTGTTGACTCCAGACGTCTTGTGGCGCTTGGGAGTTCTATAATAATGTATAAGTGAATATTTAGGTATTTAATGTATGGGTCTTTATTAAGTTCCAGTTTAAATATCAAATCACAAAGGTTTGTGGAAATAAGGGTAAATATTAAAACGCGGGATTTTGAAATCATGTCTTTAACTTCTTCTGTTTGTAATTTCGATACGGATTTTACACAATTACGCAGGATTTTTCCAAAACTACTTCAGCCACCAGCTCTTGCAACCTGAATTTATATAGTCCAAAACCTATGTGAGAGAAAAAAAAATAAAAGTTTCTTGGAAAACAGAAGACATAATAATAATAAAAAAGTTGGCGGTCGGGGGACCCCCGTTAGGAACGAAGTTCTTTCTCACGTATGATTTAAAACAAAAACAAAAATTTTGCAGCCGTCATCTCTCATTTACATCATGACCTCATATCGGTTTTAGCACCCTCGAAAACTATGAAAACGACACCCATGACGAAAAATTTTTAAATTTCCGCGGCCATCATGTTGGATTTACATTTTGACCTTACTATCGGTTTAAGCACCCTCGAAAACTATGAAACCTTGACCCAGGACGAAAAATTTGTAAATTTTCGTAGCTGCCATCTTATATTTTCATTTTGATCAAATTCACACTTTCTCTATCTCTCCCTCTCCAGCGTGCAGTGTACTCGAGCCGATGTGTACAATTTTATCCCACGACACTATAATCACTTTACTCTTTTCTTTTGTTTTTCTACCGGCGTTCCTCTTTTCTCTTTATTTCTCTTTGAATTAGAAGAAGACAGTCGCAAGTGTTAACACTTTTTAGCGAGATGATTTCTAAAAGTTTACAAGCCGCGTTAAATAAATTCGTTTAAAAAAAAAGGTACCTTGAACAAACACTATGAGATAAAAAAACGATATAAGCCTTAGTTGACAGTTTGACATTACCTTCTCGATTATCCTTAAAGAAAAATACTCACGTAAAAATAAGACTAATAAACATACTAGATATAATTATTATTTTGATTTTTTTCTTCTAAAATTGCTCATCAACTTCATGACATGTAGCAATTCGTTTCATCATAATGTTTTTCTCAGTACATTTCAGAAGAAATCTCTAGCAATTATTTTATTTTCTTAAACAATATTTTATATGAAGTAATGCTTTTAGTTTTTAGTTACTTAAATAATGTATTCACTGTTTCTACACTGTTTTTCTTTTAAGATTAATTAACTTCCGAGATAGTAATTAAATACACGTCTTTGCACTCTGGAAGTAATGCGATGTCTAAAATGTCTGAAGGTGGAAACTCCTGGAATAATTTACTAAGTTTCAGCGTATGTTTCCATAGGATGCGACAGAGGAATTTTGCAGAAATGTAGGGTATCTGTAGCCACAAGTTTATAAGCTTAGATAATACGCGACACTACATATACTTGGAACGAAAGCACTAAATTGTTTGAACAAGTTTGTATATATGTTTTCATTCATTTCATGGTGATTATAATAACACAGCGTGCTTAGTAAATCGAGCTTTGGCACAGAAAAACCCGGTTATTCAATTAACAGCTACATAACATCATGACTGTAATCTCTGAAGGGTTAGGGAAATCCATAGAGTCAAAAGAATCTGTTATTTTTATTTTTAAGAATAAAATATACCAGGTGTAAAAAATTGTAAAAGAGCTTTTGATTTTTTACCTAGATAGGCTTGCGTTTGGGCACTATTTCAACTGAGGGACAATTCTCATATTTTAAAAAACGTTCACATTGTAATCACAGTCTCAATCTATCAAAAACCCTAATTTGCCTAAATTTTTGACAAGTTTTTGACATTGATTATATTATAACAGTGAGATGGAGTTGCGACTAGTTTTGAGCGTTTTTAATAATAATAAAAAATATGTTGGCCTTCTGGGGGTTAGCTAGAATGAGTTTAATTATGGTGCATACTAACAAGTACCTGGTACTTAGAAATACCTTACCTATTCAGTGTATTTCTAGTATCCGTCAAAATAATCTCAAAGTGACTCTAATAGTCTTGTACTTTAGCGCAAAGGCTACATGAATCATATTATTAGGTAGAATCTTACTTGGAAAGCGTAAATATTAAATAGCTACCTATGACATTTGGATATTCATAGCTCTAGTGCTAAGGTAAAGAGAGAGGAAATATTTCATGAAATATTATATTTCATAAGGTTCAGAGGTACAGTTCACTTGGCCATTGACCTTTAAAATTGAGGAGCGAACATGAATGGGTTTTTATAAAAAATGAAACCGGCCAAGTACGTATCGGACTACGCACAATGTAGGATTCCGTAGTTGGGATGAATTTATCCCAAGAACAAACTTAACTTTGTAGTTGAAAAACATGTTCTGCCATACATTTCAACTGTAAATGTAAGGTTGCACGTACAATATGGAGAGATTTATCATGTTATTTTAAGACCATAACCTTCTAATAAATTTTCCTGTAATCTACAATTCTCTGTATTTTTTTCAAAATTTTAGGCTCAGTAGTTCCGGAGATAACGGGGAATTAAAATTATAAATAAAATATATTTGAGATCCTCACAATAAGCCCTTTCATTTGATATGACACACAAAACTTTTTTAATTTTTCCCGCTTTGCCCCCGAAAAGTGACCCCCATATTCAAAATTCATTTATTTACGTTACGCATCCGTATTTGGGTCACAGAAATACATATATGTACCAAATTTCAACTTAATCGGTCCATTAGAATCAGAGCAAATTGGCTGTGCCAGGCGGACAGACAGACAGACACACGAGTGATCCTATCAGCGTTCCGTTTTTTTCCTTTTGAGGTCTATGGATTTCCCTAACCCTTCGGAGATAACAGTCGTGATCTTATGTAGCTGTTAATTGAATAACCGAGTTTTTCTAAACCAAAGCTCGATTTACTAATTAGACAGACAGACAAACAGACACATGAGTGATCCTGTAAGGGTTCCGTTTTTTCCTTTTAAGGTACAGAACCCTAAAAATACAATCCCTTTGATAAAATCGAATAAGAAATATAATATCTTTAGCAGTTTAGTACATAGTACACCATCTGAATATATAAAAAAAATAACACAAATATGGAAGGCCCTATCAGAATACCAGCGCTGCGACATTTTTTTTAAATGTCGCAACATATGCTGAGATAGGAGCTTTTTGGCCTCGTACAGGACTATCTGTTATTTTTTTTTTTTAATTTGTTTTTTTAATTTTTTATAATGTTTTAATGAGTGTGTTTTAGTTTAATTTGTAATGTCCTGTGCGAGTCCCAATAAATACTTTTTCTTTCTTTCTTTCTTTCTTAAGGTCGGCATCATAATACATAGGCAATATTTGATTATGCCGATGCCTATCAAAGAGTGGTATTTAGTGATTTGAAGGGTGCAAAAAATACAGAAAACGACTTATCAACTATTCTGTACTCCATAATATATTTTCTGAAAATTGTCATGAAATCAGTACATATAGGAATCTGTTTATTTTTGCATTTTTTTTTTAATAGTCATATTTAAAAAGACACCTAAAATCATACCAGTAAAGATAACTCGATAAAAGTAACCTCAAGTACTATAGAGACCGAAGTCACAATTACAGGACAGAACAAATTTGTAGATTAATCGAACTTGATATCCAATACCTATATCAGATTAAATAGTTACACATGAGACATAAATTATTTTACTACCGATATACTCTACTATCGAAATCACAGCCTTAGGTACTACAAACTTACACAATATAGTTAATGTGGTAAAGTTTTGAGTTCGAATATTGACTCATTAAACTGGTGAGCAGGCCCTAAGGGCTAATTCCGAACGAGAGCACTATATCAACCTTAATAATACATGTTTAATAATCAAAATGTCAAATTAAGTCCCGTAACTCGATCGAATTTGGTTAAGGCAGATGCTTCTTGACTTTCCCAAAGTTTCTAGAATGTTATTTACTTTTTGGAAGCTTTAAATCGGTTCAATAAACTCTAGATAAATAGAACTTTGATAAGTTTAGATTGATACGAGAGTTGAATGGGGTTTGATTTCATTTTGAACATTTGAGAAACTGATCAAATATTTTTGGCTCTGTTATCATTGAGCCGTAAGAAGATTATAGGTCACATTACAAAACGTCCAACCAAACAGCATATTAGCTGTAAAACCGATGACCGTTGGGATTGACGTGTTCTTGAGTGGAGACTGCGAATCGGCACACATAAGTAAGAACGCCCTCAGGCTAGGGCTAGGTGGAGCGACGATCTTCGCAGGTTAGCTGGATGAAAATTGCCAAGAATCCAGCTAACAGGCGTGCAATTGGAGAGGCCTATGTCCAGCAGAGGACTAAGGAGGAGGAGGAAGAGTAAGGTGATGATTATGAAGATGATAAAACGTTCGTTTTTGCGATCTTACAAAAACTTTTTTCTAAACCTCATACGAGTGGTAACTGCTCAGAACCGATTAACCAATAACCATTCATAAAATCCACGAATAAAATAAAGAAATCGTGTTAGCTAGGAAATGGCTCATAGATACAAGTTTATTTCAAGCAAGCTCTGATAATAAAACAATTTTATTGTTATTGATGTCTCTGAACCTAATTTATCATCATCAAGTGTAATCATTTCCGCTCATTAAAATTAATTGTTATAGATGACCTGTGACGCCGTTTATTATGTCATTTTACGAGGGGAAATTCGCATCGATAGGGTTGCGAGATATTATGCTAGGGTTGCGAGATTTCGTCGTGCATACACCACTTCTCCAGCATAAACTTGCTACGCGTAGTGGTTGCGTAGCAGTACGTAGCAGTTCGTAGCAGTTCGTAGCGGTTTTGTAGAAATTCGTAGCTAACCACGCGAATGATTATCGCAATATTTTAAATTGTATTTTTATTTGTACAGTACGTATTTCATTTGAATTTCTTCTAAAACAGACAAAAACTAGCCTCTTTCTTTCGTTGTCACTATGGCAGTCAATACAAACGACACGTCACACACAATGTGTAGCTATGCAAAAAGCAGTCTGAGCGTTTTGTGAAATGATTGGGGTTTAGCGTATCATATGGTACTATGATACTGTCAAGCGTATCATACGGTACTATGATACTGTCAAAACCCATAATTTAAACCGCAATTGTTTTCTATAGAATATGGTAAAAAAGATAAGGACACTGCAGATACTGAGGCAGAGAGGCAGCTCTCTTTAGAGAGGCAGTTCTCTCTAGAGAGGCAACGGCAGATTGAATCCTGTTCCTGAAGCCTACGATGGGCTACAAGTTTTTTATATTTTTAAATGTTTTTTTATAAAATATTTAAAAATGTAAATAATATGTATTGAAAATGAAATTAGGGAACTAAAATAATAACAAAAAATCTTTATTGCAGACCACACATGATCCATCAACCCAGTAATAAACTGTGTGTAATTTTAATAAGCCCAAAAGGGCTTAAATCATTTCTTAATAATATCGCACAAAATTAAGGAACGTTTATCAAAGCACTACCTCTTAAATACCCAATAATAATATCTTCAAGACAATATTCTCGAGTCTTTTAACGTCAATCGTCAGATATTGTTTTCTCGTTCACTCCGTACAATTACATTAAATCTAAAACGACTACTCTCAGTATCAGTTTCCCTTATCTGAAATTTCTAAGGGAACAAGATAACAGAAATAAACGTTTATGTAAGTTGGTAGGGAGAGTGGGACTAAAATAGTCATTTACAGTCGGAGTACCGCAGGTTTCGCTGGTTTCCATTCCGAAAATAAGAGAACAAGTAGACATTGTATACTTTGTCGAATATTATAAAAATATTTTTGGGACATAAATATAAAAACTGGCTGCCTCGTTGGCTTGGTGGTCGTAAGCGCTAATGCTTTTATTTTTTTATTTTTTGGATGAGAAATTATCAAATAACTTCTACCGCTCTGCGCTGAGCGGAAGGGCGTGTCAGACTCTTACTGACAACAACCCAACCGTGTTCCTTCAGTTGCCTGTATATTGCCAGGGGCCACGGTATCCCTTTCGGACTTTCCCGCGAACCCGGCAGGCATCTTCAGCACTAGCGCCTGTGAGTTGTACTGACATTTCTTTGAGGTGTGCGTGAAACACAACGCGCCGTCGACCCGGGCCTGGTCCTTATCGGATGGCGAGCTACCCATTGCTCACCGTCCGCAAGCCCGCGCCTACGGTGGCTGGGAATCGGCTTGGGATTTCCGATGCCCAGGGCATCTCCTGCGGTGGCTAGGGGCGTGAGAGAGTGAAGTCTGAACAGGAACCTCCCGAAACAGCGAACAGGATTTGTGTCCGGTTGCTGGCAATAAGTGCGCCCCTTATTACAAACGAAATGTTTGTGTACTATAGCTACACATCTGCCTAACCCTCTAGGGAAAACAGGCGTCATATTAAATGTTATGTTATGTGGCGAAAAATTATATAGCAAGCAAACAGAATAATTATAACAGAATTTCGATCAGACCTGTGGTAGATACTCACATCTATTCATCAACTAGAAAAGAGCTGATAATCTTCAAACGGCTGAACTGATGTTGATAAAACCTATCTAAGAATCATCGCTAGAAACCTGCTTTTAAATTAAAAAAAACACATTCAAATCGGTTCACCCATTTAAGAGCTACGGTGCTACAGACAGACACACAGACAGACACATAACGGTCAAACTTATAACTTAAAACAAAAAAAAAACATGTTCAAAATTCAAAGTAATTTATTCAAACTAGGCTGAGAATCAGTATTTTTCGAACGTCAAAATTACATAAGACTGTCCCCCAAAACGCCTACTTTTCATGTGGTGATATTTTTGTGGGTTCATCGACCGCAATTAGTGTAGTTACTTGAAATATCAGTTTATTGTTTTTCCACAAAATGATAACTGTGCAAGAATATTGTGTTCGTAGTAAGTGTAGTGACTGTTTGTAAAAATTACATGCTTTTATGTATTTTTTTTATTTGGAACATTTCTTATTTTAAACTAATATCATAATTTACAGATTTTTCAATCCATCGTGGGGTTTTACAGCCACCGTCTTGGATTTACATTTTTCTTCAATATCGGCTTTAGCACCCTCGAAAACTATGAAAACAATACCCATAACGAAAAATTTTAAAATTTTTGTAGCCGCCATCTTGTATTTACATTTCGACCCCACTGTTGTCTTTAACACCCTCGAAAAATATGAAAATGACACCCATGACGAAAAAATCAAAAAGTTTTGCGGTGACCATCTTGGATTTTCATTTTGACCAAATTCACACTTTCTCTCTCTCTTTCCGGCATGCAATGTTCTCGGGCCGATGTGTGTTTTTTTTGCTAGCGCTCTCTCTCTCTCTTTCTTTCTCTTTGAATTAGAAGAAGACAGTTGCAAGTATTAACACTTTTAGCGTGACTATTTCTGAAAGTTTACAAGCCGCGTTAAAGAACTTCGATCTAATAAAATAAAAAGCAGATTTTCTCAACTCATACTTCAAGTAAAATCACTACTAGCGGTCGTTGACCCCCAGAAAAAGTACTTCAAATTATTTTTATTTTATCGTGTTTAGATGTAGATGACGTCCCATCACGTCTCCAGCGTTTCCCTAGCAATTTAAATTTGCTCCTGTATAAAAACAAGTGGGTTGCAGGATTATAAGCTTACATTGTCTGGTATTGTCTAGTGTAACACCTTTAATGTCAGAAGTATTTTCTTAACACTGTCTGAGCCTACTTAACGTTACATAATCAAATGTAGGCATATACATACGTCTGTACGTTAAGCTGTCTTAACATAATAAAGGCAGGATTTGTTGTTCTGTATTATTTTTCTATGAATATACGACCTTCGTTATATCCAAGATAAAAGTGCTTGGAAACATGCTGGTCCTGCTCCATATGACAATTTAGAATCAAGACAAAATCTAACGGGTTGCTAATTCAATTGTAAAATTTATAATTTTTTGTAATATGACATAGATTTTATATTCTATGATAACTTCCTCATACTCTGACATATTAATTATTAAATTTTAGGGAAATCGTCTACTTTTACAATGTTTGTAAATATGTGAGCACCATGTATCTATCACATAATTAAATTATCGGTCATTGCTTCATTTTTAATTTTTTTCACCTATTGTGGTATAGTAATTTTATTCTAGGTGCATCGTATTATATTTAACTATTGTAGGTACCTATACAAACTGTTGTAAAACATTTTAAAAGAGTAAAGGCTCTTTCAAACAGGCGCGACACGCGACGCGACACAAAGACACCGCTCGTCGCGCGACGAGCGGTGTCTTTGTGTCGCGTCGCGCGTCGCCCCTGTTTGTAGGAGCCTTAACGGTGGAGTTTCTTGCCCATTCTTATCCATACGAAAACTACCTTTTGGAAGGAGCGACTAGAATCAATTATATTATTTTGTAATATTTTGATGTTCAAAAGTGCCATACAAGGGCCTATTTGAAATAAATGATTTGACTTTGACTTTGTTTTTCACTATCAAGAGAGTAAATGTGCTATTTACTTCTCAGTGTTGTTATAAACTGTTTTGCCTGAAGTTTGGAAATATACGGTTTTTTTGATCGTACTTACTTTTATAACCCCGGCGCAGTCATATATTTGATCAAACACTTTGATAAACTTTGCTCACACATTTAAACACTTGTTTGCTTTTACCTGCCAGACATAGCAACAATATTTGAACACTTATTTGATCATTTTTTTGAACAACCAAGTGTTCAAACAAGTGATCAAATATTGTTGCTATGTCTGGCGGCGGCTTCGAAAAACCGACACCGAATGGCAAAGTTGAAATAAGTGATCAAACTTTATTTGATCAAATACCCAAACTCCCGTGCCACACATATGGCTAAACAAGTGTTCAAACAAGTGATCAAATATTGTTGCTGTCTGGCGCCGGCTTTAGAAATATTTAGTTCGGAGCTTGTAGCTAAGTAACAACAGCCACACGGGTCGATCGCTCAGGCCTAAGCTACGCTTGCCGCGGTTGGTCCGTGGATGGGTGACCATCTTTACATTACAAGACCTATCCGTGCCTCGGAAAGCACGTCCCGGCTGTCATTTGTAGATCTTTGACATTTTTATGGGTTTTCAGAAGCCCGAAAGTCTGACAATCAGTCTTACCACAGGTTATCGTGTTACCCAGTACCTAACTGGGTTGTGGCGGTCAGATAGACAGTCGCTCCATGTAAAATACTGGTATTCAGCTACATCCGGTTAGACTGGAAGCCGACCCCAACATAGTTGGGAAAAGGCTAGGCAGATGACTATAAGAAGAATTTAATAATCCATACTAATATTATTAATGCAAAAGTAACGGTCTGTTTGTTCGCCAGTTATGTTTTAGTCCCATTTAATAGGGGGCGAGCCTATTGCTATAATATTATAAATACGAAAGTGAGTTTGTTTGTTACGCTTTCACGCTAAAACGACTGAACAGAATTGGATGAAATTTGGTATATGGGTAGACCATGACCGAGGACATAGTATACTTTTTATCCGGGTAGTACGTTTCCGTGGGATAATTTCCAACCTCCACGCGGGCGAAGAACCACGGAGAGGCAAATTTCGCGCCCTCACGCCCCTAACCGCCGCAAGAGGAGACGCCCAGGGCGTCGGGAATCGCAAGCCGATTTCCGGCCACCGTAGGCGCGGGCTTGCGGACGGTGAGTGAGCAATGGGTAGCTCACCGTCCGATATAGACCAGGCCCGGGTCGACGGCGCGTTGTGTTCCACGCGCGCTTCAAAGAGATGTCAGCAGAATTGACGGAGTCCGCTAGGGCCGATGCCTGCCGGGATTGCGAAGAAAACCGAAAGGGAGATCGTGGCCCCCGGCAACAGGGCAACCGAAGAAACACGGGTGGGTTTTAGTCAGTAAGAGTCTGAAACGCCCTCCCGCTCCGCCCAGAGCGGGAGAAGTTATTTGATGATTTCCCACCCAAAAAAAAGGCAAAAGCCAGTAATAATAGTATAAGAGGGAGCATATTTTGTGAGTTTGTGTATATATGGAGGGTAATTTCTGGAACCACAATTCCTATTAATTCTTTCTTTTAATTCTTTCACAATTAGAAATGTACATTATTCCAGATGGATATAGGCTATAATTATTATTATGTAAATATATAAACAAAAAGAAGTACTAAATGATACTAATGAAATACTTTCTTAAATACATGCAAGCCTAGTACTTTTATGCTCAACATGTTGACATGCACAAGTTCTGAGCAGTAACCTAACAAAAAGTACAAGGCTTGCATGAATTCAAGAAAGTACTTCATTAGTATCATTTAGTACTTCTTTTTTTATATATTTACATAATAATAATTATAGCGTCGTCACACGTAAATTGCACTCGTGCAAAGCTGAGGCGGATTGCTAGTAGCTTCAGAATGTTCTGGTTAAATTCATTTCTTTAGATTAAATCGAGAACATAACAATAATCACGAAATATTTTCCAACTCCATTTCGGATGTCCCGAGTTCACTGCCTTAGGTCACGCGAGGTCTCGGTTATATACTAAAATTGGAAAAAGGTCTTAAATAGTGCTGTCTCACTAAATTTCCAGACCCACTTTAAACTTCTAAAAAGGATTTTAGAGCCTTCTTCGAATACGTCTGTTGTAAAGCTTTATTTAGATGAAAACTTACTCACTTCTGATTGGCTAATCTTAAGACCATAAAATGTACCAAATTCTGGCAAATAAATGATTATGATTATTGGTCTAGTGGTCCCAAGTATGACTACATGATTCATGCATGGAATCCAGGAATCAATTTTCAAATCGGGTAAAGTGTTATTGAGTTTTTTCATGTATATGGATTTTTTTGTTACAGCCCCGAGTTTGGATCTGTACCAGGTCATTAACCGGGCAAAGGGTTCCCCTCCTATTAGATGGAACTTCAACAAAACTGGGCAATGCGGGTGCCTTGCCTTGGCAATGCCTTAACTAACCTAACCTTTAGCTAACCCTTTGAAAATACATGCGTGGTGTCACTTAACTCGAGACAGTCTTAAAAATCCCGATGTTCTAATTAGAGGTACGTAACCCAAGGTCGAGTAGCTGTCAAGTTATGCTATCCAGACCAGACTCTTAAGTTGTTTATTTTGATTTCAAAAAATATATTCATGACAAAAACGGTAGGAACGCACGAAAGGAAATTGTGTCTGTTACGCAATTTCACTTCCATCATGCGAATGACGTGCGCCAATGCGGAGAAATTCCGGGTGTCTGTTCGTTGAGCGAGGGTTTGAAGACTTACTGAATTATGTATACGAAAATATTCACAGTACCACTAGGTTTGAGCCACTAATCAAGCTAAGGAAGTTGTTAGTCAGCTCACGGAAGTAGTCCTTCTTAGCTATAAGCTAGGAATCTGACTGTGCGCGCTAAATAAATGTGGGTATATAACCTTATCAGATTTTCAAAGCTAAGAACGTTCATTCTAAAAGTTGGCAACGTCGTAGATAGCTGTTAAATATTTACCTGTTTTGATTAATTTGGCAATATTACTGTATGAAAATAAGGAATTTCGCTACCTAGTGAACTAGAATATTAATAATGAATTGCAATCATAATACTGAATTTGATGTTGTAACTGTTTTAGGTGCAAAAAAAAAGCATTTTGAAAACTTCCAAATAGTTTCTAAAACTAAAAATTCGGTGTTACGATATTAATTGTTTCATTTCATAATCAATAATTTAGGTCACTAGTTCATATATCATATTTCCAAACAGTAATATTGCCAAATTAATCAAAACAGCGAAATATTTGACATCTATTTGCGAGGTTGCCCACTTTCAGAATGCACGCTCTTAAACAGTTTTTCCTAGGTCAAATATGAACATTCAAAATCGTTAATGAACCGCCAGTACCTCCAGCTTTTATTCGAAGAGACTTTAACCTCAGCAACCATTAAGGGTAAAAGTTTTAGCTCTAACATTATCAGGTCGATGCAACACTCTTGACATAATCCCTTTGTTGCATCTCACAAGACGGCTGCGCCTGTCGGTAACTTAAGCCGTGAGGTTCCGACTATGAGTATGGCAGGTACTCCTAGAAAACATTCTAAAGGAACTTCGCATGACTATGTCGAGATACGTATAGTGTGTTCCAAAAGTATCTGGTGAAAATGTAAACAAATATATCAGAAAATGCACTTCCAGTATTCAAATAATCAATTTAAAGCACTCAATCTGTAATGCGTCAATTTGATTACTTGAATACTCTTAAACTTAAAATTCTAAGTTTAGATCACTATGAAGATGTTTTTAATTTGACAACTCTGGTTAATTTTTAACCTCAATTTTCGTCAATGATTTTTCAATTACAATTGAATAATGAAACAAACATTAATTATTGAAAAATGTTGTAAGTGTGACAGTTTCTAATTCCCTCTACTGAGTGATTGCGTAAAAATTTAACCTGAACAGGTTTTGTTTACACTTTCATCAGATTTATTTGGAACGGACCATACACGTGCATACTTATACTCGCGTGTGTCGTAAAAATGTAAGAACATTTCGTGTTTGCAAACGAGCTGACAATGTGCCGCTGCTTATTATTATACTTGTATACTGGCACTTGAGAGCAGAGCTTTAAGTGGCACCAATATAATATACTGTTTCAGTCACGTAAGAAAACTCGTAATATACAAAATTTCATTTTCGGGTTTCGCTTTGAACAGCTATTGAAGTACAGCTATTTATGTCCTACTCGGGCGTGACAACATTTTAAGCTGGTAAAATACGTATATTACGTGCAAGAAGATGAAATTATGAATTTGAAGAAGGATATATTGGATTCTAGTTTATTATGCTGGGGCTACATTGTCGCGTTAGCGCGAACTAAACTTCGCACGCTCTCTCTCGCACACCACTCGACGTCTCGCTGAGCTACAGAGAGCGCGCAATTTAAAGTTCGCCACGAATGTAGCCCCAGCATTAAGATTATTGAAAAAAAAAATCTTTGAAATAAATATTGAGGAAACGAACTGCATACACATAATCCAAAATAACTGAGAAGATAATAACACACTAATATCAGTTTAAAATTCTCAACGCCGAATAAAACACACACATACACCACGCCTTGTTTCCCCGAAGGGTTGGGCAGAGGTGTCCCTGTGGCAGGTTCACCCACATTTCGCCAGTTATGTTTTTTAAGTCCCATGTAATAGGGAGCGAGCCTATTGTCATCAACCGGGCACAAATCCAGACTCCGGGCTGCTACTGAGAAATTTCAGATAGAAAAACCCAATAACACTTTGCCCGACCCGGGAATCGAACCCAGAACCTCATACTCAGCAGTAGCGCTTGCGACCACTAGACCAACGAGGCAGACCGCCGAATAAAATTAGCAGCGAATTTAAGATTTTTTGTCTTCCCTCTCTCGAGTACCCACCTTGTATAAATCATTCTTATCTTAATGCTACACCGAATGATACATTTAATACCAATACCAAAGCCAAAAGATTACGGCCAGAACGACTTGTGACATGCCAAGACTAAACGACCTCTCCTCATAGATTTGGGTTAACGACGAAATGATTTTACGAATCGCTACCTTCTACAATAATCGAATATTTCCCTGGAATAGGCAATTAGATCGTCATCTCCATTCCATTGTGGGGATTATGTTGTATGAAATTTGAATAATTTTGCATTATGATTTGCCATTTTGATGAAATAAACAGCAGTTCCGTAATGCGTTGCAATATGCTGGGGATTTCATTCTGTGACTATGTTCGTTTGTCGATTCCGCTGGTAAAATTTTAATAGGAATTTTGCTGGATCTATTTGCGTGGATCACTGTGACATTGAATTGTTCCAAAATTAGATAACTTTATGCCTAAATAGAGGGTTGTTATGTACCGCCTCGTCATCATCATTGATAGCCTTGTTCTACCGACTGTGTATGTATGAGCCGTCTCTCTTTCATACCACGCTTCTCTGCAATTTACTGCGTTATGAAGCAAAGTCCTTTGTGTATATAATCTGTCATTTGCAGTTAATGGCAGCGCTCATATTTGCCACTTGTATTTTTAGAAGCATCTATTTACTGAAGGCAGAGTTTGCCCGTGACTATGTCCACATAGAAATTTTAAAACAACATTGAGTAGCAAGTTAAATGTTATGTCCACTTTTAAAATAATGCTGAATTGTTATAGTTGAAATTCCTAGGATAGCATAAGTGTGAATAACATGCAATGTTATAACAAGTGTTGCAACCCGAACTAAACTGAAAAGCTTAGTGTGTGATGCGTGGTACAAATCCGATTGCGGACTTTACACAGAAGTTACTCGGAAACGTGGTATCTAGTAGCATTAGATGTAACACGAGTCTAATATTTAACATTTCAGTCAGTGTTCAAGCATTCAAGCTGGACCGTTGTTAGATCTCATTTGTATTTAAAATAAATCTCTATTACTAGTAGCAATAGTACTCGTAATCGAAGTGCGTATATGACAAGATGTATGATAAACGAAGCAAAAAGAGTATGTAAGGATTGAAGCAGGTTGCGTTTTGTCGTTTCTGATTATCTATGGGAAAATGACTAAAATTTTACTTCAGCAAAATTATAATGTAAGGTATCATTCAGAAGACAGTTTCGTTAATTTTCACACATAACATAACATCACGCCTTAATCCCCGAAGGGTTAGGCAGAGATGAACCTATAGTATACCCAAATTTTGCCAGTTATGTTTAAGTCCCATGTAATAGGGGGCGAGACTATTGCCATCAACCAGGTACAAATACAGACTCTGACCTGCTACTGAGAAATTCCAGATGGAAAAACCAAATAACACTTTGCCCGACCCGGGAATCGAACCCAGGACCTCATACACAGCTTGCGACCACTAGACCAACGAGGCAGTTGTTAATTTTCACATAGCCAAAAGTCCGTCCGTCTATGACTTTGCAAATATAATATACAACAGCGCACCAAACTTGGGAATCGCATAAATTAAGTTGTTTATCTCTTTTTGCTCATCATCTGCGGATTCAAAATAAAATATGAAGAAATATCCTTCACTTGCATTGCTCTGAATTGATATTAATTGCTGGATGCTGTCATCAAGAATATCGTTTATTATAACCGTCTGTGATAGCAATATATTCTTTTATAAAGATGACTCACATTAGCTTAAAATACGATCATGCATTCCTTCATTATCGGGCTCTTAGCTAAATAATAATAGCCGCAAGGGTCGATTTTCAAGGTTAAGCAACGACAGAAATCGTTGGAAAAGGTTGGTCCGTGGATGAGTGACTATCCACTACATCCCGAGATCCCTTCGTGCCTCGGAAAGCACTTTAAGCAGTTGGTCCCGGCTGTCATTTGATGATCTTTGACGGTCATTACGGGTAGACAGAAGCCCGAATTTCTGACAACTAGCCTTGTCTAGGGATATTGTGTTACCCAGTAACTGCTTTGAGAGGTCAGATAGGCATTCACTCCTAAAATACTAATATTCAGCCGATCCCAAAATAGAGGTCGGCTTCAATCTAACCGGATGGTATTTAGCTAAATCCAGTTAGACTCTGGCAAAAGGCTAGGCATATGAATAATGATGATAATGCATTCCTTAAATCATCACAAGGCTGAATGCAGACTGACCCATTTTTGTGTATTTCTTGCTATTAAAGTAGGTAAAAACTGATGTCAACACCAACACAGGCGTTGACAATTTAATTATTTACAAAAATAATTTGTGTTGAATTAATTAAACATATTTTTACATAATTAATTCAAAATTTAAAAGTCATTTATTCAAACTAGGCTGAGATTCAGCACTTTTTGAACGTCAAAATTACATAACATAATCCCCCAAAAACGCCCACCCTTCACCACTTCCTAGTGCCTTTAGCTGGGAAGAAGTGGTGCAACAAACTCCCATTGACATTCGAAACTTACCCATTAAACGATTTAAAATCTGTTTTAAAACGAAACTTTGTGAAAAAGGGTACTTTAAAATTTCAGATTATTTAGAAGATAAAAAAGCTTGGGATTGAGCTGCTCGCTCTGCTAAGCCTTGTGATAAAACCATAAAACTTAACATTTTTGTTATTATCATATAAATCATCATAATATACCAGTTTTATGTACATATTGACATTGTTAAAATTGTGAAAATTATATTCAAAAAGACATGATTACTTTGTAAAGTATTATATTATTTTAATTATTGTGAATGTGAGGACTATGTGGATAATTATTATTAATTTTATTTCTCTGCTAGTTTTAATGATGGTCTGGTAGTTTGAGTAGTTTATGCGACCTACCCAAATGTCCTTTCTTTGGTATTGTTCGTCGAGTTGAGCTCCACGATTACTGACAAATGCTTGCACTGACTGGACAGGTCCACTCAAATCTGTGTGGTTCTTTCTTCAAAAGACCATTTCAAACACTAATCTACATGTTCTTCACATGGCCGACCAAGATTATGTCTGAACGGCGTTTCCTATCAAAGTAGTCAGATAGGAAACGCCGAACTCATGTAGCTTATTTTTTGTAATTTTTTTTTAATATGACGTGTAAAAGTGATTCCAATATCCTATTTACAGAATAAATCATTTCATTTTATTTCCCCAGCATCACAGCTGTCTGTTCAAGTTAGAAAAAAAAGATCTTATACAATATGTAGCCTAAAATTGAAAACTTAACTAATATTGGCATGATCTATTATCTACTTTAGTATCTATTCAGCTTTTCTCTTGGTCAAGGCAACTTTGCGGCAGGCCAAGCAAAGATCGGGGGACGTACTTGACTCCTGCAGAAAGTATTGACCTACAATGACAGAGGACGGAAATGTGAGGAAAAGAGAGGCTCCGGCCCAGCAGTGGGACATTATGGACTAAATAGATAGATAGACCCATTAGTCTCAAAAATCTTTCATAAATGGCTGACACTCTATTCTATAGAGAACAACTGTCATCTGATCTTCACAACCCAATAAAAAAAAGAAATAAAGAAAAAAATATTGGCACTCCGGGAGTGCCGACAGAAGTGATAACTTGAAAAAAAATCGGCACTGCGGTAATCAACGCGTTGATGTCTTTTTAATGGTCAAAAGCTGGTGTCATCACAGTGTTACGAAATCAGTGGTTTAGTCGCATTTCAAAAATGCCCAGCGCGCCGAAAGTTTTCACTTTAAAAAAACAATTGAAAAAAATATATATTTAAGAGAAAAATTATATCATATAGGGAGAGGCCGGTATCGATAATGCCATCCTCGAAGACGCGCCCCACTCCGCTCCACTCCGTAGGTACCTACTAAAATACAAATTACAGTACAATAATCCCAGAGTGGGGTGCATTTTCGTGGATGGCACTATCTGTGGTCAGATATTTATGTTTCTATCTGCCCTTAACATTTCATACAGGTATTTCTTTTATGATTGTGACTATCGATATATGCTTTCTAAAACAAATAGTCTTGGGTGGAAATGATAAATTACCGCATCAAGCAAAAATAATCATAAAACTTTATTTTTATCCCATCAATAGTTAAATAAGTAAGGGGAGAAAATGTAATACAACAGCAAAGTTGTTGTATTTTGTGTTCAACGAAATTGTGATGGGAAAATTTCCCTGTGGTGCACTTATATGTAACAAGACCTTATTTTCGAGAACTTTTCAGAACGACTATTTACGAATAAATTATTATTTACGGTTCTTATGAAAATCGAAATTGGGTACATGGCTGAATATTTATTCAGAATGGTTATCTTTTCAATTCAATGCCCACCATTCAATCACATATCTATCTAATATCAGAAAAACGTACTATAGAAAAAAATCATTTTTGGTAAAATACAACCCCGTCCTTTCGGTTTCATTGAGGGTGGATAAAATATAATATTGCCCAACTTTTTCATCCTGAAGTGGTCAGTGGGACGACCTATTTCATCCACGAGGCAAGGTTTCAACGAACTTTTTAATATTTTGTAATAATTCAGTCCACTAGAACATTATTATTACAGGTTTGGCCTTCAAACGTCCGAGGGATTACCTTCGCGAAATAATTATTAGAAACGGTAGCTAAATCTGGAAATCATAGCAGGCTGTTAACTTGAATTGGTTTAGGTGTTTTTGCCGAAAAACAATAATTAGAAGGGCTGGTCTCAGTACTCCAATTTTAAACTTTAATTTATGTTTTGAATAATTTTTTTTCAGGAGGCTTATAAAAAGTAATATTCTTTGAGAGAACACTATGCTGGGTGACACCACTTTCCGGCTCGCTACAAGTCTGCGTCTGGGCACTCCTTCCGGGGCTCCACATCGCTGTCAGTGCGGTGAAGCAGTCGACCGCCTCGCACACCATGACCTTTCCTGCAGCAAGAGCGCTGGTCGGTTGGCACGGCACCGAAGTATTAATGACATCCTCCATCAGGCTCTTGTCACCGCCGAGGTGCCAGCTGTTTTAGAACTCAATGGCTTGGCATGCGACGATGGGAAGAGGCCAGACGGAATGACCATAATGCCTTGGAAGTTGTATAGGCTTTTGGTGTGGGATGCAATCTGCGTCGACACCCGCAAGGGCAAACATTATATAGAAGATAAAATGATTAGAAGATAAGATGCATATTATGTTGAAATAATTAAAAAAATATACTGGTTTACCAATAAAAACATTGAGAGAATATCTTTTTGCGAAATAAAACACAAAGTTGTAAAATATTGTGTGTGAAGTAACTGGTTGCAAACAGACAAGATTTATCCAAACAACCGTGTTATTGATATTAAATTTATTATACATTACATACTATCATGAAATAACATCGCGCCTATATCCCAAAGGATTAGGCAGAGGTGCACCTATATGTAGTACACCCACATTTGCCAGTTATATTTAAGTCCCATGTAACAGGAGGCGTGCTTATAGCATCACAAAATTGCACAAATACAGACTCAGGGCTGCTTCTGAGCGTCGGGAATCGCGAGGCGATTTCCGGCCACCGTAGGCGCGGGCTTGCGGGCGGTGAGCAATGGGTGGCTCACCGTCCGATAAGGACCAGGCCCGGGTCGACGGCGCGTTGATTTCCCACCCTCAAAAAAAAAAAAAAAAAAAAAAAAAAAAAAAAAAAAAAAAAAAAAAAAAAAAAAAAAGGGCTGCTTCTGAGAAATTTCAGATGGAAAAACCCAATAACACTGTGCCCGACATGGGAATCACACCTAGGACAGTCAGTGATAACGCTTGCTACCACTACACCAACGAGGCAATGTTTTTTTTTAAATCTTTGCTTGAGTTTTAAATAACAAACTACAATGAATTAAGCGGTTTGGCTATGCCACCGTATACCTTATACGGTGGCATAGCCAAACCGCTTAACTGAGACGTTTCCTGAGGTAGCTGCGCGGTTCAGGAGGGGTGTGTTCAGTTCGTGTGGTGACGTGATGCGAGAGCTCAGTGGTTCGTCAACTTGTGGTAACTGTCACCCTTCCAGCACCGCGCAGCTACTTCAGGAAACATCTTATTAAGCGGTATATAGCGGCCTATAGTCTTATCCTTGATTAACTATTTCACATGAATCTCTAAAACTACAACTTACATTCAAGATGAAATCATAAATTTCCATTCACTAAATCTTAGCTTAGCAACTCCGCTATATCTTTCAAACCGAATAAATCAAAAGCATTTAAATTCTGTTCGATATTTCAGTAGTCAATTCGTCCATATTGTACTCGACTTTGCAGTTCTCGTCTCGTATCGAAGTCGGAACATGTGTTTAGAATGTGTAATTATTATACGGATTGGTTTACAATATTCATCGAAGCTGTGTGGGTTTTAGTTGAGAGTTAGCTAACTTGTAGATACGTGAAGTACGTGGAATAATCAATGCAGTCTAAATAAAATTCCGAAACTAATTTATCTCCTAACAGTTGGACTTACAACGCCCACCTTTCATAAGAAGTCTACCTACTAAATATAGGACTAGGTCCTTTTTTAATGTTGACGTACTAAGTATAAAATAATGACCAAAACGCCTACATTTGACCTCCATACACCTACTCCCTGGAAAAGTAGGTATAGGTTTATACTGTCTTCAATTTTGAGTTATTTTGTAATGTTTGGTTTAGTTAACAAAAGAAAATAAGAGAGTTTTCAGAATGCAGAGTCGGCCATCATAACCAGGAATTAATTCAGAATGAAATGAATTCATACACGGGTAGTAGAACCCGTTTTTAAATATTATCATGCATGAATTTATTTAATATACGTAAAAACGGGTAGTAGGACCCGTTTTTAAATACTATCATGCACGAATTTATTTCATTCTGAATTAATTCCTGGTTATGATGGCCGACTCTGCATTCTGAAAACTCTCTTATTTAAACATTAACAACGTATTAATTAAAAAAATACTTTTTGTATCTAAAGATAATCCGAATGCCAAACAAAATTATCGATTGCACAGCAAAATACTCAACTGAAAATATAACGAAATAAGCAACAATATATGTTCTTCATATTCTAGTCGTTTTTGGGTCGTATAGGGTCACAGTTCTGACCTAATTTAACCTTTGTTAGCGAGTAAAAATATTTAATCTAATCAAGTTCGGTTCCGGGTACTTAGTACTTGAGTTTTGAGATGAGTATTAGGATATATATTACACGAATAGTTATTTTGCTATGAGTGTGAGTATTATGTATGTACGCTCTAGTTAATATGCTGTGCAGTCAGTATTTATGATATGATTGTCGTATTTTTGTACCTGATGTAGTGTTGATTTATATTTTCAAATGATCTGCCTGTACTAGTTTTGTTAAACAATTAGTTTATTTGTAGTTAAATAATTTATTTGATATAAAAAATATATATAAATGATGGAAATAAATTGATAGGTGATTATTCGTTTGATGTGCAATTAATAATATCTCTTTAAAAACATTAGCACGGTATAAATAAGTAACAGTATTATGTCTTCATAGAAAATGGCCGAAACGATGTGCTTCGAAATCTCATTATATGTCCAGTACGCAACAGTCTCGAGTGCGCGGCAGTTTCGCACGGACACAGAAAGTTTATCTACCGAGCGGCCGTAGTTAATTATTTCAAAGTCACTGCCGAGACATAAAATTGTTACTTTATTATACTGTGGCATTAGAGCAAGTGCCATTTTGTAGGGGTAACTCGAAGGGGTAATTTTACGCAATGAAACTACGACGAACATAACTGAAACACTGAACTGTGTACAAATAAAAAATAATGCTCTGAAGGTCTTGTTATCTGTATTATAAATAAATATGTATCGTTTGGCTTTACAATTCCTTTGGAAGATACTTAGATTCTATCTAGACTATTGTGGCTTACAACTTGGCCTTGATACTAAAATGTTATCTTCAAATATCGTGCGTAGAAGAGCTTAAGTTTTAGTTCTCCGTTTGAGAAGTAAAATAATTTTATTTAGTTACGCTCCGATTCAACGTTTCGGTAGTCGAAACTCAATAAATGAACTCGGAAATTTTTCTTTGAATGGACAAGAGAGACTACCAATGTATTCCTGTTAGTTGTTTAATTATTCAGTAAAACGCCAGTATGCAGTGCACTAAATTGTAATAACAAAGGCGTTCAGCGTTTTTCTGCTGATAAGGAAAGAAGAAAACTATGTATCAAAGCCAGCAGCAAAACTATGAAGTGATCATTTTCGGCCTGACAATTTTTATGGCAAGAGTACATAATGCAGGGTGAAAAAGACCCCTCACGAAGACGTAATAAATGCATTCTGTACATCAGACTAAGCAACTTTGTGCACAAGTAATTGCTGGGAACAACTTTTATTTTTGGTTTGAAAATTCTCGGTTTACGGTTCTGCGTAACGCATGTGAAACATGGGTACATGCAACGGTTCAGGGATCGTTGGAGTATTTTACGCAAAATACGCGCTCAGACGAGAACTTTGTATTGCATTGTATACCGGGATGGTGTCCATCAAGCCCGATGTACGACGTAATACAAATGTTTTTAAATTCATGAAATGTTACGAGGATCAAAAGTAGCGTTTTAAAAAATGTATGCTTAGATGGTTTGGTCACGTTGAGAGAATGAATGAAAGGCGACTAACAAAAGGTATTTATAATGCAGATGTGAGTGGAAACGCCGCGATGATCCTCAACAGATTTTCAACAAACTTTTGTGAGACCAATTTAATTTAGTCCGAATTTTTATAAGACCAATTTATAATTACTACATGTAATTATAAATTGGTCTTATAAAAATTCGGACGTCAAATAAAAAAAATAACCATCGAAATCGGAACTCATAACGCGGAGATATCCAGGTGGTGATGTTCTTCGAAAAGCTCTGGTGCATAGTATTCGCAACCGGCGTGCATATATGATCAGACTTATGAACGTAAACAACGCAAAAGGAGTATGTAAGGGACGAAGTAGGTGGCGTTCTATAGTTTCTGCCTACCCTTATGGGAACAAGGCGTGAGTTTATGTATGTAAGTAAGTTGTACCATAGTGCGGTACTTATTCCACACGAAGTCTTGACTTTGAGAGCGAAAAAATAACAGAAATATCTAATGAAAGCCTGCTTTACTATGTCCAATCCCGAATAGGGATAATGCCCGGGTGAAAAAAACAGTGGCACTCCGGGAGTGCCAACAGAAGTGAAAATTTAAAAAAAAATTGGCACCTCCTGTGATCAACGCGTTGATGTCTTTTTAATGGTCAAAAGCTGGTGTCATCACAGTATCGCGAAACCAATGGTTTAGTCCCATTTAAAAAATGCCCAACGCGCCTAAAGAAGTTTTCACTTCAAAATGGAATTCTATTTAGTCCGTTAGTCAGATAATAAAAATATTAGACACATATTTTTTGCTTTGTCATATTAATAATTACGTTATAAAAACTACATACTCGTGACGTCATGGCACATTTTAACTCAATGTATTGCCGTAATCTTTTGATAACATAAAAAAAGAAAAAAATACGTGTCCAATATTTTTGGAACGAAGTTCTTTAATGCGGCTTGTAAACTTTCAGAAATCGTCACGCTAAAAATTGTTAATACTTGCGACTGTTTCTTCCTAATTCAAAGAGAAAGAAAGAGAGAGAGAGAGAGAGAGAACGCCGACTGAAAAAAAAAAAAAACAAAATAAAAGAGTGAAGTGATTACAATGTCTTGGGATAAAATTCTACACATCGGCATCTGCCCGAGTACACTGCATGCCGGAGAGAGAGAGAGAAAGTGTGAATTTGATCAAAATGAAAATCCATGATGGTAGCTGCAAAATTTTCTTTTCGTTTTAAATCTTATGTGAGAAATACCTTCGTTCCTCACGGGAATCCCGCGACCGCACACGTTTATTTAATTATCTAGCTGACAGAAAAAAATATATAGTCATAATTCCTATTGTGTTTTAACCCTAAACAAGAAACTTATTTATACTGTAGAATTTGGCCAGAATTGACTACAGTCTGTAAATATTTTTTCCTAAAATGTTCGGCATTCGCACTTTGAGGTTCCCTTTTATGTTTAGTATCCGTTTTGTATAGGTATGTGACCGTGGGCAGATTATTATAGTTCGCGTAATTTTTAAGAATGTTCGCGTAATTTTTGAGAACGCAAATAATCCCATTCGCAATCTGACAAAAATACAATCAATTTACCAACATTTTTGACAACAAGTTTGACAGATTGCGACTTGAATGTGAACGTTTTTTAAGTACGAGAATTGGCCTTCTTATTTCTGTACGATGTCAGGAAACTGCCTATTTTTATGTAAGACCAGCTGGTTCGTGTTAAACTAGATAAGATAATTTGATGGGTTGGGAAGTCTAAGTAACGCTACGGTTTCCTAGAAAAGCGGTGGTCACCACATAGTGACCGAAATTTACCGCCAAATGACGTCAATGAAAAACGTTTCATTGACGTCATTTGGCACTTATTTTCATAAATAACGATTTATGAAAATAAGTTGGTGTGTTTTCAAAAGGAGCGTTTTTGTCTCCGTAAAGTCAAATCCCGTTGCCATCTTTCATGATAGCCGTCTCTGCGGCTGTTTTTAGCGACCACCGTTCTTCGGATACCGTAGCTTAAGCTTATACCTTTTTTGGACTTTTTGAAATTTAACAGCTTATTCAAAAATACAAGCTAAAAAAATAGAAATTACAAATTCAATTTCGATGAGGCCGAAAGGTTCTGGAGTGGCGACCGCGTACCGGAAAATGTAGTATTGGAAGGCCTCCTAAAAGTGGACCGTTGACTTGTGAAGGCCGCAGGCATCCGCTGTATACAGGAAGCACAGAATCGGTCAAAGTGGCGGTGCTTGGGGGCTATGTCCAGCAGTGGACGTCTTTCGGCTGAAATGATGATGATGATTCAAAAATATAAATAATAATGCATGTTTTTTGCGCTAATCGAATGAAATAATAATTAGGTATAAGTTGCAGATTGCAGAAAAAAGAAATTTGCGAAAATCTAATACAATGATGCTTGCAGTTTCGACGCGCAGAAAAAGAAAATGAAGTCCTCACAAAGTACAACATAATCCATCGTATTTCATGTCCGGAGACCGGCGATATGTAGACAAATGCCAGGAGCAATGTTACGTCATATCGAGCACTTCGAGATGAAATACATTTACGCACCATGTCACAACGATTTGAATGACCTAATGATGTTAAAAAGGTGTAATTGTACGTATCACTGATATGTTTCAATATGTATTATCATCGTCATTATGATTTCAGCCAAAAGACGACCACTGCTGGGCATATTCCTCCATCAAGCATCGCCAGTATGACCGGTTCTATGCTTCTCGCATCCAGCGGATTCCTGACGCCTTTATATGGTCATCGGTCCACCTTTTAGGAGGCCTCCAACACTACATCCTCTAGGACGCGGTCGCCACTCCAAAACCTTTGCCTCATTGGCCATTATTTGGTTTTATAATAATGTTAAACAAATGCTGAAAACTGATTGATTCATCGGACTTATTGAAATAAATTGTTTTGGTTGACAATAAAATCGTTATAACTCAAGTATTTTGTTAGTAAGTAAGTAGGCTATAAAAGCGAATACGCTCACTGAAAGGCAGGCAATAAAGTTTCAGAATATTCAGTAGCTTTTATAAAAATAAATAATCTCCAAAGATAATAAATATGCTATTTAATTAAGAGTAAAAACTTACCAAAAGATAGTTCAAATATTATCAAAAGGTATATCAACCATATAAATGCTTCAATATTTACAGGGAAAAACTCTTCAGGCGAGCAATTTCTAAGAAATCCGAACAACCTGCGACGTTAACAGGCTATTTTTTGCGCCTGGCTTGTAAATTGCTTTTTAAAACCTGAATAACTCGAACGATTTCAACAAATTAGGCTTTGTTCGGTTTTTCTTAGTCACGCAAGCTTACAGAGCTTTAAAAAACGAATAGAAGTATTTTTTTGACATATGAGTTTGTTACTTTGACAGCCACAAGATTTGGTTGAACATGATAAAAAAGTAATTAAGAAAACTATTATGTAAATGAAAAACTACTACATGAAACAGCAGTCGAAGAAATAAGGGGATACAGTTTTTTTCTTTTCACAACAGTACGTAAAAGCTTAGGACACACTTATAATAGTAAAGTAAAAGAGATGACAACTCAACAAAGTCACATAAAAAAAAGTTGTTGCAAGATATTAATCTTCTAAGTTCTACTGTTTGTGCTCTATGTAGTACCCGGATAGCTAGTGTTAACTTGAACTTGATGAATGATGTGTGCGTAACTTGATCTAATTCTATTCAGTCCTAAAAATCGTGAAAGAGCAGCAGATATATCATTCAAACTTTCAAATTTCTAATATAAGTAGGAGGAAGGACATATTCTCTATAGTTGAAGTATGAAATGAAAATAAAATACCCCCAAGAAAACGCGTATAAGCCCGACAAGTATCACTGTTGAACTCGTGTGTGCAGACAATATCTACCGATAGGAAGGTGAAATCTATTGTGTTCATGTTTCATGTTATTGTGTTATGCTCACTTAAATATCTCACTGATGCTGGCACGTGTGTTGGATCATTCGGTTCCCTACAAAATGGTTTAGCTGGATGATACCGATCCACGCGTCATGTTCGTGAACGGACGCCGTCGGTTGAGACTGGTCATCTTTTATGGCCAGGGTTTATTTTTAATCTTATATTTTGAATTATATTTCATTTTTTACATTGTTCTCACATATAGAAGCAACAAAAATAATGTACCCAGGATTTTGTAATATCTATATTTAAAAGAATGTCCTTGGAGTTTTTTCGCCCGTTTTTCTCCATAGAGATCTACGTTTTGGAATGGGAAAGTGCCTGTAAATAGTTTAATTGAAATAAATGCTTTGAGTTTGAGTTTGTTTCACATTGTTACAGAAGCTGTTTGTTTTGCAAGCTCCAAAGTTTTTAACGAAATGTGTGTGACAAAATCATGCAGGGATCTATGTAAAGTTACGGATATTAGGTAGTTTTTTTTTGTGAAATTTACCACCAACTTAAATAATTGTCCATATAAGCACAGATTAATACAGATGGGACACTCCGCAAAATCATTTAAATAAAAAGCGACTCTTGCTACGACACAATAAAGTGCAATTCAGGTCGCACAGTGCTAATGACCTTCAGTTATATTCACGTAAAAGTTGCCTCTCTTTCTATCGCGTAACTCTTAGATCTTCTACGTTACACTCACTGAATTGGCCCAATAAGTCGAGCCCGCCGCGTAATTATAGCTTACATACTTATACTGCGGAGTGTCTCATCTCTATTCATCTGTGATATAAATAAATTACAACTATCATTCTTTGACATTTGTATGAAATGGTTATAACACGACAAATGGACGTAGAGTGTCAATTTTATAAACACTAAATTGCCCTGACCGTCCAAACGCCGTCATAAATAATTAGTCATACGAATATTATGGAAACAAATAAAAAAGGGAAGTTACCCATGAATGCCAGCGTATGTACCTACACTACAGGCCTTAGTCACATTGTAATTCAATAAGTACCTAAAAGGACATTGACTTCCAAATTAACCCTAACTTATACATAAATGCGAAAGTTACTTTGTTTGATTATTTGTTACGTTTTCACGCAAAAACGGCTGAACTGATTAATATGAAATTTGGCACTTGGGCCATGACCTAGAAAAGGACATAGGCTATTTTTCATCCTGGATTGCAGACGAAGTCACAGGCAACAGCTAAAAATAACTACAGTATATTTTTATTTTCGATATTATATTTATAATGTTTGCACTACTATGAATAATTAGTACTAGAACGCTTGTAGGCCTGAAGAGCTGATTATAGCTTAATTTTATTATATGGATTTTTACGATATTCAAAACTATCTTTTAGTTATTTAAATGTCAAGTCATGGATACCTACTAGTACTTAAATTAATTAAAAGCCAGTGAAGAATACTTTGAAAGATGCTCTCTATTGAATCTTAATTAATAACCGATAGATTTTTTACTAATTTGAAATTAAATCTTATTTCAAATTCACAGCCCAAGAAACTAAGTAAAACTGCTATTGAGTACTTTTGAAAACTAAGTGGGCTTTGCGTCACACCTGCAGGTCGACGATTTAACCTTATGAGCAGTCAGTATCAGAAGCTATTGCTGCCATACCCATCCATCCCACCACGATTCTGTAAAAATGAAACCATACAAGAAAACAAGCAAAAATAATTAGCCCATGATGTTCCGACTACTGGGACACAGGTCTTCTTTCTGTGGGAGGGAGTGAGCCGTAATCCACCCCAGGAGCCCAGTGCGGGTTGGTGGATGACACGTCATGACTTTGAATTTTTACAGTCCATCATACCATCTACTTAATTATGGAAGATGGTGCTCTATTTAGCAGCATACAACGATATTATCCTTACTGAAAAGTAGTCACCACCACGCAGGATAGTGAAAATGCCGCACAGCAATATTTTCATAAAAAAACATTAAGAAAGCATGAAAAAACGAGACTATCAAATTATTATACAAAAAAAATGTTTACCAAAAATACAACCGACTTCCAAAATACAAAGTTAAAATAAAAATAACTTCTCGGTGTCTTTGGATCAATCAGTATTTAAGTTTTTTGCCACCGACTTCCGAAATTAAAGTTATTTTTCACTTTGTAGTTTGGAAGCCGGTTGTATTTTTGGTATTTTTTTTTGTTTTTCACTTTTTAGTGTGTTGGTTTGTAATTTATCAGTTCCACTTTACCAAATGGTACTACTTTTCGAGAGCAATTGCACGAGTTACTAAAAAAAAAATACCCAAATCGCCATAGGTGAGCCTATAATATTTGAAGAGTTCCCTCGATTCTCCAAGATCAAATAACAAAAGACAAACTTGGAAATATACCCTTTCAAACAAAAAACATTTTTTCAAATCGGTTATGCCGTTTTCAAGTAATCGGGAAACATACAAAAAATTTTTTTTAAAAATATTCCGACGAACTGAGAACCTCCTCCTTTTTTTGAAGTCGTTTAAAAATGTATTGAAAGCATGATTTTTCTCACGTTTCCCGCTAAAAATCCGCTTCTTAGTCACACTCAATGGATAATAAATTGCGGCAGACTTTGATGAATGCTTACGATAAATACGTTCCGACGCGATATCTCAGACAGACTACAAAAAACTAAAAAGAGGTGAGTTATTTTTACCATATGCACGGCTTTACATGGGAACTAGGTTCCTAGCATTTTTTTTTCTCGCACATAGGTAAAGACAGAGAAATTGATCGTTTAACAAATTGACTACCAACTAAAATTGTCCGTATATTCAAATCACAACAGATTGTCATTCTTGGACAGTTTTTTTTTTTGTATACCTGGCCTGCTCTTGACCCCTATCTCGCTGTTGGAAAGCGTTGGATGAGGTCTATGATGTAACGAGTGTGCCCAGAAGATGTCTGTTCACACTTGCTTTGAAGTCAGACAGGTTATGTGGAAGGGACACAGACGCTGTCAGCGAGTTGTATAAAATGGCTATAACTTGCTAAATTGACGTAGTATGCCACCTATTAAACAATTACTTTCCCTGACTGTCAGTACATTAGTGTAGCGATTCATAATTTTTCATGTTATCAAATATTTGGCACTAATATAGGGTCAAATTGAATTACCTAGCGAAACCCCAGAGATGTAATTGGAAACGATATCTAAACATGACAAAACAAAAAAGAAAGTCAAAGTCAAATAATTTATTTCAATTCAAGGCACCTTTGAAAGTCAAAATTTACAAAAAAAAAAAATTGATTCTAGTCGCCCCTTCCAAAAGGTTGTTTTCGTATGGAGAAGAATGGCCAAGAAACTACACCGTCAACTCTTTTAAAATGTTTTACTTTTTTTTTATACCAACCGTAATTATATAATTTTATGTGAAGACGATGCACCTAGAATAAAATTAATGTGATAGATACATGGTGCTCACATATTTACAAACATTGTAAAGTATGCGATATTCCTAAACCTTTAACAAGTAATTAATAAGGCAGTGTGTGAGTTAAAGTTATCACAGATTGTAAAATCAATGTCATATTTATTGATAAAATTAATTTGATGACGTCTGCGGAGTTTTGCTAGCTAATTTTATTTGAACCTGTATAAAATATCAAAAGAAAAACAAAAACAATCCAAAATAAACTAGACAGATAGAAACTCATATTAAACGATAGGTACCTATTACAATAGTCATTCCAATCTCGGATTAATCTACAAAGCCCTACAATGTCAGATTACAATATTCTACTACCAAAAGTCCCTACATACAGAAATTCTAATAAAAACAAATTGAATAGCCAAATCGTCCGGTCTCTAAGTCTTGGCCATGACACGTTATTTTCTCCGATTCTGTCCTCAAACTTTCAAGGGGCGAATGACAGGATTTGCGGGACCCACATCTACCCTATATGACTCTCAACTATTTTGTTCCCTTTTCAAATAGAAACAAGGCAAAATGCGGTTGACGTAGGTTTGTGAAGGTTTTTTGGTGGCCATTTTTTTCTTAAATGTGCTGGTATGAATATGAATTGGGGATGATTTTACGGATTGAAATTTGGTGAAGACATCCTTCCATCAAATTGACCCAGTCACTCAATGTTCCTGATCTTTAAGTAAGTAGGTATGTTATTTAAAGGTCATGGCGTTTTGAAAACAATTATGTTGTGTTTTTTGTTGCCAATTTTGTGTCCTAGTTTTTTATTGTTGTTTTTATAACATTAATTATTTTTGCTGGACGATTATTGTGATTTTTGCAAAAACCACAAAGATCAACAACGGTATATATGCCAATTAAAATACTTACCGAGATCACCAAGCCATCTGCAAAACTTGGCGATAAATTACGTTACGTATCTCAAAATATTGTTCAAAAGCAGACGAACTTGATGATCTTAAGAAGGCGATTTATAAAACGTACAACAAACAATGAGGCATCTGCAAATATTTCTACACTATTTTACTTGTTCTATAGAACACGCTCCCTATGTAACATTATGGCCAAAGAGTTTTACGATACCCACAGGTGAATCCACAATCAAACTTTATCGTACTCTTATTAACTTGATTGGTACTCGGTACTAATTAGTACCATTAGAAGATAAGGTTTCCTTATTGTTTCCATCGCAAACTCTGTTTGATTGTGCAGTTAAAATTGGTTCTCGTTTTGTTAGTAAAAGGCTTCTTTTCGACGTTTGTATTGAGTTATTGGTTTCACTGCCTCGTTGATCTAGTGGTCGCAAGTGGTTCTACTGAGCGTTGAGCTTCTAGGTTCGATTCTTAGGTCTGAAGAATTATTTGGTTTTTCATCTGGGGTTTCTCAGTAGCAGCCCGGAGGCTGGAATTTGTTCCCGATGGTGGCAACTGGCTAGCCCCCATGTAATAACATGGGATTTAAAAATAACTGGTGAAATTTGGGTATATACTATGTGGACCTCTGCCTAACTCTCTCTCTCGTTGAAAGAACAACGCTACTAAAATATAATTTCAGAGTTTTCTTAATAGCTATCGGCAATTCATGAAATGTAAATTTGTTGTATAATATTTGGAACAATTTTGGCCAATTTATTGTTTACGTCATCATAAAGACTCTTTCAAACAGGCACGACACGCGACGCGACGTCGACGCGACGTCGCGTGTCGCGCCTGTTTGAAAGAGCCTTTATGGCGTTTACTTTTATACGGGATTACTGGGGAAAAGGAAATTGACTGCAATGTTACAATTAAAAATTTAATGAGTGTTTCATATTTAAAGTGTGAAATTAATTATGAATTCGGCCGATAAATATGTCACTGCACATTTAAAGTTTCTCAAGCAAATAAATAAAGAGCAGTAATGGGAAAGTTTACTGTTTTCTGGTAATTAGAGGATTAAGTTTAGTTTTTATTACGGTGTATTTTATTGCATCAGAATTTAATTTAGTAGTAATAATTATTTCTGTTGTTTTGCAAATTTTCAGTTAAGCTTTGAGCCTGCAATTTGATGTACCTATTTTTAATCATATTTTTTTTAAGTTTATCCCGATAATAAATAGAACTTTTCTTTGTGTTTTTTAAGCTTAAAACCAATACTTAGCAACCCTCTAAGCATAATGCTGACGGCTTTAATTATTTGCTTCCGGTATTATAGTTTTGGGTTTGTACCTACTACTACTGTAATACTGGAAGCAAGAAATGTTTATTTCATTATATTATTACACCAAATACAATTTTTATCGTAAGATAGAGCTAATTTTAAAATTTGCCATATTCTTTTTATTAAAAAGATCGAACGAGAGCAAGTCCCGCACACGAAGGGTTCCACATCGTATTAAGATCGAGCAAAAAACGCCAAAATAACGTTTTTTAATACGGGGAACGCCCTTAAATATTAATTTGAACTAATTTTTATTATTTGCTGCTAAAGCGGCAATAGAAATACACAATTAAAAAAAAAAAACAACTGTCTACTGATGATAGTTCATGAGATACAGCCCGCTGACAGACAAACAAACGGACGGACAGCGGAGATTTAGTAATAGGGTTCCGTTTGTAACCCGTCGGGTATGTAACCCTAAAAAGGCATGTAAGTAGCATTTTGCATCGCTAAAGTTCGTAAAGAATAGAATAGAATATTTATTTCAGACGGAGTCCATAGGGTTAGTAACAATTTTACTTTACATCTAGTGTTGTAGGTACAAAAAGATTACAAAAAAAAAAATCTGCGTAGAGCTGCATCCACCTCCGCAACATCGGGGAATCCCACCGATCTGCGAACACACTGACAATACTGTTGGTGCTGCCGCGAACACGTGACGAGATGCACATCTTTTTCGAACAATAGCGGCTAAACCGTCAATATTATTATCCGTAAACATCCCTGATGCACTACAACGCCACGGCAGCCGCAGCAGCACTCTCAGTGCATTATTATATTGAACGTGAAATTACGTTCTTTTTTATCTTACTTACTCACACTCACCTATAAACATGATTCATGCGATAAAACCACATTGACCCTTTTAATCCGCTTTATTTCGTTTTCGCAATTAAAAAAGTAAATACCTACCCAACCATTGGGCTCGGACATAATTAGGGCGATCGACCATCGTTAAGTCCGTATAAGTTGGCAGAGGATTATCTCCACTTGGTATAAACATGTCACGTATAGCTGTTTAGAGGTCCAGATGGCGAGAGAAGCTAATGTTTACTTGACAAAATAAGGCTTTAGGAATAATTTGTCCTATCATAGATTTCGTATATTCATTCACATAGCTACAAGTTAGTATACCAGTGGCGAGGCGTGGTAAAACGACAGAAGTAAGACGGAGTAAAAGTAAGAAAAAATATGACGTTACTTCGGACTTTCATCGTGGCCGCGAAAACTTATTTCTTTTTTACCTATCAAAATAACGGTCTCAATAAACCGTTTAATTAAATTCCTATTTCGATCTACTTTTCTATTATGAGCTTCATGCAAATTAGTGAAAATAATTATATTCCTACCAGTCCCGAACTCATAAAACAGGTACAAATAAGTTTTTTAGTCTGCACATGTTTTTTGATGAATTCGTCAGATTAAAATGTAAAAAAACCCTTTATTCCATAAACTACTAAAATTTGAGACAGCAAACGCAGGAAACAATACATTTTATTTAATTTACAATTGCCAGTCAGTCATTGATATTTATCGTAAAGGGAAACATTAAAATGTTTGAAAAACACATCACGTCATTTGTAATTTATAGTCATATCTGAGCGAGCACGGGCTAATTATGTGTTTCATATTTTCAAAACTTAAACTTGAAAAGCATGTTTCCTTACAAAGTAAATAAGACGTCAATTTTGTTTTTTTGACTATTAATGCCGCCACCGTAATCCTACTGATCATACAATTACTTTTCAAATCAACTTTGAATAAGTAATTTCAACATAATAAACTATCTTCTTACCCCAAATACCGAATAACAACATACTTTACTTTCACTGAACTCAAAAACTTAAACGCTATCATAATCACTGTTTTATACCTACAAACAAATATTACTTCTACTCGTAATGATAAACGAATAAATTCAATGAATACTGAGCGAATAAAATGCAAATTATCCACTAAATGTAAAAAATACGGTTTTAATGTGATTACATAACATAAAAAAACAACTACACATTGTAAATCGAGCGATGATATGTTATGACGTCCGAACCAAACTCCGAGCCGAACGTTTTACGAAATTCAAAGAAAACAACCGAATGAAATGCGTGTGCGTGAACGAGGTGGACAATAACAATAGTTCTTTCTCGTTTCCGCGCGCGCGTTTTCTTCTACTATCCCTATTGTACTCGTTGCAGATTGACTTACTTGGCCGCTAAGAAACTGCGGTGTTACATAACCGATGTGACGTTATAGCAAACTTTCATTTTCTAAAGAAATAGAATTCACGATAAGCCGGATATCGCCTATGAGTTATTTTAGCGCAAAATGTTTTGCTTTTGTGATATTAAGACAAAAAATGTAATGTAGGTAGGCGTTTTGTAATGTTTTTAATTGTTTGGTGTATCAAATACTTATAATGTGATTATTCAATAACGATAGAGTGGTTGTGTTCCAAATTACCGAAAGGAAGCTGGTAGGAATCGAGTTGTTTGAAGCCGTCGTCCCTGCAGTAAACGTTTGAAACCACCCCTTATTATCTTTCTCTTGCCCTTACCCCAATTTATTTGAGGTCGGTGCAACATGTATTTTCTTCTGCAACCAACCACACTCAATGTTAAAAAAAATGCCTGATGAGCAAGGTCTAAACAATCTGTGTTCAGGATTCCAGAGTCAAGAACCTCCTTACAATATGAGCCATGTCCAAGAGTATCAGCTGCTTTTGTCTACACAACTGGTGGTCAGGATTCCAGACAAGGGAACCTACTAAAAATATGAGCTGTGTCCAAGAACATTGCTATTTCATGAAGTCCTTGACCCAACTGCTCAATGAAAGCCTTCTGCCAGCTTTTGCCTCTTGCTTGCATACTCAGCATTGTCAACACATTAGGTATTGAAATTGCTATTGGTACAGAGTCTTGAAGATGCGAAATGGCATCTTTGTATACTCTGCAGTAAGAACAATAGCTATTACCTATTTCTATCTTCTGGCTTATAGGTATTAATCGGTCAAAAAGATTTTCAGCTACCGGCCACTGACCGATAGGTACTGATATTAGTCATGAATATTGTGATCCCTCCCTCTTCCTCTAATGAACTTTCTTTCTTCCATTTCAAGGACAAAATGTTAGTAGATTTATATTCCCACTATAAACAATGAACTGTATTTTCTCCATCCAATTACTTATGATTGAGTTAAGTCCGTGCGAGTTGGCAGCGGATAATCCCCTCTTGATATAAACACGTCACGTCGAGCGGTCTGCTTAACGTGACCGGCCGTCACGGCGATAGTAGACACGAGTCCTGTAGTCCCGCTTTTAGGCGATATGTCACGGCAACCGCATAAAAATATACGTTCCATGTGGATTGTACCTTTTTTCCTTTTGAAATGTTGTGAGAAAATATTTTGTCGCATTTTGATGGAACAGGTTTGATACAGGTAGAGTTTATTGGTACTAAATCTCTTCCATGAAGATTTTTTTTCTGTCAAACAATGCGTGAATGGTGTAAATGAATTAAGGTAACGTCCGGGAAATTAATTGTTTATATCGACTCCCAACTTAAATTGTCTGTATTTTCAATTCACAGCTGCCATTCTTTAAGAGTTGTATGAAGTAGCTATAATGCGGCAAATTGACGTAGTTTCTCAATTTGATAACCAATATGGATATATTTCCCAGAATATACGTTTATTAGTAGCAGTATTATTAACAGAGTTGACAGTATCCTCAGGTCGAGCAGTGATAGTGGGATTTTCCATTAGGAATTTCTCAGTCACAGGCCGGAGTCTGGATTTCCAACAAGGGACTTATAACAAAGCTGGCGAAAACTTGGGTATACTTTATACTTCTACCTACCCCTAAGTAAAAGAAAGGCGTAATGTGCCGTTCCATTGTGTTGCGAAATATTTGCAAAATGCAACAGTATCCGTGGTAGATTGACTGTAGGTACAGTATGCAATACCCCATTTCCCGTTCATAATAGTCATACATGTGTAATTAAACTCATCAATTTGCTATTTCTGCATGTTCATGAGCTGCTGTGTTGCGGTGCTCACTGCGTTTTGTTTCGACAGCCTTAACTACATTTATCGACATTGGTTTTTCGATGTATTACAACACGTAGAGAAGGGTTTAAAACATGTTCTTTTTGTGTTCTTTCTTTTTTTCCGTGTGGTTACTGACTAACCTCTTCTTCTTTTGGAGTCGATGGTAAAACATGTGTTATGTGGGCCCAGTACCTGGCCTCGCCAATCGCGGCATCAGTGGCATTTTTTAGGTCCTCAGAAGTGCAGGTATGTGGACACATTGGACACTTTAGCATATTATGGGGATATGGGACTACCTGATGTCAGAGTTTCTATGCCACCCATGGGCCTCTGACTTGCCTTATTCTTTTTCTTTTCTGTTATGGCTTATTTGTTTTGTGAAATAACTCTCTCTTTCCTTCTTCTTACCACTGATACGGAGAATATTAGAGAGTATTACTGACAAATGCTTGCACTGACTGGACAAGTTCACTCAAATCTGTGTGGTTCTTTCCTCAAAAGAATATTTCAGACACTAATCTATATGGTCCGCATATGGCCTGACCAAGATTATGTCTGGACTTTAAAAGAGACTGTGACTTCTGAGTTTGTTTCGGCCTTTCTTCTCAGAGTAGTCAGATAGGAAACGCCGAATTCAACTAGCTGTTTTTTTTTTTAATGTGACGTGTAAAAGTGAGTCATTTAGACAGTCAGCTAGGTGATGGCGGAGCTGACTGCCCAGGAGTTTCAGGGCAATCAGTCACACTCAAGGTACATTTAAATATCGCCTAGTAGAAGCTATTTAAAAGTAATATGAAATCACAAATTTTTTGTAAGTGAATAAAATCACAGGTATTATAGAAAAGCAAAATTGCATTCACATTTCTTTCATTTTTTCGTGAGACATAGAACGGAGTATGGAGAGAAATTTTCCTAGAACGGATACTTATTAAAATAAAATACTATGTATGACTGCCTCATTGGTCTACTGGTCGCAAGCGCTACTGCTGAGCATGAGGTCCTGGGTTCGATTACCAGGTCGGGCAAAGTATTATTGGGTTTTTTTATCTGAAATTTCTCAGTAGCAGCCTGGAGTCTGGTTGTGCCCGGTTGATGGCAATAGGTTCGCCCCCTATTACATGGGACTTAAAACATAACTGGCGAATTGTGGGTGAACCTGCTACAGGGACACCTCTGCCCTACTCTTCGGGGAAAAAAGGCGTGATGTTACGTTATTTTTTATGTCTGATATTAAGAAACAATAAATATTCGTAGAAAGAGTGATTTATTCAATGTATTGTATAAATGTTTAATCTTGAAAAATTGTTTTTTGAGCAAAATTTAAGAATTTTTCTCATGATATCTATGTCCTAACCTAGGTATACGTCGCGTGAAAAGATAACAGACAGTCACAATAATTTTGATTTTTTTACTATTAAACCATTCTTCTTTTCTTTTTCAAGTTTTCTGAATTCAAGTTTAGTCCAGAGCACGTCCAAGAGAACATATTATTTATAAACCTTTAAGCTATATTCAGCCCTGGTTACCTGTAATACAAGTTTTTATTAAAAACTACTTCAGGCCAGTCTCTCACAAAGTTAGCTCCTTGTTCGTGCACTATTGTCAAATATTTACTAGCATTAAGTAAAATATCTGAATGACCGAGCAATGCACGTTTTTTTTTTGGTAGATTTTTTAAAATGAAACCTAGCTAGATCGAATTATCGTCCCCAAAACCCCCTGCATACTAAATTCATGAAAATCGTTAGAGCCGTTCCCGAGATTCAGATTATATATATACATATATACAAGAATTGCTCGTTTAAAGGTATTAGATAGACAACTTGTGTAGATAAAATAAATGTCTTAAAATAAAAATAAAAAACATTATGCTGTATCTGGATCTCCGACCACACGTGCCCGTTCTCCTTCACCACAGGTAAACGGGAATTATTAATGATAGCCGGTTGATATCAATAATTCATCAGCTCAACGTTGATGTTTTTTTGTACTTAAATTTTGTTTATTATTAATCAAGTTAATATTAATATGTCTGATCGAAATATTTTATTTTTAGGATATTCATGCTTGGAAATATAGGTTTGTCAACTAAGCTTACATACATTTATTTTAGGGTGCCGTAGGCAAAACGGCAATGGTCTATCTGACTATGGTGTAGGATTTTTATTGCGTAAGTCTGACTCGCACTTGACCATTTTTTATTTTATTGGAATATCACGTTTTGTTTGACAGATTTTTAAAAATTTGGATTGTCAGCTATCAATTTAGTATCGTATCCATTTTTAAAAGTTTTAAAACTATATGGTTAATTAGTATAGTCAGAATACTATTTTTGTCACTGGAAAATAAAATTGCTTTGCAATTTAATATCAAAATTCCTGAAAAGTTGATTAAAAAAAAGTGGACCTGAAAAAAATCCCCAGCGTTTTAGTTAATTTTTATTGAAACTTCACGTGTACAATTACGTTGCACATTGCACGCCTGTTCAAATATGTGTCGTGTGTACTTAGCAAGAATGCTTTGACCTGCCAATATTGGTTAGGTAGGTCTACGATTTCAATTTTGACTCTGTACCTACCTACATTGCACTGCTGAAAAAAAAAACAGTGGTACTGCATTTTTTTTTTTATACAAATATTTATTTATCAAAAAAAAATTTAAAAGCTTTTTATTGACATCGTAAAAAAATGTAATTATTTTAATTACAAAGTAGGTCGATAAGAACAATAAAAGCTAAAATTTCTAAACTCAATGTTTTTTAACATCACTAAAACAAGCTTTTCGTAATTATGTACTCACGGTATTTATAAAAAAATAAAAATATTTTTTTATTTAAAACGTTTCAAAACCAAATATCATAATTAAAGACACAGTTTTTTAATTAAAACTAAAAAGTTGCTCCCTAAGTTACTTAAACCAGGGGGCCTAACACCAGCTCATAAAGCAGTATTATTTTAATATTACTTCAGTGTGGAAAAGAGATGAAGCTCAACAGGACGTATAGCTCCGTCTCTCTCTCCCAATTAAAGTTATTTTTCACTTTGTAGTTTTGAAGTCGGTTCTATTTTCGGTAATTTTTTTTTTTTCACTTTTTCGTGGGTTGGTTTGTAATTCATCAGTTCCAGTTTACCAAATGGTGCTTTTCGAGAGCAAATGCAGGAGTTACTATAAAAATACCCAAATCGCTATAGGTGTGCCTATAATATTTGAAGAGTTCCCTCGATTTCTCCAAGATCCCATCATCGGATCGTGACCAAATGACAATGGGACCAACTTGGAAGTATACCCTTTCAAACAAAAAAAAAAAAATTAATCGTTTCAGTCCTCTTCGAGTAATCGGGGAACATACATAAAAAAAATTAAAAAAATATTCCGACGAACTGAGAACCTCCTCCTTTTTTTTGAATCGGTTAAAAACAGCTTTACAGTTTTACGGACATATCTCGCTGCAAGAGACAGTCCGCTAGTGTTGGCGCTTGCAAATCGCACCCGATCTGTTTTAGTTATAAAGTACTAACATAGACTAAGCTACGTTGCATTGTAATTTGAATAAATAAAGATTAATCTATATTTAAAACGTAATGCAAAAATGTTGTACCCCTTTTTACGAAAATTACGCAGACGAAGGAGTATGAAAGGCACAGTTAAAGTTTATGTGGAGAAAGAGTGCAGAAAGAAAATATTTTAGCAAATATTTATAAAATATGCATTTGAAATTAATTAAATTAATTTTTTTAAAATTACACACAATACCATGCGTTTGACTCACACATATATTTTTATTATGGTTAAAGATGGCTCGCACAAAGTAAAGAGCCTGTCTTGATTCGAACCCACGACGTAAAATTCGTAAGTCGGGGCCATTACCACTGGACCACCACTGCTCAAACTTAAGTATGCAAGTTGTCTACTAGTAAGTTGGGGTTGACGTTCTCCATAACAACAATAAAAAAGCATTTTTTAATAAATTTATAATGTATAACTATCTTTTTCTCATAGCTTCGCCCGCGTGCAGGTTGGAAATTATCCCACGGAAACACCAGCACGCGTAGCATGACCACCGTAGAAACGAGTTGTGTCGACAGAAGAATAGACAAAAATGACGTTCCGTGTAGACAGGACGGCAGTAAAGTAGAAAGACACAACTGCACTTTTTACGCAATTCACTCTTTTCATAATTCGACTCAGAATTGTTTGTTTTGTCATAGGATTTTTATTTTCTTTGTTTGATTCTCAATTTTTATTGATATTAAGAGTGTCGAAGTATCGTATTTTGGAAGAAAACAATATTACAGTAATATTGGATTTAACCATTTTCTTGGTTATGGTGCCGATTATCTTGTACACCGAACGAAACTATCTAAACTATCACTAAAACCCCTTTATTTTTGGCTATGAAAATCTTAAAACTATTCTGCAACAAAAAATCCCTAAATTTAAATAAAATTTTGACACAACTTAAATCGTATTTGACAATCGCGAGTCCACGTGGTACTTGTTTGTCCTACCCCGTGATTTTTTTTAGAGCCGGAGGCGCGAAGGCTCGACATATTTTATATGGAATTTTTCACTTTTTGTATGGAAAATAAGAAAAATTATTACCTACATGTTCAGTCTTAGGGGTTTAAGAGTTTTATAAAGGGGGTCGAAATTTTCATTATTTTTGCGATTAGACACACCATTTTCGAGATATAAGCAAAAGAAAAAAAGATACAGTACTATTTTTGCATATGAATTCGAGGTGTTGGTGTGAATTTTAATTATGATAATTATTACTTATCACAGTTTTGCGTTCAAAACGCTCTCCTTTACAGAGCGTTTCATGATTTTGTAGATAACCGTATATACTTTGTGGCCGTCGAGTAAAAAGTTTTCTACCGTCTTTAGCATGGCGATTACAAAATCAAATTGTCTTCACTACTTCGTGATTTTGACAGTTTGGATAGAAAACTTTCTTCTGAAATAGTCTACATGTAAAAGGACCTAGACAAAGATCGTTAGAAGCGGAAGACAAAATGACAGATTGTAGAATGATTTCTACGGTACGATGTCAAAAATGGAGAGACGAAATGTCAATTTGTATAGAAAGAGCTATGTCTATTCTTCGTAGAAATAGAAAGCGTCATGCTACGCGTGCTGCATAAAGTCCTATATCCTAACCGAGGTCCATGGTCTACCCATGTGCTAAATTTCATCGAAATCTGTTCAGCAATTTGAGAGTGAAAGCATGCAAAACAAACAAACTCACTGTCTTGTTTATAAATATTACTAGCAGCGCCCCGTGTTTTTTCTCGCATAAGTCTGGATCCCGTGAGAATATCGCGATAAAAAGTATTCTGTGTTAAGGCAGAAGTGTTTGCCAAATTTCATTCAAATCCGTTTAGTATTTTTTGCGTGTGTAGTGCCCACACTTCATTTTTAATTATTTTATAAATTATAGCACAATAGATAAAAGAATTAAAAATGAAGTGTGCGTATTTTTTTTTCGCAGTGCCCTCTTGTATTTTCATTTTGACCAAATTCACACTTTCTCTCTCTCTCTCCGGCATGCAGTGTACTCGGGCTGATGTGTACAATTTTATCCCACGACACTGTAATCACTTTACTCTTTTCTCTTGTGCTTTTTTCTGCCGGCGTTCTATCTATCTCTCTCTCTTTCTTTCTCTTTGAATTATAAAAAGACTGTCGCAAGTATTAACTCTTTTTAGCGTGACGATTTTTGATAGTTTCCAAGCCGCATTAAAGAACTTCGTTCCAATAAGTAGGAAAGTTAGGAAGTCTTTATCATATACCTATCAACCTGTAAAGACCCACAAGCCATGCTGTCAGAATAAGAAAATATAAAAAAAATGTCTATTTAATTAACCACAGTTTCAATCTAATTTGTGTTGAAAATTACAAATACGTTTTTGCAAATTTTCAATTCATTCGACAGTAAGGAAACTTATTAAGGTGACACTAGTCGCGGGCTCGAACTCACTAGTGGGCATGGCCGAAAAGCACGCTGTGTCACCTGGCATCGTGTCCGACAGAGATAGTATCAGTGATGAGCAGTTAGACACTGGTCTACGTGCACAACGTCTAGTTTGCACGCACACAAACACCGTTCCGAACTATTTTAGTAAAACGAGTGCGTAAAAAATTACGAAAAGTCCTTTTGAAAATAGGGTTTTATGAAAAAACCGCTGCATAAATCAATTACAAATAAAGTTTATTGAACTCTTCGACAATTGAGCTTTGTCGGTACCGACTTTGTTTTGGAGATTTTACACTTCTTTTATTGCTTATTTACCCCCAAAGTTGCGTTAAAATTAGCAAGAAAAAGGAATCTTTGTGGGCTCCTAACTTTTTAATGGCTCATTATTTTACTATTCTGTTTCCGCACAGACAAAATTAATAATGAAACAAAACGATATCATGTTTAACTTTGGATGTACCATGTCAAACAGTGGAGTAAAACCCCCCTGAAATTTGTATGGAAAAAATATCAACTAGTGCCACCTTAAGTACCTAAACGAGGCCTTTACCAACGTCATTAATTAAATTGTCGAGTTTGAACGCAGCTCCTTAGTTACATTACTGAAATCAAATAATGTAGTACAGGAATTTATTGACTTTGGTTAAAATATTTATTAGTCCTCACTAAAATCGCTCTTGAAGGAGGTAACTTAATGTGATAACAAATAGACTGTATACTAAGATAATAAAAAGAAACTAGTTCTTTTTTAAGTATTTCTAGAAATATTTTATTTGAAGTTTTTGAAGTGAAAACTACTTTAGGCGCGTTGGCATTTTTGAGATGGGACTAAACCAATGATTTCGCGACACCATGATGACACCTCATTTTTGAAAATGCGATTGTGCTCTATTTATATTACGTTACGGATCCATGTTCTATGCAAGTATTATTACTTTAAAGGTTTTGTAAACGCGATTATGCTCTTTATTTATATAAAGTTACGGATCAATGTTCTATGCAAGTATTTTTACTTTAAAGGTTTCGGAAGTTTTTTATTTTTTGTATACGCGATTGTGTTCATTATTTAGATAAGGTTACGGACCAATGTTTTATATAAGTATTTTTCTTCCATTAAGGTGATCTTGTTTAAGTTTTTAAGATTATACATTTTCGGGTATTTATGAAGTTAAGTAATAATATATTATATTCTTTGCTTTGTTAATAAATATCGTTAGTATAAAATGTTAACAGCGATAAAAGAACAACGCCGTTTGGTCTCTAGTTAAAAATCACCTGTATCTGTCCCTGAGATTCGTTTTCACGAGCAAAGGCACGGTTTAAAAGGAAAACTGACCTACAAAAGCTAAAATTCAGCTACAGAATGTTTTAAAAGGATTTTGTAAAATAAATGGAAACTCATTTAACACAGGAGTGCATGTAAAATGTCTCCTCCAATGGATAATAAATGACTAGCTGTCTAGCTGTTACCCACGACTTTGTGTGTGATCTAGGATGAAAACTAGCCTATGTCCATTTCCAGATCGTGGTCTACCAGTGTGCCAAATTTCGTCCAAAACCATTCAGCCGTTTTAGCGTAAAAGCGTAACAAACAAACAAACTCACTTTCGCATTTATAATATTAGTTAGGATTAAGATTTATTTATGTCCGAAGTAATCTGGGCAGCTGCTGCCAACCATGCTGACCAGCAGGGGTAATTGCATAACACACTAACAATTACAATGCCTTTCATTTTGACAATTCGCCAATATTTATGGTGCTATTACGTTGTCGAGCAGATGAATTTTTCAAATATTTGAAGCAGATTAGGAATTTCCATCAAAATCCTACGGATTGTGATAGAAAATGTGTAACACAGAGATCCTACACAAGTAGTAATCGCTTTCAAAGCATTTTGTATTTCTACAACGACAACTTTTAAATGTCAGTCACATACATTTTTGATGTTTCCGTCACCGTAGTTGCTGGTAGTAGCTAGAGCAGTGACCCAGTGGTATCCGCCCCGACTTACGAATTTATATTTTAAAAAAAAAATATATATATAGGTCGTGAGTTTGAACCGAAGCCTCTGCTTTTAAAATAGTGAAGGAAAAAATCGTGACGAAACCGGTATGTCCTAGAACTGAATTGAAAATCCAAAGACATGTAACATCCAACAGACCGCACTGGGCCCACGTAGTGGATTACGGCCCACTACTTCTCATAGAGAGGAGGCCTTTGTACCAGCAGTTTATAAATAACTAAATAATCGTTGATAGAATATCACTTTGTCTAGATAAACAGCAAGTCTTTTCAATACGCTTGTGTCGATATTTGAAAGTAGCAGTGAATTATATCAATGTTATGATAATAAACCTTAGTAGCATAATGGTGAGGCCCTTTGTAAACACTCGTTTTTCTGCCCGTGAAAAACTACAGTTTATTCGGCATGTGCAGGCACGGTTTTCAGTGTTGTATGGATCACTATGGAAGCTTGTTGACAGACACGTCTTTTCTACGGCGCGGTTTATACGCCGCCGTGTGTAGGTACAGTCGTCAGTGTTGGATGGATCAATATGGAAGTTTGTTGAAAGACACGTTTTTTCTACGGCGCGGTTTCTACGCCGTACCGTACAGAAACCGTGCCGTATACAAAGGGTCTTTCGCAGTGAGATAAAGGAATTGAAACAGCAAGCGTTATTCCCATGGCGATATTGTTAAGCGGTATCTGTCTCTGAAATTTTGGACGACGGTAGCTTGGACCTGGTTCCCAACCTGTGGGCTATAACTTGTAAATAATTCTCTATTTAAATTAAAAAACTCTCAGCATTTGTTCCAATTAAACCGTTTATGGTGCCCATAAACGGTTTTTTGAATAGTCAAGGAGTCGGTCAGTTGGAAATATAAAGCTAGTTGCCCTTACCAAAGCGTTGTAGGTACCTATGAAGAAGAACAGGCAAGAAACTCCATGAACTAAAACAATTAACCTAAAATGAATCTACGAATTTAATACATAATTACTTCTCAATCAACCTCGATAATTTGATAACTCAACACAAGCACATTATTAATTAAGGAGCTAATTTAATTCTGAGGTTTTCTCAAGTTTCAGATTTTATAGTTCCCAATTGGTTTCGATTTCATTAGCGTACTTTATAATATCCTTTGAACAAAGAAAATACTGCCAGATTAAAGTTTACTTATAATATTCGGTGTTGTAAATATAAAATAATTTCAGGAAAACACATAAATGCACAAAAACATTTAAATTACAGAAAAAAGTGTATCATTCGTGACTGTACTAATAAAAAAATATTGTTTCACAGACACTACGAACTCCTTCCAAACTAGGTTACATAAAAATTAAAAAAAATAATCAAACGTTCGAATGTTGTATTCTGTCTGAATACAATATCAAGTCCATGGCGTAAAAATCAGTACAATATTATTAGTTCAATAAAATAATTTAATATTTTACGAAGAATTTAATATTGTAGGCGCCTAATTGCATATCTTTGTAACACCTTAGTGATTAGGCATCTATCTAATTACTATGTCTCGCAGTCTAGTGACATTAATATCCATATATTATTATTTTATGGATGCCCAGCTGTCCATTTTATTGATTCCTTGAAACAAATGTTTTCTTCTGTAACAATATTATTAAATTCTCAGCTCTGAAACACCAACACTCAAACAAACCAGTCCTTACAAATTGTCTTCCCAACGGGACCAAACCCGCGACCTTGTTCAGAAAGCGGTCACTACCGCCCATCATTTGTCAAATATGTTGATAAGATCGTCAGCCGGAATTCGCTGAAACAATTCTGTGACACTCGACAGAAGTACCTTCGGAAAATGTATGAAAATTCTATTTATTCAACTTAATTAATAGATGAAATGTTTATGAAATGGTAAGATAATTTCAACAAAGTCCGAAGTCAACAAGGAGTTGATTAAGATTAACGGATTAAGGCTCGAAGTCTTCTTAAGACCTGGGGCTGACACTGTTAGAGATTATTATTAATGGACGAACTAAACGGCTATCTGACAGGCCTAGTGTACCCGACACTTCGTGTAACTCGTTTGGAACGGGTTAAAACGGGGTTAAATCTGAAACCTTTTTGCAATCTATTTTATGGTTGGCTTTCCAGGTTAGAATTTAATACGTAAAAGTTTTAAAAGCTGAATGCTGAGCTGAATGGTGCTGATCCATGCGTCATGTTCGAATAATTTGAAATAAGCTGCCACGGCTTGTCTCAAATTATTTTAATTTTTAAATAGTTTTGATATTTTTATTACGGACGCTTATAACGTGCACATTTGATATAAAAGACTGTCCGTGGAGTTTCTTGCCCGTTCTTTTCCGTAGGTACCTACCTACTACACTTTGAATGGTGGAATGGGCAACCAGCTTCATCTTTCTGACTGACCGACCCCTTGACAATTCAAAAGTGCCTGTAATTGGTTTACTTGAAATAAATGCTTTGAGATTGAGTTTGAGTTTAAAAGGGCATCCAATTTTAGGATGTGATCAGGTAAGTACCTAACTTAACTTAATGGTTGACTTACTACATCGTATCGTAATTATTAACAGGTACCTTTTTCGTATAGAATATTTTCTTGATATTATTATTATGTATTGGGAAGTAAAACCACCAAGCGCGAAAAAAAACGTTCAGATATATTTTTATTTTTCTTCATTATAAACGAATAAAAATAAAAAAGATTCAGGTCCTTTTTCTGAACGGAATTCCGCAAGAATAATTCCGTCTCTATTTGCCATAAACCAACAATTACATTCCGATCTAAGAGGAACGCTCAATGAAATATGAGTAGAAGATAATGAAGGCAAACAGACCGACCCATTATATTATCTATGGAGGGGTAGCGTACTCAAACCTGAATCTTTGATAATGGCGAGATGAGATCCCGATAAATCTCACTTCATACGTCAGGGTCCGTGTGACCAGAATAGCAAATACTATATCAGGATTTTTATCTTGGATGAAATATTTGATTTCATACTTAGGGATTTTTTTATGCAGGTAGGTGAAATTTTAAATATTGAGTTCTGAGACTTAAGGTTGATCCTTGAAAAGTGTTAATAACATAAGTTAAGCAGGATTTAATATAAGTATGTTTGGCAAACTGCCTAATTCTACTTTCCAGTGATTTGATAGACAAAATGGTCCATTTCAGGAATACAACCGAATCCATTGGGTAATTTATTAGAGTTCGGTACCCAACCGGTAAAACGGGACCCTATTACTAAGACTCCGCTGTCTGTCCATCTATCACAAGGCTGTATCTCATGAACCGTGATAGTTAGACGGTTGCAATTTTCGCAGATGATGTATTTCTGTTGCCGCTATAACAACAAATACTAAAAAAACCAGAATAAAATAAATATTTGAGGGATTTTTATAGATAATGGTACGGAACCCTTCCTGCGCGAGTCTGACTCGCAATTGGCCGGTTTTTTTTTCTACTCCGCAACCGAATCAATTAAATATAGGTAGGTTTTCTACAATAAAAGCAATTGTGTTCACGATTGCGTTACGCAATCGTAAGGGGAGTTATCTTCCTATATTTTTCTGAAGAGGAATTTTCTCCTACCTTATTTTGCGTTGCAAAAATTGCTTGTTTTATATTAAGAGCAGGCACTTGGAATCGTTGAAGAAAGTGTTCTTTAAAAAAAAAATTGTGAACGTAGTTTTCATGTTTTTATATAACCATGTGAATTGTAGCTACCTAGTTAGCAATTTAATAAAAAAATGTATTTAAAAAAATCACCTTAAGAAAAACTGTACATTAAAAAAAAAAAGTCATTTACAAACTAGACTGAGAATCAGCACTTTTCGAACGTCTAAATTTCATAAGATAGTCACATAAAACGCCCACCCTTCTACACTTCCTAGTGCCTTTAGCTGGGAAGAAGAAGTGGCGCAACAAACTCCCCAGCAGCATAGCTGTCTATTCAGTAAGAAAAATTGGATTCTATACAATACTATGCAAATTAATTTGCATACTATTGTATAGAATCCATTGTATGAAATCCCCATAACCTCATTGCACCGAAGCTTAAATTAACAACCTAACGAGAAATAAAAACAATTAGTAGTGAACTTCCATAAAATAACTGCAATAATTTTAGAACTTTCAATTAACGCCAAGCTCGATGAATGTAGTTATAGAAATCGTTTATAAAAAATCTTCATTCATTATTTTATTCAAAAAGCAATTAACACTGGCTCATCAACCCCATCAAATGTATAACAAAATAAAATGTTTTATAACTTTATTTTTGATGCTATTAACTTATTTAACACACCTTCATTCGGGTGAAATTCCTTGATTTAACGTAAAATATATATTATGATACTCCGCAATACTGTAGTTTCGCATTAGTGAAAGAATTTTCGGAATCGCATCAGTAATTCTGAAGATTACCCCCTACATACAAACTCACAAATTTTACTTCTTTATTATATTAGTAAGTACTTGGGCGACCCAGCTTTGCTCAGGTGAAAATAAAGAATGCTCATTTAATAGTATAGGAAATTTCATACTAGTTCATGTATAGTACATACTAATTCCAAGCTGACACGATGGTAGGTTCTTTCTAATTCCATGCTGCCATGTCATTATTCTAAGGTAGCCATCTTGTTTTAAACTTTGGGCGACCAAGCTCTACTTAGGTGAAAATACAGAAAAAACGAATTTTCCAAGATATGAGACATAGCTAGATCGATTTTTCACCAGTAAAACCCTATATAAACGATTTCGATAAAAGTTGCAACTTTTATCGAAATCGTTTTAGCCGTTTTCCAGAACGTGATTATCTTACAAATATACATATATTATAATATATACAACTATTGCTCGTTTAATAGTATAGGATAATAATATATAAGTAAAAAAATACAGTATAGATAGATATTTCCTTTCCAAGTAGCACAATACTTTTTGTTTCCTCAGTGTATTTAAAATGTTTAAAACTCGAACAAAATTAAAAAAAAAAATACAGACGAAATTTTGTAAAAGCCAAAGATGTTGAAAAAGCGCGGACATTGTACCCGTTAGCGGCTCTTTTCCCCTGTTTTTACCGAAGGGGATTCGGTGAAGTAAAAAAGGAAAAAGTTTTAAAGATACATTTGCAGTTATCGAGTTGTTACAATTCGCGAAAATACAGTATTGAAAATTACAAAAGAAAATATTTTTGTAAAAAAAAAAAGGAAACAATCTTGAAAATACGTAGATAGGGACTTCAAAGGTGCATGCCTAAATCACCTAAGTCAATGCACCTAGCCTTTTCCCATCTATTTTAGGGATCGGTTTCCAGTCTAACCGATGCAACTGAATACCAGTATTTCACATGGAGCGACTGCCTATCTGACCTCCACAATCTAGTAACTGGGTAACACGATACCCTTTGTTAGGACTGGTTGTCAGACCTAATAATCATAATATATTATGATTGATATACACGTCACGTTAATTAGGTTATTGTAACTACCTCCACTACACACAAATCAGAAACAATACAATACAATGTTTATCAATAAAACAGCAAGATATAATAATAGAAAACAATAAACATTACAGAAAAAATCTTCATTTTATTTCTCTCCGATGTTTATTTATCGAAAACAATGTTTATCTTTCGAATTTCGAACGACACAGGAATTAATTATAAGGTATCAAATATCACATTAAAAATCTTTGTCGGAATTTTTTTAGTGATTTTGATTAAATCTGCCCTCTTTTGTCTTAAATTTAATCAGGAAATTGGAAAAATTGTTACGCGTAAATGATAAAGAATAATGGTTTCAGTCCATCCTGGTATAAATCCCTGTCTTTATTAATAAAACACAAGATGATTTATTCCCAAAATGTTAACATTGTTGGCTCAATTTCAAGTAAAATGTAGCATGAACGAATAAATTAAAAATTTATTGCTAAATCTATATTTTAAATTAAGTTTTCCTTTTCAAAGGATTTTTTGTGATTTAGATAGGTAATTAGGTATCTAAATTAGGATAAACATTTCGAAATTACTCAAAGTCGAAGATATCAGTAATGGAATTTATTGAAACCTGAATTTTTATTCGGTATGTTAAGTCTGTGTCTCAGTGTCTAGATAAGCACTACCTGAAAAGTCCAATTATTATGGAATAAAATTCGTATCAGACTATTTGTCTTGTGAAATACGCGAGAACAATTTTAAACATTGAGTCATGCACAGTTAATCGAACTAATGGCGTATCATTGGAACATACTAAAATAATTTGAATAAAACTGTAGGCACTTTTCAAATATTTCCATGAACAATATTTAAATAACGTAACACAAAACTGAAATATAAAACTTCGGTAGCAAAATGTATCTACAACATTTTACGAAATGAAACATAAAATTATTTTCCTAAATTAAATGATCACGTGTCGCTTAAATTAACTTTACTCACCGTAATGCAGAAGGAATATCCCACTTTTACAATCGAACACATTGCTCACAAGCACAACTATAAACACAACCGTGAAAAGAATAAACTCTTCAAATTTCCTAATAGTTTGCGGTACACTCACAAAGTTTCTACCGACTCGGAAACCTTCGCTCATCATTAATCCAAGTTCACAAAAACTTTTTTACTCATCAACATTTACGTCATTGGCTACATTTTATTTCGTTACTGGGTTAATGAAACATCGTCTGTTCGGGGCTTAGATGATATTCGTGTGCACTCTCCGAATGCCGCGTTCGCACTACGTAAGGGCGTAACTTGACGGATCCTCACTGCGCTTGCGTGAAACAGAGTGACTCTTCTCCCTGACGGACTTATTCACGAGTTAATTAATATATCAACTTTTCTCCGTCCCCCCTATATTAACTGTCACCTTTAATAAAATATTTTGGCTTAGTGTCTTTTCCCTCAGCTGGGAGAAACTTTGACCGTTGAAATTTTGAAATAAAATTAGCACTGGCACTGCAAAGTAACCAATTAAAGGGCTAATAAATTAATCTACAGTGTCCGTTGTCTTGACAGGACACTTCAGACTTCCGCGCTAATTACAGTTGCTTCGGTATTTTGTTAATGTGTTCGTTTATTTAAATAAAGTTTTCGTGGAAGAGGATCCATTACAGGGAAGCATGATCGATTACATTAATGAATATAAACAAATTAGAGTCTCGAAGCTGTTCTCTATGCCTATCCGGTGGCGAACGTGACTCGAAATGGTAATAACACTCATTCCTGGGTAAGGCACTATTCAGTAGAATTCGTTTAGCGACTGGATTTTTTCTACCCACCACACGTTTTTCCAGCTCAAATTTTGGGATAATATTTAGTTTATGTAACACTTTTATCCAAAACTAGTAGTGTAGACTACTAAAATGCTAAAATAAATAGGTACTAGTGTTGTACCTAATATTAATATAATATCACGAGCATTTATATAACATACTGCTCTAGTAATAACATTTACGTTATTATCAGTCTGTGGACAAATCAATCTATCTACGAACACTGTAATTACACGACTAATAGCATTGATTGTTCGAAAGACTTACGTTCGACAACAGACATTAGGAACTTTTTACAGAACTGTGAATGAAAATTGTATACAATATTGTAACTGTCATAAATGTCAATTGACCGGCTATTTTTATTATAAATAGTAGTCGCCATTTTCTGCTTCGGTGCAATCGTTAAAGGCGTATGTCGATACTTTTGTTTCTTCGACACAATATAGGTTCAACATCTTACTTCAAAAGGATTGAAGTCAGTTTACGAAGTAATTTGCAGAATCGATAAAAACGTTTGTGTTTTCATGGAAAAATTCTAATGACCTCATGAGATGGGATTCTGAAGGCCCTGAGAATAAAGAACGTTGAATTTATGAATTTGTACATGTCCTAAAATTTATAAAAAAATATTTCAGAAATATTTTCTACTAATATTATGAGTCGTTGAATTTATCTCAATGTTATTAGTATTTCAGTAGTTTCTCTTAAAAAGAATTTAAAAAATAGATGAGAACAAAAAAAATAGGCAATAGGTATAATACTGAAAAGAATAGTCCAAGAATAATATTATAATTATTGTATTTCAATATTTTTTTTAAATAAAAATATCATAAATAATTAAAAAAATAAAAACAACTTAATTCAAATGAAAAACAAAAAAAAAAACTATTTGTTATTTTCGATTTTTTTGAGTTATTTTCTTTTACACCACTGATTTTAACCGCGTACATTGTCGTCGACACCTACATTAGACCTATCTTTTTTTTCGTTTGTAGACACTTGTGTCTTTTCTCATGCCCTTCTTCCTTTTCACCGTCATTCGTGCTCTTTGATGCATTAAAATGTAACGCCTTATTTTTTCCAATTTCTCTGCCTACTTGACAATAAAATACTTCTTTTTAACCGACTTTCAAAAAGGAGGAGGTTATATGTTCGTAGCGTATGTTTATTTTTATTTTTTATGTATGTCCGCCCATTGCTACATCAATTATGTACCGATTTTAAAAACTATTTTTTTGTTTGAAAGGGTATGCTCTCAAGGTGGTCCCATATTAATTTTATTAACTTTGCTTGGATAGTTTTTGAGTTAACTTCAATAATATGTTTATGTTTGTTATTCAATAATACGTATTTTTTCTCACTTAGTATGTGGATGATATGATAAGAAAATTCCTGTGACTGTTATTTACTTAGCAGGTAGTGGTATTCAAATTTGTGTGGGGTAGATACCACAACTAAAAACTGAAAAATAAAAATATTTTCAAAAAAAAAAATAACCAACTTCCAATAAAAACACTACAAAGTGAAAAATAGCTTTAATTTTGGAAGTCAGTGTCAAAAAACGAAAATTCAAAACCAAAGACACCAACTTCCGAAATTAAAGTTATTTTTCACTTTGTAGTGTTTTTTTGGAAGTCGGTTGTTTTTTTTTTAAATATTCGGGCTATGCTTTGATCGCTGATTTTAGGAATTTTAACAACTTTTTGTGACCTTATTATTATTATTTTTTTACAATTATGATCTTTTTGACAAATCTAGCCCCAAATAATCCTAGATAGAAAGGAGGGGCAGTATTAGGGTCTTTACTCTGCATGGGAAAATCCAGGCTATATAAATAATGATAGTCTTTGTTTCATGTCCGCGTTACTGTCGATCAACCAAAACCTGACATTTCATAAAAAAGTGTTGATAAAATGGTTCCGAAAAAAATGTTTTAATCTGACACTACTTTGTAACGAACCCATTCAGCATTTTGCTTACATACATTTTGTTCTAAACGATGAGCAATGGATACGTTTTTTGTACTCCTTTCCGCCTAGATAAGCGTCCATCATGTTTCAGACAATACAAACGAATGCTTTATTGTTTTGCCTAGTCTGCATATATTTGCATGTCAATTGCCATCTACTATATTTTTAAACGTTGCCACCACATGTGGAATTATTCCGAAAACGTACTACTCAGTATTATTCCTGTATCGTGGATGTGCAGACAGACACAAACAGACTCCGAACAACTATATCTGGAGGCCGTTTTTCTTTTTTTTTGTCCGTGAATTAGAAACTAACCCGATCGACGTTGTTCTATCCAAATAATAAATCATACAAGATTCCCATTAAAAAAGAACATTTTCAGTTTTCTCGAATTTTGAAGTAAAAACTTCTTTAGGCGCATTGGGCTTTTTTGGGGTGGGACTAAACTATTTATTTCGCGACACCATAACGACACCTTATTTTTGTAAACGCGATTGTGCTCTTTATTTATATTACGTTACGGATCAATGCTCTATGCAAGTATTTTTACTTTAAAGGTTTCGGAAGTTTTTTTTTTTTTTTTGTAACCGTGATTATGCTCTTTATTTAGATAAGGTTACGGACCAATGTTCTATACAAGTATTTTTCTTCCACCAAGGCGCTCTTGTTCAAGTTTTCACTTCTGTCGGCACTCCCGGAGTGCCATCACTATTTATCCCAATTTATTCAAAAAATCATAGATACTACAAAGCTTTTTAAGCTTAAAGGCGAAGAGAGAGAAGATAAGAAACATTATGACACTGAATTTTCTGAGATAAACATAAGTACCTACCTAGTAAATACTTCCGAGATTTAGTAACGGTAAAACTAAATTAAGAATGTAAAAACATTATGGAAGTAAATAATGAATGAAAATAATCTCGAAGGCTAAGCTACACAAAGTAATTTATTCATAACTAAAGACCCGCCCCTGCGTCGTACGGTTTTTATGACTTGCCAAAATATCGAGATGGCTTTAATTATGTAATTTTAATATGAATGTATTATAGACGTACAATTTTCGGAATAAATTCTCTAAATGATAGTGCAAACCGCATCCAAATCCGTTGCGTAGTTTAGAAGAACAACGCTGACATACAAACAGACACGAAAAGCGACTTTAATTAATAATATGTATAGATAATCTACTGCTTTCTTAAGAAGCTTTGATGCTACATTATTATAAAGATACCTATTACTTTTAGGTATTCCCAAAGTGCCCAGTACCTTTCTTTTTCCAAGTATCCCATAATAATCAGTATTTATTGTTATCTTAACTGTAAATTATAATTATAGGCGAATACGCTACAAGATTTACACGGTGCGATTTAATTTCCTGTGGCGTACCGTAATTGAACTAACAATAAAAGTTTTACTGCCTAAAAAGTGTCATTAGTCGCTTCAATTTTACTGTGTGCCACATGAAAGAAACTTACACCGCGTGAATGAAGTTTAAGTTAAAATATACCGTAACCGCTTTAGCGTGGCAATATCGGTTATTGACCCACCTACATTTTTTTAGGTGGGTCAATAACCGATATTGCATTCTTTATTTCTAAATCTGCAATAAAGTCCGTTAACGTCCTCAATCGATTATCTATCGTGATCTTCAACATATTCCTATAGCGAAAAACCATACCTAGTTTATTGGAGAGATTTTAAGGAAAGGGCAATGACCGCTTTTGCCACGCTAAAGCGATTTGGGTATACCTAATCGCAGCTCATTATTTTCTTAAAGCGAAAACTCTCTTAATAGTAACTATAATACAGCAAAGACTCATAAAGCTAATCATTTAAGATATCAAGACAGCTTACAGTATTCTTAGCCAATACTAGCTGTAATAAAGTCGTGTAAGAGGGTCATTATCACTTAGTCTGGAAGCTAAGTAGATTAAATAATGAACTTAAAGGTCAATCAAGGATTAGTGTTTCTTTACTAACGTACTTGTAATAATTAAGTAGCTAAAATTACTACAACAATATGAAATAAAACGTAGTTTATGGTTTCACTAAGTAAAATAGGTAAATGAACCATAAAAGCTCTGAAAACTGTGAAGTAAAACATAGTGAGAAAACTGCCATGGCCAAGAACCAAAACTAGGAAGAGATGGCGTGAAATCCGTCAACTGGGCCCGCGTGGTGGATTACGGCCCGCTTCCTCTTAAAGAGAGGAGGCCTGTGTCCTGACAGTGGGTTTACGCTAAACCATAAAAATATGTATATTTATACTACTTTAGTACGTTTTTTTGTTAAATGTAACATTTCTATTCGCGTTTTACCCGCAATCGTCCGGCTAGTTTTGGACTTGAACAGGTCTTTACTCAATATTTTAAGCTAATTCCGAAAGAGAGACGCTTGTCACCTCATTAAAATTCATACATGACATATTATAAAAAAAAACATGATGGTTTCAAACACTACACCTAATTAATAGACGCTACCCTAACCATTACTAAAATTAAACGGCTAACATCGAAAACCGAAACAAAATAACAATTAAGTCTCTACACAATACTGGATACGAAGATAATAATTTACTACCTCAACAAAATTATATTACTAACAAATATTTGATACGTCTACCGTCATGCCTTTGTCAAATGAATATTAAATGCTAATTTCATTACGTACTGAAACCGGCACAGAGTCAGGGCTTAATTCAATTAATAATGTTTCCCTTAGAATAGATAATAGATATGGATTATTACAGCTTGGACACGTCAGTGCGCGGCCAGTACCCTATGTTATGTGACGGGTTATTGGTGTTGCCAGTGCAAATGTTTGCCAAAAAGTAATATCCACATTAAATATTACGTTAGTGCGATTTTATATGAATAAATATCGGTTATATTTCGAAATTAATATGCCAAAACAATTTTGTTTGTAAGCTAATATTGATGTTTAGGTTAACAACGTATTTGATGATATCAACATTTTAGTAGGTAATTTATGCAGGTAGAACTTGAAAAAATTCAATATTAGAAAAAAAAATTGAATTACAGTCACACCACTCAAGAGGTCTAATAAAGAAAAGAAAAATAATGTTCTTTCTTTCTGCAAACAGTCACATTCTTGTAATATGCTCACATCTATAAAATTTGCAGAATGACTCTCGAGAGTTAGATAAAATTGTATTTATGGTGTTATCGAGACAAAAAATACAAGCAAACTTGCGTTTTACAATACGTATAAATAATTACGAAGGAGTCACAAATCCCGAGGGAGTTAGACACTTTTGACGGAACACACCCGCATGACTAATAATTTATTACTAGGTACATTAATTTGACTCATATTACTTTGGTTATAAATGGCGTTGGTCAGCTCTGTGTGATCTTTTAAATATTCGAAATTGTTAATATCCTGTTCAGGGATACATGCTGTATTTATTGTGCTGCTGCATGCTGTTTTAGTGGATGGGCCACCCAGTTACATCTATTGCTGGGACCGCACCTGCGTCTATCGTGACGAAGCTTCGCACAGTGATAGTTCGGGCTGCGTAGCACTTTTCACCCGGATGACGGTACATCGTAGGTTTTAGCGAGCTAAGTAGCATGGCAAGTGATCGGACTAGCGGTGGTAATTTTGACGGTTGTTTTCGAACTGCGTTGACGCTCTGTCGAAATAATGGAGAGCCATCTTGGATTATTGCGCGATAATTCATTAAAATTAAATCAAATATAAATATGAATACATAAATAATAACATAATTTAATAATAATGAAAATACTTCTAAGAATTTAAATAATAATTACCTACATTATTCTTATGCAAAACTTAAAATTAAAATAACTAGTATACCATACTTATATACACAAACCTAATAATATACAATATATTATACATCATTATACACTCAATTAAACACATCTAATAATTTATATATTGAATTGCTACTTAGCCCTTTTCCTCTCTTCTAATTTTGCTATGCCCGACAGGGTCCATTTGATCTTTTACTTTGATAAACCATCTATGTAATACATATGGAATGCAATAAAGAATTGAGTGTTGAGTATTGAAAATTATGGAGCTGCTAATGTGACCATCGCATTAGCGCGGTAACTTTTTAGCGAGCAAAACATACGAAGTTTCGGCACGCATTGCTTTGTCACGATAGACACAGATGCGGCCCCAGCATATCTGTTGCACGATATTTTGACAGTTGCAACACTTGTTCTTTTTTTTAATACCAACGGTGACAGTTTAAAATTCGAAGTTATTTTTTAGAAATAACGTTTTAGCATCACGCCTGTAATACCTGAAGGGTTCGGCAGAGGTGTATGTATAGTACACCCATAATTCGTCAGTTACGTTTAAGTCTCATGTGTGAGGGCCTACTAAAATAAAACTCACTGCGGTTAGCAACAGACTAACTCAAAGAGCTAACGCACTACGCCGACAACCAACAAGAGTGGGGACCGGATGAAGCGCGCCACCTCGTTTGGTAAGACAGTATTATTTATTTACATCTTAAATATAATCGGAAACAACTCTACAATTCTTTCAAATATTACAATCATAACAAACAGGAATTAATTGATGAATATCTTTAAATATAAAATCAATGTTTAGCAAAAATGGATATTAAACATACCACAAGTAACGCAATCTAGTAGTGCAAGGTGACACTCACATCTAACGTAAAAATAACTGTCATCATACCAACACAACAATAATTAATCGTTACATAAAATCAATAACACACCTAATTATTAACTAAATTGTAACCCATGTAATAGGTAGCCTAGAGCCATCAACCTGACACAAATGCAGACGCCATTCTGTTACTGAGAAATTTGTCATAGAAAACCTAATAACACCTTACTCTACCTAAGAAACGAACTCAGGACCTCATGCTCTGCTGTAGCGCTTGCGACCACTAGAGCAATGAGGCAGTTCTTAGAAATATTTTGACAATTTTGTGTCTTGATAAGTAAGTGAAATTACACCTTACAATGACCCTGTAATTTAACACGGCATTGGATTATCTTTGTTTGCACTGCGTTCATGTTTAAATACTGAAACCGAAAAAGAATGAATTGAAAGAAATGCATTCGTATGCAGGGTTCGGATAGCGGTATATTTATCGAAACGGTTAAGGTTTCGTCTTAAAACCTAAAAAAACGATTTGTTTCATTTATGTTCGAACGGAACGTAATTAAAACGTTTTTGAAGAAGAACAAAATTTCAATCGTTCTCGGTTAATAAAACGTATTTTTGGGTTAATTAAGGCTCGAAACCAGTTTAAAAATTACTGTTGAAAATCAGTTTATTTGGTTTTTACTCCGAACTTTTCTTAAGAACGTTTACGTTTTAAGAACTTTATCTTAACCTAAATTAACCGGTTTGTATGACGAGCGGCATGTCAGTAAACGCGTTGCAACTTATGACTACTTGTGAGGATGCCGCGCTGAATAAAAACTAAACAAAAAACCGTTTAATATTGCTCTAAACCGTTTAATCCGAAAACACCTTTATGTAAAGACTCCTCCAAAACCAGTTAAAAAGAAGCGGTTTCTACGAGCCAAACCGAATATAAAGGGTTTTGCGTCAAGTACATAATTACGGTTTGAAAATTTAACCGGTAACCGAGTCTTGGGGTTGATCGATAGAAAACTGCAACACGACACAAATCAATATGTAAGTGTCAAGTGCATTGGAATAAATGATGTAATGAAATGAAGATAGGGTACAATGTAACTAAACAAGTTCATGCTTGTCGGCGTACGTCCTGTGCGCGGCTGCGTCCTGCTGAATAAACCGGTTTTTGAAAATGTTCGTATTTCGTTTTCATTCCGCACAAAATGTTGTACTGATTGTACAAAGAACTGTTCGAAACATTGAAAAACGTTATTTTAAATAACGTTCGTATGTAATGTAATCTCAAAAATCATCAAACTGTGTGCAAAGTGCAACACGGTATGAAGAAACTGGATACATACGAACGTTGTTTAGATATATTAAGGGTCGAATTCTTACCCACCATACAATTAGGGTTGCCAACCCTACTATGTAATATAGTATCCTCATTTAATACAGGCCTAAATACTATATTTCTAAAGAAAACATATAGTAGGCGAAACTAATAGGTATATGTTTATTTCAATACAAATTGGCGAGTTGATCGCTATTATAAGGCCAGTATTAATATCATAAAAGCTGAGTTAATGTTATTTGTAACCTTAATATAGAATGTAAAAATATATATGAGATTTTTTTGTAAAGAAACCTGGCAAAGATATGCATAAAAATAAGAATGTTTTTAAAACACTGACTATATTTTTTTTATTTTTTCGTCAAGTATATTTTAACAGGCAATGGCTTCGTTAATACTATATTTGATATAAAAAAGTTGGCAACCTTACATACAAGGTACTATCGAAGAAACGCATATGCACCGTCCCGTACACACGACCCTTTTTTTTCGTAGGTAAACGTTACTATATCAACCGAGCTGCAAGCAGAAATATTCCTTGCGGTGCATAGATATGCGTTTCTTCGATGGTACCTAACCTATATATCTGCTAACGCCTTCACATCACCAATGTTCATTACTTTATTTACGTGACTGCCTCGTTGGTCTATCAGTCGCAAGTGCTACTGCTGAGACATGAGGTCCCGGGTTCGATTCCCGGGTCGGGAAAAGTGTTATTGGGTTTTCCATCTGGAATTTCTCAGTAACAGCCTGGAGTCTGGATTTGTGCCTGCCAAAATGTGGTTGTACTTAGGAACACCTCTGCCTAACATGTTATAACTATGTTATGTTATTTACCTTATCGAGCACATGATTTTTTTTAAATATATGAAGCAGGTTACGAATTTCCTTCAAAATTCTTCGGACTGTGATAAAAGGTGTATTGCGCAATTGAGGTGCAGGCGTAATGATTGAAGATAATATTATTGTGTTATTTGTCATCAAGGTGGACCGATAATCTTGTAAAGACCGCAGGAATCCGCTGGATGCGAAAAGCACAGAACCGGTCAAAGTGACGATGCTTGGTGGAGGGAGCATTATATCTAACAGTGGACGTCTTTCGGCTGAAAACGATGATGAATTCGTCATCGGTACGTTGTTCTGGATTCAATGAACTCTGTCAACCTTGAACTGTTATGTCTCTCCTGACCACTCCTATTAAAGAAATTAGATTGTTCAATAATCACTATTTCAGTTGTTATTTTTGTTTTCGACGACTTGAATAATTTATGACATTTAATGACTTCAACATCAATTTCGATAAATGGTACTTGTATAAATTCAGCGTCTGTAATTAAAATCCATTTAGTATAAACATTTCAGTTTTTATTCTACTCTAACTATTGTGAGTTCATTGGAAAAGGTTTTCTGAGTAATGACTCTTTCCACTCGATGTTTTTGATGGTCGATTTTATTAATAGACTGTTGTACTATGCTCGTAAATAACAAAATTCTTAAACATTATTGTGCCTACGTAAAAATGTATCCCATCAAAAATATAACATGTAAAAGAATGCAAGTCTTGCAACTACCGCAAAAAGATGTGAGATCTAATGTAAAACCAAGTCTGTTAATTTATTCAGTGCCTATCTATTTGTCATCTTTATTTTTTTAATAAATATAATGACTTGGCCATCGCACGGTAACATAATCACATAAGAATAATCTACTATTTTTCTAAAAAGCGCAGTGCTAATATTAGGTAGATTTTGTTGTATCTAGAATATAGATTCTATTGAACTGCATAAGTAAGTTTGTAATCACATATTATTTATATAGGATTACAAAGTTACTAATGCAGTTCGTATATTTAGAAAACCGGAATGAAATTGCAGTATGTTTTAATTTTCCTTGCTTTATAGGCTCAAAACTAATTGTGATCAAAATTTTAAGTCTGTATGTTTGCTAGAACAAACACACAAACTTAAAATTTTGAGCACAGTTAGATTTGAGTACCTTAGAATTTTGATGATCGGTGAGTGAGTGAGTCAGTATGTCAGTGACTAAATTAAGGAACTTTGACCTGTTCTTAAACTATTGATTCAAATTGAATGTAATTTGGGAATTTACTTAGATACTTAAACCTTCTTGGTCACTGAAAATTTAGGCTTCTAGCTTTATCCACAACGAAGTTACAGGGGGTTGAAAATGTCCTGAATGACTTCGAGAAAAGATGGTACGGCTGTGCCTTTGTGTTTGTTTTGCTCGACTTGCCGGAGGCACTACCGTGCCCACCGATCTTGGCCTTGACCTATAGATCTATACAAATACATAAATAGAAAAAATAATGTGAATGTTTGTAATGTAAAAATAACAATTTTTTACTAAAACTATTAAGATAATCTTCAAGACACTCATACCCACCACGTTACAAGCTGAGCGCATTGAGAGCAAAATATTCATTCCTTACCACAAAGACTGAACTCAATTACAAAACTGTATCCGTCCTTCATTGAGAAGTTTGTACGAAATTCCTTTGTAAGAGCGAAATTTTAAAACGTAAACCTAATCATATTACAGGCATCTGCATATCCTTTGAAGACCTAACCCAATGAAAAGTTTTGCTCACTCCCCACTTATCAAACGGTCAAAGTCGCCCTAATAGCTCTAAGGGAATAAAGTTACACTCATTTACATACATTACCTCCTATCCTTAAGAAAGTTAGCTAGAGATCTATTCCGCTTGTCGCCGACTTGAATCGCAACTGAAATTTTAATAATACGAATTGTCTAATTGCTGAGCTGAATAAACTTTCAAAGAAAATTAAAATGTTAGTGTCTCGTAATGAAGTTCTATAAGCTTTGCGTTTTGAATAGTTAAATTTTTGATTCAATTTTAACAAAGATTTTTCGTTATACTACCTCGATAGTCTAATGGTCGCAAGGGCTAGTGCCGAGCATGAGGTCCTGGGTTTGATTCCCAGGTCGGGCAAAATGTTATTGGGTTTTCCTATCTGGAATTGTTCAGTAGCAGTCCGGAGTCTGGATTTGTGCCGGTTGATGGCAATAGGGTCACCCCCTATTACATGGGACTTAAGGCGACGATAACCGACTTTTAATGAATTTACACTGAAGATCACGTCTAAACGAGTAGTGGTAATTATTTGGAATAATATGTGTTAAATAAGAGCATTTTCTTAATAATTTAATATAGGTAAGCATATTTTGGATTATGTTTGTATTACATAATTAAATTAATTTGTAAAGTTATGTCTAACTCAGATAAAAAACTGAGAATCACGCAAAATCTATAAAGCGTACTTTTTTAAACCTGCACCATTTTAAAGATACTTTAATTATTGATCTTTTTTTTTTAATGCATTTTGTTTTATGTATAATAAATAAATAATGCGTCTAATTTGGGCCAGAGCTCCTCGATGGGCGAGGACTAATTACTGACTGGACGTACGACCCATTTCATGAGCTGAGTGCAGAACACGCAAGCTAACCACTCAACGTCACTGGCATATATCTGCATCTTTAACATAACTGGCGAAATGTGGATGTACTACCTGTAGGTACACCTCTGCCCAACCCTTTGGTGAAATAAGGCGTGATATTATGTTATTTTTGTTACAAAATGTAACTTGAAAATAATATTGAAGTTATAAAAAAAAAACAAGAAAAGTTGAAGTTGTTAAATTAATTTACTCTAAAGCCAGAATAAATTAAACATCAAATTTCAAATTTAATATTTAGTGGAGTCAGAACACAAACCAAATTATACGATATAATAGTTTTGTTGGAATTACAAGCCGTTTGGTTTGCGGCTAGCTATATCTACCGCTGAACAGTTGTTACGGCATTGTTACGATATTTACGTCTGTCTTAAGTTTCAAACGAAGAAAGCTGAAACCTCAAAACACTGACTCTACACATTCGTTTAGCATTATATGTATGTTAAAATAATAATTGCAATGTTTGCTTTGATATCAGAAGCAAAGTGAATATTTTGGACTAATGCCGTAATATTAATGCTTTATAGTATCTACTTAAGTAGAGTAGTAAGTTAAAATAAAGAGAATGAAATTTAAATTAATTTCAAATTTGTTTCATCTTATGCTATCTACAATTATATATAAAAATAGAGAATGCTCAGTTAAAAGTATAGGATAGTACCTACTAATTCCATGCTGATCATTATTCTAATGTCAATAATGTCAGTATTCATTATCTTGTTCTCAACTTTGGGCGACCCAGCTCTGCTCGGGTGAAAATACAGAGAAAACTATTTTCCCCAGATAATTATGAGACCTAGCTAGATCGATTTTTCGCCCCGTAAACCCCTATATTGCAACTTTCACCGAAATCGTTAGAGCCGATTTCGAGAACGTGAGTACGAACAAATATTTATGACGGAGGTATTATGACGGACGGTATTTTTTATGGAGTGATATTTATGACGGAGACAGGTATGTGACTCTTTCATTTTTATCAACGATATTTTAACTACTGTGGGCATTCTGTGGGTAGTGTTGGTTAATGCGCAATAGAAAAACCGTTTGCAGTTCAAATCAAATTATAATTTACTATCAAATTAATCACACAGCAATACACACACTGGGTGCGATACACGACATTTATTAAAATCACAAATTAACACAATAATCACAAATTGCAATTTACACAATAACTGAGCATATCGAATCGAGTACAGTTCCGCGATGACTTAACTCCGATGCGATCAGAGAATGAATCTTCCTCGCCGTGGCGTAAAAACATCACGACTCTGTAGAAGCGCGCTTTAGGTGTGGATAGATCACGTGATTTCGCCAGTAGCGCGCTTGCGATTGGTTTCAAGGCCGTATTAATGACCGGATCCGACATATACATAAAAATATTGCTCGTTTAAAAGTATAGGCTATTCACTTATTATTTAATCTGTTTTACCTATGCTATTTCCAAAGTTACGAAATAACGCTTACGTGTATTTTCATTAGAATTTCAACATACCGCTACTAGAAAAGAGACATGATACTCGTTTGACATAAAAGGATTCGAACTCATATTGGTTTTCAGAGATGTTATGAAAATGACGCTGTCCATCAACCCGGTTCCAGGAATAGGTAGATCAATATTAATCAATAGTGCACTCAACCTGGTGGATGAATGGTTATCGAACCCAATGTTATTTATGTTTATGTTTATTCAACCTATATTGTCCCACTGCTGGGAAAAGTTGTCCCCATAGCTTTTCATTGTTCTTTGTGCGTTGTCTTCTGCGATCAGTCTTCCGAAAATAAACAAATCCCGCAACGTTTTCTGGGCCTCCATCGGTGACGACGCCCGTCTTCTGGCACCCACTGCGTTACGACCATAGAAAAATTAAAAAATCTATGGTTACGAGTCTAGCCTACCTGTCCCAATGCATCCTGTATGCATGACCCGCCCGGTCCCATTTCAATCTAGCAGATTATTGCCCGCATCGGCGATTCCTGTTTTGGAGCGTATCGTGGTATTGGGTATTCGGTCACTGAGTTCATCGGCCTTTGGCAAACCTTGAGTTTGTACTTTTGAGACACGGTCAGGAACAAAGTTTGACCACTGTTGGTTAGGATGGGCAGGATGGAAATAAAGGTAGACTACCCTTCATCAGCGACTTCATGGACCAATAGCTCTTCCAGGCGTTCTCTATAAGGCGGTCGACCCAATGTTTAAGAAATAATAATATAAATCAATTTTACACACAATTAATAAGCTCATATGAAAACCCAATATTGATTTCCCTTAGTGATATTTAAGTCTGGGGCATTTTCCAAATAGAGAGCGATTATGAGATTTCTGCCGGTTCACGTGAATCCATACATAAATTATAATAATACCTACGATAGTAACTATGTCTGTTTGTCACCTTTCAAGCCTATACCACTGAACTGATCGTTATGAAATTTGACAGATAGGTGACTGTACATAGAAGGACATAGGCTTCTCATACCGGATCGCAGACGAAGTCGTGGGCAATAGCTAGTTTGGTCACAAAGGTTTAATAGTTGAACTTATAGAGTACATAGAGCAATCAGGAGAAATAATTATCAGTACGTACCTATCATGCAGTGTGTTTAATTACAAATTCTTTTGACTGAACCAGCATCCTTTTTCTGTCAAAGCATTTATTATCGTTACTAGGTAACTGTCATGTGATTATAAAACAACAAAAAAAAACAACACATTAAACATTTCTTCTAACATGAGATCAAAAGTAAAATGCAGCTAACAAACAACGCACTGAAATAAAGCCCAATTTTGCTCAGGATAACGTTTAAAGTAACCGTTCATTATGTAAAATATTCAAGGCAAAAGTAAAACTTAAATGTTTAATGCTACTAACAAAGTCTTGAGATAACCCTGAATGGGGGATTTTTAGAGCAGTGGTGGCCCAATGGTAACGACCGCGATTTACGAGTTGTACGGTTTGAACCCAGACCGACGCTTTACTTTGTGTAAACTATTTCATCACCACTGCTCTCAAAACGTTAAGAGAAAATATCGTGAGGAAACCGGCATGTCCAAGAACTAAAAATTCTAAGACTACTAACCCGCACTGGGTCTGCGTGATGGATTATGGCCCACTCCCTCTCACCGAGAGGAGGCCTGTGTCCCAGCAGTGGGAACATTATAGACTGATTATGCAGGGATTTTTTATGTGGAACCATTTTTATTTGCGTTAATTAGCTAAATATCTAGCCATCGTTTAAGTTCTAGTGAAGAAAAATGTAGTGATGTAGCTCGGTACTTCAAATATCTAAATACGGTAAAAAAGCCTTTCAGTATCAAGACATGTGTTTTTAAGAAATCAAAATATAATAAGGCAAAGAAGCATTATTTTAAAGAAGCACCCCTTATATAATATATAAGGGGTGCTTCTTTGCCTTATTATATTTTGATTTCTTAAAAACACATGTCTTTAAAAATAATATGAATATATTATATTCATATTATTTTTATAATACCCAACATGCAATTAAATTCTTTAATAAAAACCATATTTTTTTCGTAAATTGAAGTATAAAATCAATAAAAAATAATGAAATACCGTCCTACGGAAGAATTTCAATTATTTCTGTAACTAATTAAAAGATATTCGCAACTTTAATTTTATTTTACAAGAGAAATAAATTAGTCTTTCGTTTTCGGGGAAGTATGTTACACAACACACGTTTCAAAATGCTTTTTTAAAACCGGCCAAGAGCATGTCGGAGCTCCCACAGTGAAAGGGTCCACAGTTGGGATGAATTTATCCCAAGGACAGACTTAACATTGTAGTTGAAAACCATGTTCTCTCATACATCCCAACTGCAAATTTAAGTTTGTACGCACAATATTGGGAGATTTACCAAGCTATTTTAAAACCATAGACTTCTTATAGGTTTTCTTGTAATCTATAAGTATAGAAATATTATCTACATTTTTTCAATATTTTAGACTCAGTAGTTTCAGAGATAAGGAGGCAGAATGGTTAATTTTCACCTATTTTCTTAAATATCTTAAAAGTATTTATTTAAAATATTTTTTATTTTTTTATTGAGATTCTCACAACAAGCCCTTTCATTTGATATTTCACACGGTAGTTTGCAAAACTTTCTTTTTAATTTGGCCCCGAAAAGTGACCACCATATTCAAAATTCATTTATGTTCGTTACACGTTCGTGTTTGGGCCAAAGAAATTGATATATGTACCAAATTTCAACTTAATCGATACATTAGATTCGGAAAATTGGCTGTGACTGATGGACAGACAGACAGACAAGTGATCCTATAAGGGTTCCGTTTTATCTATGCAATACAGAACCCTAAAAAGTTCACAGTCCACACTAAGTTGTGGCCACGATATATCCCGGAGAAGCAAAGAAAGGTGAACAAACGTTTTCATCTTGTGATTGAAAAGTCCTAAAGTAAACGCATACGTAGGCCGAAGTTTACTTACTTTAATTTTTGCAATTACTTAAATTGATTGATGCGACAGTACTTTGTAATCCCTTTGTGGATTTTCTTTACTTACCCACTTTCGAAGGCGAACTTTCTCGAAATTTAATTTGAGGACCCTCCCATGATCTTTACGTTTACGAGCATTTTTTTCCCAATGTACCGCTTTGGACATTAGCATTGATTTAATATTTCTTTTTGTCCTTTCATTTATTAAGTTCAAAGAGAAATAGGGATTCGATACGATATTTAAATGACTTGCGAATTCATCCAATTATTTCAACGTGTATGAATATTTTGATCTACGATACGTAACGCGTTAGCTTTCAGACGTCAAGGTAAATACATCAACACGTCTTTTGAAGCTACGTACATTGAACGTAATTTTGATATTTTGATGCTTAATATTATTATCAACCCTTGTAACACAATGGTACGTGTGAAAAATAAATAAGTTAAAAAATTATTTAAATTATAACATTTATAAACACCGTTTAAATATCTGGGAAATGGAAACCAGATAGGTATTTTTAATACTAAAATGATAAACACTAACAACAAACGTAAAACACAGCCACATGAAGTACTCAACAGTAATCTCCCTTAACTACCACAAAGAAATATAACCTAATCAAAAATAAAAAATGCACCAGGTAATATTTGCATAATATTAACGGTATCAGAATTAAAATAATAATAGTAATGTACATGTATATAAAAAAAGGCGTGGACAGACTCAAAGGTCATTAAACATTCGTCCACATCGCTGTCAACAGAAAAAGTGCCCAAAGGCTGGCAGCTTAAAAAATTAATTAACCTTACCTTTCACTCAAAAGGTAACACGAAAAAAATCCAAACCTCGCTACACACGGTCACTTTTTAAATTCACACACTAAGACTGACTACGTTTCCATGTTTAATGATGACACATGGCGACTAAGAATGAGCTTAATGACACCCGCCCCTCCGACCAATTACATGTAATTGTATTGACCTAAGCCAACCCGGGTGATCTAATTCGGTCGCATGATGCATGCCCTGCCTTATGGCTAATGTAAGGGATTAAACTGATCTATAAATTGATTATTTCTTGACTAATCTGGCGTAATGAAGCGAGAGTGTTTTCTTTGATAAGTGGTCGAAAGACTGTTAGTACTGTAGCGAAGTACCATGCAGGTATTGTGTACCGTTTGAGATGCAATGAAGGAATGATATAACATAGCTAGTACAAATCAGAAAGAAAAACATATATAAGGGGCTCGTGGCTAAGTAATAACAGCTGTACGGGTCGATTGATCAAGTTAAGCTACGCTTACTGCGGTGAATAGTTGACCATCTTAACATACCGCGACCTCTCCGTACCTCGAAAAGCACGTTAAGCCGTTAGTCCCGGCTTTCATTCTTGAATCTTTGACAGTCGTTACAGATCGTCACAAGCTCGAAAGTTGGACAACCAGTCTTACCAAGGGGTATCGTGTTACCCACTAACTGGGTTGTGGAGGTCAGATATGCAGTCGCTCCATGTACAATACTGGTATTCAGCTGCATCCGGTTAGTCTGGAAGTTGACCCCAATTTAGTTGGGAAAAGGCTAGGCAGATTGATTGATTAAGTCGATCACCGTATGTGATTAAGAAACAATTTTGGAATAAAAGATTAAGACATCAACATCAGATTCAACTCCACCAATAACTACTTCTAGACTCGACCTCTCAACCATCAGGTTTTTACCTGCACTCTTTATCAAAATCTTAGAGCTCGACGAAGGCCTAAAACCTTAAAATCCTGTACGAGTGTAATAATACGTCGTGCGCACGTTGGGCACTCCTGCTTCCCACCCCTTTCAAAATTACTATCTGTCTAATCTAAATATCACGAAACTGTAAAGGTTGTCTGCAAAAGGGAACTTTACTTACATCATGAAGGCTGGAAAAAAAATGATTCTGGTTGGATTCGATCACTTAAGCGTATTTAGAAATAGTTTAAAAATGTTAGAAGAGGCGATTGAATCGCAGATTTGGTTTAGTCGCTCGAAAGTGTGGCGCAAACACGTCTTTATGAAAATAAATAGATTAAATTCAGTAAAGCCTATTATTGGTAGCGTCCTACTCGTCACGGGGCTACGGGGTCCTTCAGTACCATAGTCGTTTACAGAACAGATGATCTGCAGAGAAAGCTGGTCAAGGAGATATTTCACTTTTTGTGCAATATTGAGTGCCATGTATAGGTTACAAAATACTCTTAAAGCAGATATTCAAGCTGATACAAGAATAAATAACTACAGCGTTGAACTGAATTCGAAAAAAAAAAACAACCTTAAGTTCAAATAAACCCGAAAATACACCAGAAATTAAGCATATCTTTTAGCTGCTCAATTATCTCCCTCCCAGAAGTCACCAAAGTCAACCGAAGGAGGGTTATCGTGGCATCTGAAGGCGAGAAGCTTGCAACTCGTAATTATTTATGCGCGGTTGCCGCCTTTCATTACCCTTTTGCGCTTGCTTTGAGTGGTGCCGACAAACTAGTGTTGATACCGCTTCAAGAGCTCCAGAAATGGAACGGGGATATTAAGTGACGCATGTTCAAAGCACTGGATTTTGCATTTTGGGTGTAAAGTTTAAGTAAGCAGTCGATTTTCCCACTATAACTTTAATAGTCTACAGTGCAATAAGGGACTAATTCTTTAATAATGCTTCTAGGAGAACAAGATTTTTCACTTGTTTATTGCAGTCATGTTATGAGCTGTGCGTCGTCTGTCAGTATGTTGATCACGGGAATATTTTATAATGCATAAGGATAAAAAAATACTAGGTAAAAAGATCATAGAAAAATACAGTGACTTTATACATCATACCTAGTAGAGATTTCAATAGATTTCTTATTCCTTCTAGTTTATGAAGGGTGTTATTTTTATTTTAGTTCCGACTTCAAAGGAAGTATGTACTGGACATAAACAAGTTAATTGATTCAGCCGTGACTTTGCGGAAATCCATGATAAAATACAATAGACGTGGATATATTTAGTAACCTGTTCCGCTTAGCTATTTCTAAAGATCTATAAAAAAACCCTGAAAGAAATCCACACGAGTTTCACCTCTCACCGAGGCATCCTCAGGATGACGATTGACTTGTCGCGAAACTCGAACGCTTGTTGCCACACCAAGTGCTGAACGCAGACGCCTCAGGATGCCTCGTTGAGAGGTTAAACACGTGTCGATTTCTTTCAGGGTTTTTTTATGGCTCTTTAGAAATAGCTTAGTGGAACAGGTTACTAAATACATCCACGTCTATTGGACATAAACAACTTTCACAGATATTTTTTTCTCAAAAGCTTGAAAAATATTTCCTTTCGAAAGTTTAGTAAATAACCTCAAAACGTCCTTGACTAAATACTAAATAGCAGTTGCGAATCTATTGTATTTTGGGACCTCATAACAACTAAATTAAGTGACGTCAGGCCTTTCAAGATGATTGGTTTATTTCAAAATTATGAGAGAAGCTTGCCTGTGTAAAAGAGCACCAAGGACCCGTTTCACAGCGGTAAACTCTGTTACACCAACTAAAACTTTGCTCTAAGGAACAAAGTTCTAAGTGTATTCCATTTTGTGAATTCATCTTCTTTGAACTTTTAAAAATCGAGGACGACTTCAAACTGTCAAGTAGGTACCGTGGGTTTATTCGCGCGAAAAGCTTCATAAATCATACAAATATTATTGGTATTTTAAATATTATTGTCATCTTTCTGCTCTTGGCCGTGTTTCTTGGAGTCGGCGCAACACTTTTTCGTAACATAAAATCATAAAAATATTAATGGTATTTTGAATAAAGCAATCCAAATAGGGTTCTTTTCAGGATACTTTCCATTATTTACAAAGTGTTCACTTCACAAAAAAAATAAATCTTCTTTATGTTTTTAACCCCCGACGCAAAAAGAAGGGGTATTATACGTTTGACCGCCATGTGTGTCGGTGTATGGCACCGTAGCTCTTAAACGGGTAAACCGATTTGAAAGCGGTTTTTTCATTTGAAAGCAGGTCTTTCTAGCGATGGTTCTTAGACATGTTTATCAAAATCGGTTCACCCGTTTGAAGATTATCAGCTGATTTCTAGTTGACAAATGGATGTGAGTATTTTCCACAGGTCTGATCGATTTGAGCAGGATACTCAATTCCCTTACCAACTTACAGCACAGGTATCGCGTTTGGGCTCTTTGGAATGGTCTCAATGAATAGGTTATAGATAGATGGTGAATAGTGTCTGGTGATGGAATAGGTAAGAGAAATGAGGAAATTTTTGTGTCGGGGGTTATTAAAATTTTAACTGTTAAAATTGTACGTGTCATAACATTAAATCATAAAAATATTATTGGTATTTTGAATAAAGCAATCCAAATAGGGTTTTTTTCAGAACACTTCTAATTATTTATAAAGTGCTAAATTAAAAAATAATCTTATTTGTGTTATTATTTTATTGATTCACCAACAATTGTTCACACTGGTTTTAATGCTAAGGGCAATATGCAAAAATGTATATTCTACAGTGCAATAACAACTTACTGGCAAACTCCGGTAGTTTTCCAAATATTTTTTTTTTAATTTCATGCTACACAGTAATTAAATATCCATCAAATTATGCATATTATTTACTCTTAATATTAATTCTGAACTTCTCCTACCGCAACCGGAAAGTTTACCAGAATATTTCATTCGTAAATAAAACTATTAATCTCTGAAACTGAATATCTCCAAAATAATACACGGCGTACGGATAGACAATAAATCATAAAATAAATCGGATGATTCTATAAATAATAATATTTTAAGAAAACTGGTAAACTGTTATTCTAAATAAATTTCCGCGACTTCGTCTGCGTTGATTTGAATTTACTTAAAGTAAAAACTGTAACGCTCAATTCATTTCACCCCATCACCTGTATTTTATGTAGCCTACATTCATTGCAAATAACTTATTGACTGACTGAGCGTCGTTTTTTTTAAAAACTAGGTATATTGTAACCTTTCTCATGGTTCAAACTATCTTTTATAAGTACCTACCAAATTTCTTCAAAATTGGTTTAACGGTTTACCTCGTATCGTAACATTTTTCAGACAGTGAACCAAACAAGACTTGGAAATACTCGCATCTATGTATATATATATTATATATATTTCACAAACGTTGCCCCACACTAGGAATTTCTCCTGTATTGTGGGTGCGTTTACAAACATTTAAACTCATGTACCTAGCCCACCGGTATCGGAAACAGGGTCCAAGCTAACGGCGGTCAGGGCTCCAGAGAGAGGAACTTCCTAATAGTGCAAGCCGTGTCCAGGAGTAGGTACCGCTTTCTGAATCAAGCCCTCAATCCAGCTGCAGGCCATCGAGAGCCTCCTTAGGTGTAGCTCTTAGCAATTAAGCCATTGGTTGATACTTCTATCGGCACAACGATCACTGAGTCCACATCCTAAATTGATATTATTTCCCCATCGTCGTATCTCTACGTTGACGTCGTGGTGGGGCTTGCGCGCTCCGAACTCTAGGTCTGTACCGGTAGAGTTTACTTTGCCGGTACAGGTCTGGGATAAGGAGCCAGACCAAGAGAGATACAAAAACCCGCAGGGCAGAATGTGGCGAGCTGTTGGGCAGTAGCGACCCCACGGACCCTATCTCCCGGGAGAAATCTTATTCCTCGCCTCTGGCTTGCCTTAATTGGCCGGCTGGAGTGAACACTGACGAGGAACAGAGCTCCCACCTCTTTCTTGCCTTTATTGGCTGGCGTGAGTATCAGCTAATTAAGCCATTGGCTGATACTACTATCGGCACAACGATCACTGAGTCCACATCCCAAATTATTATTGTTATTATTACATAGTTATAAAGAAATTTCGATGTATTGTCAAGTAGTATAAAGCGTGCAAAGTAAAGGCGGGTTGCTAGTTGACAATAAAGAATACTTTCCAACTATGTGTACAACCATAGTAAATAGAGTATTTCGTTCTATATTCCAATAAAGGAGGACGACGGCAGCCAGTTCCCGTCACAAACAATGCAATTTCTAACAAGGAAACCTAGGCTATGTGGGTCTCACACGTTCGTTCGTATACAAACGTAGAATTTCACATTTTATACCGAATTCCTTTTCAATTCTGGAGGGCAAAACTTAAAACAGAATCATACAAAATATTCTTGTGTGTAATTTAATTTTCTTCAGGCACTCACTTTAACTGAAACTGTATTTTAGTGTTTCTTTTTATGGCAATGCTTTTAGTGTCGCAGAGAGGTTAAATAATTGAATTTTATAGAAGTATAGTGGGTAGAAATTTCATTAATACGTCAGTAGGTATTAAATTACGTCTGATGGACTAATCTAAATAAAAAACTCACAACAAAACATTAAAATATCACCCCTGTCTTTACCCGAAGGGTTAGAGCCTAACCCGTACTAAAGATATATCTTTGCGTAAGCAGAAGTATACGTTTAGTACTTAAATGCTCTCCTTGTTTCACAATATACGAGTGGTTACTCATAAAACAAGATAACCATCCACGTCAAGTTGAAGAGGTAGATCCGATCTCATTAGAAACTCGTGAATGTAAATGACCTCAGATGAATAGCTATAACAGACTGATTTATTTATTTGTTTATTTAAGATCTCTAACAGAAGATATTTATACAATACTTGAACCATAAATAAGGGTCAACATCATCCAACATTATCTTGCTGAAATTACACAATTTTGCCCAGTATTTCCTCTTTCAAACTTTGACTTTCGTAGCGAAACTTTAGAAATACGCTGAATCCCAATTAATAATTGAAGTTAGGACATACTTATAGTAATAAGTATGTCCTAATACCAATGATTATTTTTATGAGTAGATAAAAATAATCATTGGTTATTACACCATCGCCTAAGTCCATTGTCAGATAAAAAGCAAGCAGAATTAGCCAGTCAGATTGGTTGCTGCCAATTGCCCAGATTGCACCGGACGAACATTTAGGACCACACCGTGTCCGTCATGGAGGCTCTTTGACTGCACCCCAGCTTGCAAAAGCATTCTCACAATTGGAAGTAAATGCCCATGGAATTTGATTTTCTTCTAATTCCCAACACTATAGCAGGTAACGGTATAAATCCCCCGCAATTGGAGTATACGTCACAGTTTGCTACTTTACCGCCATCTGGGAATTCTCTGTATGTACAGAATGTTTTGTTTGAGTATGATGTTTGCAAAGCTTTCTGCACATTAGAGAACCGGCTTTTACGCAGAAAAACATACTCTACTCACTTTTATATAGGAGCGTGTAAAACGGCGGTTGATGTTTTTGCTCGACGTATATCTTTTTGAAAATATATTTTTTTTTTGTATCAACTGGATTTTAAATTATTAAGAAAGAATTATTTTCTGAAATGGACCATGTTGACTTGAGAAAAGCAAGATACTAGGCCTCGACGCGTGTTACGCACCAACGTATAATATTTAGAACTCAAAAAGTTACTCTCTTATCTATATATAATTGAAATTAAATCCCGAGCAGCGCCAGAATTCTATCAACGAAAACAAAAGTTATTCACAATAAAATACCCTTAATAGGGACACATTATCTAAAATTACTTTCATTAAAGCACAATCTAAAAGTAAATCCTAATCTACTTGACGTTCAGTCTTTATTGGCTAAAGCTGAGATCTGGGCGCTATTCTCATTAAGCGATAATTAGGTAACCTATTTATTCGCAAAAACAATTGCTTTTGTGCCCTTTGATGCATTGTGCTGACTCTATTTACCGTTATCTCGCTATGAAGAAGATCATATCGGGCTTGCTAAGGAGCTAAAAATTCAGGGAATCTCGCTTTTGATATTCTGTTTAGATTTTCTCGTTGAATGAGTGTAAGATTTCTGTATCGTAGATGCAGTGTATAGTTATGCTGTAGTGATTGTGTTATTTTTTTCAACGTTTGGAATACCTATGCTATTTTTTATTTTGAAGATCACTGTCTATTTTTAGGCCTCCTCGCTGTGATAGCGAGTTGGCCATAAAATAATTGACCACGCGGGCGCAGCACAAGTTGATAGACGTCAGATATTTTCAATTTTTTTTTTAATAATTGGCGTTTTATTATTATTTTTGTTTCTTTGAACTTTATATCAGATTGGTGACCATAAATCAATTAATACACCCAAAGTAAAATTTTACCAATCCAGCTTCCGTTACATTAAGTAATTTATCATCTGCTGGAAATAATTTTCCTTTGAGTTCGAACTTTTACTAAAGAGTTATTTCAGATTTTTTAAATAAACAGCTAATAAATGAATAAACCTGCTGTTGAACTTAGGGAAGGCTATAAATAAATGGCCAGAAATGAACTGGATAAGGGTACATTGATTAATTGAAAGGGTAAAGTCGATTAAACTACGAAGAACTATAAAATCAACCTATGGTGAGCTTTAAATCTGGATCCCTTATAGGTCCTGTTTTATTGCTATAAATATGGTAAACTACTCCAATTGCGCACAATCCAATTTAAGATTTACCACAGGTTGATAAGGTTCATATTTGAGTGGTAAAACTTCAGTCGTTTCAAACTCACCTTGACGAGGCACGTTTAAATAAAGCACGGATGAATTCAGTGGACCGGTCAGGCCCACGGGAGCTCGTAGGAGTTGGCTAACTAATTTGCATACATCGCCCGGGATTTTGAGATGATTCTGCCTGTGTATTGTTTTTTTTTTTAAGATAACATTTTTGTTGGATTAGTGACGTGACCGAGTTCTGATTTGTTATTCCTGTATTTTAGGATTTCTGGTTGTAATTGTTTTCTTTGTTTGTGAGGGTATTTTTACAAACTTTGCTAGGTAATGTTGTGTTTTTTGTTTGCCCACATTGACTGTTGTGTAAATTCTATCATTTCACGAGTTATTGTATTTTTTCTCGAGATCAGTTACGGTAGAATGAATAAGAATAATAAAAAGTCACCGGAACGTTGCGGTCACTCTATCGGTTGAAAAACTTCTCCCATCCCACATAAAGGTAATGCTCGTACAGTCCCTAATATTTCCCATAATAGACTATGGTGATGTGTGTTACTATGACCTAAATGCAAATCTCTTCAATAAACTAGACCGCCTTATCAATAACTGCATTCGATTCGTTTTCAATCTTCGTAAGTATGACCATGTATCCGCGCATCGATTGCTTTCAAATGGTTACCCATTCGTCAACGGAGAGAATTGCTCCGTCTATGTTGTTTTCTACACTCGACAAACCCACTTCTCCTTCTTACCTGATTTCCCATGTTCAAGACTTATGCTCTGCCCATAGTAAAAATATTCGTTCCACCAACAATCGTCTTCTACGATGTCCTTCTCACCGCTCTGGTTTCATTCACTCTTCTTTCTTCGTCCAGGCTGTCTTTCTTAGGAATGCGCTCCCTCTGTACATCAGGACGGCAACCAGTCGTTTATCTTTTAAAGTGAAGGCACGTGAACATATTCATAAAAAGTTGGCTAAATCATCCCAGCGCTGGTTTGCTGGATTCGTTTTCTCCTCTACCTATCGTTATTTCTCCTGGCTAAGTTTTTTTTTTATATGTATGTATGTATTAGTATTTATTCTTTTCAAGTTATCTATCAATTATATTGCACCTGCCATGTTTTGTCTCTGCATCACCCTAACGTTGACTGATAGAAAATGCCTCAGGCATTAAGTCCGCCTTTGTACAGTAATTTTTAACTTGTGCATAAAGTTTTAATAAATAAAATAAGATAAGGCGTATTTTTTTTATTTATCATTTGTTGCGCCGGCAAGTATAGGAAAGTTAACACATGCCAAATTTTTCTCGGCGCGATTTTGATACGGTGATAACATTATAAAATCTATACAACGAGCAATCCAATCGCCCATCTCGTTATATCCATAATGAATCAACTAATTATAAAAGTCTTCTCTCAATATAAGGCTTTAACAAACTTAATTTCCTGTGCAAGTCCTTGAGCGCCGACAATTTACAATGAGCTAATAATTTTCTAAAATTTTTGAGTTGTTACATTACTAAGTTGCAAACTCGAGTTGAAATCGAAAGTTATTTACGGATAAACCTGTCCAACGTGAATAATGAATAGGACTTTCGTTATAAATAATTTGGTGTGTGCTAACCTTGGTTACACAGACTAAAATAAGCAGTAGGATTTTGGCCTCTCGTGTCTTGTAATGCGAGTTAAGCCTTAATGCATAATAGCTCTGAAAGCATTATTATTATCTATTTACTGTCAAAAGCTTTTAAATTATCGTTAATGTTATTAGTAGGTACGGTAAGTAATTGTGTGCCAAAAAGTTGCTTGTCTAGAATGGTACCAGGAAAGTAACAACCATTTTTGTTATTACCCTACCTCGATTATAAAGAAAATATGTTTCTTATCACAAGAAGTATCGGCTAAGCACGATAAACTTTTGGTCCTGGCTTTCATTCTTGGATCTTTGGCATTCAAATTCGTCATTTTGGGTCGTCAGAAGCCTTAAAATATGACAAACAGTCACTGGGTTGTGGAGGTCAGATAGGAAGTCGCTTTTTGTAAAATACTGGTATTCAGCTGCATCACAGCTGATCACAGCTGATTACAGATACATAGGATTCATATTGGGAAAAGGCTCGGCAAATTAATTATCAAGAATATCGGCTAAAATATTATTTTTAAAAATAAAATGAAATCTATTAAAATACACCATCAATCCATATATTTTTTAATAACCTGCGATTTTTTAAATAAAAATCCAATATTTTCCAACTGTATTTTCCTACTCTGGGGCCACACTGCAAGTTACTTGACTTAATAATTGCTAAGCCACCGTAAAGCACGTAGTATAGTATCTCACACCACTACACAAGATCAATCCATACATCAACCGACCCGTGGTTTCGTCTGCCTTGAAACAGGTGTTTAAACCGGCATGCTGCTAACAATTTATGGCCCACGGTAGAGTGGGATGGGTTACCGGAAAGAAATGGGATGATCCGAAATGGATATGAAAATATTCATTTTGAAATTTATTTGTTTCATTCGAGAAGAGGATTTGGATATAATAAATAACTTTCAACTCACAAAAAAAAAACTTTCAATCTGAACAAATTGGAAGGATTAAGTTTGAATAAGATACAAATATTAAAATCTACGCGGTTACTAAGCAGAAACTAAACGGAATGCTAAGGCCCGGACTCCACCAAAGCGGAAACGAGACGAGAGGAGAAGAGATGTGTTCTAAACAACCAATAGAATTTCGTTATTCACAAATCTCGAGTGCACTCAGCTTCAGTGGATACCACTGAGTGGAGAAGCGGAGATGTGAGCTGTGCTTCGCCGAGATTGCGTTGGGCGGCGGTGCGCAGTGGAGACGAGAAGAGATGTGCATTCATCACAACATTCAATGTTCGCCGAACGTAGCTCAGTTCCGCTCTAGCCAGCACACATCTGCGCTCTAGCCAGCACACATCTCCGCTCTGGTCTACCCAGTATGCATCTCCGCGCAAATTTGGTGGATACATCCTAGCTGAGAAACATCTGTTCTCATCTCCGCTTCGGATATCTCCGCACGCCTCTGCTTTGGTAGAGTCCGGGCCTAAGGAAAGTATTGCCCGCGAAGCAATTGCATTTCGGTGAGCAGAAACCTGTTTGCTCAAATTAAATGTACTTTAAATAAAATTAATTAATTACATTTTATTCACTTGAAACAATTCTAAAGTCCTGTTACTCTTATTTTGTCAGATACAGTTGTTGGCTTACAAAACAGCAAGGCAACGCGAAATATTCATGCATACTGTTATCAAGACGATCTCACAGATTCATTATACGCATTCCCTAAATTTGTCGGAATTTACTTTCACAGTCGACCACGCAGGATGTTAAACCTATCAAAAAAAGTCCGCAGGAATATCCACTTTATTTTCAGGATGGTACTGTCTAAAGTTCTGCAAAGGTTTCAGGGTTAAGTCGCAACTCCATTCAGTAGTTGTTTAGCGTAATCCACAATGAAATAGAGCTGTGTGGCTACGTGTAACGGAAATTGAATTTATTAAAGCGAAGTGCTGTTTCTAGATTCTGAGCCTTTGTAATAAGCCCGAAGTGCGTTCTGCTGTTAACTAGATAATCTCACGTTCTTTGTGACGTACGTTCAAGAGCAGGTGAGATTAGAACCTGAAACTTTAGTGGTGGCTTTGTTTAAACTGAGCTGGTATTTTGGAGAAACCTACGATCATAATTTCAGTGGATTAATACTTAATTAATACTTAAGCAGCTATAAGTCCCCTGAACCTTTAGATTATCGCTAACCCGTCTTTAGCAAGCGTGGTGATCAATACCAGTACTTTTATTATGTTGTTATTCTGTTTTAATTTTTTTGAATGTACTATACATAAAATAAATGCTCGTGCCTTCTCTGTATGAGAAGAGTCCTTTGCCCTGCCGTGGAACAATAATAGCCTGGTGTCATTATTTTTATTATAATAGTTAAGTACATAATTATTTTATTTGATAATATGATAAATATGAGTTGATAATATGAGATGTCAAAACAATTATGAGGGCACTTCAAATACGCCGGCGGCCGCTACAAAAACGTTACGAAATATCTGTATTAAAATATTCGATGATACTTGTCTACTTCAATAATAATTTGATATCTATCTACTCATGCTTCGGGTTCCAGAGTTCCAATCCAATTACATCTAAAACGAATTATATATTTTTCTTTTATGTTAATAATTATAATTGATTGGTTTTAAAAACCTATTACGACTAGGTTGAACCATTCGAGAAACAACATGAATATCTTTCAATACTCAGGTTTTGTCTTCAAATTTACTTTTTGACTTTTTCCTACTGGCATTTATATAAAAAATATGCAAACTGAAATCATAACATTTGGAAACTTTAAACAACTTGTTACAAAAATAAGTTCTTCAAAATTAATACAAAAAGCTCAAGAGATAACCTTTGGCTGACTTGCATAGGACTAAGAAAAAATACAAAGGAATAAGAAACTACACCGATGTCTGAAAAACGACTACTACTCAAAATTATAGTCTAAACAAAAAAAAACGTGCACGGTTGGAGAACCCCCACCAGGAACGTAGTTCCTTCTCACGTATGATTTAAAACAAAAATAAAGTTTTTGCAGCCGCCATCTTGGATTTACATTTTTACCTCACTATCGGCTTTAGCACACTCAAAAACGATGAAAACGATACCCATGATAAAAATTTGAAAATGTTCACTACCGCCATCTTGGATTTACATTTGACCTCACAATCGGTTTTAGCACGATACTCATGATGAATTTTTTTTTAATTTTCGCAGGCCACATCTTGGATTTTTATTTTGACATCATTATCGGATTTCGCACCCTCGAAAACCATGAAAACGATATTTATCAACAAAAATTTGAAAATTTTCACAGCCGCACATTTACATTTTGACCTCACGTGCGGTTTTAACATAATTGAAAACTATGAAAACGACACCCATGACGAAAAATGTGTCAATTTTTCGCCATATCGAGACCTCTCTGTGCCTCGGAAAGTACGATAAGCCGTTGGTTCCGGCTGTCGTTCGCAGATCTTTGACAGTCGTTACGGGTCGAAAGTCTGACGACCAGTCTTACCAAGAGGTATCGTGTTACCCAGTGACTGGGTTGTGGAGGTCAGACAGGCGGTCGCTTCATGTTAAATACTAATATTCAGCTGTATCCGGTTAGACTGGAAGCCGACCCCAACAAAGATCACTAAGTCGATGCCAAGGATTATTGTTAGTCCCTAATTCCTTTAGCACTAGTTCCCTTTTCCACTAATCTATCCAGGTCTTCCTGAAGCAACAATCTTAAACATTTAGCAAAAAGTTTTACATCCATAATACACCCTGAAGTACACACATAAAAGTACAACTCTTTCAAGCCACATATTAAGGGTAAAGTGTGTTAAAAGTCGGCAATTCGTTCCGATGTCAAAAGTTACTTTCAAGTTAAGTTACAAAGCTAGTTTCAATGCTTGTTCACAAACTTACCTTTACAACTTGTGAGTGAAACTTTGCCCAATTTCTATAGCTATTTAACTAATCGAATCTCAATGTTTTAGGGGTTTGAATTCCGGATACAGACTGATTCAGAAGTTGTGCTACGGTGTAAATACATCCTGGTAGTGGATGAATGTCATGGATAGTCAATGCTGAGTGGAAGTCTTTTTGTCACAGTCACGACCATGCAGCTGTCAACTTTATGTTGTTGTGATTATAGATCTGTCTTTTTTAAATTCCAATTATCTTACTTCTAAACACCTAAACTAATATTATAAAGTGAAAAGATTTGATTTTTTGGATGTTTGTATGTTTATTTATAATGGATAAACTAAAAAAATTCGTAACTGATTTAAAAAATCTTTCATTTATAGAAAGCTACATTATCAGAAAGTAACATGGGCTGTATTTTACTGAATTCCACGGCAACGAAGTCGCGGAAGCTAGTATTTTTATATGCACGTGCTTCTGTGAGATATAAACCTATTTTTCTCTCGCTATGGTCGAGCTCAGTGGCGTGCAATTGGACACGCTTTTAAGACCAACTTGTAGATATGTCGCAAATGAATTTTCGAATCCGCTGTTTTACATAACTGCTAGCTGTTTTACAAAACAGCTCCGTTATGTTGGGTTCCGTTGTGCTGAACAAAGTCCAACTGGATTGCCATTGCATTACGTTTAACAAAACTGTTATCCACGTTTATACGTTAAGCAGAATCACAGAATTACCTCTAATCGTTGACCTGCTGCATTTATCAATGCAAACCGTTCATGCAATGCTGCGTCTTAAAGTTCAATCATTATGGAAAACCGCTAAACGGCGTTCAGCTACTTTACATTACGAAGCAGTTTTATAAAGCAGTTAGGGGTTATGTAAGACAGCGGATTTGACAATCCATCAGCGACAGAAACATATTTTACACAAAGGTTACTGACCACCGAATTTCGAGTTTTCTGCCAAACGAAAAGTCAGTAAGTCAGTGGTTCTGATAATAATTATGTGATGTTATTAATTAATATTACCAATTTTGCAACATACTTTAAATCAAACAAGATCTACACTAGAACAGGTAGATCTAATTACCTTTCAATTACTGTCCTATAAAAAGGACATTACACGTCGCATCCGTATTTAAAGCTGGTCGGTCCTGTCTGGACCTCTCTTCGCGGCAATTCCACAAATTGCTCGGTTAAAAGCATTTGACACTTCAATTGGTGTTAATTCGTAAAGACATAGGTCGAAGCAATAAAAGGCGAACGGTTAGATAATCTTTCGTAATTAAAGCCACCTTGCACTGGAAGGATCTCCATATTTAATACCATTAAGGTTCAGTTTATATCCTGTTAAGAGGATTATTAGAAGATTGACAACGAGACATTGTTTAGCTGTAGGCTAAAGCTTTTAAAAAAACGATTTGTCTGGAATGTACGCGATATCCTTCGTGAAGGTCATAAGTTTGAATTTTACGACAAATATAATAGGTGTAATTTTGGTTTTGTGAATACAGAACCACCTACCTAAAGATTTCATTTTGCGTGCATATTAGGTTATTCTTCTGTTTTTTTTTATCAATAAAGCGACTTTTTTCCCTGACCATTAAATCATGATGGCCGATGGGCCTGGAAGGTTCTAGAGTAGCGACCGCATACCGGAAGACGTAGCATTGGAAGGTGGACTGATGATGTTGTGAGGGCCGCAGGAATCCGCTGGATGCGGAAACCACAGAACCGGTTGAAGCGGCGGTGCTAAGAGAAGGCCTACGTCCAGCAGTGGATGTTTTTCGGCTGAAATGATGATGATGTTGAAATTATGATGGATAGCTTTGCCTGATTTACATCCTAAAGCTAGCTTACAGTTTATGATTGGCAGGAAAGAGGTGTGACATGTCCTGTGACAACTCTCAACACTCGCACAATTTCTACGTTTCTTTAATCGACACCTAACCATTGAAACTCGTGCAACTAGAAACGAACTGTACTCAAACTAGAATCTACTTACGTAAATTACAATGCTCCCATTCTAAGGTTCCTTTGACAATTTAACAACAGTTTTACTAACCAAAAGGATTAGTCCGAAGTAATTGACACTAATGTACAGAGTTACGATGTCATAAAACCACGTAACAGCTTGTACACGTTCGAGTACATGTCAACAGACTGTTTCTATCATCTTGAGCTAAATTAATGCTTACGTATGCAGCACACGTCAACAAACCCTAAACATGTATTGATTATTTGAAAACTGGTGATATTGAGAATCTGTATCGTGTGATAGCAGACGAAGACATGTTTATTTTTGTCTTAGCTGTATTTTTGTTTTGAGAACGCGGCAATGGGATAAACTGAACAAAAAAAAAAAACTGTGGCTCTCCGGGAGTGCCGACAGAAGTGAAAACTTGAACAATTTTACTGTGCAGAAAATAATGTATCGCGCGTTGATGTCTTTTTAATGGTTAAAAGCTGGTGTCGTAACAGTGTCGCGAAATCAATGGTTTAGTCCCATCTTAAAAATGCCCAACGCGCCTAAAGAAGTTTTCACTTTTAAAAAAAACTACCATTAGGATTTATTGATTACTAACTGACCCGGCAGACGGTGTCATGTCCAAGTTAAAATATTCTTACAAAAAGCCATAGAAAAAAGAATGTTAAGTTTTACTCGAACTTAAGAAAAATCCGGGAGACTTTTCCAATTTTTCTTTCCATATAAACTTAATTCGGACTATTTGAACTTTTAAAAATCATAAATTGCCAAATCAGTCCAGCCGTTCTCAAGTGATGCACTAACCAACGTCAGCATTTCATTTTGATTTATATAGATAAGAAGATTAGGAACAGATTAAGCAGTCATATTGATTGGGACCTTTGGACATTGACTCAGCACGCGGCCCGGCTCACGCGCGGCCCATTTAAATATTGATTTGGTTGCATCTGACACGTATAGAACACAAAGAATTTATACAAGTGTGTGTTAAGAAATTGTAGTATTTAAGCTGTAACATATTGTTAATAAATCAGATTTGACTTTTATATTCTTGTCTCATTACCCCTCACTGTGGTCAAGGCACCTTTAGCCATCACTGATCTGTCTCGTGAGTCTGCGGGACTGGCAGTGAGTGTACCCTTCCCGAACCTGGAAATCCTGTCTACCATCCGTCTGTAACCTTAAGTCGCATGGTGCAGACATCCTGAACTTATTTATATATTTATCTATCACACTAGGTATATGATAGGTTAGGGCTGTAGGGTTCATAGTGCTTAGAGTCGTAGGGACTGTTAGGCTTGTAGGTCTTAGCAACTTCCTTTAACTTATCAAATATTTTCATGTATTGTCACACCCTTAACAGTATTGCGGCCTTACGTGACGTTTGTTAAGGGTGGATGTACCTTGGTGAAATAATGGCCCGTTGAACTACAAAGTAAAAAAAAAAAAGTGAACTTTTTTACATAATTCCCTTTGCAATTTCTATTGAGAGATGTTATTATGTCCATTTTACCTAAAGCACTACCTACTTGGTTGGCTGATATGCTATCCCAGAATAATTTTTCTTACACCGGTCATGTCAGGTAGCAGCTTATCGCAGTCCACTGCTGGACATAGGCCTCTCCCAGGCTGCGCCACAACACCCTGTCCTCCGCCTTCCACAACAAGTCTGTCCCAGCCACCTTCTTAAGGTCTTCGGTCCATCTAGCTGAAGGGCATCCCACACTCCGCTTGCAGTGCAGTTACGCGGTTTCCACTCCAAGACTCACCACACACTGCACCACCGTTATTGGTCCTACGACAAACATGGTTACCCCTGCCACTTCAGTTTGCTTACTCTGCAAGGTATATTGGTAACTCAGGTTCTTTTCCCGATAATTTGATTCCTGATTTTATCCTTCAAAGAGACTCTTGAGACCTTAAATTCGTGGACTAGCCCGACTGTCAGTGTCCACGTTTCGGCTCCGTATGACAAGACGGGCAGGACACACTCGTTGAAGACCGCAATGGATACGCGACGAGAAGACTTGAAGTTTTCCAAATGCTGCACAACTCAACTTGATTCCTCTGTCAGCTTCTATCTTAAAGTTGTGTCTACCGACCTATTAGCGTTCCAATTAAAATCCCCCAACTTGTTCTTTTTTGTGTTTGTGTTTTTTCTTTGCGTCATGTCTTACCACAAATAAACGTATTTTCTTTCGCTCTCTTCTTAATGTGTAGAATATTCTAGTTTAACTAGAAACCGAAACCCACCATTGCTGTTAGAAAATACTCCACTATTGCCGATCAAAATAATTATGTAGGTAGGTACATAAATGCGAACGTGCTTCGTAATCAACAATGTAGAATACCTATGCTGCCCTGCTAAGCACAAAGGCGGTATCTCAACCGGAGTAAGTTTTGAGAAAACTGACTTTCTATAAATTGAAATTTAAGGAAACATGGAGATATAAAAAACTTCTGAGTGGTTTTTTTTAATGTTTTAAATTAGTTAGCGCTATTTTGCTTATACCATTAGATGCGAAATTGTTAAAGCTATTGAATGGTATAAAAAAACATAAAAGTGTCGATCTCAGAGATACCGCCTTTGGGCTTAGCAGGGCAGTATGTCAGTGTATAATATCAATATATGATAACCTATGAAACGGGGTGAACGCGATATATTCGTCAAGTCCACAAGTTCAATTATTAATAAGTTCGCTCAACGTTTATGATACAAGCACTCCGCTTTTAATGACTTTTAAAAATTCAAAACATTTCAGTAACATTTTCATACAAACTAGTTTACTATAATTTTCTAAAAAAATCCAAACAGCTGTTACGTTTATGGAGCTAGAAAATGGGATTCCAAATATTCAGATACAAAAATAAATAAAATATCAGATTGGATTCGTTTGACATAAAAATGTGTATTAAAGGTTTGTATGCTTATAAATTGGGTTACCGCTTCAATAATGCGTACAGTATGGTATGTGATTATTATTTTATATGCGTGAGTCGCATAAATTGGTGAATTGTAAGATGTGGGACAATTTGTGTGACAGAGTGACCTCAGTTGCAGATGCAACTCATCAACGCTCGTAAACGTATAGTGAGGAGATAATGCAGCCAATCTGTGTGGGTAATGACTAGAGCAATAAATTTCTTTACTGTAGATTTTACTGGACAGCACTCCGGGGATATAAATAGGACACACACTGATTTTATTGGCGATGTCCTTTAAAAAGAGTAGCGCTGGAAGGAGTATAAGCTCGAAGCACAAAGTGTTCTGAAGCTTCAACTTATCGTCAAAGAAAACCAAGCTTGAGTTTATATTATTTCTTTAAATCTAACTATAGTAATTAATACTCTTGCTTCCTATCCATCTTCAGGAACCAAGTTTCATTACATAAACGAAAAAGAAACCATTTAATATTTTCGCTTGCAACTCCCACACTTTATTACAGCAAAGCAGGCGAACTTAATGATCATATCATTGCTTACCTGTTATTTAGAACTTTCGAACTCCATTAATAAGCGCTGTTGTAAAACTTCCGTAATAGTTTCCCTAACAACTTTGTTTAAAACATACAGTTTTCCCTCGCGGATAATGGAATTGTGTTACAGCCTTTATATTACGTCGCACCTACGTTAATTCTAATAACTGTTTGCCTCACGTTTATGGGGGAATCGGGATATAAACCTAAGGCCATGTGGAGTGGATATACATAGAACAAACACCTCACTTTTCCCCATGAGTATCATAATAAAGGTTACGACTACAACCGGTGGTTGTTGTTGTGATGGCCTTTAAATAACCCATACTCAAGTGTCGTAAACGATGACAAAGGAATTTCTATAAGACTGACACTTTCCCCTGTTCTAATAGAAGTACACATAAATACGCAAATCGTACGCTTGTTCAATGATGCCGCCAACCCATTGTTGGCAATGGTCATTAATGCCTGATGATATAGATGGACAGAATATGCTATATTGCACACCAAAATAATTGAATAATGAATTAATGATTATGTTTATTGTTACGAAATACTACTTAGAGCCTCTAAAAGACGCGTGTTTTACATGAATAATTATTTTCAGTTGACATACCCTTGCACAAAAAAAAAAGTGGTCAAACACATTGGTGATAGAACATTGGTCCGTAACCTTATCTAAATAAAGAGCACAATCGCGTTTACAAAAATGAGGTGTCATCACAGTGTCGCGAAATCAATGGTTTAGTCCCAACGCGTCTAAAAAAGTTTTCACTTCAAAAATCTGCAATCGATGACAAAAGCCCTCTCAAGTTTCCAAGATGGTGATTATAGTCAGTCGCAAATAACTTAGCATATCATCACGCCTGTCCTCACAGGATTAGGCAGAGTACCCTATTGTACATCCACATTTCGCCAGTTATGTTTATGTCCCATATGATATGGGGCGAGCCTACTGCCATCAGCCGAGCAAAAATCCAGACTCCGGGCTGCTATTGACAAATTCCTGATGGAAAAACCTAATAACCCTTTACCCGACCTAAGAATCGAACCCAGGACTTCATGCTCAGCGACCACTAAACTAATCGCAAATCTACCCGAAGAAAACAAAAAAAACACGTGGTTTGACAAACAATACGGCAGCAATAAGTTTACTGCATTTAATTACCAATGCACAATATCGAACGCTGAAAGATATCCAGCTTCCAACTTTATTTTAATTAGGAAAGTTGAACAATTAGCTATTTTCCTACCTCACCCAACTAGCTGGTATTCGAGCCAGATAAATTGGAATTGTTTAATTCGCATCCCCTGCATTGTAAAGCAATGTCGTTAATCTTTGTCGTTTGAGCTTGCTAATGAAATAGAAGAAAAAAATTGCATCGAAGCTTTGTTCCAGATGTACAATTAGTATCAAAGCTGTTGCAGGGCGTGCTAATCACATGCGCGCGCCATGTGACTTATGTCATTGTAATCTATATTCAACACTTTTTATCTTTTGGTAATTAATGCCACTGTCGACTACTTTGTCAATGTCTAAAGTGAAGTAAAAAATCAAATTGTGCATGATAAAAACATTGTTATCTCGTCTATTTAATACAAATCTTAAATTCATTCACTGACAGACAACGTACTACTTAAACCACTAAGCCTAGAAGCATGAAACTTTTCACAAGAATTCCTTTTTAAGGTTCCGTACCTCAAAAGGAAAAAAACGGCTGGCTGTCTATATGTGTCTCTCTGTCCGTCTGTCACAGCCAATTTGCTCCGAATCTAATGGACCGATTAAATTGAAATTTGGTACACATATTTATTTCTGTAAACCAAATAGGGACATGTAACGTAAATAAATTAATTTTGAATATGAGGGTCACTCTTCACAAAATAAAATAAAAAGTTCTGCAAACTATACCGTATGACATATCAAATGAAAGGACTTATTGCGAGGATCTCAAATATATATTTTTCATAATTTTAAAATAAATTAATTTAAAGATATTTAAGATAATAGATGAAAATTGACCATTCCCAACCCTTATCTCCGAAACTACTGAGCCTAAAATTTTGAAAAAAATACAGATAATGATCCTTTACTCATAGATTATAGGAAAACCTATAAGAAGTCTATGGTCTTAAAATAACATGGTAAATCTCTCAATATTGTACAAATTTACATTTGCTGTTGGAACGTACGGGAGAACATAGTTTTCAACTACAATGTTAAGTTTGTATTTGGGATAAATTCATCTCTGGGAACCCTTCATTGTACGAGATCCGACACGTACTTGGCTGGTTTTTTTAACGAAGGAACGGAATCCCCTAAAGGGATTTTAAATAGGGTATAAAAGTTTGTATGGAAATTTAGTTTCGTTATTTTTGTAAAAGGTACCTACAACTTGCAGTCATTGCCATGCGTTCGTGAAATTTACTTGATTTGGTTGCAGAATGGGTTTTGTAGGACGTCGAGTAATCGTGTTATCGAAGTAATTTTGGACTGGAAGCTAGCTTTGAGTTTATGTTCAAATGTACATCGTAGATACTGCTGTGAAAAACATGATTATACACGTAACTACAAATGCAAAACAGAAAGTGCTAAAGTTTCTTATATGGCAGTTTATGACTGTATTACTTCTCATATTGCGGTTTTATATACCAAGAGATATGAAGAAGACGGTAAAAGTAGTTCTTAGCAATCTGAAGAGCATTGGCTTTGGTTTAAATATTGTAAATCAGCGTTGAGGTCTCCAATAGCATAGCATCTTACTGAGTGGAAGCCTTCTTGGCACTAGCAGCTCACTCCTTGCAGCTGCACGTCACAACGTACAGCTACTTTCAAGAACTCCCTTCATTGTTTTTTAAGGATTAAATCTTAAAGCAAAAACATAAAAGGTGGATTTTCTTGTGGAAAGTTTATAAATAAAGTGCGTGTCTGTCGTAATTGATCACTAATGCGATCCCTGGAGGTCAACTTTACTAAACAAACCGAAGTATGAAAGACTTCATTCCGTCTGAGTGGCCACACTTTTTAATATTTATATTTAACTTTTTTTTATAATAAAATTTTTATCCTTTCATATTTAATTTACCTCTGACAGGAGCAATTTAACTGCAACCCTATTGTTACCAGAGTCATTAAAAATTTGACAAACTTGTCCGTGGCAGCAATCCAAAAGCAATCATAATAAAAGGTGTATAAAGATCAATTCAATTTTGACAGTGATGCAAATTCAGAGAATAGAGAATAAAATAACTGTGAAATGACTGAAGAACGTATAAATTCTTGTAATCATGTCATCTCGATTATAAATTCATTTTAACATGGCAACATACCCGTTTTCAGGTAGGTACCTCATAATAACTGTGTCTTCGGTGTCCAACGAGACAGACAGATTTTTTGGTAAATAGCTTATGAGAAGATTTCTTGGAAGTATATTCCGATTAAGCTTTGCCTTTGTACAAATTCTCAGTAATTTATCATGTAATATATACTTCTTTTTTTTTTCGTTTGAGAAAAAAAAATAAAGTGGATAACTGGAAACGTAAGTCACGTTGCTCTGAAAATATGCTTCATGAATCCTAGTAACTACGTAATTACTGTAGATAAAACACAGAATAGTAAAGACAGTTTACTCCGCAAAATTATTTAAATGAAAAGCGACTCTTGCTACGATACAATAAAGTGCAATTCAGGTTGCATAGCGCCAACAACCTACAGTAATATTCACCTAAAAGTTGCCTCTCTTTCTATCGCGTAACTTCTTATATATATTCTGACTAGCCCGCATAAGTCTCGATTCCGTGGGAATATTGGGATAAAAAGTATTTTAAGTTAATCCAGATTATAAGCTATCTATGTGCCAAATTTCATCCAAATCCGTCCAGTAGTTTTTGCATGAAATAGTAACAAACATCCATCCATCCTCACAAACTTTCACATTTATAATATTATTATAGTAGGACTATGTTACGGTCACTGAAATTTACCCGACAAGACGAGCCCGAGGTGTATTTGTAGCTTCATGTCTAAACTGCGGAGTGCGCTTTCTGTATTATTCTGTGGCTAAAGGTACCATAATATATGCCGCATAATTTGCATGGGATGAACAATCAACTACGTATCTTCCACTACACTTTGTATTCTAACTACCCACACCCAGAAATATTTGTCTTTGTGTAAGCTTTGGGTACTGTTCTTTTTCAAATTGACAGAGTGCCATGTGCGTCTTGAGTGACTGTCACATTTTTCAGAATTTATTTAGGAAACGGGACGCTTAGACTATTTTGCTAGTTTCTCTCCTAAATTAATGTTAAACATTATCGCAGTGTTCCAGCTGTCTCTATTCAATGCTTTTTTTTGAACATCATTCCAACGTTTTCATCGTTCCTTAGCGCGCGTAATAATCAGCACACGTAACGAATGAGAGCTAGACCGTTGGACCACGCACAATGAAGGGTTCCGTTATTGGGATAAAATCCCAAGATCAAACTTAACATTGCTATTGAAAAACATGTTCTGTCATACATTCCAACCACAAATTTAAGTTTGTACGCACAATATTGAGAGATTGTTAACCATGTTATTTTAAGACCATAGACTTCTTATAGGTTTTCCTATAATCTATGAGTAAAGAACCATTCTGTGTATTTTTTTTCAAAATTGTAGGGCCAACGTAAATAAATGAATTTTGAATATGGGGTCAGTTTTGGGGGAAAAAATATTGTATACAGTATCGTGTGACATATTAAATGAAAGGGTTTTACTGTGAGGATTTCAAATATATTTTTCATATAATTTTAAAATAAATAATTTTAAAGATAATTAATACATTTGATGAAAATTGAACATTCCCTCCCCCTTATCTCCGAAACTACTGTACCTAAAATTAAAAAAAAAGGAATTTGGCTCTTTACTCATAGATTTCAGGAAAACTTATAATAAGTATATGGTCTCAATATAATATGGTATATTTTTCAATATTGTGCGTACAAACTTACATTTGTTGTTGGAATGTATGGAAGAACATGTTTTTCAATTACAATGTTAAGTTTTTCTTGGGGTAAATAAATCCATCTCAACTACGCAACCCTTCATTGTGCGTAATCCAACTCGCATTTGGCCTTTTTTTAATATTATAGTATAATATCAATATAGCATTTGTGGGAGGCCTATGTCCAGCAGTGAACGTCTTTCGGCTGAAATGATGATATAGAATTTGGCAGGTTTTTTGTATTCATAAAAAAATTGTTTAAAACCTACCTTGCTTTCTCATTTTCTTAACAATGAAGTAGAAGACCAATTGTACCAATAATAAAACCTTTTCAGTTGTGAGACGTCTAGACATTTAAGAATAAGGACGGTAGTAGGTCAGGGTAGTAGAAATTTTGGGAATTTTGTGATTCAAATATTAGTACCTGGGCGACCGAGCTATGTTCTGGTGAAAATGGAGAATGCTCATTTAATAGTATAGGTAAGTTAAAGAAAGAAAGACAATGCGTTTATTTGCGGTAAACATGACGCAAAGAAAGATAATAAAAAAAAAACACGTAAATAACAAATTGGGGGAAAATATGCGTCACATCCACGCAAAACGGCCATTGCTCAGCATAAATGCTGCGACTCCATGCGAAAACCCCATACTAATCCCATGTATAGTAAGTACATACTAATTCCATGCTGCCGTGATAGTAGGTACTTACTAATTCCATGCTGCCATGTCATTATTCTAATATAATTCTTCTAATGTCATTGTTCTCATGCCATTATTCATTATCTTGTTCTAAACTTTGAGCAACTGAGCTCTGCTTGAGTGAAAATACGGAGAAAATGAATTTTCCCAGATATGAGACCTACCTAGGTCGATTTTTCGCCCCCGTTAACCCTTACATTGCAACTTTCATCGAAATCGTTAGAGCCGATTTCGAGAACGTGAGTACAAATCTATATACAAACAAAAAAAAAATACAAATATTGCTCGTTTAATAGTCCTATAGGATAAACATTTATTTGTCTACAGGTACATTACAATAATAAAGTTCTGAAACTGACTGACAGTTCAATTTCTTTCGGGGTACTGACACTGAAAGTAACGTTAACCATGTTTTGGAACGAGAGAATCGTGCAATTTGAAAGATAAATTAGGTATGTTCGTAAGGAGCAATAATCTTTCACTAGAAATTTAACATTTGTGAACCCGTCGTCGAAAGTGTGCATCTGAATGCAAGAGCTAAAATGATTTTTTAAAACATATCTATCAGAAAGGTGTGGTCATATTTTTGTTGTTGTTATCGTTGTTGTTGTTTGTTGTTGTTGTGGTTTTTGTTTATATTAAAATATGTATGTTTAAGTTAAGGTATTTTTCTATGGGCCAGTGTCACCAGAATTATATGGTATTATTATTTTATTTAATGGTGTGATAAAGACCATCAAACTGAACAGCTTTCTCCATGGGACCAACATCCTATTCATTAAAAAATATCAACTATCTCTTACAAAACTTCAATACCTACTTGACCTATATGTATGGGACGGATGATATTTTTTTCGGGATTACAATATTCGTCCCAAGAAAGAAAGAAAGTAAAGTATTTATTGAGAGTCCCACAGAAAATTACAAATTAAACTAAAACACACTCATTAAAAAAATATAAAAACACTCCGGGAATGCCGATAGAAGTAAAAACTAAAAAAAAACAGTGGCACTCCGGGAGTGCCGACAGAAGTGAAAACTTGGAAAAAATCGGCACCGCGTAATCAAGGCGTTGATGTCTTTTATTCCGGTCGGTAAAATGCGTAACAACGTCGCGAAATCAATGGTTTAGTCCCATCTCAAACATGCCCATGCCCACTGCGCCTATAAAAGTTTTCACTTCAAAAATACTTCCAAAACCTTTAAAGTTAAAATACTTGCATAAAACATTGATCCGTTACGTACTATAAATAAAGAGCACAATCAAAAATGTGTTGGTAGCAGTGCAGTGTCGCGAGTTCAATTGTTTTTTCCCTTCTCAAAAACGTTGTTCAGTTCAGAGGGGCTCGTGGCTAAGTAATAACAGCCGCACGGGTCGATCCACCAGGTTAAGCTACGCTTGCCACGGTTGGTTCGTGAATGGGTGACCATTTTTATATACCAAGACCGCACCATACCTTTTTTTTTGGGTAGGAAATTATCAAATAACTTCTCCCGCTCTGGGCGGAGCGGGAGGGCGTGACAGACTCTTACTGACTAAAACCCACCCGTGTTCCTTCGGTTACCCTGTTGCCGAGGGCCACGATCTCTCTTTCGGTTTTCTTCGCACCTCGGCCCTAACGGACCCCGTCAATTATGCTGACATCTCTTTGAGTCGCGCGTGGAACACAACGCGCCGTCGACCCGGGCCTGGTCCTTATCGGACGGCGAGCTACCCCTCCATACCTCGGATGGCACGGTAAGCCGTTGGTCCCGGCTGTCAATTGTAAATCTTTAACAGTCGTTACAGGTAGTTTTATGGCCAAAAGTCTGACAACCAGTCTTACCAAGGGGTATCGTGCTACCTAGTAACAAGGTTGTGGAGGTCAGTCACTCCATGTAAAATCCCTGATAGTTGGGAAAAGGCTAGGCAGTTGATGGGATGATGTGTGATGTGATGTGATGTGTGATGTGGTGATGGCAGTAAGTTGTTCAGTTTGATGGTCTATACCGCATTCTTAAATATGACAACACATTTTCGATACACACTGTATAAATAAAAGTAATATAATATAGTAGTATATTTCTTAGTTTAATTCGAAAACATCTTTTTCGTTCATTTCCAGAAATAAAACCAAATTAAATAAGCGCTTTCCATGTATCGCTCCTTTCATGTAATTTACATTATATAACACATTACTGACGGCCAATTTAAAACAGGAATAAAACTCGCTGTTAACACCATTATGTTTTTATATTTCCCGAAAAACAGAACATATTTTATATTTTATTAATTAAATACTTAAATCATTGCGAAATACGTTCTGTCTCATTAAAATTGATGTTAATGGAGTTTTCACTTGCTGATTTGGGAATAATATTATTTCGTTAATGGTGGTTCTTTTTTAATAAAAATGTTTTTTACATCTTTTACCAATATTATTAATAGTCTCTGGTGAATAATATTTTCATATTCGATACAGTTGGCAGAGAGATAGTAGTTAATAATATTACTATCTGGAAAAAAACGATGGTAGGTATCGAGTTTTTTTATGTAGATAACGTTTGCTATCGTTATTTTGTATACTAGTTATTCGACTGACTTTATTCTAATGTATGCCCCCAAAATACTTTGTACTTGTGTCAAGGATTGTAACGCTCGGTTCAAACGTCATTACATTGCTGAAAAGGCTATAACGTGGTCGCTCTTTCGGAAAAACTTACTTTGTTGTAAGAAAAACAAGTATTTCTTCCTTCAAGGTATCTTGATCGGGAACATTCTAGAGCAGTTTCAAAGTAGCCAATCACTAGAAACTGTTTCTAACCAACTTTACAAAGCCAACGTTGACGTATTTTTGCACTCTTCCTAGAAAAGGATAAATGTCTCAGCTCTGTAAAGTGCAGACTTGTAAACGTGTTTACGCTTTTACTTCACTGCGAATTGAGATAATCGTTAGAAATCAACGCATTTATTTCAAATAAACCAATTACAGGCAATTAGTGTTAACATTATTACACATACGTATTTACATGATTTAAAAACTAACATATTTACGATGGTTAGAAATAGTTATTTTAAATTGGTTATTTAATTTTAAAATAATACTGATAGAATTGAAGTTGTAAGAAAACATATAATTTGTGGATTTTTGTGTTAAGTTAATATTTAAAAGCGTGCATTACTGACAAATGATAAAGTCGAGTACAAGGATCAAGGACTTAAACATAATTGGCGAAATGTGGGTGTACTAATAGGTACACCTGTGTTTAACGCTTCCGGGAAATACAGGCGTGATGTTATGTAATATGTGACCTTTTTTATTATAGTAATTACCGAAACAAGGAGAGACTACGCAAAGATCTCTTTTAACTATAACACCGCTAATTGTGTCTCCTTATGTAAGTTTTTTGTAACGAAGTTCTTTGACGCGGCTTGTAAACTTTCAGAAATCGTCACGCTAAAAAGTGTTAATACTTGCGACTGTCTTCTTCTAATTCAAAGAGAAAGAAAGAGAGAGAGATAGAATGCCGGCAGAATAAACAAAAGAAAAGAGTAAAGTGATTACAGTGTCTTGGTATAAAATTGAAGTACTTATCGGCCCGAGTACACTGCATGCCGGAGAGAGAAAGAAAGTGTGATTTGGTCAAAATGGAAATCCAAGATGGCGGCTCTGAAATTTTTTATGTCTTTTATTATGGGTATCGTTGTTATGGTTTTCAAGGGTGAAAAAGCCAATAGTGAGGTCAAATGTATATTTAAAAAGACGGCTCTGAAAATTTTAAAATTTTTCATCGTGGGTATCGTTTTCATGGGTGCAAAAGCTGATAGTGAGGTCAAAATGAAAATCCAAGATGGCAGCTCCGAAAATTTTCAAATTTTTCGTCGTGGGTGTCGTTTTCATAGCTTTCGATGGTGCTAAAGCCGGTAGTGAGGTCAAAATGTAAATCCAAAATGGCGGCTACAAAAATTATCATACGTGAGAAAGAACTTCGTCGAGACTTCATCTATATATCTATCTACGCACAGCTGTTTATTTTGGTAGTTAACCCACAAAATGTGTATACACGGTGATTTTTAATTCACTGTTAACCTTTCAGGACGTGAAAGTACTCATGGAGACCGATCGAGACCAACTCTGAAATATCGAAAAAAAGATCTGCTGTTTTATACAAAAATGCAATATTTCCCCGATAGAAATTTATAAAACACATGTTTATTTTTTTTGCTATTTCGTAGTTAGACCAACAAGGGTTTATAATCATGAATACTTTTACCTCCTGAAAGATTAACAGCGAATTAAAAATCATTATCAATGTTCATTCTTTATCGCGTATCCTAGCGATTCCACTACTTTAAACATAAACATAACATAACATCACGCCTTGTTTCCCCGAAGGGTTGGGCAGAGGTGTCCCTGTAGCAGGCACACCCACATTTCGCCAGTTATGTTTAAGTCCCATGTAATAGGGGGCGAGCCTATTGCCATCAACCGGGCACAAATCCAGACTCCGAGCTGCTACTGAGAAATTTCAGATAGAAAAACCCAATAACATAACCCACTACTTTGATTGCATCAAAAAGTTTTCAGCCAATTCTGTAGATTATTCTAGACCCATCGCTTGGCCATGACCATGGCATTCTTATCAGAAAAACAACCATCTTGTTCTTCTTTTCGTGTCGATGGTACATTTTAGTGTTCCGTATCCGAAGGGTACCAAACGGAACCCTATTTCTAAGCCTCCACTGTCCATCCGTCTGTCTGTCAGCGGGCTGTATCTCATGAACTGTAATAGGTAGACAGTTAAAATTTTCACAGATTGTGTATTTATATTGCCGTTATAACAAAAAAAAAAGTATTTTTTTAAATATTGTTTGGACTGGCATCAGTGACGTTCATTAGGTCTTCTTTAGTGCAAGTGAATGGGCACTTATGACACTCCAACAGGCGGAACATGGACTAATCAGATGCTCCGCACTCGCACTGGATGCTGGATGGGTTAGTAATCCCCAACCTCGAGATATTGTGTTTGCAGCGGCCCACCTGGTGGTACGCAGTCCATTGAGAGCTTTCCTTTATAGGCCACTGCAGATCACGACCGGGCGACAAATGTTCCTGGGGTTTTGACGAAGTCGGGAGGATGCTTGTCTTCTTATCCACAACTTGCTTCTCTCATTGGATGGTTGCAGCGGTAACAACTTCATTAACACCATCAACAATTATTAATTGAATTCTCAACTTGTTGCAAACAACTATACTGATTATCGCTGAGTGGAAATTAAAACGATTTTAAAGGATTTTGCGGGGTCGCGTGATGCCGACAAATGTAACGAAGTGTCTATTAAAGTTGGCGTGGGGGTCATTAAGTGCTCTAGTTGCTTCCTCCCTTCTCTTTTGTTACGCATAGTAATGTTAATGTATACTTGACACGACTGCTGATGTGTAATACGATTATGGAAGTGAAGTTTTTTCTTGCATGTTTTAAAAATACGCTGGTATAGGTCAAATAGATAGTTTTTTTTTTTTTTTCCAAAAGTTGGTATTGTAAAAATGATAGGTATTTTTCTATTATTTAATTTTTAGCATTCATTATGCTATCTTCAATCAATGGATACTCTCCCTCTACCCTGCACGAATGTGCTAGCTTGGTGGTAACCAAACGAGCATATTCCCGCAGGGTCAAACCTTCCGTAGCCCATTTGGAAGTCTCTGAACCGCCTCCGAACCTATGTGGGAAGATGCAACTACAACCTCGTAAAGTGGGGCTATCTCGGCGGCACGGCAGTAGGGTGTGGATGTGAAGCTGCGGTGCAAACTTTGTTCCAGCTCCTATTCTGCCCTCTGTGCCCCCAAAAATGCAGCCAAATCGACCTCTGCGCTGCTACCAACGATGCCGTGGAAGTGCCGAGCGAAGTTATTGGCTTACAAAATTTAAGACACTGTCCTGCCGTCGACACGATGAAAAAGTTACGGAATCTTCATCATAATTTTGCAAAAATTGTGGGTCATCCTTAGAAGATAGACCTATGCTATCGCGGACTTTTTTGTTGAACTTTTTAAGATGAACAGTACTATAGAACATACATTTTATGTAACTTTTACGATTTCCGTGGCGCACACCAATAAAGCTCCCAGTCGGCATGATTTTTACCGACATGTTCAATAATAATCGTCAAATTTCAGCCAATTTACACAAAACCTTAATGAATAAAACCACAAACACTAAAACCTTTCGCATGAATCACTCCGTCCATTGGTGAAAACCATTTGAAAATCCGTTCGGTACTTTTTGAGTTTATCGCGTTCAGACAGACAGACATACAGACGCGGCGGGGGACTTTATTTTATAATATGAAAAGATAAAGATATTTCGTTTTTTTAATTTTGGACGTTGCCACTATCCCCACCCGCGACCGTAGTGATGGTGCTACCTTTTCCTATAGGTCCTCTTTATTTAAAGAACTGTTTTACACGTATTATTTTATTTAAATATGCTACTATGTATTATATACGTAATACAAACTTTGGGTGGATTTACATAGTTCCTCGAGGACTGAATCGTGTTTTAAACTTGCGCTACATGCGGGCAGGTCATCAACTGGTCAACACAAGGAACTATTATGGAATCTGACATATCTAATGCGGGCACAAGTCGTTTGCGGCAAGAGTTGTCGTCGGGTCCGTGCGCGCACTGTTGTGGTATGTTGTGCTATGTGTCGCAGTAATTGTTGGTAGTATGTACTCGTACTTTAAAATAGTTTTAAAATAACCTCATAGTGTGTGGGGACTTAATTCGACATTTCGACGGACTACCCTAGGAAGCCAGCCCTGTTATTACATTTAAATAGTGTAAGTTTGTGCTGATATATGAGAGAAGAAATTGAAGGTATGTTGGCTGTAGGCAAAGAATTGCTTGTACTCTACAAGCAATTCTTAGGTTTTCAGTGCAATTTATTCGGGTTTCTTACTGTGGTTCAAAACATAAAAGTGACAGTGCATTTAAAAAAAAAAAAAGTTGCCCAGATAGAAATAATTATAGAATCAATACTCTTTGTACATAATTATTAAAATAATAACTTTTAAAAGTTACATTATTCTATGAAAACTTTTTGAACGTTGTATTAAGTAAATAATGTAGGTAATGTTAATTTTTGATAATTTTGTTTTTTCCTGAAAACTTTTCTGAGGTACTTATGTTTGTTCTTCTGAATTTTAAAATTCTGACAAATATAACACACTCAAACTCAAAGCATTTATTTCAATTAAACCATTTACAGGCACTTTTGAATTGTCAAAGAGTCTGTCAGTTAGTCAGAAAGTTGAAGCTAATTGCCCATTTCAAAACGTGGATCTCTATCGAGAAGAACGGGCAAGAAACTCCAAGGACACTCTTTTAAATATAGATATAACAAAATCCTGGGTACATCATTCTTGTTGTTTCTATATGTGAGAACAATGTACAAAAAAATAATTAAAAGCAATTGAAAATATAAGATTGAAAATAAGCCCTGGCAGATAAAAGATGACCAGTTTCAACTGACGGCGCCCGTTCACGAACAAGACGCATGGATCAGTACCATTCAGCTCAACCATTTTATAGGGAATCGAATGATCCAACACACTCGCCATCATCAGCGAGACATTTAAGTGAGCATGACATATTCTCAACTGCCATGCTATTTCAAGTCAACATACATCTTAATAACTTAATAAACGGCTCCATGGTCTCACATTTACAAAAATAACAGTGCTTCTAAATTATACAAAACTATAGGTTTCTATTTGTCTGTAAATACAGTTTACAGACAAATAAAAGGTTAAAAAAATACAGACCCACAAACGGAAACAAAACAGTTATACTACGGTACGCTGGCTGTTGAATTAACAAACTAATTTAACTAAAACTATGCTCTCTAACTTGATCAGTCATTGTAATCATAAGTCAAACCTGAATACATTATTTGTAAGTTAAGCAAAACGAATAGAATAATTGTAAACTCAATATTTTAAATTGTGGTGTACAGATACACTATCTTTAGATACAGCTTTGATTAAGTTTATATAGTAATTCTAGCTGACCCGACAGACGTTGATCTATCCGTACAACCGGGTCCAATTATATTTGCAAACCATCCAGAGACCCACTCAAATATGCGCACAAACTTCATCCAAATCGGTCCAGCCGTTTAGGAGAAGTTAGGTGATAAACACATTTACAGAATAATTATATATATAAAGATGGGAAACTTATCAAGGTCTGTCGTTTTTACCATAAGAGGCAGAAGGCATCTTTTCCATTGATGATGAATGCAATAGTGTTCGTATAAGGTGTTTTGTTGGATCACTACCATGTAATGTTAATTACTTTGCATAGTATTGTATAGAATCAAGCTCATTTTGTGCTGCTGGGGAGTTTGTTGCGCCACTTCTTCCCAGCTAAAGCACTCGGAAGTGGTGAAGGGTGGCGTTTTGGGGAACTGTCTTATGTAATTTTGACATTCAAAAAGTTCTGATTCTCAGCTTAATTTGAATAAATGAAGTATGATTTTGACAGTTCTGTTCTGTGTGTGTATCCTATCTTATACTATTATTTGTAACTATATTTATGTAAGTATTTATACTCCCGTTCTCGAAATCGGCTGTAACGATTTCGATGAAAGTTGCAATATAGGGGTTTACGGGGGCAAAAAATCGATCTAGCTAGGTCTCATATCTGGGAAAATTTGTTTTCTCCGTATTTTTACCCGAGCAGAACTCGGTCGCCCAAAGTTTAGAACAAGATAATAAATAATGACATGAGAATAATGACATGGCAGCATGGAATTAGTAAGTACCTACTATAGCATGGAATAAATAGGTAGTATACATGGATAAGTATCAACTTTCCTGTACTATTAAATGAGCGTTTTCTATTTTCACCAGAGCAAAGCTCGGTCGCCCAGGTACTGTTCATGGAGAAGACGTAGTTCTTCATGCCAAATCATAAGAACGTTCGTATTAACTTCCCCCAAAAAAGACCTTGCAAAAGGCAGCATACTACAGCCCACTACAAAATATTTATGGAGCCGGGATGTACCACGAATAATAAGCTTTACAGACTCGCAAGTGACACCGCCTAGGGGTGACAGCGATCGGCTGCTCGTGAGTTTAAATCCTACCTGTTGAACCACTATTGTGGTTAACTTCAACGAATATAAATATTGACAGTTTTGGTTATGTTTAAAGTTTAAGTTGATTGGAATAAGGCTAAGTTTCAAAATTTACTTTAGGACCTATTTTAAAGTGGGGCTTAGTTGTTAGTTGTAAGTTTAAAGTCAGTATTGGAGTTTTGAATGAATTCTCCTTCTTTAAGGAGGTTGACACGAAGTATTTTTTTTTAGTGAAAACTTCTTTAGACGCGTTGGGCATTTTTGAGCTGGGACTAAACCAATGATTTCGCGATACTGTGATGACACCAGCTTTTGACCATTAAAAAGACATCAACGCGTTGATTGCCGCGGTGCCGATTTTTTTTCAAGTTTTAACTTCTGCACTCCCGGTTTGTTTGTTTTTTTTTTTTGTTTTTTTTTTGTCATTACTTATTGTCTGCCCCATACTTTCGTATCTTTAGAATCTACCGGAGTAGATTTTATTCATAGAACAGCAACCAGTAGGTACTTTTAAATACTAAGTAATAGGAATACTGCTGTCCATACGTTGTGTTGTTGTTCGCAGTGAATTCAAATGACATTTTAAACTTCAAAATCGTTCTTATATTAAATTTTTTACTTAAATCATTAAATTTTATTCTCATTACTTCAACCAAGCAGGAAAAACCCATGATTGACTGTTTCTGTATCTTCCCGTGTAGATGGACTAAATTATACTTCAATATTTGCGAGTCTTGTCGAGAGATGAAACGTGATTATATCACATTTATTATTCTCCTGAAATACATCAATGAAATGCCAACTATATATTATGTTTGTTTTCCTGTAATTTGTACTAAAAAAGGATTCCCTTTATACTTGTTGGAAGCCTGTCTTGAAGATTTAGACTAATTTTTAATCCAATGACCTTGTAGTTTCAATTCTCGTGTTATGAAATGATATTTTTGGTTTTCATTTCTTAATAATAAAATATTGAATGCTAGATCTGTGGTCTGACCTATATTCTTTATTAAAAGACAGACAGAAGCCTACGGGGGGCGGCGTCCTTACGGAAAGCAATTGTCGCGTGAATACGCGATCATCGCTCTCGTTTTCTGCATTATGACGTACGCGAAATCAATTATATAATATCGCGTGAGTACGCTATAACAAAATTTATGTAACACAGGGTGCGACATTTGGCTAAGGTAGATTTCGCGAACTTTGAGGGCAGGACAACTGATTCATGGGCCTGCATCAAGCAATAGTTGCCATCTTGATCAGTTGAACAACTGTCTATGAAATAAAATCCAGTATGCAAGAAGAGTTGTGTCGGCATCTACGTCGCCACATGCGAACTACGCATCAAAGACCTGACGTCACACAAAACCCTGACGTCACACGAATCCTGCATCGCGCAATTAGAGTTTACCGCGCGAACGACACATATATGACTATCAGACATCAATCGTTGAGCAGTTGCCCGCCAGACATAACACCCGTCTCGAAATTCAAAAGTTCAAACAAAATTTGTTCAAACTAGGCTGAGAATCAGCACTTTTCGAACGTCAAAATCACATTAGACAGTCCCCCAAAAACGTCCACCCTTCACCACTTCCTAGTGCTTTAGCTGGGAAGAAGAAGTTCAGCAACAAACTCCTCAGCAGCACAGCTTTCAGCATCTGGTCGAAGGATCCTCCCTTTTTCAATGGAAGATGAGTGAACTTTACACCCTGTTCCTACCTCTAAAGAGTCATAAAAATCACAATTGCAAATAAGTACACTGCCTCGTTGATCTAGTGGTCGCAAGCACTACTGCTGGGTATGAGATCCTGGGTTCGATTCCCAGGTCAGGCACAGTGTTATTGGGTTTTTCTATCTGAAATTTCTCAGAAGCAGGAGTCTGAATTTGTGCCCGGTAGATGGCAATAGGCTCGCCCCCTATTACTTGGGACTTAAAACATAACTGGCGAAATGTGGGTGAACCTGCTACAGGGACACCTCTGTCCAACCCTTCGAGGAAACAAGGCGTGATGTTATGTTATGTGTACAATTGTGACTTTTATGACTCTTCTAAAAAAAGATAAGTTTATGAAAATTTATCTTTTTTTTTGCAAAGAAACAACGTACACAAAACAATGTTCCATTCTAACAAACCATAAAGCCGTCACGTAACTTTTTTCAATGAACCGCCAAAGTTTTTACGTATTCGTAACTATATTTAGAGTTCCTTGACTAATCTATTAAATCTCACAAAACGACTGCTTTCAACACTCAATTCTTATCATTCAGGTCATCGGTGATACGTAAGCTGGCTTATAGTGCGTTTGGGTCAAAGGCGAGGATTAACTGCCCGCGATTTTTTTACCTTTTTCCTCGTTTTTCCTTGTAGTAGGTAGTGTGATGGGCGTCGTCACCGGGGCAGGCCTAAAATACGCTGGTGGGACAATTTGGACTTGTTTCTGACCGATTGGTTGGAGAAGGCACAACATAAGGAAGAATGGAGAAATATGGGGAAGACCTTTGCCCGGCAGTGAGATATCACAGGCTATATAAAAAAAAACCCAAGTGGCCAAGTGGCCAAGTGCGTGTCGGACTACGCTACGTGTTGAGATGAGTTTATTTATTCAAAAAACAAACTTAACACTGTAGTTGAGAAACATGTTCTCCCATACATTCCAACTGTAAATGTAAGTTTGTACGCACAATATTGAGAGATTTACCATGTTATTTTAAGACCATAGACTTCTTATAATTTTTCCTGTAATCTATGAGGAAAGAGCCATACTTTGTATTTTTTTCAAAATTTTAGGTCCAGTAGGTAGCTTTGGAGATAAGGGGGGAATGGTCAATTATCATCGAATTTCTTAAATATCTCTAAATGTATTTATTTTATAATTATATAAAAAAAAATATTCTTAAATCCTCGTAATAAGCCCTTTCATTTGATATGTCACACGGTACTGTTAGCAAAAGCTATATTTTTTTTAAGATTTTCTTGATTGCCCCCTATATTCCATTTTTTTTTATTTATATTACACGTTCATGTTTAGGTCACAGCAGTATTACACATATGTATATATGTGTACCAAATTTTAACTTAATCGGTCCATTAGATTCGGAGCAAATTGACTGTGACAGACGGACAGACAGACCGAGACACGAGTGATCCTACAAGGGTTCCGTTTTTTCCTTTTGAGGTACGGAACCCTAAAAAGGTAGTATATCTACACTTTTGGTTGTACAGAACAAGTAAACAGACAAATCAATCATTGAAGAATATCAACGTACAGACTAAATAATAGGTTGGTATTTCTATAAAGCAGACGGGTAGGCTGAGCGACAAGTAATTCGATTCCGACGTACTGAACCGCATCCTATGCTTCCCTTACATTCATAAATCCGGTCATACACATGTGCTGGTAGCGAGTATTACTAGCTACCTTTACTCCTACAACGTATTGATAGCGCAAGTTTTACACACCACAACCTATTTCATTGCATTGAAGGACGACGTATTTTTATATGCAAACGTATCTAACGAAAATGTATTTTTTTTTAAATCAGAAAACGTCCCTGTGGATGCCATATATTATAATAGTTAATTTGATTATTAGAATACAACCCGAAATTCTCGGTTTTATAGTTGACAGTCCTCTCTGTTCACAAATTGATTTCAGTATTACTTTATTAACCAAAAGTTGATAGATGAAATCCCCTCGTGAAAAGTCCACTTTTGGTTAGCAACACATCGGTCAAACCATGCACTTTCTGTAAGGTAAACCGTCGGTCTGTTTGCCAAACTACCACATTAAAGGATTACCTTGTACTATCGTACCGTCACCATCAGGGTATAAGTAATTTAATTTTAGTCTACAACGGCTCTTACAGAGAAGAGGCCTGTTCCAGTAGTAGGCCATAGGCTAATTAAGCTTTGATTTTACTGTTACTGAGTTAAAGTGAGTGTACTGAGTGATGAGAAATTAGTTAATTGATTCAGGCGTGACCTTGCGGAAATCCATGATAAACACGACGTGTTGCCACACCAAGCTCCAAGCGCTGCACACCGGGTGCTGCGCTCGGTGCTTGGTGTGGCAACACGCCGTGTTCGAGTTCACGACAAGTTAATCGTCATCCTGAGGATGCCTCGTTGAGAGGTGAAACACGTGTCGATTTCTTCCAGAGTCTTTTCAAGACTCTTTAGAAATAGCTAAGCGGAAAAGGTTACTAAATATATCCACATCATCAGTTTTGATGAGAAATTCTTAACTGTAAAACTGAACCATGTTTTGTACTTTTAATATTAAACCGAGGAACCTACACTTCATCTCCACCAGTCAGGTTTTAGAATAAAACTTGGTTCCAAAAAATGTGTGTGCTAAGACATCACCTTGGAACGCTTGTCACGTATATCAACATTGAGGAATACTAAACTAGAGGATAATATGCTTCGTTGGGAAAATCGAATTTTATGAAAAGAAGACATACCAAAAGCCTTGCATATAAAACATAAAAAAAAACATCAAGAGAAATTTAAAAAGTTAATACGTAGTTTTTTTACTTCTTGCTAAATAATATTTTTTAAGGCAAAAATGATTTTTGGGTTCAACGACAATATCATGGAGGAAAAATAATAGGTTATTTTAGTTTCATCCGGAAGGTTAAAGAAAAAACAATAATAAATTATAGCTGTATTTTTTTACATAGCTCATAAATCATCCCCCTTTTTAACGTAAGTACTAACATTAAACCCGTTTACCTCCATTTTCTTCGAAACAAATTCCAATTGCCTTCAGTAATCGGTCTTTAATGGCAGCCACACACCCCACGTAAATATTCAGACGCGTTCAAAGTTCACCCCACTTGAAAAGCGACAATCCGGAAAGGTAGAACCGTACAACCCCAGTTTTCCAAGAAGAGTTGCTAATTACTTAAATTCGTTTACCCCATCGAGTACACTTCTTGCCACCGGAGTTGTCATTTAGCAATTTTGAGTCAATTAATTTGAACTTAATCGTTGTGGTGAGCAAACTAGGGATCTTCCCCCGACCACCACCGAGTTGACAATGGATTTTCTAAGTCACCTGATTCGATCAATTTGTAATAATTTTGGTGACTTATATCAATCAACAGGTGCCATGTCGTCTGCACCTAATATTTTTTCGTGTTACCTAATAACATTTAATCTGTGTGATTTTAAGATATTTTTTCTTTAAAAAGGTTACAATCAGTTTCTATGATTTTTTTATGAATAACTTTTTATACCTATTAGACAAAACCGATCTACCTACATCAATGGGATAGACTATGAGACTTGGTCTTATGTGAGACAATCATGTTATTGCCAGCATTGCTAATTCTTTAATAAGGCCCTGGTCCATCTATTTATTTATTTAAACTTTTCACACTCAAAAGGTACAAAGACGGACTTAATGCCTTAGGCATTCTCTACCAGTCAACCAGAGGTGGTGAAGAGAGGAACAAAGAAAAAAATATTAAAAATATATCATTAGAAAAAAAAAAAGGTAGGAACAACAGTACATAAACATACATATTTAATGTAATATACATATATTTATAGATAGACTGCCTCGTTGGTCTAGTGGTCGCAAGCGCTACTGCTGAGCATGAGGTCCTGGGTTCGATTCCCAGGTCGGGCAAAGTGTTATTGGGTTTTTCTATCTGAAATTTCTCAGTAGCAGCCTGGAGTCTGGATTTGTGCCCGATTGATGGCAATAGGACGCCCCCTATTACATGGGACTTAAAACATAACTGGCGAAATGTAGGTGAACCTGCTACAGGGACACCTCTGCCCAACCCTTCGGGGAAACAAGGCGTGATGTTATGTTTAGACATATATTTATTATATATATTTACGTATATACAAATTCAAGGGAGAGAGATGTTGAGATGACTACTCTATTTATTTTGAAAAAAAAAAAAACTGCAATTTCCGCTTGAATGACTGAATGGCTGAATGAGAATGGAATGAATATGAAAGGAAGAATGAAAAAAGTCAGAAGTATGAGAAGGACAAAGTAGAAGAAGATTGTTAGAAGATCGCAGATTCTTATTGTTTGAAGAACATAGATTTTCAAAGTGAGACACCAGATAAGAAGGAGGAGTGGGAGAGTTGAGAAGAGAGATCTATACTCACTCCCTTGTGGCGGGTCACACACAGGGTGATAGCCTATTCCGGAATAAATTTAACAACCTTGAGCACAATAATAAGAACATTCAATGATCCGTTTTATTATCCCTCTACTTTCCACCATATAAACCAACTTACTCCCAAAATAAAGACATCTTCTCGTATAAAACCAAGTTCTACACTTCAGCTCCCTTATACTTGATGCCGTTATGTAAATAAGGGCTGACGTTAAATTAATTTATCTTCATTCCGTAGTACGCGGCACGTTGTTTAGTTCTGTATTATGAAGCTATTTTAGGGGGTGCTGGCAGCTCCGTGTATAATTCATTAGATTATATTCTCGTGTTTTGTGAATGCAGTATGAAGATGGATCTTTTTTGCCGGTTTTTTTGAGGTTTTTAGTCAATCAAAGCATTTTTGTAAAATAAATTGGCCAAGCCCATGAATTGTTGCTACCCTTTCGTATTCTAGGTCATTGTAAATATCCTATTATATACCCAGGTTTAAAAGATGTGTAAGCTAACTCAGGGACTGTCATTTTGTCTGTTTAATTGTTACATAAGTATTTTTTATTATTATTTATTGCCTACAAAGCTGCGTCACCTGTTTAAAATAGTTTAGCTTACCTAACTAACTAGGTATTTCGTAACAAATTTTCAAAAGTCTTCCAGTTATTTTTGCGAATTTAGTTTGCCCGAAATTCTCAAATTATTCTTCAAAAATATGTAGACAAACTTGCTTCTTAACAATATTCCCGTATATTTTAGCAAGTTCTACAACAATTCTAGTACTTTCACAATATTTGACTTTAATTCTCTTAGGAAAATATCGCGCACGCGCAAGCGAAATCTTAAGGTAATATTCTACCACAGCCATATTTACCGTACACCGTTTGAGCTTTGACTGTATATTCATAGTCACGTAAATTTCTCGCAAAACAATGAACCATCGTGAAGACATGCACCCTCTAATATACCAACGAAAACACCAGCTAATGTTTACCGCGCCAGCAAAATAAACCGAGCTTATAAATACATTGAGCAACTATGAGAGATACTATTAATACAAAAAAAATATAGTAACAGAAGTTCCACTGAAAGGAAAACCAATATTGGTTACAGTAGATTTTATAATAATTATAAAAGAATGCACCAAGAGAAAGAATACTTGCTATGACAAAACCAAGTAAGTTATTGCGAATCATAACATCGAGCTATTGATTTTAATCCCCAAAAACGGGAGACTACAGGTAATTGTGGCTTCTCAGAGGTAAATATTTTTACTTTTGATTAAATTACATACTGGACAGAAGGCTAGAAAGAAAATGGTAACTCCTCGTTATCGAGAATATTGTAGGGCCCCAGAAAGAGGAACCTAATATAACAATCGTGACGAGTTCACGAGATACACTTTCAGTATCAAGGCCATGATCCGCTACAATCATTCTTTCACAAAATTTAACTTTATTAACGATTTAGTGAAACTTCTTCTATTTATTTCCATTACCTGGTACTATTGGGGGAATTAGAGACGTGTTCGTGTATCTAGTTTTGTTTTGAAATATGGAATGTTTGCTCCCACAGTTTAGTTACTGTTACTATTTTGTTTACAATATGCAGACTGATTTGCTTGCTAACCGTTGATATGGAATTTCCGCGAAGTAGTTGTTTTTATTTTTACCACCCTTTAATATTCCTTTTTTTTTTCTTATACGTGTTTTTTATTTTTGTGTGCCCTTCAGGCCGTATTCTCGGCGGCAACGGGCAGCGGAGCAGCGGTGACAGCGGCGCAATCAAAAGCATGTTTTTATTTGGAACTGTTCTCAATGGCAGCGATGCGGGACGCGCATTTTTATGACATTTTTCTGATAGAAAACTTGCCATGTAATAACCAATATCTCCTAATGCATGTTGCAATAAAAAACATCTCCCTACTTTAATATGAAAGGGATCGCTGTAAGGCTTATATATTACATCCTCACTACACACAAATGGGATGCACGCCATATGCTTCAATATTCCCCTCTTGAAAGAAAAGCTCCCCTCGATGCCATTAGCGCGGCACATAAAAGTGCCTTAAAGATCGAGAAATATATAACATTACAGCCACACTATTATGTAAAAGCTAGATTTACGTATATAATAATGTAGCTTGCATTAGAAAATTCTACAAAGTAATTCGACCACAAACATAGAAGGTGGCAATTTAGTCCACCCAACACAACACCGGCTGCGGGAACGTCATGTGTAGGTACGTCGACTCCTAAACGTGCCTACACTGTTATTGTCACCAGTGGTAAAGTAGATGCGCCGCAACCAAAACGACAGCCCAGAAAAGGGGAAAAACAGAAAAAGAGTACTCAACCTGCCCTGACTGCGGTCCGTAGCTTCTTTCCATGAACCTGCAGCCAAGTTGATGAGGAGAGTTTCACGAAAGTAGAAGGGAAGAAGAAGAAGCCCTGTTCTCGTAACCGAGTGCACTCAATATGCTGCTGCGCCTTGCTGTGCCTACGACAAAGCTGTACCTTTCGCGTCTGCATCACTCCACTACAACTGAAGAAGTCGTGCAGTATTTAAAAGTGAAGACCAACTGGACTCTGAGGGTTGTAAGGTTGGAATCACGCCACAAAATCAACTTTAAGTCATTTGTGGTACGAGTTCCAACCCACCATACAGACTTGCCTGAAAGAGGACTTTTGGCCGAAAGGTGTCGTATATCGACGTTTCCAAGGACAGTTACGGGACACGACGCCGTCAACATTACGTGTATAGTCATAGTTATATAAGGGTTTTAATAATATAATTATGTATTAGTTTATTATTGTATAAAACTATTTTTAGTATTCTATTTATGGGCCTTAGTTGCCTGATAATAAAATGATTATTATTATTAGTCACCTGCATCCGTCAAGGGGGTCCTACCCGTCATACTAAAAAACGTTCACTATGGAACTCATATCCGACTCGGGGGAAAAAAAGAACAAATTCCTATACAACAGTAGACTGGCACACACTGACGATGCATCTTAGATTTTTTTTTACGAATCGAATAAGAGTTTCATAGCAAAAGTTGTTCAATATGACAGGTAGAATCACCCCCTAAACGGATGCAGGTGACTAAATGGCTACCCTGATTTCTAGGTAACTAACGTTCTTAATGACAGTCAACGAGCAGCTTAAAGCTAAAAAGGAAAGCTTGTACAAAGCATTTGGAAGACGAAAATGGTTTATAGATATTTTGATTATTGAAGATTTACTATTAAAAATTAATAATCTAAGGTAATTACGGAACTGAACGTGACATCTTCCAGGCGTATTAGTATATAACAAACACATTACTAATTTCATCATTATACTATAACTGTCTATATCGGTTTTGATATTTTGAATTTCCTCTAGCAGTACCTCAATGCTATCAAAATTATTTACCCTTTAAAACGCGAAATTTGGTTATTGTTTCCAAATCGTAATACGCAATAAATAGATTAATGAAAAAGTGCAAGTATTCTAAAGACTCAAATATAGTAATATTTTCTCACTAGTACCGTAGTGTCAAGAACTTGAACGCAAATTATGCGAATTTGCGTTCATACAAAATAAATGCATGTTGCATTATGCCGTCAGTAATTCGAAGCTTGCCGCGCAAGCATTTTATTATTTTCCGCTCTAAGAATAATATCGCTGAGGTTTTTCATGTACTTAGTTTAGATAGGAGATCAAGTTTTAGTATTTGATACGGGTTTTGTTCGAGTTGCGAGATGTTGTGCTACATTTAATTCTGTTGTTAGTGTGAATGCGACGTGTTAGTTTGGGATCTCGTATGTTTGTTGCGAATTATTATAGTATAATAATTAGCCTATAACGTTCCCACTGCTGGGACGCAGGCCTATTCTCTGTGGGAGTGGGACCACGCGGGCACAGTGCGTATTGGTAGATGTCACATGTCTTCGAATTTTTCGTTCTAGGGCATGCCGGTTTCCTCACGATGTTTTCCTTCACCGTTTTTAGAGCAGTGGTAATAAAATTATTTACACTAAGTGAAGTGCCTGCCTTGCCTAAATTCAACAAACCCACGTCCTTCCTACTCGTAAGTCGGGTATTATAGAATTATAATAGCTGTCCCACAATTTAAGAAAAAGGCATATTTTATGATTATTCTAGGTACATAGCTAGAAACTTTCTATAAAAACCAGAACAAACTAAAATCATCATACTTGTCGTAAAGATTGGTGATTAACGGCTGTTTTATAAATTAATGTTACAGCAATTTATACTACACTACCACAATTTTTACTCCTTAAGAATCGATTTTCATTATAAGGCCCCCGGTATGGAAATATCATGAGTGAAATTTAAACATGCATAACACGTATTTATTCGTAAATAACACGGATTAAAATTTTGAAAAAAATAATATTACATTTCACAATTCGATCTAGATATTTGGGCCGCTTTTTTTAAGAAATGCTTTTGTTTATTGCATATTCAAAGACAATATGGAGTAAACTCCATATAGAAAAAACTCAAAAAAAAAATCCAAAAAAGTGTGTGTGTACAACTAGAGTAAAGTCCAGTCGTGTGTCGTACACACACACTTTTTTTCGATACTAACATTTATCGAATTGGTGGCTTTTTACTAGACAGACAAAAAAAACATTACCTTAGCATTATTTTCCGAAATATGTCAGTGTAATGTTGTTTTTTCACGACAGCCTTATCATATTTTAATCTACAACCAACTTAAAGCAATTACGGTAGGGCTGAAAGTCCTAACAAAAGATTGCTTCTTCACAAGTTGGATGAATAATGTCATGAAACCTTGTTTGTTCTGACTTTTAAGTCTGATTAGCTGAGTTAGGGAAAGCTGGTTGAACCAAAAATATTTGAACGATTTTCAGTAAAACTTTTGTTGGCGTTGTGGTTTAGTAATTGGCTGCTGCTTTTACGGGTCGTGGGCTTGTTTCACGTACGGTGGAAATGTTTAGGTACAGCTTTCTTTTTCGTATATTTATGTATATATGTGTGATTTTTGTATGTCATCCACACTGATACCTATTATAGGGTAAGCACCAGCAAGCGTTAATGAAAAAAACGAGCGGTCGTCAATGAAAAAAAAAAAAACATCCAGTAAAAAAATAATGTTTTATTTCGACAAAAACTTTCTTTTTTATACTAAATTCAAATATTCGAGATACCTATTCATATTTTTTATTTCCAAAAAATAAAGCAAGAAAATAAGAAATAAGATTTCGAAAACGATTAATTAACTATATTAACCAATTAATTTTATATTTTTCTATTTCACAAAGATAAATGACAGAGATTACTCGAGAAGATAAAACGGGGTAAAAAAAGATTAAGAACACCAAAAAGATATTCTCCGGAAAACAGTAGGAAAACGACCGTAATTACGGCAAAAAGCCTCCTTAAAAATAATTGTAAGAGGATCTTTTATCATCCCTCAGAATTTAAGACGACTGTAAAATTCATCCAAATTGAATTTTGTAGACACATTTAATTCCACTAAGTGTTATATGGAAATTTTAAAACGGTTTTAGCTGCAGTACGAAATTGGAATTAAGTATTAATGAGCGGTCGTAAAATTTATTGGCTCAGTATCTCTTTGAGATGTAATTTGATTACGGTGAATGATGGTCTTGAAGTTTTAGTACCGTAGGCCTAGCATGAACACGCGGAGTTAACGTAACGTAAAGATCAATTTTTGATGCGACAATATGACTATCCTATAGCATTTTTAAACAAGCACAATATTTTTTTATTTATTTACTATTCACACTTAAAGGTTCAACCCAATACAGCAATGTAGTCACAATGTCTACTGTGTGGCACAAGTCATACCGAGGACAATATATTAACTATCACCCTCTGGAATTCCGCCAATGAGCATGTAAAGATATCCTCTTGCAGAGAGACGCTGTTGAGTATCTTTAATGCCGGCCCTACTTGTGCAAACCTTATCAGGTTTGTACGGACCACCGGGACTTTAAACAGCATCTCTCTCGGCCCTTGCTGCAGCCTACTGTTTGGAACGAGCGAAATTAATACTACCATCCATAAAAATGCATAAAATCTTCAAACTTAATTTTGAAGTGAAAACTTCTTTAGGCGCGTTGTGCATTTTTGAGATGGGAAAAACAATTGAACTTGCGACACCGTTACTGAAACCTCATTTTTGTAAACACGATTTCACAATCGCGTCACACAATCTTTATTGATATTTTGTTACGGATCAACGTTCTATGCAAGTATTTTCTTGTTCAAGTTTTCAGTTCTGTCGGCACTCCTGGAGTGCCACTGTTTTTTTAAATTAATGTTGAATGTGCGAATTTACGTTATGTTTACTTGGTGCGGTCCGGCTCATTGATATTTTCTTTCGAATTAAATTCAATGATGATTAGGATTTAAGAAAAAAAAAACGCAGAATATGGTTTAGTAAAAATGATATTGGTAACCAACGTAACTGAAGGTCATTAATTGTTTAAAGCTAGGTGGCTGACAAACGTATTAAATTCACGCCGCTCAAAGTGTGTCGACAAGACTAATTATCAATCAGTTTCATGTATTTTTGTAGTTTGTATCATACTTAATACACTTATCTACGAGAGGTTATCAAAGGATTCTCGATTACATTGGTCACATGTCGCGTCGAGAACCAGATTACCTTGAAAGGTTGGTGGTGATGGGCAAGGTACAAAGGAAAAGACCTCGCGGTCGGTCACCTAAATGTTGGCCAGACTAAGTAGGTAACCCACTGGACTCTCTGTTACGACCGTCCTGAGAAAAGCCGAGAACGTAACGAAATGAAGGCACATCATTCATAAAGTTACGAAGGCCTTTCGACACGACCTTCAGTAATGATGTACGCGACCATGAAGAAGATCACAGTTCAACCAGGTTTCAGATTGGCTAAAGTGGACTCATCTTTCATGGGGTACTGTTTAAAATGTTACAATAAAATACCTCCCCACATACTTCAACTGAATGAAACGAAATTTAAATCTGATATAAAACGCACACTATGCAGCCAAGCATATTATAAGTTGGAGGATTACATCGCTGATATAAATGTTTGGTTAAACGCTGGTCCTGCTCCACAAGGGCGCATAAAATAATTGATTAGCATTAATTTAAAAATACTGTTGGAGTTACTGAAGATTTAATAACTACTCATCTTTGCATTGTATAAATTCAATCCCTTAGCACTGTATAATTTCATAACATGTGTGAGTACTATGTACCTACTATAAAGCTACCATTTACTAGGTACGTCTTTCATTGACTTGAATGTTCCCTTGCAGCTGAGAATATGTCATGCTCACTCTAATGTCTCGCTGACGGTGGCGTGTGTGTTGGATCATTTAGCTCCCTTCAAAATGGTTGAGCTGAATGGTGCTAATCCATGCGTCATGTTCGTGAACCGGCGCTGTCAGTAGGGACTGGTCATCTTCTAGCTGCCATGGTTTATTTTAAATTGATTTTTGAATTGTTTTATTTTTTTATTACGGACGCTTTTATCGTTCTGCATCGTTCTCACATTTATAACTTTAACATGAATGATGTAACCAATATTTTGTAAACATATTGTGATTTAAAAGAGTGTCCATGGTGTTTCTTGCCCGTTCTTCTCCATAGGTACCTACTACGCTTTGGAATGGGTAACTAGCTTCATCTTTCTGACTGACCGACCCCTTGACAATTCAAAAGTACCTGGAATTGGTTTATTTGAAATAAATGCTTTGAGTTTGAGTTTGAGTTTGACTTAAGAGTCTATAATACCTCAAATTGCTTAGCATGGTCCTCCGATATACCGAAAACACTGCAACATTAATCTATATAAACAGGGTAAGTTTTTAACCAGTGCGCAAACTTATACACGTTACTTTACTCATAATTATGAACATAATTTACTATGGGACCAAACCTGAAATCGCGAATTAAAAATCAGTTGTTCCCTTCATTTATGTTTGCATAAGTCGTCAAAATGTAGGGAACAGATGATTTTTTTTTTTTGGGAGAGAGCGAGCGTTTTTGGGAACTATTTTATGCAATTTTGACGTTCGAAAAGTGCTAATTTACAGCCTAATTTGAATAAATGACTTTTGATATTGATTTTGCATCGTTGACGATGGGCCTTAGTGTAATGTTCAAGATAAAGTCTGAACTAAAAGACCTAACTTATTTTGAACCACCCACAGTTTTATGTCCACAACGATGTCAGAGTAAAGTTCCAGTGCAATAAAGTAAATGGAAAATGTTAAGAGCCTGCACTATTTATGTGCTTTAAAGCGAGGTTTACACAAACCATTTCATGCTGCAGCGCTGTGTGGGATGGAGTGCAAATATTGCACACATGTTTGTTTCACTAACGCACTGTTTACGACTCATTTGGCTCGAAAGCATCATAGAAATAGTTAATTCAGTAACTGTACAATGTAAAGATTTTATAAAGGGGCTCGTGGCTAAATAATAACAGCCGCACGGGTCGATGGAAGGTTAAGCGACCCTTGCGAGGGTTAGTCCGTGGATGACACATATCGAGACCCCTCAGAGCCTCGAAAGTAAGTTAAGCCGTTGGTCCACGCTGTCATTTGTCATTGACAGTCGCTACGGGTCGTCAAAAACCCGAAAGTCTGATAACCGTTCTTACCAAGAATCGTATTACCCAGTAACTGGTTTGTGGAGGTCAGATAGGCAGTCGCTCCATGTAAAATACTGGTATTCAGCTGCATCCGGTTATAATGGAAGACGACCCCAACATAGTTGGAAAAGGTTGGGCAGCAAATGATTTTTTAATTTATACAGCGCCAAATTCTATATGCACATCACTTTGAAACTGGCTTCCAAGATACAGGTATATAAACCTAGTTTAGAAGTCTGAATTTTTCATTCATGAGCACTAACTTAAGCCATTTTTTAAATCAAAATAATGTAAATACATTTATGGGGAAATTATGATTTATTACTTTTATTTATTATTTTAAATCAAATTAGCTAGCAAAACTTTACAGACGTGACGAGTACCTATCGATATCTAAGCGCGATAATAGCTATTTTTGCAACTGTTATATTATAATAAGGGGTATTAAAACATGAATGTGGGTTTGTCACATGAGTATTTTAATAATAATTATATACAGTTGCATACAAAACTTTTTCTACATCCATGATTTGTATCCTCTATTAAAGTTTCTGAAACTATAGGGTGTTGTACATTGTTGTAACTCTATTTAAATTCATGGAAAATAGCTGAGTATCTAATACAAACAAACTATATATGTAGGTAATAATAGTTTCTTTTTTTTAATTACAGCGCTGTGGTAGTGAAACGCGCGTGCATGATAATGTTTTTTTGAAATTCATAAAGATACCACGAATTGAGTAGTAAGAATGTTGTTTGATGAGTAAGGAAAGAATCGAAAAAGCAAAGGAGTTGCATAATGAAATTTAGTAGGTACAACATTATAACAATTGTTTGGATGATATTATGGTTACTATGACACTTATTGTTTTAATGTTAGCAATAAGCTGTTTCAGAAACTTTTATAGAGGATTTATAGCATGGGTGTAAAAAAAAAAAACCTCTAAACTTTTATTATACTATGTACGGTCGTTGACCCCGTAGTAACTGGAAATATGAGGTGCATTTTTTTAAGTTTTGCCTTGTGTTTAGATTTCAATACGCATCACATTTGTGAAGTTTAGTCAACTAATTTAATTTTAACCGGGTTATGCTTCGTTATTTTACCCGATAGTTAACTCGATAGTCAACTCGTTGTCTCACTATTTTATCAACCAACCTCTTAGCACACTCAATGTTATTCCTACATTCTCAAGTTTCCCGATATTACAGCTGAAATCGAATCTCAAACCCTTGATATAATTAATCCAGTTAGAGAAGGAGCTTCCGAATATTGTCAATATTAAGTTTACATACCTAAGTAAGTCTAGGTATAGCATTATCAGCCGATAACGTAACCACTGCAGGGTCAAAGGCCTCGTCTCTGTGACGAGACGCGTTCACACAAGTGCAAATTCCTAAGTCTCAGATGAGAGCGTGGAGCGTGCACGAAGGACGCGCGGCGTCACGCCGAACGAAATCGCGGTTATGTAAACGCACCTTCACGGCATTTTCCTTCAGCGTATGAAGTAAGAAATAATCTTAATTTGAACACCTTTACCCTAACTCTTAGGGTCTAAGCGTAAAACAAAAGTCATTACTCAAGTCTTCTTATAAAAAGGTAACCTTAGAATAACCGTTCGCAACTTGCATGTCGTCTAAATAAACCTAGCGGGCGGCGGTATTATCACGGACAAAGCTCTAAACTTGAAGCGTTACTAACTCTAATTGTAAATACTATTACAAAGTTGAAGATCACCACCGAACAACAGGTAGAGTGAGAGCGAAGCAACTTTGTTGTAACTTGTAAGTTAAGCTAAACGTCTGTAAATGAAGCTTAATGTCTAAAATTCGTGGTACTTTGAATGTGGATAAACTGCGGAGTAATTGCGTAACACACTTTAGTAGCAATGACTTTCATTTTGACAGTTCAACAACATTAATTGCGTTATTAATTACGTTGTTGAGCCGACAAATTTTTCGAACATAATATGAAGCAATGGATCAGCAATATCCTTCAAAATCATTCAAACAAATAATTGATATTGAACCAATTCCATTTTGAGACCAAATTCCACAGCAAAAAATACCGCCATTGAAATAAACCTTGTTTGACCATGTATTTTCAGCCAGTCAGATAATCCGGAAAGTCACGACAAACAGTCGTCGAGTCGAAAGAAAAAGAGAGAGCATGGAAAAGTTTTTAGTTTACTCTATGGCAAAGCGGCGGGAAGAAAGAACTGCTAAAAAAATCTGCAGAAACAAAAAAGTAAGAATAAAACTGTGTGGAACTGTTCGAAGTAAAAAAAAAATTTACTTTTAGCATCGGGTCCATTACATACATAAATAAACTCATGCCTTCTTCCTATGGGGGTAGGCAGAAACTACAGAACGCAACCTGCTACGATCCTTACATAATCCTTTTGCTTCGTTTACGTTCATACATCTGGTCTTACACGCTCGCCGGTTGCGAGTACTTTGGCTCTAGGCCACGAGCGTAGAACATCACCGATCAATAAGGTCACAAAAAATGTCCTCCTACTTCCTAGGGCATTTCCACTCTCATCTCTGCCTTTTAAATACTTTTTGTTAGTCGCCTTTCATTCATCTTCTCAACATGACCAAACCATCTAAGCATTCTCCTTGAAATTTTTGTCGTTACATGTTCTTTTAAACAGCAACGTTGCCTTATCATATCATCCATCCATCGGGTCCAGTAATGGATATAATATATTATAATAAAATTGATTGAAAAAAAAAATGTTTTTGCTTCTGCCTCTAATATTTATTTTTAATATCTTTGTCAGACATATTGGAGAAATTATTATTTTAATGAAATGAAAACTAACCAAGCCAAAGAACATAGTTTTTGTAATGGCAAAATGGCTGCTTTCAGACCGAAAGAACTGTTAGTCTATATCACAATTTTTAAAGATCTACCTGTGTCCTGAATTAGGACAATAGAAACTAATAATTTTTATATTTTATAACCATAATTAAACAGTGATTATAAAGTTATAATGTTCGTTTACTACCCAGTCTCTCGACTTACATTTTGTATTCATTCTGTATCATCTATGTATTCCAAACATCACACATTCTGGACCGTTTGTGTCAGTGAGTCAGGCAGGCGAGCCGCCGACACGATTACTTTTTGTGATATCCACTGCTGAGTTTAGTACAGATCGAGATCAAATTAAATAGCAGCCCTAAGAAATAGTCCGTCTATTGTTAAGAGAGCATAAATAATTTTGTCGTGCAAACGAAGCGTTTCAGGAGTTATTCATTCAAAAATTGTAACTTGGAGAAAGCAGGCCGCCTTTGTAAAACATTTGTCATTATAATCACCCAAAGCTGCCGTCTGCGGTAATAAAATTATTTCACAGTAAACATTTTGAAAATTAAATTTTAAAGACTTCTCACTTGGAGTAATGGCCCGTTTTAAGTTTGAACGTGACGTAATAAGTTAGCGCCCTGAAAACTTTGTATAAGTGTTTTTTTTTTTCGTTTTGATTGCAGGTCGTGAGATTTGTGTAACTGGAACGAAACTGTAACCTAATTATTTATTAAAACTTTACACTATTAAAAATAAACGTAACCTAATTTCAAAACTTAAGTAAAGTAACTAAGCAGATTGATTTTTACTTGCTTAAAATTATTATAATAATGCTATATAACAAACCTCTGATTAAATTATAGATCGATTTATTTTGAACTTAAGTAATTTCCACAAACATTAACATTAAACCACTGATTGTATAATACCTTTGAAACTAAGACGTATTATCAAAAGATGATTTCCTTGACTAACAAAATTACTTGGTTGTTGGTTAACTAAGAAAATAGTTTCCTATGTTTTTCCACGAAACAAAAAATAAGATGTAGACCACAAATACATAAGTAAATATGCTTATGTACGAACAGCAGTCGCTGAACATAAACTTGTGAACTTGTCTAGAAATTTTAAGGAACTAAAATATGCCAAACATTTCCAAGAATTTCGGAAGAAGACAGTTTGCAGAAAATAATTAGGCTAGAGTATAACGAGACTTGTGTACTCAAGATAACTTAAGTATTTTGAAAAGCCTGCGGTTTCGCCCAAGGAAAAAATGCTTAGCTTTTACTTGACTAACAATATTCAAAAATTCCATATTATGAATATTCCGAATATCAGGGTATGAAACTTCCACTGCAAAACAAGTAGGTACCTCCAAATTGTATGTCTTTAGCATCAGCATAATCAGAATTTATTGTTCCCTCTGCCGGGACATAGGCCTCCTCTCTTCGAAAGGGAGTGGGTTATAATCTGCCACGCGGGCCCAGTGCGGATTGGTAGATGTCACATGTTTTCGAATTTTTGGTTAGATTAGATTAGATCTACGGTCCCTTAGACCTGTAACGAAAATTAAACTAACAAGTCAAGGCAATAATGAAATACGGCCATTTATCCCGCATATTTTGACACTCGCAAATAAATCAGTATATTTGGTACTTCTCGTTGGCCCAGCAGCATGAAGTTTAGCGAGAAGCAAGGTCATGTGAGGAGGAAAATCCGAAAATTGGTAATTTATAGTTTTATATGAAATCTTTGTTCTTCAATCTGGGAACAAAAACTCATAGGCCATGTCTTAAAGCAACATTTAGTCTGTATTTCATTCAAATCGGTAATATCCACTCTATTAAAAGTACTTTTCCAATTTAAAAGTTAAGTTTTTCCTTTAATTTGGATTTGGTAATTCGGGCAGCCGAGAAAGCACAGCTTTGAGGCGGAACCATCAGAGCGTAAATCCTATTCACACTTGTCTCGTTTAAAGAAAAAAAAAAACTGATTTATAATTATAATTCTAAATGCCTTACTAAAAAATAATAATAATTCATTTTACTATTATTATTGCCATAAATTTGTAATAGCTGAAATAAAGACTAAATGTTAATTCAAGATACGGACTATGACTATATTTCCAATTCCTTAAATCTCTTGAAAAGAAGACACAAAAAATCAATATTACATGTGAATTTTAAAATCATTCCATATTTTATTTACTCCTTTGGGGGATGATTTTACCAAAACGATGTTTGGTACAAAACATACAAAATTTCATCCCCTATATCACCTTAGGATAATTTTTGAGATAAAAAGTACCCTATATCCTTCTTCAGGCTGCCATCTACCCCTTCGCCAAACTTTATCGAAATCCGTTCAGTGGTTTAGCCGTGAAATGGTAACATACAGACAGACAAAGTTACTTTCAAATTTATAATATTAATTAGGATTAGTAAATTAGTAAAATTAGTATAGTATTAGTATATGAGTAATTAGGCATTTGTATAGTTAATATTAGTATAGTATTAGTGGGATACAAAATACTGCTCAGGTTTCTGAGCAACGTCCATCACACACTGGCACGGTTTATGTCTCCTTTTGCTTGACAACTAGTGGAAGCAAAATCGATGATGAAAACATTCGCTCAGACAATAAACACTACATAATTTACTACACAAAAATAAGCTTATTAGGCCTTATTGATTATTATTTATTTAGATTATTAAACCTATAATTTGTCATAAACTTGTTGTTGTCAATCAAGTTCCTTTTAGTGTCCTACAATAAAAGCAGTGTATTCCTTATAACTTCACTTTTGTTTAACATTCCCATCTAATTCCTTATTAACTTCAGCTAATATTGTAACTTCTATTTGTTAACAATTCAATACCTATTTCTAAATTAAATTAATTCTTTTTTCTCTTCTACCTCCTATTTATCTAAATATTAGAACATCTTTTCTTACTTTGTTATTTAGCTGCATAACTTTACACATTCCAGGCCATTGACATTTCAAAGAAAATGATGACCCGCAGTGCTACAATCAGGGATTTGGAAGCAAAACTAAGAGTTACCTTAATGGAGCTCGAGGCTTCTAAAGCTACATGCCAACAGCTGCTCCAGGAAAGAGAAGACAGTGAAGTGGAAGTGGAAAACATTAATTTAAAGAACACCTCCCTCAAAAATGAACTGTCTCAGCTACACATACAACACATGGACTTAACCGACCAGCACAGTCAACTACAACATCTAGTGTCAACGTTTCAAGAGTGCAGTGACACCCACGAACTTGCTTTAAATAGAATTACAGGACTTGAACAAAAATTGTGTGAAGCCCAAAAGGCTCTATCTCTCTCAGAGTGTATCAAGGTCAGCAAACAGGTTGCTAGCACCAGTAATCTGTTTAGTGAGTTAGTGGGTAGTAAGTTAAAATCAGTGTGTGAGCCAGCTGTAACAATAGATTTGACTGGTGATGATACCATATCATTATGTCCTATTATTGTGAGTCATAATAAATTAAAAAAATACATTAAAATCAAGAAATTAATTAAACGGTCACAGAGAGCAATCAAAAAGAAAAACCTCTTAAAATTAAATCTTTCACTTAGAAAGGACCGTGTTGTCTTATCAAAAAGTTTAAATACTTGTACTATTGAGTTAGATAAATGTAGGGAAAAATATGATACTGATATCCAGCTCCTCTATAATGATATACTACACAAGGAGCACTTGATGAAGGATATTTTTGAAAAATATGAGACTTCACAACAGCAAGTAAGTGACCGCTTGCTTGAGGCTGGGGAACTACTGGATTTGGTGAAGTGCAATGCTGAGATGTATGAGTCCCTGACTAATAACCTCTCATGCAGCTGTGCAAACCAACAACTGCCTCCTCAGCCTCAGCCTAACTTGCCCCCTCCGGTGTTGGCTCTTCCAGCAGAGACTTGTGTTAAGTCACAGAAAAATAAATCAATATTTTTTTGTGACGAATTAGGTTCAGGCTTTGGGAAAATTTTACTCAATTACCTTAGCCATAGTTTTACCAATCATAGCTATCATAACATAAGTTTTAAACAAATGATTAAAAGAATTGTAAACACAAACCTAGATCATTATTCTACAATGGTTTTATTATAAGGTAATAGTACTGGTATTACCAGAAAGGACATAGTGGATGGTGTGGACACCTTATTAAAATTAAATGTAGGAAAGCTCATGTTGTGTGCTTTTCCTTATTCTGATACTTTATCCTATGATGAAAATAACTACATTTATAAGTTGAATAGTACTATTCACAGGCTGACATGTTGTCATAGTGACAAATTATTGTATTTTGACACTAACCAGTTTGTTAGTGGTTTTAAGTTAACTCAGAGAACTTTATCTCTGTCTTGGGAATGTAGAAATTTGATTGCTATGTTGATAGCATATAATATTAATGAAGTTATAGATAATATAACAAAGTGTAGTATTAGTGACGAATCTATGTTGTCTAGTTATACTAACAGCATAGTGAATAATTATGTTTTACCATGTACGAAGGAGGATCCACCTACAATAACAACATACTTGGATGCCACTACCAGTCAGATAGGGTATTCCTTTCCTGCTGGAAGTCATACGGGCATTTTAGATTCTTCTGTTGTAGTTGTGGAGGTCACTCCGGATAATTCTTTAAACTAGGCAGTAAGACAACAGAAGTTACCCCTTCAATTAACCAATTATTATTAGAGAACAATAAAATGGTATCTTCTGGCAATATAACTCATAATAATAAACCAAAGGGAGTGCAACATACTTTAAAATTATATAATCAAAATATCCAAGGTTGCTCTTCCAAATTACTGGAAATAGAATTGTTTTTAGAAAATACCAAGTTTGATGTAATTTGTTTAACAGAGCATTGGTTAAAAGATCATCAAGTGATGTCAATTAATTATGAAAATTATTGTGTAGTTAGCCATTTCAGTCGAAAATGTATGATACATGGCGGATCGTTAATATTGATTAAAAATTCTATAAAATCGAAAGAAAGAAAAGACATCATCGGACTGTCTGTTGAACACAACATTGAATTGTCCTGTGTTGAGCTCGATAAGCATGTTATAGTATGCGTATACAGACCTCCAAGTTACCAGAATCTATCTGTGTTTGATTCTGTGATGGAAGATGTATTAAAAAAACTTAGTACTAGTAGTAAGTCAATAATCATATGTGGTGATTTTAATATTAACTTATTAGAAAATAACTCGAACACTGTCAGATTACTAAGTCTTTTTAGGTCATTTGATTTGTCAAATGTTTTTATTGAACCAACCCGAGTGACAGCTTCTTCTGCCACTTGCATAGATAATATTTTTTGTAACTGTGATTACCAAACAAATTGTAAATAAGTTGGCATCAGATCACAGTGGACAAACAATAACATTTTGCTCCTACATACCTTTACAAAAAATTCAAATAAGGTTTAGGCCAATTACATGTAAAAGTTTAGAGAAATTAAATAATTCTTTGGCCAATAAATTATGTGTTCAGAGTTTTAATAATATAGATGACCCAAATGAGTTCTACGCCGAGTTCTTTTCACTATTAAACACGCAATTTAATGACACTTTTCCACAAAAGACTAAAAGTATTTACACAAAGTTCTTATTTAGTGATTGGGCGACTCCAGGTATTCGTAAAAGCAGGGAAAAACTATTTGAACTTTATGGCCTAAAGCAACATATGAATAATACAAGCTTTCATAAGTATGTTGCAAAATATTCAAAAACTTTTAAAAGTGTGTGCAAAATAGCCAAAGCTCTTTATATTAGCAATAAAATAAAATCAGCTGATGATAAAATAAAAACTACCTGGCAAATAATAAATAATGAAACAGGTAGGAAAAAACAGCGAAATACTGAATTTAATTTAGAGACTGCACATGGCCCCATTAACTCAGATATAGAAATAGCTCAAGAATTTGAATCCTTTTTTGCTAATATTCCCCTTAAAACTACTCAAGCTTTAAATTCCTCACCCGCGCTTTCTGCTGCCTTACTTAGACAGAATGTGAAGGCTTGCCCTTTGGAGTTTTGGTTTCAGCATACAAACCCCCAGGCTGTTATAAAAGCTTTTAAAGATCTTAAAATTAAATCAACAGAAGATCTCTGGGGAATGTCTGTAAAAGTCTGTAGATCTATAATCGAAACCATTGCGCCCTATTTAGCTTACATATTTAACACCAGTATAGACCAAGGAGTCTTTCCGGATCTCATGAAACACAGTAAAGTAGTTCCATTGTTCAAATCTGGTGATAGTAAAGAACCCAACAATTATAGGCCTGTGTCAATTCTACCAGTGCTCAGTAAGGTGTTTGAAAAGTTGATGCTCAATAAATGTTACCTCACTTTAATAAAAATTCCATCTTTCATGAACAACACTACGGTTTCACCAAAGGGCGTTGTACCACTGACGCCGGTGTCACCCTAATAAAGAACATTTTTAATGCCTGGGAAGAAGCACAAGATGCCATTGGAATCTTTTGCGACCTCTCGAAGGCGTTCGATTGTGTAGACCATGAGACACTTCTGCTGAAACTAGAGCACTATGAGCTCTTGATTTACTTAGATCATACCTGAAAGATAGAAAGGTTAAAGTTCAGGTAAACGGCGTAAACTCATTAGGGTCTGAAATGGCAATGGGCGTTCCCCAAGGTTCGATATTGGGTCCATTCCTCTTTTTAGTTTACATTAATGATTTACCCCAATTATTTCAAAATCAACCGAAGATGGTGTTATTTGCAGATGACACATCATTAATCTTTAAAATAAACCGACGGTCACAAAATCTTGAAGACGTTAATAGCTCTATTCTGCAAGTCCAAGATTGGTTTACGGTAAACAATTTAGTACTAAATAAAACAAAAACCAAATGCATTAGATTTAAATTACCTAATGTTAGAAGTAGCGAATGTGACATCATATTGAATGGGGAAAAACTGGAATTTATTAATCAAACGGTTTTCCTAGGAATCACGCTAGACTAGAGAAATTACAATGGGGACCTCATATAACATCTCTTGCGGGGCGGCTAAGCTCGGCCGCTTATGCTGTTAGAAAGATAAGACAGTTAACAGATGTAGAAACCGCGCGATTGGTCTATTTTAGCTACTTCCACAGCATTATGTCGTATGGCATTTTACTGTGGGGTCGGGCTGCTGACATTGAATCCATCTTTATTTTACAAAAGAGAGCTATCAGAGCCATTTATAATCTACGTCGCCGCGAATCTCTCAGGAAACTATTTAAAAGGATTAATATTATGACGGTACCTTGCCAATTCATTTATGAAAATATTATGTATGTAAGGAAAAATCCACATCTTTTTAATAAAATAAGTGATAGACATAATTTTAATACTAGAAATAAAGATAAACTAGATCAACCATTTTTCAGATTATCTAAAGTACATACATCTTTTATGGGGTACTGTGTTAAATGTTACAACAAAATACCTTGTGACATATTGCAATTAAATGAAAGAAAATTTAAAACTCAGATTAAAAGTACACTTTGTAAACAAGCATATTACAAATTAGAGGATTATATCCAAGATAAGAGTGCTTGGAAACATGCTGGTCCTGCTCCATAGGACAATTTAGAATCAAGACAAAATCAAACAGGTTGCTAATTTAATTGTTAAATTTATAATTTTGTATTATATGACATTGATTTTACATTCTGTGATTACTTCCTCACACACTGACTTATTAATTTTAAAAACATTAGGAAAATCGTCTACTTTTACTATGTTTGTAAATATGTGAGCACCATGTATCTATCATATAATTAAATTATCTGTCGTTGCTTCATTTTTAATTCTTTTTACCTATTGTGGTATAGTAATTTTATTCTAGGTGCATCGTCTTCACATATAATTATTTATGTAATGTACGTACTAATACAAACTATTGTAAAACATTTTAAAAGAGTAACGGTGGAGTTTCTTGCCCATTCTTCTCCATACGAAAACTACCTTTTGGAAGGGGCGACTAGAATCAATTATATTATTCTGTAAATTTTGACGTTCAAAAGTGCCATACATGGGCCTATTTGAAATAAATGTTTTGACTTTGACTTTGAGTAGGATGTTATAGTTAGAATTAGGATTCATCGAAAACTATACGTAGCTCCACCATAAGGTTTATTAAATCCACTTCGCTTAAACTTGTATCAAACACATACTTATGCTCCCCCTGCTTTATTCAGTTTTTACGACTTGACAAAACATCAAGATTTCTTTATTAAATGTATGTTCATAAACCTTGAACATAAACCTTCAAGAATATAATATCCTCTAAATGATAGTGAAAACCGGAGGATCGTTCCGTTGATTCATTGCGTAGTTTAGAAGAACAACGCGTTCACATACAGACACGATAACAAGTCGCTTGACTTATGTAAATGAAGTAGCATTATATAAGGCCCACATTTTATTAGAGAATTAAAATTGCCTCCCGAATATAAACGCACAACACTAGCCCTAAACTACGGTGGGCGCTACTAAAAAACAAAATTAAAATGAACTACCATGCCTATTCATTCCCATCTCTAAACTCGAGTAATAAAATGTTAGAAACACAAAACCTCACTTCATTTTGCTACCCAATCCGTTTTACCTGCTAACGTGAAAATATATTTTTGCGTAGGGCTGGCACTACGTATTCTAAGCTAATTTATAAAATAAATAAAATGTTTTTAGCGAAATTTAACCAACAAACTATGCTCGTTACATTTCGCGTTGGTGATTTTAGCCGATCACCAGGATTCCTCACGATATTTAATGTTAACCAGTACCCTAATTGCGTAACACAACACAGTCACAATCTGTTCCGATTTGAAACAGGTTGCTAATCCATTGCTTCATAAGTAGGAAAAAAAATCTGCTCAACAACGTAAGTAACGCAATGAATGTTTTTGCACTGACAAAATGAAACAAATTAGGCATAATTGTTTACGAAAATAAGTTACGAAATTAGGGTACAGAAAATAAATGGACGAATATTTGCACGTCCTATTTAGAAAAATGTCTACATACTCTTCGCGTGTTACTTTTCCGATTATATGGAACGGACCGACCATTTTAGACCATTATATTGATAAAGCCTCATTGCCAAACGTATGTGGCAGTGGACAAGGCACATTGCTCGCAGAACAAATGGCCGATGGGGCTGAAAGATTCTGGAGTGGCGACCGCAGACATAGCGCTGGAAAGCAGGAATTCACTGGGTGCGGGAAGCAGAGAACCGGTCGAAGTGGCGGTACTTGAAGGAGTCCTATGTCCAGCAGTGACCGTCGTTTGGCTAAAATGATGATGATGACGATAATATTAAAGTTTGGTCACGTTTCTTCCAAACCAAATCTTAATAAAAAATAAATCCCGAACGTGACAACCATACTGAGGTAAAGTCAAAGTTCGCTTAATACGTTCTTATTTATTACCTGTTTCTATCTATACAAGCAAGCCATGTCGAAAATGTAATGATTCAAAGGGTCTTACAAATTGCAACGAAGCACCATTACTATACTAGCTTGCCCCGGGGCGATGTCCGTGAAAAACAAATTCTATCCCTTTTTAACTGACTTCCAAAAAGGAGGAGGTTATATGTTCGTAGCGTGTTTGTTTTTTTTTTTTTTAATGTATGTCCACCGATTTCTTCGTCAATTATGGACCTATATTGTTTGTTTTTGAAAGGGTATGCTCTCAAGGTATAATAAGTCCATATAAATTTTAATAACTTTGCATGGACAGTTTTTGAGTTGGGTTCAATAATACGTATTTTTTCCCACTTAGTATGTGGTATGATAAGTTCCTGTCACTGTTATTTACATAGCAGGTACAAAGTGAAAAAAAAAAAAAACAAAACATCTGTCTTCCAAAATAAAAACACTGCAAAGCGAAAAGTAATTTTAATTTTGGAAGTCAGTAGCAAAAAACGAAAATTCAAAACCGACTTCCGAAATTAAAGTTATTTTTCGCTTTGTAGTGTTTATTTGGAAGTCGGCCGATTTTTTTTTGTAAAAACTTTTTTACCCCATTAGGTTATATCATGAAGAATCCCTGGCAGGTGCTAACGGAACAGAAACTAGTAAGTTAATAATGTGCATTTTCTTTTGCGATTTTCCATTTTAGTTTTTTTAGTTATTTTTGTGTTGTTTGGCATTATTCTTGATTTATTTACAAGGTGGATAATGAACTTGCCATACTGAGACTTATGATTTATTATTCTTTTATCGCTTATTGTCGATTCTGTTATTAATAGTCTCACTTAAATATATGGCCATCTTGATCTGCACTTTATGAAAACTGTGCAAAATAGTGGTAATACATACAAACTCACGCTTTCTTCCCATGGGGGTAGGCAGAAACTACAGAACATCACTTTCTTTGATCCTTAAGAGAAGGCTCCGTAAATTGTCTGTTAATTTGCGTTAATATTCTGAAACAGTCACCCATACAATCATAATGAAACTTCAGTAAATGATTTATTAGATCTTTTTCTTTTCATGTACAAGACAGTTACGTAATTGTAACATTTTCGCTCAATTAATTTTTTATTCGAAAATCATGTCTTTTTTTTAAAGATTATTTAAATAACATGAACACCGGCTTTAATGTCTAAAATAAGTATTCATAATATAAAAATATAGTTTATTATCCAGCTACAAGATATTTTTTCTCTAGATCGATTATTACTTTAGTTATTAACGAAATAAGAATTGAGACTTATGCCATTTAGTTCCATGTTCGAATACGATCAAAAAGCGCACGCGATATTCAACTTTATTACTGTTGTGATAGCGCTTAGCATAAAGCGGAGTGGTGGGGTGCATGGAGGCGGAGTTTACGTGTAAATTGTGTTTTGAGTGCCTCATGCCTATAACTTGCATGAAGCTTTGCAAGTAGCTTGCATGCCATTGAGATATCTAACTTCTAATTGAATGACACAATGACATGCAAGCTACTTGCATAGTTTTATGCAAGTTACAGGCATATGTATTTGTAGTTTTACATACTTCTTTTGCTTCGTTTGCGTTTATACATCTGGTAAAGTCGTAATAGATTTCAATATTTCTGCCTAAGAATTTAGATGATATAAATTAACGTCGAATCAATCTGACTTCTAATAAAGTCGCTCTACTTTGAGCCAAATTTTATTAAGAAATCCTTTACAGACACTTGAAAACAATACAGAATTCAGGTGGAAGGATTAGAAATTAATTACTTTTTGATTGAGTTCAGAGTTTTCGTGCGTCATTCACAATATTTTAATTATTGAAATGCCATGCAGTACTCATTTTAAAACGTCTTTGATTTGAGTCAAGATCAAGTTTGAAGGAACTAGCGCCCTATGAAAACATACACACTCGCAAGTAAAGAGTCTCATACACAAATTAATAATATCTACTAAAACACTTACACTGAAATAAACACATTTAGACTCTAGCACGACGCGTACCTACTCCCAACATGTTATCGGTCGAAATATGCTCGTACGTCGTCAGCCGAACTTGGCCGATCGAACCAATAACAATAGTTATCTACTTAAAAGAATGTTACACCTTATATTTACGTCAACGGACGACGATGTCCGAGCATAGTTCGGCCGATGACGGATGAGGTGTACTCGAGTCGAAATTTGTACCTGTCTTGTACAGCCCAACAGCTAGACATCAGATTGGTGAACGGTTTTAAAACCTTCCTTCACAATTCTGTCATACTTCTCACAAAATTTAAAATAAAGACCAACCAGCGAACAATTTCCTCCATAATTATTTGTAACCGCACAATTTTCCTGATAACAAGAGTGATGTGTGCAATCAATTATACGCCGTATTACTTACATCGTAAACACGAAATTGGCATGTTAAATAATGGAGCTGTTAATTGTTGTTGCGTACATGAATTGGGTAACGTATTCATAGCTTCAGTGATGGATTACGGGTACTTAATACAATATTGAAGTATGTTGATGTTTTGAGACCAATATTTTCATTAGTCGTAAATGTGAATAGCTTTTTAATTAGACTCAAAACATAAGTATCAAATTGTAAACGTTTGTATATACATGAATCTTCTCAAAGCCAATAATGTTTTTTTTTTTTAAACATTGATTATCGCAGATAGCATTTTCTGCTTTCTGCGATTATCTGTTTTTCTTCATTCTGGCACTTTCTTCAACATTTTTCCAGTACTAGTAGGCAGGTCATTTTCTTGGCAAAAACCAAAACACTCATCTCCTAATTTTAGCTTATACAACAACAGTTATTTGTGTGTATGCAATTATTACTTTCACTTGCTTAAAAAACGGTGCAAGAAAACATCGTGAGAAACCGTGCCTGCGAGATATTTCTCGACGGCATGTAAATCCAAGTCAGAGGCCCATGAGCGACATAAAAATTCAAATCAAATCAAATCAAACTTTATTTGTGAACGAAGGTAAATAAAAGGTCTTAAAAATATACATTTTAGCGTGATCTCAATGTTCTTGTATATTGTATATTGTGTTATTTGTATACCAATGCAATTGGCATACAAATAATTTGTTATATAATTTTAATGTCATGCAATGATAATAATCAAAAAAATAAATAATTAAGATTAAATAAATGATTTCAAATTCTTTCACCAGGTTAGCACTCCACAAGAAAAGAAGAAAAAATATTATTTTAATTTTATCAACCACACGTTTTGAAAGTACCGTACGTACGCAAAAAATGACACAAAGCTATTCCCACTAATAATGTTTTAACTATCTCCAATTTTCTAATAATTTTATCGTTTTTGGCGTTTACAACACGATACTTATACATATTATTGAGCTGCACGCGTAGAAACGGGTTTTGTCGACGGAAGAATAGACAAAAATGACGTTCCGTGTAGACAGTCGGACGGCAACAAAGTAGAAAGAATCAACTGCACTTTTTACGAAATTCGACTCAAAAGTCTTTGTTTTGTCATAGGATTTGTTTCTCTTTGATTCTCATTTTTACTGATATTAAGTAGCGTAGTCAACTACAAAAAAAAAAAAAAAAACTCAAAGTGTGGAAGTACCGAATTTAGCAACAAAAAAATATTACAATAACATTGGCTTTAATCATTTCCTTGGTAATGCCCTATTATCTAAATGATAAAAAAATAGGAATAGCTTTGTTCTTCTATTAATTAAAAACGCTCTCCTGTAAAATCATGATTTTGTAGATAACCGTTTATATTTTATGACCGTCGAGTAAGAGTTTTCTACTGTCTTTAGCATGGCGATTACAAAATCAAATTGTCTTCATTACCTTAGTGATTTTGACAGTTAGGGATAGAAAACTTTCTTCTGAAATAGTCTACATGTAAAAGGACCTAGACAAACATCTTTAGAAACGAAAGACAAAATGACAGATTGTAGAATGATTTCTACGGTGCGATGTCAAAAATGGAGAAACGAAATGTCACTTTGTATAGAAAGAGCTATGTCTATTCGTCGTAGAAATAGAAAGGGTCATGCTACGCGTGCAGGAAGAGAAATTTTCGTTTGCATTCTGGAAAATTCCAATCTTAGCCGGTTAACGCTATCTCAACTTGATTGATTTCATGTCTGGTTGCAGTCACGTCGTGTAAAATGTAGGTACATAATCGGTATTTTAGACGAAGCGCCAGCCATTTGACTACTGATTCTGGTTAACCTGTACCCTAATTGCGTAATACAACACAATCACAATTTGTTTCGATTTGAAACAGATTGCTAATCCATTGCTTCATATATTGGAAAAAAAATATATGCTCAACAACGTAAATAACGCTCTGAATGTTGTTGAACTGTCAAAATGAAACAAATTAGTCATAATTGTTTACGAGAATAAGTTACGCAATTAGGGTACTGGAATCTAAACTTAGCGAATAACAGATTTTTTCTAATAAATGTCAAGATCGAAAATGGTTTTAGAATTTTCATAAAGAACTTATCATGTGTTTATGATGATGACCGTCAGTAAAAAAATAAGCATTCAGCTTTACGCTTTTGATTTATCAATATCAAAATTGGTGTAAAATGCGGTTGTTTGAGCTCACGTTTTGATTAAAAACCTCAATCACTTAAACAAATAAAAAATACATTGTTTGTCTAATAAGCCAAACAATGTATTTTTCATGAAATGCCTTTTTATTCAGCGATTTCCCAAAAAATCCCGAAAACCATACAATGTACACTTCAAATCAAGAACCCATTTGAACTCTGTCAACAATTCATCAATTACACCAGCCATAGCCAAACAAAGCACTTATCAGCCGAATAAAGCGCAATAAAAAAACACGGTTTAAAAACACGAAGCGATATTAATTCCCTTGTACTAAACGCTATACATTTGTTCACGAAGATATATGATCAAAGGAACAAAGGTACGTTCGGCCATATTAATTTAAGGCCATATATCATAACAATATGTTTTCAGCCAACGTTGACTTTCGAGTGTGGATAGCCATTATTGTACGTGGCATTTAAATTTCGAACAAGGGTTAGTGACATAATAAAAAAATATAGGGCCATCGTCGTTTTTGCTGTGGCAACATTGATCAATATTCTCTATGGTCACAATTTTAAACAGTAAAGCTATGGAGTTAGAGATGCTCTTGAAGTTTCTAAGTCAGTCATATGTATTTAAAGTTACCAAAGAAGGGATCCAGAATCTTTTAGATTTTTTAAGTTTCCAGGAAAGTCAACAAAAATAAGACAAACCGTTTTGAGCAATAGATGTTCCTGTCCGCAACTATTAAATTATCCGTACATTTATAGATCGAAATATAATGATAGCCACACACGTAACGATTTACTTGCGTACATTAGCTTGACGCCGGTATTGACCACACATGGCTCAATTTTGCTTGTAACGATATTATTTCTGTTTAGTGACCGTCCAGTGTGTTGTCAGTACTTTCATTGTTGATAAAAAAAAAAAAACTGAAACTTGAATGCATGCCCCACACACGCTCAAGCAAATTTGCGCACACTCAAATTTACACAAGCTTGGAATTGAAAATCATACAAGCCTAGAAATTTGCGCAAATTTCTTCCAACACACGTAACGTAGCACGTAGCATTACACACCTGCCCCGAAAACATTACAAACTGTATGATTAGATCTTTCACACAGTCCATCAATTGTTTCTTTGGGAAGACCAAAGAAACAATGGTCGGACTGTGTAGAAATGTAGGTGTGTGTGTTAGAAAGGTAATGACTACCGATGACGACTAAAATATTGATGTATCGAAGAAAAATACGTGTGGCGATAACCCCAAATAAATTGCTATTAGGGCAAGATAACGATATCTACCAAGAAAATCTAGCTCTACGACCTAAATATTTTTCTATTATTTCACTTCATTTCTACTCCAACACCATCATCATAATTGAAGTTATTCCCTTGGAATTTAGGATTAAGTATAATAGTTAACACTAATGAACTAGAACACTGGAACATCATTTTAATGTTCAAAACGAACGAAACCACTCAACTTGATAGCACCCTTTACGAGGATTCTGAAACAATATGGCTAGACTATAATTAAAAATATTTTGGAGTTACAACGTTTATGTGTATAGCTTCGGTCACATATAAAAAGTTAGTCAGGCTAAAATTAAAACGAATTTGGTAGCCGATGTTATTAAAATTTCTGCTGTAGTGTATGACAGACTCTTCATTTATTCAGCTACTACGCAACACAGTTAGCACGAAAATTAATTCTGGAACGGGGGTAAAGAAAAATCGTGGATACAACATGCCCCTGGATAACCGCGCTTTATAGTATACATTACAAGCCGATTATTGGAAGCAGTAGAACCAGCATTATAATTTGGAGAAAACAAAATTAGTTCAGAAATTTACGCTGAACCTTCAGGCCAATTTCTTTCATGCTCACTTTACATTGAATGGGACAAAAAACGCATGATATGGTGAGCATCCAAAATAAGAGGGCTTATCCTAAATATTTAAATTGTTACAACATCAAATTCAGTGGTACAACATCAAATTGTAATTTATTATGAATATTCTAGGGAACTAGTTAGCCACATCTCTTATTTCCATACAGTAATTTTGCCAAATTAATCAAAACAGCGAAATATTTGACATGTATTTGCGACGTTACCCACTTTCAGAATAAACGCTCTTAAACGGAGTTTCGGTGACTCATTTTAAGTGTCGCAAATGTCGCCGACTTTCACCCTTCTTTACGTCACCCCTTCACCCCGTCACCCCTCAAGCGAAGTCTCACATATTAGTAGATGGGTCACTCAGTTCATTACTGTTAAAGTATCGTTATTAATTTCATATGAGCTCAATGTACGTAGTTGGCATATTGTTCTCGCAACTTTACTTCATTAAATATCTGCTCGTTCGCGAAATTGTGGCGTATAAAATTTGATGAGCCGTTCATATTATACGCAATGCAATTAAATATTTTAATGGTTTTGACTTATAACGTTCATGTTCAAGAGTTTCGGTGTATTGAACGTCAGTTTTACATCGCTGTTCAAATGTTTGAGAATAATTTGAAATAGTTTGACAATAACTTTTAATGGTTTAATATTCTAAAGTGTACTTTTAATTTAAATTTTTTGTTTCAGTACTAAATGTTTAATGTGGCGCTTGGAAACTTATTAATAATGCTAAATGGAAACTTGCGGCCGCATTTTGAACTGTTCAGTTGAAGGTTTGATTAGCTTCTGCGGTTTAGGGGTGCGGGTCCCATTAGTTTTTGTAATCGATCAACAAATATTTGGCGTTTAATTTAGAATTAAGTTTTAACTTTGCCTTTTTAAATGTTGTATACATGTGCCAAATATATATTTTTTCTTTAAAATGGTCTGATAATCATAGTAATATGTAAATGTCAGCCGACACTAGTCACCGTAATAGTTTACTAGAAATCTCCTTCAATTTACTTTTATTATCATAGTAAAATGCGCAGGTGCACTTCCTGTCATAAGTACGAGAGTTTTTACTACCCACTTATACGAAAACTTACCCAAATCTTCGTGGAGGAAACAGTCTCACTCCTGGATCTGAATTAATCATGAAAACGCAGTGGTGTTCAATACTTATTTTTCTCTGTATGAAAATTCCTTTGCCCCTTCGAAATTCCAGGAGGTGAGTCGATACTTATTAATCATGTGAAAGTAATTACGAAAATGGACATTTTCGTAACAAATTTCTCACAATTAATCGTTGTTGTACTTTCTTAATAGTTGTGGCAGACGCCAGCAAATGTGACAGAAACGAGCAATGGTGGCGAGTTGCAGGTTCGTACCCTGACAAGCGCTTTACTTAAATGATTTCATCACCACTGCTCTCAAAACAGTGAAAGAAAACATCGTGAGGAAACCGGTATATATACGTACTAGAACCAAAAATCGAAGACATGTGTCATCTACCAACCCGCACTGAGCCTGGGTGGTCGATTACGGCCCACTCCCTCTCACTGAGGGGAGGCCTATGTCCCAGCAGAGGGAACATTATAGGCTAATTATACCAGCAAAGGTATTTTCAACTGAAAACGTACAGCATAGTTAATACTACTGCGAATTAATACTTGTTGTCGCAAGTGAAGAGAAGTAAAGTTTTAACCTAGCAAACGACCCAGAAAAAATAGTTCATTTAAATCCTCTTTTTCACTGTCCTCTACTAAGTAGCTTGGTTATTTATTTTGGACTCCCTAAAGGCTAGAACATAAGTAACTACTCTTAACTTAGAACAAAAATAACTAAACTCGTCGCACTCACCTATTCTCTTGTTTATACTGGTAAAGAGTTTACGGCTTTTTGCGTCCATTACCGTAAATTATAATTTATCGAGTCCCTGATGACTACATAGAAGCTATTAACTGTTATATTAAAGTAACTGTTTGTTTTGAGAACATTATTAGACTTGTCTTAAAATTATAAAAGTTTATCACAGCAATTTTTGAAATCGACGCCTTTGAGTAAAAACCTCGTAAGTGTAAAAGAAGTATCTTTTCAGGAGGAAGAAAAAACTGCGTGCTGTAAAGTTTTTGTACAGCGAATTTTATGTTTTATTTTTTATTAATTAATATGGAAATTTAACCCGCTTTTATATCCAAAACTGCAAACATAAAAGACGCCGTACAAAAATTTACAGCACGCAGTTTTTTCTTCCTCCTGAAAAGTTATTTATTTTACACTTACGAGGTTTTCACTCTGAGGCGTCGAAATCTAGGCGGCTATGGGAAAATGAAATGTTAATTAGAAAATCCATCGCCATCTGCTTAGCATTTTTCCCAATTATGTAGGGGTCGACTTTCTTATCGGATGAAGCTAAATAGCAGTATTTTACACGGAGCGACTGCCCACGGCAGGTAGGCAGTTGCTCCAATACCACAACCCATTAACTGGATAATATGATACCCCTTGGTAAGACTAATTGCCAGACTTTCGGGCTTCTGACGACTGTCAAAGATCCACGAATGACAGCCGGGATCAACTACTTAACGTGCTTTCTGAGGCACGGAGGGGTCTCGGTATGTAAATCTAATATCCTATTTAATGGTGCCTATCATATAGGCTGTGACTAGTTTGGGACCAACGATACCTTCAAATAGTAATTTAGAAAAAATAAATAAATTGGTTGGTCACCTATTCACGGGCCAAACGCGGCAAGCGTAGCTTAACCTGATGGATCTACACGTGCGACTGTTATTACTTAGCCACAAGCCTCAAGTAGAAAATACATGCAGGCCAAGAAGTAAGTCTCACAACTTCACAAGAAGTACCGTCTTTACGAAGCATTGACCAATACCTCGTTGAATTGTCATCGGAAATTCAACACAAATTCTAGACTACTTATATAAATGATAAACGATTATGATGTTAAAAGTGACAAAAAAAAAAAGACTCTATACAACAGAGCTGGTGATCACGTCGGGGTCATCAGTATAGAGGTATGAGGAACAGAGTGTAAAGTTCACTCATCCTCTATAGAAAAGGGAGGACCCTCTGACCCGATGGATATTGTGTCTGGTGGGCTACTGCCCGACGATTGATGTCGTCGTTGTTTAAATGCTAATCACGCGGTAAACTCTGCTCGTGCGACCCAGGATTTTACGTGACATCACTGTGTTGCATAGTTCGCATGTGACGATGTATGTGAGTTCCAAATGTAATCTAAGGTGTATTTATTACACTTTTTTACACTCCTCTTCAAATGACCTTGAAACAACCTTCAGAAATAAAAACAACCTGAAGACAAACAAATACAAACAGCAAAAGGTCCCCACAATATTGCAATAGATACGAAAGAAAATCCAGCGCTTTGCTTCATCAGATATCTCCGGGTGAAGTTAGAATCGAGTTTCCTCCACGCAAGAGGTCAAAGGAATACTTTCCTTGTAAAGTGCAACTGTTACCGATTGTAAGGTCGCGAACTGTTCGTTTTGTATCGATATGGCATTTATTGCGTTTTATTTTATGAGTATCCTCGTGTTTGTTTCTTTTTATCGATACGTGGTGATGTGACTTTGTTTGTGTGGTTTTTATGTCGTAGTTTTGTTTTGGATTTTGAAATTACATCATGATTGAAAAAACAAAACGGTAAAAGACTTGTTAAACTGGGCGAATAAAAAAAAATATCAAAAAAGAAAAAAGAACCTAATCTAAACCAAAATCCCACCACCCACCTCTCTTAATCTTGATATTTGTTTTTTTTTTTTTATCCACGATTTTTTGTAATTGCACCTTACCACTGTTTGTTTCTGCATCAAGGCTCGTGTAGACCAACGCAATATGGCGGGCGCTACAAGAGTCGCGCTGCCTGTAGCGCCGACGATATCGCGCTGTTCTGTACGAGCCTTCACCCAAAGGTTGACTGGTAGAAAATGACATTGAGTCCGCACCTGTTCATTTCTGTGCTTGAAGTATTAAATAAATAAATAATCCCGCGCGAAATCGTTGTAATGATTAGGAAGTTATGCAACTAATCGCGCCAGTTTAAACACCGCGTGTTAATTTCGTCCCGCATCCTGCACGGGATTCATCTTAGTCTGAATTTTTCGTTAAAAGCTACTCAAACTCAAAGCATTTATTTCAATTAAACCATTTACAGGCACTTTTGAAGTATCAAGGAATCGGTCGGTCAGAAGTATGAAGCTAGTTGCCCATTCCAAAGCATCGTGCGTCGTACTTTTGGAGAAGAACGGGCAAACTTGAATACTTACTACACACAGTGCCGGCGGCACGAACCGCCGGCTTTTGCCGGGCGGCATTCCTTTGTTTGGCGGCTCGTTTGTGCCGAAAGCCGGCCGCACTGTGCCTTGGCCGGCTGCAGTGCCGTGTAGTTTACAAGAAATTAAAGGCTCGTGCAGACCAGCGCGATATCACGAGCGCTACAAGGGTCGCGCCGGCGATATCGCGCTGGTCTTCACGAGCCTTAAGGGTTACATTAAAATGCATAATTTGATAACCCAAAGAAAAATGCAGGAAAGATTTTATCAGAGGTATGCAAGTGGTACCAGTAACATCAAACATGAATAGGACACAGTCGACGAAATGTCTCCATTGCCGTATAAATAGCCGCTTGAAACGTAACTGCATCGCTCATAATGCTCATAAACAGAGTGAAAATGGAAACGCGAAAGACCGCGTCTTTTGGTGTAACTAACCGAATCTTTTCTGCAATATTGCTTCTGTTTGAGTAAATTCGCTTATTTTTTCACATCTCAAAATTTAGCGAAATATATTTTAGGGTCGTGATTACGTTAGTTGCCCGATTTGATTGAACTAATTAGGCAAACGAAATAACGGGCAAAGTGTTATTGGGTTTCTCTATCTGGAATTTCTCAGAAGCAGGACGGAGTCTGGATTTGTGCCCGGTTAATGGCAATAGGTTTGCCCCCTATTACGTGCGGGACTTAACATAACTGGCGAAATGTAGATGTATTATAGGTACAACTCTGCCCAACCCTTCGGGGAAACTAGGGCGTAATGTTATTTTAATTAGGTCCGTATTGCAGAACCTCCCTCAAGACACTAACATTACTTAAAACTAGTTTTAACCAATCAAATGGTTTTAAACGGGGTTAGTGTTATAAAGGCTTGGGCAGACCAGCACGATATCGCGGGCGCTACAAGGGTCGTGCTGCCTGTGGCGCCCGCGATATCGTGCCGGTTTGCACGAGCCTTAAACTGAAGAAATAATTCCTAGAGTTTAAAAAAAATAGGTCTGTATGAAATGGCAGTTAGTTACGAATGTTGCTAAAATAACTCTAAAACAAGAAAGACTCACTTGTGTTTTCTTCATCTTTTTGTGTGGTTAGGGACTAACCTGGTGTCAGAGTTTTAAAGCCGCCCATGGGCCTCTGACTCAGGTATCCTCACGATGTTTTTCTTCACCTTTTTTGAAGGAAGTGATAATTATACGATACGCACATGAATCCGAAAAGTCAGAGGTGCGTGCCTTGGGTTTGAACTCGAGCCCTATGACTTGACAGTCCGATGGTCACACTACTAGGCTATACTCCTTTTGTTTTGGTTAGAAATAAAATAAAAACGACGTTAAAAATTATCAAAAAAGCTACGCTATCCGAATGTGTGGTTCGTAAACAGTCGTGTACGATCATCACGTGACCACGCTTGTCCCCTGAGGCAAGCCACTGGAACTGCCAGTTTGTCACCAATGCATGACAGTGGTCAGGACAGAAGGTCCGTTCAACATAGAACACGAAATAGTTCAAGAAAAAAATGTATCGTTCGGTTGTCTCCGGTCAGAGGCTGTGCTAGAAAAGCCCCTCACAAACTTCTGGTTTCTATTCACCTGCAATCTGACTTTGTAACACACTCATCTTCGCTATTAGATACTTTGTGATTGTTGTAGTTGTTTTGAACATTTATTTTCCCAACATGAAGCAATAAATATTGCTGAGTTGTCAAAATGTATGCTATAGTGTAACGCAATCAGCAAAAGACTCTTAGGCCCACTTGCAAGTTAACAGCTAACTCGGAGTTAACAGCTAATTCAGGGTTAATTCAATAAGCCGACGTTCGTACGGACGTAATAAAATCGCGCCGATTTGTTTTCGTGCTTGTGTTTCTGTTTTTTCAACGCGCTGGGACGAGAGTTCGTCTCAGCGCGTTGGATTCTCAACGCCTGACTTAACACCGAGGCTTAAAAAAAAATCCAGTGCGCGATAAAATTCCGCCGCCATTTTATTACTTCCGTGCAAACGTCGGCTAACTTTGGATTACCCTGAGCTGTTAACCCCGTTATTTAGCTAATTCATGAACGCGCAAGTGGGCCTAAGGGCGTTAACCAATCGCTGGAAATACGCTCACAAATCGTCAGTATGATAATGCTCTTAGAGCCTAACAGATTACTTCTAAGTTTAGACATAAATGATTGGGTATGAACGAGCATTCAAAAGCGCAAAGTCCAAAAAGAACCTTCTGCAATCATTTTCTTTCGTGTCCAACGCAGGTGGACTCATGTCGTGCCCCAAAAACAATTACGTGACGTAACTAGAAACATAATTTTGATAGTGACAAAACACAAGGGCGATGTCCTATGTGTATTGGTGTTATAATTACACGTTTCCTTGTCTATTTAAATAAATTACTGTTATTTTTTTATGTTACTTTACGTTTGTAGTTTTAAACCGAGAGGGACCATTTTGATGTTTGAATACATACATAAACTTACGCCTTCTTCCCATGGGGGTAGGCAGAAACTACAGAACGCCAACTGCTACGATTCTTACATACTCCTTTTGCCTCGCTTACGTTCATACATCTGGTCATACACGCACGCAGGTTGCGAGTACTACGCATCTGATCTTTCTGAAGAACACTACCAATAAGATTCCCTAGGGCGTCCCCTCCCGATATTTCCACTCACATCGGTCTTGTTTGAATAGTTTTCGTTTAATGGCACTGCTAGGCTGTTTAGATATTTTTGTGGGTTTTCACCTTCAACGTTGATTTTGAAATAATTTTGAATTTGGTTTTATTTAAATTTAGGTTTACAATGTGGTTGATAACAAAAAAAAAACTCAATCTTTATTGCATGAAAATGCATGGTTACTCACTATCAATAAGTAAAGATACAAGAATTAATATTATAGGTACATATCATATTGTGTATAGACACAATGCGATAATTATGTACCTATTAGTATTTATTCTTGTATTTTTTTTACTTTTTCTAGCTATCGCTTTTTTGCGTTACTCTAAGGTTGATTGGTAGAAATTAATGCCTCAGGCAATAATTCTGTCTTTATAAAGCAAATAAAATGACACCTCTACCATCCGTCTTGCATATTAACGCGTGATATTACACTACACTAACCATTCCGTTAAACTATTCCGTGTGAGTACATTCCGTCGTCGTAGCCTCTTCGCCAAATATGCACACGAGTGCAGCTTAAGGCGAAGCGACATAAAGAAAACATAAATTCTGAGCTTAAAGATTGCAACACTGCAGGCAAGGAGGGAATGGACCTTTATGGAAATTTACAATAGTAACCCATTTACTTTAATTGCTTCTAACAACTAACTTGTGGAAAGTTGTGAAGGTGATATCTTATATCAGTTGATATTTGAAATGATAATTTTGAAGCAGTAGAATATTATGTTTTACGTATGCTAGCGGAGAATAGGTTTATATATATTTTTAAAAGACATTTTATTCGTCTAACTTGGTCATTCGTTGCTACATAGTTTGTAAAATAAATGTCAATAGTAACTATTGACAAAACATTTTGTTTTGAAACTTTTGCAATAAAAGTTCAAATGTGTCAACTGGGACTGCAGTAACGCTAACTTTCAAAGAAAGTAAATGAAGCTTTTATTTCTCGTGAAGACAAAAAGTAGAAATTAGAAAGACATTTATTAATTTTGTATTCTTGCTACACCATAAAATTTCTTGCTGAGATAATATTAGCCAGCCAACAGGTTGGCAGCTAAGCTGACTGCCCAAGCCCAGGGGTATTTATTTATAACACTAAGGTTCACTTGCACCACAATTCACTAAATATATTTAATTTACGTATTTAAAACATAATTCTGTCCTATCATCTCCTAATATCACAATCAGCCTATAATGTTCCCACTGCTGGGACACAGGCCTCCTGTCATTAGAGAGGAAGAGGGCCGTAATCCATTACGCGAGCCCAGTGCCGGTTGGTAGATGTCACATGTCTTCGATTTTTTGGTTCTAGGACATGACGATTAACTCACAATGTTTTCTTTCACCGTTTTGAGAACAGTGGTGATGAAATTATTTACACAAAGTAAAGCGCCTGCTTGGTTTTGTTACCAAATGGACCACTACTGCTCATAACTTAACGCTCATCGTATTTAAAACATCATACTGTCATAACATCTTCAAATATTGACGGAAATAAAATGATGTTTTAAATTTGTTTACCGTTAAATTTAGTCATTTGTGGTGTAAATGGGCCTTAAAGTATCAAAATTTAGTCACATTCTCCCCTTATTCTCCAAATGCATGCAATAGTAAGTAATTGATTTCCAGTATTACCCAATACTTTCCAATAAACAGAATTTAAAACACTACCACGGCGAGCGGTATTGGTATCGCCAGAATCCACCTATTGCAATAAGATATTGCGTTTAATGGCACCGTGTGAATTATTGGAAGCCATTGCCAACGAATACCACATACGTTTCTCACTTTATGTTCGTACTTTTAACTTGCACGATATGGTAAGATTTTTTTGGATAGCAGGCTACTAGTCATAGTAAGACCAACTTATATTTTGACATAGAGGAATGAAAATAAACAGACATAAAATTGAATTATCAGAAAAAAAATAGATATCAACGTTACAAGGAAATCGTTAATTAACAGCAGTATTTTTACAAAACTGGGAGAGAAACTGCGATTTCAAAGGCACTGTTCAACTTTGATGTAGTCTAATGTTAAATATTGTTAAGAATTTGATTGTCCTATAATTATCAATAATGAGCTCATGCCACCTGTGATACAGGTTTATCCTAGTACAGGCATCTACCATTATAATTTATAAATTACATATTGTACCTTTATAAATTATTTCTAAGATTTTATGTTAAGATCTTACCAATTATGAATACTAAATAAATATTTTATTTTTATTTATTTTATTTTAATTAGTCATAAAATATTTCAAAAAAAGAATCACACCTGAATTTCACTTAGGTACTCATAAACTCTCAAACACAAGTATCGAGTTACAAAAGCCAGCGCTACACAATATATCATTCTCTTGTCCCCACACGTGATGCGTTATCAGTCAAATTCCCTAACTAGTATGTTCGGTTGAGTAGACGCATTAGGAGCAGCCGCGTTCTTGGCACGTACTCGTATCGTACGACACCCTTACGTGACGAAGAGCTCCCCAGCGGATAGCTGTCTGAAATAAAACCCCTTTTTTCGACGGAAATCTCGCATTGCCTGCATTATGAAGACATTTCTAATAATGTTTGAAAAGGGAATGAAATGAATCTGGTGTTTTTGTGCTTTTCCGTACTTAACTATTTCCTTTTGGTTTGGTTTAAGGTGTTTTATTTTGATCTTGAGTATTGCTTTTTTGTCGATTTGTGATATAACAAATATTCATTGGAGATAAGTCAAGTGGATTATTTCTACAGGACGCGTACCGCGAGAGCTGGTTCAATCAATCAATCAAAATATTTTTATTTCACATAGACCTACATGGGCACTTATGAAACGTCAGAAGCTAGGTGCACGGTTCCAATTGGTCGTTTCCTATGGAGAAGAGCCGGCAAGAAACTCCACGGTTACTCTTTTAAAAATAATTGGCTTTTACAATTTTTTCAAATAACAGTGTGACAGAGTATGGGAGGACAGTGTAGGTATTTCAATAAGTACCAGGTACTTAAGAAAATAGAAATGGTCAACAAATCTACAGTCCACTAAGCCTACAGTGTTCTCACATTCACAAAATAGAAAAGAATCTATACAAAAAATATATAAATTAATAAAAATAAAAACCTCTTTTAATTAAACGCAATTACATTATTGCTATTACAACTGTTCGAGGTTGTGCGAGAAAAGAAAAAGATTTGGGGGAAGCCTTCTCCCAACAGTGGGTCAGAATGGGTTAAGGAAAATCAAAGTCAAAGACTTTACCTTGGTTTGATGGCTAGCCGGCACAATATTTTTTATGTTGTTCGTCTTTCATACTGTGAAGTGTTGTATAGAATCCGCCGAAAATTGCGGCAGGGTGACACTTCACCTAGTGTAATTTGTTTCACACTGCTTTTCCTATCTGAGATGAGATACAAACGTATTTTGTAATAACTAATTGTTTTGATGCAAGAAATTGCATGGTTTACTGATTTTATTTTTCTTTATTTTTGAAAATAGGTATGGTAACGCATATATAAATTCAATTTAAGGTGGAGATGACCGACTTTTATTGATTTTATACTGAAGATCACGGTCAAACGAGTAGTGTTAATGATTCGAAAAAAATATATGTTAAATCAAAGCATTTTCTTAATAACTCAATATAAGAATATTTTAGATTATGTTTATATTACATAGTGAAATTAATTTGTAAAGTTATGTCTAACGAGGATAAAAACTGAGAATCACGCAAAATCCATCAAGCGTATTTTTCTGAAACCTTCACCATTTGAAAAAATATTGAGCTTTTAGTATACGTGTTTTATTAAAATACCTTTTGTTTTATGTATAATAAATATAATGCGTCTAATTTGGGACAGCGCTTCTTGATGGGCAAGTCCTATTATTGGCTGGACATACGACGCGTTGCGTGAGCTCAGTACAGAACACGCAAGCTAACCACTCAAGGTCACTGGCATCTATCTACATCTTAAGACAAAAGTTTCAGTTATGGACCTACCTCACGGTGCGGTTTTTCTACCTTGTTATGTCTAAGTCATATAAACACAGTACCTGCGTTTTGAATTATTTTTCTATTTTCCATTACATACCTCAAATCTTCATAAAATCCCCCCCATAAATTCGCGCCTCATTCCAAAGATAACATTTGTATAGTTTAAAAATAAGACAATTTTAAATTGTTTTCCGCCCACATCCGGGGTGGAACGAAACAAAAGGGATTTCTGTTGTACCGTGTTACTGAAATAGAGGTATTTTTCTTCGTTATGTAAAAGAAACAGTGTTTGCTACGCGAGGTGGGAAATGTGATTACATTGGTACACGATACATGTTTTAGAGCTTCGAAGAAGTGGGCTGGTGTTGATTTATTTGACACTTATGTTTGGAAGTATTATACAAAAAGGTGAATATTATAAAAGGATATCTAGAGACTTTAGGAACGGTTCAGTTTCAACGTGGATACTGACAGTCGGGAGTTGTGGTGTAGCCTGGGAGACTGAGTGATCTGCTATAGTCAGAGTTGACGGAGAGACTTTAAGAAGTTTCGTGGTTCACTGGTAACAAATCCAGTATGTGCATTTAAAAATTCGTACCTATTTTACTGCCTTACCTATTAAAATAAACATCATATCCTGCATCCGTATATTACACTGCTTTACTAACTTAATATGCTAGCTTGCAAGCATTAGGAACATTGAAAAAAAAAAGTGCAAAGTTCCAGACCTGACACAAAACACGTTGCTGCAACTACATATTGTTGCAGCATCGCACAAGTTTTGTGAACCATGATCATACGAAGCTTAGGAAGTAATTTAATATACGTAGCTTAAAATTCAGGAACTTTTTACCCCAGATACTTTTCACTTTTCAAGCATAACTCATAATACTTGCCCTACTTTAACGTACCTACTCACTTAGTTTCCATTAGTACAATTCTAAAAATTCTCTTCAGGAGCACTCATAAAGCGTAACTAAAGCGCATGTCACTTGCAACTCATTTTGCATTTCTCTGCCACAGTTGCAATATGTACAGACAGTGGTATAAATTTGCTAGAAGAGGTATACTCTTGGGCAGTGTGAGTTTGAATTTAACTTTAAGCAAAAGTAACAAACTAAACCAGATATTTAATGAAAAGTTATATGTATTTTGAAATACGTAATTTTACAATTTATAAGCAACTAGCTTCCACCTGCGGCTTCATCTACATGTATAAATTATAGCATATATAACTCAGTGATAATATAGAATTCTACTGGCGAAATAATTTTTAAAATCGGTCCAGTAGTTTTTGAGTTTATTCATTACAAACAAACAAACATTCAAACAAAAAAAAAATCGTATCTTTTCTCTATATAATATTTTATTATTTGCTCGAACATTAAAAATTGATATCTAAATGACAAATAAAGTAAGAAGAAATAAAAAAGAAAATAGTTCAAACTTAGAACATGCCAATGTTCACGCATATTTCATTCAAAACGATGCCTGCGCTGACAAGACGTGCACACGGACCACTTTATAGTGGTCTTTCTTTTTCATTTGGTTAGTGACTTACCTGGTGTCAGAGTTTTTATGCCACCTATGGGCCTCTGACTTGGCTTCACATGCCGTCGAGAAATATCTCTCAGACATTCCGGTTTCCTCACGATGTTTTCCTTCACCGTTTTTGAAGCAAGTGATAATTATACAATAGGTAAGCACATTAATCTGCCATGAAGGTTGCCTGGAAGAGATCGCGGGAAGCGATAAGGCCGCCCATTGTATATTTTGTAGTGTTTGATTTATTTTTTGTTATGTATTTTTGTGGTGTACAATAAAGTATATATAAATAAATAAATGAATCCGAAAAGTCAGAGTTGCGTGACTTGGGTTCAAACTCAAGACCTATGACTTGGCAGTCCGACGGCAGTTATAGTGGTGAGCCACTGCCACTCTTCACACATTTAGTAAAAAATCGGCTTTTCGTGTAGCCCTGAGGGTAATCCTCTTCTTCTTCAGGGCAGTGACCTGTCAAGCGTCAGGGTTTGAAATTGCCTTCGTAGTAACCAATTGTCCAAAAACATATTTGCAAGTTAACCTAATATAAGCTGTAGACACACCTGCGAAACGCCCACACGACGACGTACGTGCCCTTTTGGCGTGAGTCCGTCTATTTCGAAACTGAGAAAATGGTCTGTTTTCTAGCTGTAACATTTATATGTTCCCCACTTATAGTGTTTTCTTAATATTATCTGTGATTTAAATAATATTAATGGTTGTTGTATTGACTCGTAATACATATCTCGCACAGAGTTGACGTGATCATCACTAAGTGCAGTGTGTGCCTAAATACCTACTTGTATATAATTTGTATGCTAAATTTGTGTATGCTACAGTAGCAAAATTCTAAAGCAATAGAACTATCTAAGTCATCTATAGAAATACGAATATCTATTATAGTGATTATGCCAGTTCGAACCCAAAATCGTTTTTATGAAGGTTTAAGTAGGGTCCATGCTCAGCAGGACTGAGTCAAGAGTTCGTGCAAACAATTGAGACTAGTTTAATAGTAGAATAATGGTGAAAATCGTAGATTTTATGACTATCGTTCTGTAATAAAGACTATAATTTGAATTGCTTGATAATTTGCTTCATGAAATACTTTGTAGACATTTTTATTTTAAGTATTAGTACTTAATACCTTCTAAAATTATTACTAAACTAACTTCTGCCCACGATTTTGTCTGCAAGCTTCCTCAAAAATTGGGCTATTGAAAGCAAAAATAATTTTTGAATTTTTATCCTTACATATTATGAAACAAAGTCCCCCGCCGCGTCTGTCTGTCTGTCTGAACGCGAAGAACTCAAAAACTACTGATCGGATTTTCAAACGGTTTTCACCAACGGACGGAGTGATTCTTGCGAAAGGTTTTAATATATAATTCATTAAAGTTTTGTGTAAATTGGCTGAAATATGAAATATTATTGTCAAAGATGTCGGAAGAAATCATGCTGCCTGGGAGCTTTACTGGCGTAAACCATTACAGATACATCAAATTTATGTTCTACAGGATTGAAGATATTAAAAAGTTCAATAACCATTTTTATCTTTCAGAATTTGATAAAAATTTGATTGTTATTTCCGAAGCTATTTTGAACGGTATTATATTAATCCTTATCCAATAAATTATGTTACTCAAATTTAGATTTAATTTATATTAAAATATGTCTTGTCATCATTTCATTTAAATAAACAGTTTAAAAGATATCACAGATTCTCAATTTCGCTTGACAAAATAATTGTGGTTGACTGCAACGCGAGTGCAGCGGTAGGAGTCAATGACCTTTTTCTCGGCTTTTAGGTATGTAATCCCGGTGTCGGTGGTACGTTCCCGTGGGATATTTTCCAACGTCCACGCGAGCGCAGCTGCGGGCGCAAGCTAGTTTTACATAATAATAAAGACTTTTTCGTTTTTGTAGGCTCGTTTGTTATAGACAAAAATTTTAAAAAAGAGTGCGGTCGGGGGACCCCCGTCAGACACAAAGTTCTTTTTCACGTATGATTTAATACAAAAACAAAATTTTTGCAGCAGCCATCTTGGATTTACATTATGACCTTTTTTTGGGTGAATAATTATCAAATAACTTCTCCCGCTCTGGGCGGAGCGGGAGTCTCAGACTCTTACTGACAAAAACCCACCCGTGTTCCTTCGGTTGCCCTGTTGCCGGGGGCCGCGATCTCCCTTTCGGTTTTCTTCGCAACCCCGGCAGGCATCGGACGAAAAATTTGAAAACTTTCACAACCACCGTCTTGAATTTACATTTTGACCTCACTATTGGCTTTAGCACCCTCGAAAACTATGAAAACGACACCCATGACGAAAAATTTGAAAATTTTCGCAGCTGCCATCTTGGATTTCCACTTTGGCCCCACTATCGGCTTTTGCACCCTTGAAAATCATGAAAACCATACTCGCGATTAAAAAATTGAAAGTTTTCAGATCTGCCACCTTGGACTTTCACATTGACCAAATTCACACTTTTTCTCTATATTTTTCCGGCATGCGGTGTACTCGGGCCGTCGTGTGCAATTTTTACCCACAATACTGTAATCACTTTACTCTTTTCTTTTTTTATTTCTATCTCTCGCTCTCTCTTTCCTTCTCTTTGAATTAGAAGAAGACACTTGTAAGTATTACACTTTTTAACGTGACGATTTCCGAAAGCTTACTAGCCGCGTTAAAGAACTTCGTTCCAAAAATTACTTTTTCCCCTAAAGTAAGAAATGCTATATTTTCCCAGCTCTATTACACTATGATGGACTTTTTGAGCAAAAGGAATGAAAAGAATATTATTTTATATATCTACTAGCACTTTGCGGTTTTACCGGCATAAGTGTCGATCCAGTAAGAATATCGAGATAAAAATTATTATATGTGTTCATCTAAGTTATAAACTATCTGTGTGCCAAATTTGATCCAAAGCCGTTCAGTAGTTTTGGCGTGAAAGAGTAACAAACGTCCATCCATCCATCCTCATAAACTATCGCATTAAAAAAAATTTAAAATAAGTAGAATTAAGTAGGATTCATTTTTTCATACCCATCTAATCTCCCAAAGCCTCTGAAGAAACTTACTTTGTAGTGCGGTATTAATCCTCCCACCGCCGAATCCACTATTTGGCCAAATGATCGATCGCGTTGACACAACTCTAGACATAATCGATCACCGTAGACATATCTATAAAGAAAAAACTTCCTGTTATGTTATTCCTTATCCCGTTTATTGAAAGAAAATCGAATTCTCGAATTTTCCTCCTACGTACCTTATACTGGTTCGATTTGTCAAAACAATGTCGGGAGTGAGTGCTGTAAGATATACGAGGTAAAATTGGATAGGAAAATGGGAGGGTGAAAGGATGGGATTATAAAATGCATGCCTTCAGGGCCTGTTGGCATTATCCTACATGATTCTTGAAGAAAACAACAAAGTGAAGATTACTGGTAAATACTTGAAACTTTCCTACTAGGCGTAGAAAATTCTTATAAACACGCTGCATTGTTCTGTAAAGCACAATAAATTCAAATCACTAGAATACCTTTCGCCTGTAGGTGGTTTCTTTTAACCTGTTTAAAGTTATTAATTAATGCAATGTATTTCTCGCAAATAAACGTTTGATTTGATTTGGTTAACATTAAAATTGAATTATTCACTTTTCGTCATAAGATCAAAATTATTTCAACTTTTATTCCAACTGAAATAAACCACATTTCCATTAAAAGTATGACTATTACGCAGCTCATTTTCATCAACAGATTTTCTCTCCATTATTTCTTCTACATTCCCATCTATTAGTTCCACATCTAGGTAACAGCTAGCATATCCCGTTTCCAACTCTTTTCGAATGCAGCTCGCTACAGAACCGCTCTGAATGTGACGTTTGAGCGTTACGCTCGAGCGACGATTAAAAGCGCGCTTAGCTATACATATGACGTTTTCAGACGGACTTTATGTCGACGGAAATTGAATCGGATTGAAAAACACACAGCGACCCGTTAATTGCCGTGCGACATGACGTTTGGTTAATTTTTTTTCTAGTCTTTGAGCTGTAAAGCGTTTGGTCCTTTGAGATTTGGCTTTATCTTGTGTGTCGTTAGCCTTAGAAAATATTTTGCTGTTTTGTTTTGTTTGTAACTAGCTTCTGCTCGCGAATTTGTCCGTGGAAAATTTCTTGTTTCAACATTTCGCCGTCCCCGAAGAATAAAATGATAACTACAAAAACGCAACTTTTCAGGAAAAATAAAAAACATGTTTTCGTCGATTGCTCTTTAAATAATGAACGTAGAGAGATGACAGCCTTGAAAAAAAGTTATTTTTTGTCACGAGAACGTAATTCTATGACTATTTGTTATATTATCAAGTGGGAATACATTTTGTTAAAACTTTGTTCTCGTAATTTACGGCCTGTGTTAGATCTTTGAATACTACATATTGTAATATTTTGTAACTTCGTAATTAGCTACATAAAAATTACGAAAAAATTGAGCAGAAGTATTAGCACCCACATATTCCGAAAATGACATAACACTAAAACTAAGATAGTGGCAGTTATCATTGTATTCTTTATGAAATTTTCTGCCTACATTCCAAACTCACAAATTTTACCTCTTTATTTTCATAGTATAGATTTACTTTCTTAATAGTGTCACATCTTCATATACCTGTATCCTATATTAATATTTTACTTTCAAGTCGACAAACTTTAGTAAAGATGCAATTTGTCAACACGTAAATGACAGATGTGATCGCAATGATGCTACTCTAGACGGGTACCGCCTTGCAGCTGTCGTATAGTTGCGGCATAGTAAACTGATTTATAAAGCTTTTTGAGGTGCATTTTCATCAGTTCAACAACTGGCGATTTTGTGGAAAGCAACATGTCGTTAGCAAAATTGTTGTCATTTGTTGAATGAGTATCTTTATATATATAATTCTTCGGTAAGTGTTTGTCACCTATCTCCTCCTAAACGGCTGGACCGATTTGGATGAAATTTTGTGTATATATTTAAGTGGGTACTTGGATGGTTTAAAAATACAATTGGACCCGGTAGGTGGTGCTGTTCGGACGAGACGTCTGTCGGGTCCGCTAGTATTACTATAATTTTTCATTATTCCACTGAATTTCCATGTTTGAACACATAATGACTAAAAAAAATGGTTTGTAGAAACACAATATTAATGAATAAACGCATCAGCATTTCTTTTCATGTAGAAAGCTGTATTTTATAGAACGGTCGACGGTCCGATGCAAGACTTTACAACAAACGGCAAGAGTGTTCGTTTCCACAAAATCGCCACTTGATATAAATGCACCTTTAGAAATCCAACATACAATGCTATTGACTTGCAGTTAATTTCGTCTGTCTGATCCTAGAAAAAAAAACTAATTAATATTATTCTTATATACAAAATTCCAATTAATTAATGTTAAGGAGCGTTTCGTCCGTTTGTTAATGGAAAATAAAATGGGGAGAAGTTAATTGACGTGAAATTAAAACAGTCAGAGTTTAATCTAAAAGCCGTGTTTAACGCCGAGAAAATCTCGTCTCTTCAACAAATTAGTTGAATTTACTTCTTAACTAACGAAAGTTGAATCTCATAAAATGTTTTGCATAAAATAATGTTTAAAAACAACAGTTTTTCCAGTAATTAATTACCTTGTTTTTAACAGACTGCATCTAGTTAGGTAGCTCTCAGTATTTTGTAGAATAGACTTACCCATTATTGCGCTTAAATAAATTGTGTAGCAGCAGTACTGAAAGTTCAGTGACTTGTTCGCTTTTTATTAGGGTTCCGTAAAGGGTGCCACAAATCCCTGTAAATTATTACAGAAAGAAAATACCTTTTTTTTAAATAACGCGATAAATAATTAATATTACGGAGACAACACGACAACAGTGAAGAGAATGATTTAGTGGTCCTTGCGTTCAATAGTGCCTTTTATGTTCCTAATTGAAATAAATTATTTGATTGTTGACTTTGGTAAGAGTCACTCGGTAACTAGATTATTTATTAGGTTATTTTTATATCGACACCAAATAAATGTAAATTTAGTATAGCAAATTAAAAATCTGAATATAGTGAAGTGCAGAACCCTAAGTAATCCGCACTTGACTGGTTATTTCGCTTGCTTTTATTCTTTCACTAAGCGAATCAGCGCTGCGATGGTTTTCCAATCTTGAATGCTCCGCAACCACAATACTTTTTCTACTTTATTTTATTTTACAAATAGGAATAAATTATATGCTTCGTTAAGAATGTACTGTGTTATTTTTTTCTAAAACTTACACATTGTGTTCATGCTGCCAAGTTCCAATTTTTTGTGATGTGACTGGAGCAATTTACAATCTCATCAATTCATCAATCAATGAATTTCCAAGAATTTCAAGATCAATTTACAGTCAGTATAATGTAGAAATACACTCTACAGGTAGGTGCCGAAACACTTGAGCAACACATTCTTGCAGTATGTATGTTCAACATGTTTATTGATTTGATTATCAAGTAAAAGAGAATCATATTGCCTTCATACATTTAAAAAAAATCTCAAACAATATAAAAATACTGCACTCACAAAACAGCAATACAAAAATCTACTCTAAACAATCTTGGATCTGACGTCCAAATATTGCGCCTAAGGGAAATGCGAATAAAGCAACAACAGAATTTAAATACAAACATTTACATGCCCTCGACATATTTGGCCTGAAAAGATGGCATAAAATGATACGTAAGAAGGAGCAAGGGTTCCGTATCGGTTGATTTCCATAAGCGGTGTTTACAACAACGTAACTTAGGATCAAGGAGTTGAAATCTCTGCCGGGATACCATATCTTAAAGGTTCCGACGTGATCGGATTTCCATAATAGGGGACCAGTCGGCTTTCTTCTATGTAAATGTTGAGTTTTTCGTACGTTCCCCGAACGGTATTAAGTGTAAAGGCTACGGGATGATTGATACGAAACGGATGTGTTCCCACATGATTTATGTGTCTTGGAACATGTGCATGAAGGCTCACAATTCCATGTTGGGTGGTAGAAGATATTATGCCACTGTGTATACGATGGTATCTTTACAAAGCGACCTCTTTGGTCTTGTAATGTAGGGCAAACTTTCTAAGTTTAATAAACTTGAACGTGGAAAACCACGTTCTATGTAATTGTACGTTCTGTGTCATTTTATTCTAGATACATCGTCTTCACATATAATTATAATTAAATCAAATTGATAATTGTAACTACTTAGATGTATGCACTTTGTATCTAATTTTAAGTGAACTTAAATAATATTTAAGTTCTTATGAGAAATAAAAATTAATTAAACCTATTCAAATATACAATACATTTAAAAAAGTAGACCTACTAAACCTACTTTTTTCTCCTCTGTACGAAAGTACTTTTTCTATTTTCTTGTTAATTCTGACGATCAAAAGTGCCTTTCAATGGCCTTCTTGAAATAAATGATTTGACTTTGAAATGGCCTTCAATTGTTATTTCATAGTCTATCTAGTCATACTGTTTCATAATCCGTTAATTACTTTTAATAACCCCTACGCTTGTGTTGAATTATTTAGTACTTACTCTACCTATGATTATAAAATAACATTCACAATGTGAAGTTTATTTCCTAGTGGTTTTGTCACAGTTAAGTTTTAAATATATTGAATTCAGTGCCCTAATTGCGTAATACAACGCAATCACAATCTGTTCCGATTTGAAACAGATTGCTAATCCATTGCTTCATAAGTTGGAAAAAAAACCTGCTCAACAACGTAAATAACGCAATGAATGTTGTTGAACTGTCAAAATGATACAAATTAGGCAAATTTGTTTACTAAAATAAGTTACACAATTGGGGTACTGGTCTGCATAATTATTAGTGAATGAATAAATCATTCATCATCACTATCACTTTTAGTTTAACTGTTTAAAAACATTAATAGAATTCCGTGTTTGTTCCTGGATGAAAAAAAATTGCCATGCATGTCAAAATTTATAGTACACTAGCTTTCAAAATTCAACAGTCATTTATTCAAACTAGTCTGAGAATCAGCACTTTTCGAACGTCAAAATTACGTAAGACGGTCCCCCAAAAACACCCACCCTTTTTCTCCGCGGCTTCGCTCGCGTAAAGGTCGGAAAATATCCCACAGGGACGTGCTACCGGGATTCAGATTATCCGATGTCCTAACCCAGGTCACGGCCTATTTGTATGCTTTTCATCATCCGTTTAGGCGTTACGGGCATGAAAAGGTAACAGGCAGATAATAAATCTATTTTAGGGTTCCGTACCTCAAAACGAAAAATTGAAACCCGAAAAGGAAGATTTATTTGTCTGTCAAGACAATTTTTCTCAGGAACGCGTGGAGGCATCAACTTAAAATGAGTTCCATTTTCAAAATTTGAGCTTTTTTTTATTGTATCGTTTACAAGTGGCCCAGTTCTAAAAACTTTTAGGGTTACCCTCGTATCGACGTTTCTAGGTCGTGCGATGGTTATAGGTTAGGTATTGTTTTTTATATCTAAACTTAGATCTACGGTCCTTTGGACCTGTAACGAAGTATAGTACGTATTAATAATGAGTTTTGAGTTAATCAGTCCGCGCGGTAAAATTCTTACATACAAACTTTAACACCCAATCTTCATAGAGAGAGTAGTTTAGAAAAACTAAAAAATAAAAATTTATACAATAATTTACATAGATTCGTGCCAAGATTCAAGTTTATTAAAGCAAGGAATAAGATTTTTCTTATAAAAAAAATCTCTCCTGTTCACCCCCATAAAGATCGAATTTCCGAAAACCCTTTCTTAGTGGATGCCTTCGTCATAATAACTACCTGTATGCCAAATTAAAAAAAAACGAGGTTTACGCATTCCGAAGTATAGTGACCAACTTGGAGTCACTGAAACTCAGTTGAGCTTTTTATTTTTACTGAATGGTAAAATGTTTTAAGATGTGTAAAAAATGAAAAGCTTGAGTGTCTTTTTATGTCTAACATCTATTTATTATCTATCGAGATCATTTGATACAGCTAGACCTTTCGTTCAAAAGAGTGTCCATAGAGTTTCTTACCCGTTCTTCTCCATAGGAACCTAATACGCTTTGGAATAGGCAATTAGCTTAATTTTTCTGACTGACTGACTCCTTGACTAATTTATAATAAGTACGTGAAGTTGGTTTATTTGAAATAAATGTTTTGAGTTTGAGTTGAGTTCGACCTTTATATTTTTTCTATACGTATAAATATTAGCAATGTTGTTTTAAACTGCTATCTAAACCGTAACAGGTTTACAACAATAGTGCAATATCGAACAGAATGTCACTAATCCAGTTCGCGCTTTAAACGTTTGGTCTGTTGAAACACAAACAAGCGTATCAGCCACTGCCACCTCCCCTAATGATCTCCAAGATGCATACCTACTATGAACTGAATTTTAATTATGTATAAAACGAAAAATAGTTAATTTTACAAGATGAGAACAACGTCAGTGCGCGAACTAAGAAAAGCAACATTCACTTGAAACGCCATAAAGTTGTAATAGCTCAGTCAAAGACGTCCACCAAATGCAGAAATACCAAAAGCCACATCAAACATAATGAAAATAGACACCAATTAACTCCACTTCGTTTCAAAGAAGAGTGTTTATAATTTGTTTAATAGTTCGCCATAAAATAACAGTGAAACACGATCGCATCTCGTAATTATGATGAATTAGACCTCAAGAGACCTCCCCCGACCCCCCCGTACCGATAACGTCAAGTAATTAATCAACTTCATTAAACTTCCATTTTACGTCGAGGTTAAGTTACATTTTATCTGTGGTACAAATAAAATTGTTTATGATATTTATCCAAAAGCATCAGCTTACTCTATATTGGCTAATTTACAAACCTAGTAGACCTACACTGTCCTCCCGTACCTAGTAACACTGTTATTTGAAAGTATTGTAAAAGCCAATTATTTTAAAAAGAGTAACCGTGGAGTTTCTTGCCGGCTCTTCTCCATAGGAAACGACCAATTGGAACCGTTCACCTAGCTTCTGACGTTTCATAAGTGCCCATGAAGATTTATGTGAAATAAAACACATTTGAATTTTAAGGTAGTAAACGTTTTTTCGTAGGTTCGATAGACAATTAGATGGCAATTAGGTCTGTTCCAATAGAGTTAAGTGATTTGATACTGATGATGTTCCTGCTATCAATTTATATGTGTCGGCTACCAATAATCATAGCGTTTTTATATCGAGAACGAGATATGAGAATGACGTTGTGAAGGAGCCATGCTTTTCTAAAAGCTGCTATTAAACTATGCTACTAATATAAATATAAAAATGCTGTAAAAGATTCATCAGCTCTCCTGATGAACAGTATTACTGCTTCTTGCGTAAGCAGTGGTAAGCAGCTGCTGTATAAATGCACCAGTAGTAATAAACGTATATTTGCCATCGTGCCACCTTCCATTTTGCGCCGCATGCCCTGTCTCTTGTACACGTGAAGACCTAATGTCTGCGTCATCGAATGGTTGCTGAGTTCTGGGCCAAACAAGAAAAACCTCTTTTCGAATGATATTTGCCTTCGACACGCTAAGAAGAAGAAAGGAATTAACACCCAAAGTGACCTCACACAGTTTTATGTCTCAAGCTTTGGCTGATTGATAGAAATGTTCGATTTCACGTAACGTACATATATGTGACTAATTGACCAGGATCCACAGTTCAAACTGGTGAATATGAGAATGTTTTCATACTGGATAAGACTGCGCTCGTCGATTGTTTCATGATTAGGAAGTCACGCAAACTATTTGCGCCAGTTTTAACACATCTAAACAATTTTGTTGTGTGAGGGCATTTCGTCCTGCATCCTACGTGGGATCCGCTTCAGTTTGACTAGATCTTTAACAAGAACCTCGTGCTACAAAACATTTACATAACATCCAGCCACACTACACCATATTTTTCTTTCACCGCGGCAAACACTTTAGGAGCATACTTTTTATAATTTCAAACGTGTTGTGACATGTCTGTATAACAATATCCCGCTTAGTCCGCGGATTTTATACTCAGCAAAATTTATGCCACGTCACAGTATATACTCCTGAATATTCATATTATTCATATCATGCTGTTGTACTCGCTGCGTAGGCGAGAATTATAATACAAGTACAAGTATGCATAGGTATTTGTTTATGAAGTCGTATGGAACTCAGGCGAATTTAACGGCGGATGGAAATGGCATTGAGAGATACACAAAAGGAGGTGAGTTTCGAATATTTAAATTACTGTGTTAATTTAAGACAATTTTTGTTCAGACTCGGCAGTCCAAGATCCATTGGATGCGAGAAGCACAGGACCGGTCGATGTGGCCTGGGCTTGGGGGAAGTCTCTATGTCCAGCAGTGGACGTCTTTCCGCTGAAATAATGATAATGATACCGGTAACTTAAAGCTGGGCATGGCAAGATTGCATGCAGCGCTAGAACATTGGGGTTACCGATGCCTAATACTCCCGTTTGGTTTCCGATTAAATAAGGCCACGCCTTCAAAACCACACCTTATCCTTGAACCTATCCCAATTTATTATTGAGGCTTTGAAACCGCACACCTGTGAGTGCAAAAAGAAGCTAGTTTGTTAAGTGAATAATCTAAACCTAAACTAATATTATAATAAAGAGAAAAGATTTGATTTTTTCCTTGTTTGCAATCAATAAACTCAAAAACTACTGGACCGATTTAAAAGATTATATCACCAGTAGGATGCTATATTATCAGTGAGTAACATAGGCTATAATTTATAAAGATATCATGCTGCCGAAGCCGCTGTCGAAAGCTAGTAATATATAAGAAGGTAAATAAGACGGACATTTGATTCCATCTCCTTCTGCCATCCTCTTAAACCATTCCACTCCGGTTATAAGACAGTCGTCTCCGGTAAGCAGCGATTGGTTTAATGTAGTCAAACCCAGCCTGCGAAACGATGTTTGATAATATTCCGTCTACCTTGTCTTTGATCTTCATGTGACGACATCAAAACAGACTTCAGTATAATCTAAATTAAATATTAATGTATTAATTATACACAAACCTTCCGGAATTGATTCTCTAAATCATTTGTGTAGTTTAGAAGAAATTAGCGGTCAGACGGACGGACTAGAAAAGTGACTTTTTTCTTTACATTGCGTACATATTAATTATACTTAACAAAACATTTAATATAAAATGTAATATTACAGTAATAATATATATTCAAAAAATTTTATCAGTAACATTTTGGCACATAAGCCATGAAATATGAATATTTTGGACTACCTGTTCAAATAAAACGCAAAATAATGACACAGTTTTTATATAAAAACCAGATAAATGTGAATTGTAATACAATATTGTGGTACCGAACAGGATTCATATACAAATTATTATTTTTTTCCTGAAATTGTAATTGGCAGATACGCCTGTTCACGTTGTCAATTCAATACGGTTTGTATCAATCTAATATCACAAAAGGCAAAAAATATAATATTATCGGTTTTCATTTTGTATTCTCTATTGTTACATTCCTTGGATATATTTATTTATAGTGGTTAAAAATGAATATACGGTACGTTATATAATACACGCCCTTCTGTCGATCAAAATAACTATCAGCAAAACTATTTTGGAAACAAAATCCTCCTTTTTTAGGGTTCCATACCTCAAAAGGAAAAAACAGAATCCTTATAGAATCACTTCGTTGTCCGTCTGTCCGTCCGTCTGTCTATCTGTCAAGAACATTTTCTCAGGAACGCGTGGAGGTATTAAGTTGAAATATCAAATACGAAGGTCTACGGTCCCTTGGAGCTCTAAAAAGTCAACGCAATAAAAAAATACGGCCATTTGTGCGACATATTTTTGATACTCGCAAATAAATCAAAACGTATAGGGTACTTACAGTTGACATAGAAACATGAAATTTGGCAAGAAACAAGGTCTCATAGCACAAGAAAAAAGTCCGAAAATCGATAATTTGTAGTTTTATTACATAAAAAATATATTTTTGCGATTACAAACTTACATTTGCAGTTGGAGAATTGACCGTGGTGTATATTGATGTACGAGAGAACATGTTTTTCAATTACAAAGATAAGTTTGTTTTTAGGATAAATTCATCCCAACTACAGAACCCTTCATTGTGCGTGGTCCGACACGCACTAGGCCGGTTTATTTAATCAATACGTGTATTCTACAAATATAGTTTTGTGTAACTTACGGAGGCATTTAACCCTGTGGAAATAGAAATCACTCTACACAATAAGGTAAGTGTCCTCTTTAGTATAAGCAAATAACTTCAAATGTTAATCAATCTACGTAGCCGTTTTCCAACTGTGTATGGGTCGGCTTCCAGTGTAACTGGATGCAGCTGATTACCTACCAGTATTTGATATAGAGGGCCCGCCTATCTGAACTCCGCAACCCAGTTACTGGGTAACACAATACCACTTGGTCAGACTGATTATCTGAGTTAGGCTTCTGACTACCCGCAGCGACTGTCAGAGATCTACGAATAACAGCCGGGACCAACAGCTTAACGTGCTTATCGAGGCGTGGAGGGGTCTCGTTATGTAGTGGATGGTCAGCCATCCACGTACCGACCACGGTAAGCGTAGCTTAACCTTCAATCGACCCGTGTCGCTGTAATTATTTATCCTCGAGCCTCTTTAAATAACTTCAGATGTATTAACGCTTTCTAACCAACTTAAACTACGACGACACTGAACATCTACTTACCTCATAATCGTAGTGACTTCTTTAACACTCCGTATATAAACTCAACCTCTTTCCCTTCCGTTTACACACACACACACCTATATCACAAAATAGATACACGCCACGCCTACTTCACAAGCACACACACCACACCGACATCACAGAACACACACATTCTAACACTTCACACCCTTAGCAAGTAAATATAAGTTAACTTACGTTTGCACCTCCTCTGTTTGTCCTAAGCAGTCTATTAAAAAAACAGTGGCACTCCGGGAGTGCCGACAGAAGTGAAAACTTGAACAATTTTACCGTGCAGGAAGTAATGTATCGCGCGTTGATGTCTTTTTAAAGCTGGTGTCGGTAACAGTGTCGCGAAATCAATAGTTAAGTCCTATCTCAAAAATGCCCAACGCGCCTAAATAAGTTTTAACTTCAAAAAAAAAATGTGCTCCTGTGGGAATCTGGGCTGGCGATCCTTAATACAGGTTACCATTTGACCTAGCTAGGACGCCAGATTCAATTCTGTGAATTGTTACTCTTTTTATCCGTAAATTGTAAAATTATATTTATTGTAACAGACTGTACCACACTTTTTTGAAAAAAATAAATCATTATTTTTATTATTATTGATCAACAACTGAAAAGACAGGGATAGAAAGTAATTCATTAAGTATCTTTACAGTATACCAGAATATCCGCGATTTTTTTGAATTAGTTGAGATTTTTAATTCATGTTCTTCATGGTCATGAGCTATCCGAAAATATAAAAAAAAAATTGGTCTAGGTCTTTAGAGGGAGGCGTGAAAATTAATTCGCTGTTACTATGTATAGTAGATCCAATTTAATAAATTAATTATTATACCAATACACAGTGCATCAACTACATGAATCCATCCACGATGATAAAATCAGGAGCAACTAAAAAATTTAATTATTAAATTAATTACTCGTAAAATGCGTCACTAAAGTTGCTATCGGCCAAAATAATTGGGTCAGTATTAATACCCTCATCATACTGGTAATTAACAATTATTAAATACGGTGACGATACTTTTTGTGGTTTGCATAAATTATAGGCTGTGGTAACGACATTTGAAGGTTTATTTTCTTTTTCAAATTAAATTAAATACCAAGGGAATCTATAAATTAGAATTCCAAACACCGACTTCATATTAGTCTAAAATGCCCAAGAGGTGTACGATTTCATATCCAAACACGCCATATAAAAATAATAAAGGACATACTTAGGTACCTATAAAAATTAATAATAGAATAGCCATAAAACACTGCAATAATAGGTATATTAAAATACCAGTTAAGTACGAATTTCTAATACAACAGAGCGTACAATCTGCAGATACCTATTGTGAAAGAAGATATTCCAACATTAGCCATAAAAAGAATCTTCGAAATCAATATACAACAGCTGAGATATCGAAAAGCAAAAATGGGCAGTAAGCGCAGTGGTTTTTAATCAAAACTTAAACAATACAAAAAGTAAGCCTGAGTCCGGTTCTAGCTGACACTTCTCGCAAGTAGGCCGTGTAGTGCACATGCTGCCAAATTAATATGCACAGCGTTAGTTGAATATTAATTTAGGAAAGTGAGATATCTAGCAAGTTTAACAAGGTTCTGTTTTTTGTAATATGATCTTTTGATAACGGGTTTTCCTCATACGCAAGTGCTTTAAGCACTTTATTTGACATATTTCCGCCACAAGTAATATCTTTGAATCTGTATAAAAGGTCCGCGGAAAATAAATAACATATTTAAGTCCCTGAACAAATACGTTTTGAAAACGTACATATCCAATTGCGGAAAATGGAGATGTTAATATCATATTCAAAATTATACGAAAGCTTTTAACGGAAAGTCTAGTACTCCAAAACCGTAATGCGTCAACCAATATCAACTCCAACATACGTCACTCGACGGTGGCCATTTTTGTAATCTTGGACTTTACCTCGGAGCAATATTGACTGGCACAAAATTTCTGACAACAAGTGTACAAAGCCCAGTCCGTTGCATCGGACGCATTATGTACAATACAGAATGGCTCGTCTCGCTACGAATGGAAGACAAAAGAAAATCCATTCGACTTCACTTTCAGTGTGTATTGTGGCAATACAATGCTATTAATATTGCTTTAAGCCCTAGCCCAGCGTCCTATATATAGTGTGTAAGATTTCATACAATGAGGATCATTGAATTAGAAAAGTTTCTCACTATGTAGTAGAAGTAGATTACTCTGTCAACTATCTTATAATATAAGATATGACAGATAATTAACTATTAAATATAAAATAATATACAAGGTGGCCCAAATAGAAACGTCTTTAAAATATATATATATATATTCCTCATGTCCAGGGGAATCAGAAAATATCCCAGGAAGTTCCTATAGTTTTCGAATTATTTAATTTTTTATTTTAAATTACTTGAAAATTCTATAGGAACCGCTTTAAAATCTTTATTTTTACACGGCTTTTTCATATTCTTTTTTTGCATTTTTTTAATAATATTTTGTAACTGCGAGACATAACACCTGATAATATCGAACGTTCTATGACATCTATATAATTGTTCACTCAGTCAGCAAATGAGAGCTCTCTGTAAGGTATGACGCATAAGCTTGAACAAATTCATAATATCGTAAAGCGGAATCTAACTCATGAGTTCATAAATTAATTACCCTTTAAATTGGGTGAGAAATTGAGGTGTCTGTTAATATGCACTGCACCTTATGAATTACTTACGTCATCTTTTACGTAGTTCTGTTGCATGGAAGTTGACTATACCAATAAACATCAATCCTGTGGCACTCGGCAATTGTGTGGCTTTCTATAATTGAGATATTTTTGTAATCGGTTCAGTACTTTTAGAGATTACCTTTCACAAACATATAAACAAACAATTTTTACTTCTTTATTATTAGTTTAGATCATCATCAATAAGCAGCTTATAATTTTTCCAATGCTAAGACACATGCCTCCTCTCGATGAGAGGGAGTGGACTGTAATCCACCACGCGGGCTCAGTGCGGGTTGATAGATGTCACATGTCTTCAAAATTATTGGTTCTAGGACATGCCGGTTTCCCCACGATGTTTTTCTTCACCGTTTTGAGAGCAGTGCTGATGAAATTAAATACACAAAGTAAAGCGCTTGCCTGGATTCGAACCCTCGACCTACAACTCGTAAGTCGGGGCCGTTACCACTGGGCCACCACTGCTCTCACTGTTTAGATTATAATTGTGTGTAATTGTAGAGGATGTGGGTTCAAATCCGGGCAAGTACCAATGTGACTTTTCAATTCAGATGTGCTTTCTAAGTTTATCTTGGACATTACTGCAATCAGTAAAGTAAAATATCATGAGGAAACCTATTATAAGTCTGAAATGGTGATCAATGCTCGTGACTTCTCTGTATGAGAAGAGGCCTTTGCCCTGCACTGGGACCGTAATAAACTGGTATTTATTTTTGAAGTGAAACGTTCTTTAGGCGTGTTGGGCATTTTTGAGATGGGACTAAACCACTGATTTCGCGACACTGTGACGACACCAACTTTTGACCATTAAAAAGACATTAACGCGTTGATTACCGCGATGCATGGAGTAAAAGACATAAACGCGTTGATTACCGCGGTGCCGATTCAAGTTTTCACTTCTGTCGGCACTCCTGGAGTGCCACTGTTTTTTTTTTAGTAATTGTCGTTTAGCCACTATCCTATTTAGGTTCGGAGCACAGCAGTACGTCTTTTCCTTTCATATATCTGTCGCAGTAAGATGGTTGAAGCCGTGATATATTTATATCCCCAGTTATATAAAAGCGATTTTATATATACTAGGAATATAACTATGATACGAGCACGATATAGTGATATAACTATTAGGGTACTCCGACCACATAGGTTAGGTTAGGTTAGAGCTAGAGCTGGGAGATTGAGACCACTCTCCTGGCAGACAACACCCTCTACCAGCCCCGTAAACAGATCCGGAGGGACGGCGGACGTCCGCCGCTCCCCATCCAGTAGGACCCGAGGTGGCGGCGCGTAGTGTTCTACGCGCGCCCCTATTTGACGTCGCGGGGGTAGTCTCACACCTCACTCCACCCGCGAGCATGAAGCCGGGCCGACACCAGTCGGGGATCATGGAAGGCGCATTAAATGTCATGATCCTCGGTCCAAGTGTGGGAAGGGAACACCGGGGTGGTTTTAAGTCAGTAGAAGTCTGACTGACCCCTTCGCCCGCCCCAGGGCGGAGGACATCCATGAGGATTTTCCACGCCGGAACAAGAAAAAAAAAAAGGTTAGAGCTGTGACTGCAACTACGCACGAGCCGAGCGAGCGGTACCGTGGCAGCGACATAGTATCTACAGGGTGGCAGGGATATCGACGTGAAAACTATTACCATGGATTCAGTATATGATTCTGAACCTTACTGCGTTAATATTTTTTCGTCGGTTATTTAAAAAAAAATCAGCTGTTTCATAGAAAAGTGCAATACCTACGCGTTCAAAAAGTATGGAACAGCAGATTGTTTTTAAATAACCGACGAAAAATTTCGACGCAAGGGGGTTCAAAATCATATACTGAATCTATGGTAACAGTTTTCGTGTCGATGTCACTGCCACCCTGTAGTATATAAGCCATTCTGTAGCAGTTTACTGCCATCCTAGCCATAACCCATACCTTAGTTTCCAGCCATTGTTTTCACTGAAAAAACAAAACAGCTTTAGCAAATATGGAGGTAAGCTTATCCCAAGACCCAGTTCATTGACTCTAGAAACACTTATTATTCTGTACGGGCATAATTTATTAGGTAAAATTGTAAACGGATATTTCCATATGGGCAGGCATTTTCTCAAGTGACTATTAAAGTAAAGTAACGCCGTATGAGCGGTATACGTCAAAAATACTTATGAAATTGCCTCTTTGCGTTAAAACGGTCGGGTTAAAATTAGACAGCTAAAGAGGAGTGAAATATTTTTTACGTTTATAACGTGAATTTAATATGTAATGTTCATAATGTTACGTTTAACCATATATAGAAACGTTTAATTTTTGTTTTGTATTCGATGTGCGTGGTTACAAAATTATGTATCAATAAGCAAAAAAAAAACACTACAAAGGTAAAAATAACTGTGATTTCCGAAGTAGGTGTCTTTGGTTTAGAATTTTCGTTTTTTGCCACCGACTTCCGAAATTAAATTCATTTTTCACTTATTGTGATTTTTTTTTTTTGGAAGACGGTTGTCTTTTTTTTGTTATAATTTTTATTTTTCACGTTTTTGCTGTGATAAAAAATTGAAGCAAAGTGTATTAAACCTTATTATTGTATAAAGTTTATGAAAGTAAAAATGATTACGTACATTTTTTTTTTCAAGAACTTGTACAATTTTGTTTGTGTCACTTGCACCATTACTTCTAAAATCGTTCTTTAGAAAGAAACTGAAGCAACGCTCTGTAATAAGTTCTCAAAACTGGCAGTTTAATATAAAATCTGTCAGATTTGAAAAGATGTAAAATAAAAGAGAGTGTTTGTTGGCGTGGATTAAATGCAGTCTTTGCAATTAAATTCAGAGTGACACAACATGTTTATCGTTTTACCTAAAAAAAGATTCTGCAATACGAGCGTAAATAAAATGGAGCCAAAAATACGAGTAATCAATGGTACGATCTGAACGTAACAAGGCAAATAACTAAGTCGTTCAGTGGACATCTGGTGATATTCGAGGTTATATTGCTTTTTGTACGAATAAGAGGCTACAAAGCTCGTTACGGCTTTTTTATTGCTGTACTCCATAACGCTGTATCGCGTCGTGAGTTCAGTGGATTATATTTATTAAGTTATGTCTGTAGTTGTATGTGTTACTTTATTGCGCAGGCCTTTTTAAGTCATGTTACACATAAAATGAGTGATCTGTAGCAAAGTAACTGTTGGAATGAATAACGTTAAAGATAAATGTGTTGTAAAATAATTAAAAACTAACTTGCAACCTTTAATGTACTAGAACTATATTAATAATAGTTGTACATTGTTAGTAGGTAAGAAAACTTTTAAAAAAAGTAAAGGAAACTGAATAGATTCAAATGTATCTATAAATTCACGCAAAACCTACAATTCGTCATAATATTTTGACTCACTGTCAGCCTGTTAGTCTCAAAATTGTTAAATTGATTCCCTGGGCGCGACAAACTTCATCATTAGATTTTTCGAACAGAGAGCTTGAGTCAAAATGTGTGTTCGGTATAATCCCGAAAGCCCCACGCAATTTACGCTCACAAATATCCGCAAAACGTGAACACTAACGCTGTCCCAATTTGGGCTTCTCAAACACTATCTTTCAATAACCTTAAACACACAGCAGCAAAATCATCTTTGATCCTAATAGTACCGACTCAACGTTCGAGAATTCAGAATTGCAGATACCTTGTTCGGGATCACAGTACAAATGTTTATACGAAAACTTTTGATTACGGAGCCGGCAGTTATGAAAACGAACTGGACCGATATTTTGTCATCTAACACGCTGAGGCGAACCCTAATAATACACAGCGAACCCCTTTTTATTGGAAATCAAAACTTTCCGCTTCGAAGCATTTCGATGAGAAAAATTTTCGACGGTTTTCTAGAAATCGTAAACGGTATTTATTTGCTGTTCTTGCTTTATGTTGTTTTTATAATATCTGTTGTTGTTGCAGATTAAAATTTATGGTGGTTTTTTTTTTTTTTTCAAATGTTAGTGATACCATAAAAGGGCAAAATCCTATACTATTAAACGAGAAATTTGTATATAGGTATATATTTGTACTCACGTTCTCGAAATCGGCTCTAACAATTTCGATGAAAGTTGCAATAGGGGTTTACGGGGGCGAAAAATCGATCTAGCTAAGTCTCGTATGTGGGAAAATTAGTTTCCTCCTTATTTTCACCCGAGCAGAGTTCAATCGCCCAAAGTTTAGAACAAGATAGTGAATAATGACATGAGAATAATGACATTAGAATAATAATATGGCAGCATGGAATAGGTAGGTACTATACATGGATTAGTATGAACTTACCTATACTATTAAAAGAGCGTTCTTTATTTTCACCAGAGCAGAGCTCGTTCGCCCAGGTACTGTAACTAATAACAGATAAGTCTTCCTGTCATTAAATGTAACAAATTCTAAGCTGGCTCTTTTGAATTATGTAATTGGCCTTTGAAACATAAATCACCATCATCCTCCTACCTTTGCCCCATGTTACTTGGGGTCGGTGCAACAAGTTTTCTTTTTCTACTCTCCCCTGTCAACTGTCTCGCTATCATTCACTCATGAAACATAAATCATATTTAATTGAAAATCTTTAAAAAAAAGTATACAACCGACTTCCAAAAAGAAAACAGTGGTGCTCCGGGAGTGCCGACAGAAGTGAAAACTAAAAAAAAATACTTCTAAAACCTTTAAAGTAAAAATACTTGCATAGAACATTGATCCGTAATGTTATACAAATAAAGAGCACAATCGCGTTTTAAAAAATTAGGTGTCGGTAACGGTGTCGCGAGTTCAATTGTTTTTTCTCATATCAAAAATGCCCAACGTGCCTAAAGAAGTTTTCACTTCAAAAACACTACAAATTGAAAAACAACGCTAAATACAAAATCAAAGACACCGACTTCCGAAATTGACGTTATTTTATTGTTGTGTTTTTTTTTGGAAGTCGGTAGTTTGTTTTTTTTTATAAGACGTTATTATTTTACACTTTTTAGTCGATGAACAATATTATATATATATATATGCAGGCACTCACCGGCCGTTGCTGCGGCACCGGTCGCTTTGCTCGCTCGGCTCGCGCGATGTTTTATGTGGTCACAGTTCTAACCTCACCTACCTTTCAGCCATTATCATTTTCTACAGCTAAATTTAACCAACTCCCACCGGCCGCACCTAGTTGTAGCCGGATAAAACTAGGTGTAGCCGCACTTCGGGTTTTAGCCGTGACAAAAATTGAAAAGAGTATGCTGAGATGGTTTGGGCATGTTAAGAGGATGAATGAAAGGCGACTAACAAAATGTATTTACAAGGCTGATGTGAAGGGAAAGGCCGGTCGGAGACGCCCTAGAAGGACATATACTGACCTTATTGGTGATGTTCTACAGAAAGACCAGGTGCGTAGTACTCGCAACCGGCGGGCGTGTATGACCAGATGTATGAACGTAAACGAGGCAAAAAGAGTATGTAAGGAGCGTAGCAGGTGGCATTCTGTAGTTTCTGCCTACCCGCATGGGAAGAAGGCGTGAGTTTATCTATGTACGTATACAGACGAACTGAGAACCTTCCGCTTTTTTAAGAAGTCGGTTAAAAACTGAGTAAGCGAATAGTTTGGGCATTGCATGGCTACACCTAGTCCACAATAAGATTATAAAAAAAAAAAAAACGTACGCTACGAACATACATCCTCCTCTTTTTGGAAGTCAGTTAATATGAGAAGACAATTCAAAAAAATTGTGGTCGAGGATTCTCAAACAATTTTAATAACTACACAACTTTAACCCTTTAAAATTACCCCCAACAAAAGCAACATTAGAAGAACAATTATTTAACGAAACGGTTTAACATACAACATTACACAACATAGTTGTACGCAGCAGGGTTTGTGTTTAATGGATGGAAAATGGATATCGCAAGTAGCTCCGGCTTCATCACGCGACCTCAAAAGTATCGTTAAGCCTTGTCTTAGGGGATAGAAAAGATATGGAGCGCGTATCTTAGCATTTACTTCCTTGTTTGCATTGGCCCCACTTTTGCCGGTCTAGACGTCTGGCGCAAAACATTTGTCCAAATCATTGCTGCTGAAATTCTATACTCACCGTGAAAATTTGGTGAAGTGAGCTTGAGGAGAGCTCTCATTTCACCTGATGCTATTGATACTAATTTATCTTCTTTTTTGTGTAGTTAGTGACTAACCTGGTGAGCCTCTGACTTGGCTTCACATGCCGTAGAGAAATATCTTTCAGGCATGGCCGGTCTCATAACGATGTTTTCTTTCCCCGTTTTTGAAGCAAGTGATAATTATACAATACGCACATGATCCGAAAATTCAGTAGTGCGTACCTTGGGTTCGAACTCAAGACCTATGACTTAACAATCCCATGGCCATACCACTAAGCTATCACTGCTATAAATGTTTAATCATAAACGATCGAAAAAAAATGGGCGATAGAAACAAAAGACGCCATTTGCATAAGGTACCAATAGCTACATGTACAGCGCTCCATAGCTATAAATACTCCTTGAACTCTTAACTTCGAAGCGCAAAAGGTTCGTTTACACCACATTCGTGATTCCAACACTCAAGGTAGGCAGCACAAGTAGGCTGTAACCCATTTAAATTAAAATTACTAACTTCGCATACCCAGCGAAGAGTCGTGTTTATCCTGGGAAACTTTCACCGCAGATTTCGTTTAGCGTGCTATTAGAAGGAAAGGCGAGAATCCTAAATTTAATTCCGCTGATGTTTGCGGTAGTGTGATTGTATAAGGGAGAAATGTTTCGTAATCCAATACTAATAAATGAGCCATATTTGTATATATACATATATATGGGACAATCGAAAATGATCAAATAACTTCTCCCGCTCTGGGCGGAGCGGGAGAAGTTATTTCAATATTTGCATTTTTGAGATGGGACTAAACCATCGATTTTGCGACACTGTGATGACACCAGCTTTTGTCCATTAAAAAGACATCAACGCTTTGATTACCACGGTGCGGATTTTTTTTTCAAGTTTTTTTTTCGACTTCTGTCAACACCCCCGGGGTGCCAAAGTTTTTTTTTGTATTTGGGACACGCAAAGGAAATACAACCTTAAAACTAAGAGCTAGCTAGCTAGAGGAGTACCTATAGTACGTACACCTATATTTCGCACGATATGTCTTAAGATTCCATGTAATAGGGAGCGAGCCTATTGCCATCAACCGGGCACAAATCCAGACTCCAGGCTGCTACTGAGAAAAACGCACTAACACTTTGCCATGACCTAAGTAGGAAACGAATACAAGACCTCACGCTTAGCAGTACCTAGCGCTTGCAAACACTAGACCAATGATATGTTTATATTTACTCGGATGCAAATTAAGGGTAAGACGGGATGCGAACTTCAAAGCTGAACGTCTGATAATTAAGGGTAACGATTTTCCTCTTAAAATTATACAAAATTTCGTAAAAAAAAATGTATTTTTATTTTTCCTCCGAAGATACCGATTTTTTCATCGTTGTTTCAAAAACAATCTTTGTTTACAAAATCATTTAATGAAGAGAAAAGTTGATTATGATGCTATTTAGTCAATCGTAATTATATTTACCACCGAAGTTGGGAAGGAAAATAAACGATAAAAATTCCCGGATAATTTTTCGAGAGAAAATTGTTAACGACGACTTTTTGATCTATAAATTTTTCGTGGGTTAACGTAGAAATGATGGGCACGTTTATCTCATTACCAAGAAGCACAACCATACGCCAATATTAGTCATACAATATGTGAAAATGAAACCCCGCATATTATATTGTAAGGGATCCAATAACGGCCCACAGGAACATCTGCGAAAAAGAAATTTCTTATACACAGTGTTACGCCCGCGGCGCTACTCACGTGTAGTTAAAAGGGAAGAACACTTTATTTGTTTGCGTGGTCTACATTTTCTATTGACGAAATGTTTAATATGAAACGTTCTATTTCTGGAAATACAAAATATATAAAACTCGACTGTTGAAAAATCATGCTCTGAAAAGTGTGAAACAAAAAAAAAAAAAACATACAGAAAACAAGACAGGTACAAAAATGGTCAAGGCCTTGGTTGCATGCCTGTACACCGACAAAATTATAATGGCCTGCGACCACTTTAATGGCTTTACCTTGATCATTTTTGTACCTGTCTTGATTTCTGTCTGAAATATTTTCTTGTTTCATGCTTTTTAGAGCGCGATTTTTCAGTAGGCGGGTTTTAGTTTTTGAACTTAATTTTTATTTAAATTATTTTTAGGATTATAATTACATGATAAAGTATTTGCAGAGCAGCTTTATATTTTTTTTGTTTGGGTTTTATTGTATAATAATTATTAATTTTACAGTCGCGCCGTACGTAGCACAGTCCAACTTTTGCTTGTTTTTAACAATTTAAATATATTTATTTACTTAGACAGTATGATATATTTACATATTCCTATTCTGCTCGTCAAGCCCTTTCATTTGATGCACAAGACGGCACAATTAAATTTATTTTTATTTTATGACTTTATGTCCTCTAGAGGCCATATTGCATTTTCTGTGACGTCACATAGCCTGTAAACCAGCGGACTATCTAGACGCTTCCAATGATACCTCATTTGTCAAATAAATTTTAGAGGTTATCTTTGAGAGAGTTTATGTTAACAGGTGAACAAACATACATACATACATACTGGTCAAAAATCATAACCCTCCTTTTTGCTTCGCCTTAGTCAGGTAAAAAATAGAAAATAGTTTGCTGTCCAGGTAATTCAGTAAGCAGGTTTACAGGCTAGCACCAAGTTGAGACGACATGAGTAGCTTAAAATATTACTAGGTTAGGTTACAAAACATAATTTACCACTGAGCCCCAAACTAGACAGTCTGTATCTTGGGGCTCGTACGAATTTCTAGAGGAGAAAAAAACTGCCTAGCCTTTTCCCAACTATATTGGGGTCGAGTTCCAGTTTAACCGAATGCAGCTGAATACCAGTATTGTACATGGAGCGACTGCCTATCTGACCTCCACAACTCGCAGTAACTGGGTAATACGATACCCCTTGGTAAGGCTAGTTTTCAGACTATCGGGCTTCTGACGACCCATAACGACTGTCAAAGATTCACGAACGACAGCCGGGACTGGGCTTAACTTGTTTTCCGAGGCACGGAAGAGTTTCGGTATGTTAAGATGGTCACCCATGCACAAACCAACCTCGGCAAGCGTAACTTAACCTGATGGATCAAACCGTGTGGCTGTTATTACTTAGCCACGAGATCCTCAATTTCTACAGTGGAGCCAGGAACAGGAGAGGTAATTTCGGGTGTTGTATGGTGTGCGTATTTGTTCCCATTGTGCGTCGTTTGATTCTATGTCAGATATTTTTATTAGTTGTTTCGAGTCATCATAACCACAGTTTTGCAACATTTTCTTAAAGTATTATTTTTTATAACTGAATGAGGTATTAACATTTGTACCATTTATGATGATAGATTAGGGTCTGTTTTCTTTATCCAACTCTTTGCAGAACTATTTGAAGGTTTAGGTAAGAAAATATTCGCGACAACTATAATATCATGATCAGTGATTGAAGACTTGCAAACGACCCCAAAGCGTTTGTTCTGAGTCTTTATAAATATGTAGTCTGGGCACGTTTCATCCCTAGCCAGGCTAGTTATGACAGGTAGAAGTATTAAGAATTTAGTATACCCTTTTTTTTTTGGGTGGGAAATCATCAAATAACTTCTCCCGCTCTGGGCGGAGCGGAAGGGCGTGTCAGACTCTTACTGACTAAAACCCACCCGTGTTCCTTCGGTTGCCCTGTTGCCGGGGGCCACGATCTCCCTCTCGGTTTTCTTCGCAACCCCGGCAGGAATTTAGTATACCCTGACGAGACAACCCAGTCTCTGGAAGGGAGTGATGTGTCGGCATCTACAATACACCATACGAACTACGCATCAAAGACCTGACTTCACACAAATCCTGCATCACGCAAGTAAGGTTTACCGTGCAATCAGAATATATATAACTTTCCAATATCACTCGTTGGGCAGTTGCCCACCAGATACGAAACCTCCGATCGAAGGGACGATCGGACAATCGTCCCTTTTCTATAGAGGATTAGTGAACTAGCTATTTCAAAATGGCTTTATTATACAAAATAATGACTAGATGGTAATTCAATATTGACTTTTAAATCTTCTCAGGTTTTGTAATAAGAACTTTAGAGGTTTATTTGCGGTAATAAATTTCATGTTCAGGTAATGCATGGTGGTTTGATGTATAGTACGATCAATTAAACTTACTTCACGGACGTTTTTATTAAAAAAAACCGGCCAATGAACGGTTACGTTGTTGGGAAGAATTTATCCCAAGAACAAACTTAACATTGTAGTTAAAAAGATGTTAACTGAGATGAGAACTTGTTTTGGCAACTATAAATGTAAGTTGGTCGATTATTACTCGTTAACTTGTAGAGCCTACTTAACTGTGATAGTTTTCCTTTTAATTTCGTCATATAAACTACTGCCATGATTTTTTCATATATCCTAAACCAACCATTTGGCTAGCTGGGGAAGGGGGCACTTGACCAACAAAAATTAGCAATTTAACACTTAATATTTCGCAAACGGATTCATGAATTCTAAAACGGTTATCACACACTCAAATGTTTTTGAACGACCTTTCCAAGGATATCCCACACACACCATGGAATAGACGACTCCACTTTACGTGGTTTTTTTTAAATACATACCGTTATGTACTCTTAAAAAAAGTGCTTAATATTGTATAATATGCCAAATTACATCTTTCTAGTACTAAAAATCTCTGAACTAAGCCATGGACAGACAAACAGACATGGCGAAACTATAAGGGTTCCTTGTTGATTACGGAACCCTAAAAACTAGCTGACAGTTCTCGAAATTTCAATAAGAAGAAGAAAAGCACTTTCAGTTTTTCCCGAATGTTGAAATTTTTTTTTGGCAATTTTTCTGTTTTTTTTTTTCCTAAAATCCGAGACTGCGATGCGCTTAACAAACAACAATTTTTATTTCTAGTATAGATAGATATTATTATAAAAATCCACACACTTTTGAAGGACGGACAAACTTACAGTCTCGTTATAGGTATTAGTAGATACCGAAGACATTGTTCGAGGCAAGCGCCTAAGAGCGGTTTTACATAAAAAGTCACTTACGTTAAGCCGTCTTGTAGTAAAATCTTCGCGTTACATTCGACAGCTACAGTAAAAATTGTGTCGTAGGTACGTACGTACTTAGATGAGGAGTTATTTTCGTAGATATAATTATATTTATGTAATATATAGCCTGAAGAATTGCCAAACTTAAGTGGCAATAGGCAGGGCACATTGCTCGCAGAACAGATGGCAGATGGGGCCGAAAGGTTGGAGTGGGGACCGCGTACGGGAAGACGTAGTGTTGGAAGACCCCCCACAAGGTAGACCGATGAGATTGTGTAGGCCGCAGGAATCCGCTGGATGCGGGAAGCACAGAGCTGGTCGAAGTGGTGGTGCTTGGGAGAAGCCTGTGTACAGCAGTGGACGTCTTTCGGCTGAAATGATGATGATGATGATACTAATGTAACAAAGCTGAAGAGTTTTTTTGTTTGTACGCGCTAATCTCTGTAATTACCAATCAGATTTGCATTTTATAGCCCAGTTTTTAAAGAAGGTTATAGGTTGTTTATCACGCTACGACACATAGGAGCTGAGCAAATAGAAACGAAGTCTGAAAGAATGCAAAGTGAAAACGAAGTGACAGCATTGGTTGGCGGTGATATGCAGTGGGCTGAGGGCTGAGGGCGACCGCAGGATATATTCCTATTCTATTAAACATGCAATATTTGTATGTATATACTTTATATGTATATGTGTGTACATATACATATACAATGTGTCCCAGGGATAAGTGGCCGCCCGGCGTTTTTTGAATATTTGTACAAAATTATTAATAATTACATTTATATTTGTGACTTAGCGGCTTTAGTTTTTTTAGATTTATTTTGAAAAAACTAAAAAGAAGAGTTTTTTTTTCTTCGAATTTTAATTTTGTTTTTTATTTAATAAATGTTTTGCTACATTTTAGTTATGTTTAATGATTTTAATTGATAAACTATGATGTCGGCTAGTCAGTAAAAAAAAAATAATGGAAAAAGATGAACAAACTTAGGAAATATCGTAAAAAAACTGCAGCATGTCACGCGTCTTTACAAAAAAAAGAAAAAAATCATAAAAAAAAACTAAAGCCGCTAAGTCACAAATATAAATGTAATTATTAATAATTTTGTACAAATATTCAAAAAACGCCGGGCGGTCACTTATCCCTGGGACACATTGTATACGTATTTGTAATCACGATCTCGAAAACGGCTCTAACGATTTCGATGAAAGTAACAATATAGGGGTTTATGGGGGCGAAAAATCGATATAGATAGGTCTCATATCTGGGAAGATTCGTTGTCTCCGTATTTTCACCGGAGCAGAGCTCGGTCTCCCAAAGTTTAGAAGAAAAATGACACCTTAGAATAATGACACGGCAGCATGGAATTAGTATGAACTATCCTATCCTATTAAATGAGCATTCTCTATTTTCGCCCGACCACAGCTCGGTCGACCAGGTACTTCATGTTAAAACAAACATTTCATGAGGATGGAGTTGTGGGCAAAAGCTAGTCAAGAAATAAACCAAGAGATTCATTCCCCGAAGGGTTGAGTAGAGGTGTATCTATAGTACCCCCACATTTCTTCATCATTGAGATTCTTGTGTGGGTGTTTGCCTCTTTGAAAAGTATTGCTATCAACATTTTGCTAACAAGCTTTGTGCGTGTACTTAAGAGAAGGCTCCCTAAATTGTATGTTAATTTGTATTATTATTCTGAAAAGTCACGCATACAATCAAAATGGAACTTTAGTATATGATTTATTGCATCTTTTTCTTTCCATATATAAGACGTTTGCGTAATTAGAACATTTTCTCTCGATTCATTTTTTATTAAAAAATCATGTTTTTTTTTTAAAGATTATTTGAAAAACAAGATTACTCGGCTTTTATGTCTAAAATAATTATTGACAGTAAGAAAATATAGTTTATTATCCAGATTTAAGATATTTTCTCTAGAGAAATTATTACTTTAGTTATAAACGAAATAAGAATTGAGACTGACGACATTTGATCCCGTGTTCGAATACAACCGAAGAGCGCACGCGATATTTAAATTTATTACTGATGTGTTAGCGTTTAGCACATAGTGGAGTGGTGGGGTGCATGGGGTGGAGTTTGGGTGGAAATTGTCTTTGGAGTACCCGGTCTTAATTATCCTATTATGCTTACTTCTTTTATTAGTAAGAGACAGGAAGGCTTCAATTATACACCCACACAACTAAGCTATAAAAAGTAACTAAAGTAAGTTATCAATGAATATATTTTATTGTATCTCCGAATATAGATAGCATTACTGACAGATTGATATATCTGTCACTACAGCATAATAGTAAATTATTAACCAAGGGAAAAAACTGTGTTTTATGTCACGGACGCTATATTGAATCCCAAGCACATCGAAGGTTGCTACGGCCTCGGCTTCGCTTAGGAGTTAAGACTAAAATTCTGAGTGCAGCGAGGGATTCAAGCTCCCCCAAGTCAAAGATACCTTTATCCCGAGGAGAGTACTCTACTTTTCACACTTTCTGCGAGATAATAAATAAAAATTCAATTGCAATGTTTCTGAACTTCAGAACAAATAAACAATTTTACTTTATTTGTATTTTGTTGGTGTGTTGAGGGATTCACGGTCGGTTCGTGAATGAGTCACCATCCATCACATACCGACACCCCTCCATGACTCGGAAAGCACGTAAGCCGTTGATACCGGCTGTCATCCATAGATCTTTGAAAGCTGTTACGTGTAGTCAGAAGCCCGAAAATCTGACAACTAGCCTAGTTATTTTTCAAATAAAACAAGAAATCTTGGAACAATAATTGTCCAGCCAGTAAATATCGGAATCCAGTTAATAGTATATCGCCTATTCACAAAATCCTCATCAGATACCTAAATAAAACAAGCATTATTTTTAATACACCAGTTCTTTCATCAAATAAAGATAAAAATAAGACATAACGTAAGTAAACGTAAACCGAACGGACATTTTACCAAGACCGATTACGTAAGCTGGTAGAAATAAAGCGTAAATTCCACTGCGACGTTCACGGAGCTCGTGGCTATAATAACAGCCGAGCCAGTAATAACTGGTTGATCAAAGGTTAAGCTACGTTTGCCGGTCAGGTCGTAGATGGATGACCATCTATTACCCTTCAGTGCCTCGAAAAGCACTTTAAGCCGTTAATCCTGGCTGTTATTCGTAGATCTTTGACAGACGTCATGGGTAGTTAGAAGCCCAAAAGTCTGACAATCTTACCAATGGGTATCGGGCTATCCAGTAACTGGGTTGTGAAAGTCAGATAGGCAGCCGCTCCATGTAAAGTACTGGTTACATCCGGTTGGACTGAAAGCCGACCCCAACATAGTTGGTAAAAAGCTTGGCACATTGATTTTGTAGGAGGTTTGCCACGTCAGTTGTGCGGTTCGCATTCGCATTTGCGCATTCTTGCGTAGTGTGGCCGTGGGTAGCAGTGGAGGATTCCGCCTACATTTTCTTACAAAACTCAAATTCCGCTCAACTCACAATGCCAAATCGTGTCGTCGGCAGACTCAAAAATCGCAAAATTCTACAACTAGATAACTTGTAGAGAGCTGCTTGACTATTAAGAGAGTTGCTCCTGATGAGGAATAACTTTCCCCTGCTAGATCATCCTACAACCCATCTGCTCATAGTTTTGTAAACTGACTGTAAGATAAGCAAAGTAAGAAAAAAAAATACAAAGCGAAGCTATTAACACGTGCACTAGCTTAGTCGAGGGCTTCTGTGGAGCGGCGCCTTTAGTGGGAATTTTAGTCCTACTGCCTATTTCCAAGTATTCTGCTTACAATATATTATGCTTTAATACTAAAGGTAATATATACACGTAATGTATATTATCTTTCGTATGTAAGATAGGGCTGTCAGTTGCGGCTGGCATGTGTCAATGGTAAGTTGCCTTTGCGAATAAGATGTGCCTAATTGTGTCTTTTTTATTTTAGGTATACAATTTAAAACATTTATTCGTCAATAATAATACAATTCACTTTTTCATGAGGATAATCACGAACTTATTAGGAACAGATGGGTCCAATGGATACACAATATCAGTCACCGGGGAGAGTAATAGAATGAATTTTTTTTTTATCACTATTGGCAACTACAACCTATACCTACTTGACGAGTTACTTATACCTCAAGTTGACAAAATTCCCATGCTAGGATTTCCTTAGAAATCATTCAATTTAGCTTCTTTAACTACACTGTGTACTACAATATATAGCAGTGGTGAGTGGTTACCTCGCGGGCCTCAACTTGCGAGTTGTAGATCGAGGGTTCGAACCCAGGCAGGCGGTTTACTTTGTGTAAATAATTTCATCACCACTGCTCCCAAAACGATGAAGGTAAACATCGTGAGGATACCGGCATGTCCTAGATCTAAAAATTCGAAGACATGTGATATCTCCCAACACGCACTGGGCCAGCGTGGTAGATTAATACAGCCCACTCCCTTTCGAAGAGAGGAAGCTTTTGCCCAGCAGTGGGAACATTATAGGTTGATTATGTACCCACTAAAATTATTTTACCAGGCATGTAAATTCGCGAAAAGAAAACGAGCTTAAACAAAAATCCTACATAAAAAAATCAGAATATTCAGACAAACATTTGAAAAACGGATGTTATAAATTGTCCTTTAAAAGGCATTAATGAGACGTAGGTATATGTTTTGTTTTTTTTTTTTTAAATTATCATACTCATGTATATCACCAAGTTCTCGACAGTTCTGGGAGAATATTCACGAATATTATGCAAAGCTGGTACGTTTTTATTTATTTGGACAGGCAACCGCACGATGCTCCTAAAGAGGTTATTTTATTTTAACTCTCTAAAATCTTAAATATAATTTAATCTATATATTTTAAATCTATTTTTTTTTAAATCTAATTCATTAATCCAAAATCTCAGTAGATACGTTAACGTATGAATAACAATTTTCCATAGCAGGCGATTAAAATTCCTACCTAATTAATTCTTAAGTAGGAATGACGTGTTCAACACATCAACAACGTGAATAGATTGTACCAGATTACAATTATCTAGCTTATGGCCGTGACTTCGTTCGCCTGATATTTCTTGTTCTCCCATTCCACCCCATCGCATCGCATCACCGGTGCTATAGCTTCATTTTCAATCAACGTTCTTTCTGACTTTTTTATTTTGTTCGACTCCAAACACTGTTGGTCTACCGCACCGTGAACTGGTCATAGTAAATGAATAGTCGCTACTTCGGCGCCGTCATCTCATTAAGATAAGATAAGATAAGATAAGATAAGATAATTTTATTTTGCAAATATGGGTAACAGCAAATGATGACAAAAAATAAAAGCTCAGCCATATTTTACCACGTAGGCATGCAAAAGATTTAAAACATTCAACTTATAACTAAATCATTAAATACAATTTTAAAATTACACAATGAACTAAGTACAAAAAACAATAATACGTAAACACTAGCTTAAAAAATATTTCTCAGTCAGGAACTCCTTAATATTATAATATGCTTTCGCCACTAAAAAGCTTCGGAGTTTCTTTATAAATAGTGAAAGCGGAAGCTCTTTCAATGTCTTTGGCAATTTATTATAAATGACTCGTTCTCGTTGACGTCCCGTTAACAGTGCGGTCGACAAACGGTCTTAGGATTTTAGCGTGATAAAAATTAGCCTATAACCTTCCTGAAGAATTGGGCTAACAAATGTAAAAATATTTTTTCAAATCCAACTGGTACTTTCAGAAATTCGCACATTCAAACAAAAAAACAATTCATATCCAACTAACAACCCTTCGTTCAAACGTTAAACTTTTGCTAGCTAAAAGACATTAGGGACTGTCGTACTGTTTAAACGAAGAGTGAAAGAACACTATCTTTCCACTTCGTCATAGTTGCATAGTTATCTTAAATCACATTATAATTTTATATATTGTAGTGATATTTATTTTAGAAGTATGTATGTAAGTATATTCTTATATTGTAAGTAGTTTGTGTAAATAGTAAATTGTATTTTTTTTTCTTCTTTGATTTATGTTTTTTTTTTATCTTCTACGGTTACACACGTTGTCTACATCTCATTTTTTATAATTTCCTGTCGCAGGTATGCTGGAAGAGATTTCTTTAGAAATAAGCATTGCCTTTGTACATATTTTTCTGTTCCTTTCTTCTTGTCTGTTTATATGTGTGTGCATAAATGGTTAAATAAAATAAAATAAATAAAATAAATAAGAAGTTGCTTTAAATAGAAAACTAGTCTAATTACGAGGACAGAAAATATATTCTTGCTTTTTCCTGAGGAACGACTAAAAGGCTCCTAACTAAAAAAAAATTGCCAGAAGCATTCTAAGACTACAGAAAGCTACAAGACCCACCAAATTCAAGTGTCGCCAAAAATAGGAAGATTTTAATTAGCCCCAACAAGAGGCACACATTCCCGACGCAATCTCTTAAAAGGCTGTTAAAAAGATTAATAGAAGGGTCGATGAGATCATTGGTTCGTATTTAGTGCCCTCAGGGGTTGCATATAGCAAGCCCTTTTGTCTGCCCTCCTGAAGTTAACAGTCTCGCACGATTAGATATTGTGTAGCTAATGGGAATCCGTGATGAGAGCTTAGTCCTTTTAGGATTACAGTAAACTACGAAGGAAGGTACCTTTTTATTTAGGATGAAGTTGGGTATTGTGTTTAAACATAAAATTGGTAGTTTTCCCAACACTTCAGTAGTTGGTGCTGCATTTTCTGCACCGAGGTATCGTGGTAAAGTTCTTGTGATGGAAATTTTTATCTTAGATAAATAATACTTATGCACTATGCTAACAATATGACTTATGTACAGTGACCTTAGGCCGCTTTTCGAATTAAGCCATAATCGCTCACAGCGCTCGCATCAATAATTTGCGTTCTGATTTAGATAACACGATTATGACAGCTAAGGTTTGTCAACAATTCGGAATGCTCGTGAACGCACGCATAGCGCTCGATCAACATCAAAACTTATAACATATCATATTTCTTTGTATTTTTAACACAAATGTTTTATTCTTCATCTTTGATAATGCCACGTTAGATAAGATGCGACTCAAAACAAAACAGCACAACTGTCATTTTTGACAGCGCTTACGGTGATATTAATTTAGGGCATGGTCAGCGTTATCGCAAGATGGCGCATGTCATGACGCCATTTATGATGATTCACGGGACATCCTAAACGCACACACGCTAATTCGGAATGGGTGTTAGTACGCTTAAATCGAATAAAGCGTAACTCGGAACGCAGCCTTATATTGTTGTCATCTGTCACTGTCAAATTGGCGGGCTGTCACAACGCGTTGACTGTCATGGTCGTGCCGAATAAACCGCGTTACTAGCAACACGTTGTTTTACTCATATATCTCAGGTACCTAATAGAAATCTTTCATTTAAATAAGAATTGATAAGTATTTTGGCCATTTCTGTCCCCTTGTTGCGTCACACATACATACATCATACTATTTGATTTATACAACGATCCTACACATCTGCCAAAGCGTAGTAATTATGGCTATTTCCCAAGAGACCTGTAATTGGGCTTCCTATGTACAGAACTGGAAATTGCCGATCTGATATAATTATAATAAGTGATACCTATACATGCTCCAGTCAAACCTTTTGTTTTTTGTTTAATCACATGACATCAGCAATATTGTATTTAAAAAAAGTTGATAAACATAATAACTAGCCTTGTGATTTTCAGATATTGTTGTTATTATAATAAAGAAGAATTTAAAAAAACATAAGCACAGAAAATATTCTAACAAAAATAATGGAGCGATTAACATAAATTATATTTATCCAACACACCTAATGTTACAGCTGTAAATAAAATGCAAACAACTTACAGTTCTGTCACCACTGAATATCCTTTGACCACCATTAATTTAACATCAATGATGACTCACAACACTTCACAACAAGCTAAACTGTCACCAATCACAACCGAATAAGATCTAAACTTATTTACACAGTTTAAATTGCAATGGCACGCACTCGTTAGTCACTGACTCAGAGGACACAATTTGAAGACTAAAATTTTAATAGAAATACACTTTTAAAATAAAACACTATAGCAAACACGGTTTTTTTTATTAAACTAGAAATAATTTATATTGGTTTTTAAAGGGAATATTGCTAAAAAAAGCCACTAAAACACAATATTTGCTCGGAGCGTGTTCGTTAGTTGAATTAATTGTTTGAATTGAACATCCAAAGACAAGACACAGTGTGTAAACAGACAGATGTAACTGAACTAAGTATGAAGGAATGATTGCGGTGTGATTGGTAATACGATGGTAAAGGCGTGTACAGACTTGTGTAATGTGAAATTTTAATGTAACGTATTGTGTGGGTGGCATACAAATGAGCACTGTTTTCGTGCGAAAATCCGACATCCGATGGATCAGCGCGAGCGCCAACCCGAGCGTTACATGTAATGCTCGTACTACGTCCAAACGTAGAATTCGTGTTACATTACACGATAAATTACGCATTACACATGTCTATTTATGTCTTAATTGAAAGTAGGATTCTCAAGATTCCGACAATGATTACGTACTTACATGAACGCTATGTCATAAATTAAAATACATAAGGATAACAATACAAAATATATTTGTTATTATTTACAAAAAGGTAGATATCTACAGTAGGCTGCACATCAGAAGGAGGAGACGCCCAGGGCGTCGGGAATCGCGAGGCGATTTCCGGCCACCGTAGGCGCAGGCTTGCGGGCGGTGAGCAATGGGTGGCTCACCGTCCGATAAGGACCAGGCCCGGGTCGACGGCGCGTTGTGTTCCACGCGCGCCTCAAAGAGATGTCAGCAGAATTGAAAGGGTCCACTAGGGCCGATGCCTGCCGGGGTTGCGAAGAAAACCGAAAAGGAGATCGTGGCCCCCGGCAACAGGGCAACCGAAGGAACACGGGTGGGTTTTAGTCAGTAAGAGTCTGACACGCCCTCCCGCTCCGCCCAGAGCGGGAGAACTTATTTGATGATTTCCCACCCAAAAGAAAAAAAAAAAGCTGCACATCAGAACTGGCTTAAGTGTAGTGCGGAGTCTTAACTATTTTTTATTTATAAAGCATTCTCGATCCCGTGGAAATAAATGAATAAAAAGTATCCTTTGTCATTACTCAGGTCATAGTCTACCCATATGCCAAATCTCATCCATATCCGTTCAGCCGTTAAAAGGTGAAAGTGTCACAACAAACATACAAAAATTAAATCTTTTCTCTTTATAATATTTGTTTAGATTAAAATGTCTCATTTTAACCTAAAATAAGCTGATAATGAGAGTTTTACAGAGAAAAACAGCAAACATGGGTGTAGTACCTAAGTAAACAAGATTAATTATTCTGACCAATTTAATTTTATAAGAGAATCAGTACAAATGTCTTATCTCAATTCGTTGAAATGAAATACTGCAAAAACTTAGGTAAAGTTTTCAACCTTGTCCCAAGTTGACTTGAGCGACCCCTGTACGCAGATAATTTGTAATCTGTAGCTTTTGTTAAAATATTATGATTTAGAATATACTTTGGTAAAATATACGAGGTTATAAGTTCACGTACCAACAAAATACAATATCTACATCAATATTGTTTAGTTTCTACTTGGTTAATTTTAAATGCTAAAAATAGACTTCTAATCTGAACACTTGCTAGAAAACCTTTAAAAGCGTGGGCTGAAACCAAAATAAATAGTTAATTAATTAACTATTTAGTGGGTACTAAAATATAAGAACTAGTCTGGCCCAACTAAAATAACCATAAAAAAAATTACATACTTAATAATGTCTTGTATCGTGTAAGTTCAGATTCAATTTAATTTGACAAAGTTATACGTAATTGAGTTGTAGGTCGTGGTTTCGAAACTACGCAGGCGCGTTACTTTTTGTAAATAATTTAATCACCACTGCTCTTAAAACGGTGAGGGAAATGATCGTCAGGAAACCGGCATGTCCTAGAACCAAAAATTCGACGACATGTGACATCTACCACCCAAAGAGTGGGATGTAATCTACCACGTGAACCCAATGTTCACGTGGTAGATTACATCCCACTCTTTGCGCTTATGCGTAATTATTTTGGAAATGAGAAAATCCTATACTATTAAACGAGCAATATTTGTTTACATATAGATAAGTACTTACGTTCTCGAAATCGGCTCTAACGAATTCAATGAAAGTTGCAATATACGAGTTTACGGGGGCGAAAAATTGATCTAGCTATATCTGGAAAAAATTGTTTTTTTCCGTATTTTCACCCAAGCAGAGCTCGGTCGCCCAAAGTTTAGAACAAGATAATGAATAATGACATGACAATAATGATATTAAAATAATGATCGTGGCAGCATGGAATAAGTAGGTACATGGATTAGTATACTATTAAATGAGCATTCTCTATTTTCATCAGAGCAGAGCTCGGTCGCCCAGGTACTAAATATAATAGGAAGAGGAAAATGCCGAGTCTTAGGATCAACAAAAAGAACCGTTCGGGTTTCTAGTTATTTACGCACATTACTAGAAGACACCTGTCTTCAATAAAACCTATAGTTTGTTTCCACCATCACTGTTAGAAACCCATTTCTTGAAAATAGAGCAGATCCTTTAAGGAAAGGGACACCCATAATAGAGGAACCCAAAAAAAGCTTAAAGTAATGACGTTTACGTGGATCTACCAAAATACGGTTTTTCCTTTCACAAGTTTTTTCGTATTAACCGTACCAAGGTACAAATCTATGACAGGGCTATAGAAACTTTTAAATGTTTTCAATGGAAAATGAAAAAGACGTTAGACCAAAGCAAGGAAGAAAGTTATAGCGATGTGATTACAAATGGTAAATTATTAATTAATATTATGATTTTAGTAACTGGGAAGTTAAAAGACGGGATCTAAAATTCAAAAGGACTGATTAAAAGTATTGAGTTTGAGTTGAATTTATAGCGTAGATTTTAGGTATTCTAATCTTAATTCAAATCTGTTGCTTAGCTACATTTAAATAAGATTCATAACCGAGTAGCGTAACCATATTATTAATCAGCCTATAATGTTCCCACTGCTGGGACACAGGCCTCCTGTGTTAGAGAGAGAGTGGCTGTAATTCACCACTCGGTCCCGGTGCGGGTTGGTAGATGTCACTTTTCTTATCTTTTTTTAGTTCAGTTCATTTACCGTTTTGTGTATCATTCTCATCATAACTGAGTATAATTTTAGAATACAGGCCCTAGACAGCTAATTTATATCATGTTTCCATCAATGAACAAAGTAAGTTATAAATTATTGTCATTATTGCTCAACACAATTTCGCCCATACAGGCCATATTCCAGAATTTCGGCATTAAAGGCTTATCCTTTTACTTCATACACGAATTAATGGAACCAATCTCGCTCAAAGTCGGAGGAGATTATAACTTTACGTGAGCCAGATATGAAAGTTCTTTTTCGGATTTTATCTTTTTGTGTATCGATGGGAATAAAAATGTAATTTGACTTTTCACATTTGTAAGGAATTGAGGTGTTTATTATTGAGGTGTTTATTATTGAGTTTTTTGTATGTAAAAGAGGTAAAAAGATTTTAGAATTAGGTGGTGGTTTTGCTCGCATCGCTGGACCATCATCACTTTCATTTTTGACGTCCACTGCTGGACATAGGCCTCCCCCAAGCATCGCCACTCCAACCGGTTCTGTGCTTCTCGCATCCAGCTGATTCCTGCCTTCACAAGGTCATCGGTTCACCTTGTGGGCCTTGTGGCCTTCCAACGCTACGTCTTCTGGTACGCAGAATGATGTCCGGGAATATAAAGACCTTACGTTTTCTTGTTGCAATAAGAAGTGTGCGACGATCAGTATAAAGTCAGAACAAACAAACTAATTAAGAATTTCGTTATCATAAATGTGTACAGTGTGACATCTTCAAATAATTTTATCAATATAATAAAGTTTTATAAATATATTTATGAAACATTGAGGAAAGATCAAATTACATATATATGTTTTGAGTTTTACACTTTGCCCCATCTCCTTTATATTATAGGTATGATCTCTTTTCTGTTCATAAAATGTGTTATCTTTTACATTTCATGTTTCCCTAGTACTTGCCAATCACATCGACTCGGCTCGCGTACATCTAATCCTTTATCGGCCGACATTATGCTCGTACATCATCGGCCGATCCCGGCCGGCCGAACTGAACGTAATTATGTAAAAGAAAGTGACACGAGTTCAACGGATATTGTCTGATGACGTCCGATAGCTAGATGTACGCACTCACTTTATTTTACCTTCATAATTATTATGTTTGATTCGATAGTCCGAGTTAGGCCGATGATTTACGAGCATAGTTCGATTTAGCTATACTATCTGCAACACGAATATGATATAAATTTTGTCCACATCTATAGCAGTAAACACTTAGATTACTTATTGCTATTTGGGTACCTACTTGGAATATTCTGAGCTCCAATATACCTAAGTTAGTTATCACCCTAAGGAGCTTGCAACTAATAGCTGTCGAACGAGTAAAGTTCTATCTAGCAAGAGGTTTTGACACCAATAGCGGATAATAGCTCACTAGCTTTGCTGTACTAACTAAGCTGAAGGCACTATATAGAACTAGACAAACAGCAAAGTATAGAAGTGTTTTGCTACTTCATATTAAAATAACGTTTAACGTAACCAATATTTTGTAACCATATCTTTATTTAAAATAGTGTCCATGGAGTTTCCTGGCCGTTCTTCTCCATAGGTACCTACTACGCTTTGGAATGGGCAACTAACTAGCTTCATATTTCTGACTGACCGACCCCTTGACAGTTCAAAATGTTTATAAATAATTGATTCATTTGAAATAAATGCTTTGAGTTTTTAATAATTTTACAGGGTTTAAAAGGTATTATTATGGAACATTATACAAAACCAAACAGAGAAGATATAGCCTTTCTTACGCCTTTTCTGGAGAATTCATTTTTATCTATCATATGTTTAATTAGTTCTACCTAATCCCAAGCTCAAAACCACTAGCGTTAACCTTACATTAGTAAGGTAGATTACTATACAGGTGTCCCTGGAAGTATGGATCAAATCGAATAGGGGCGTGGGCAAGGTTATTTCCAAACTTTTGAAGTGGAAACATCTTTAGGCATTTATGAGATGGGACTAAACCATTGATTTCGCGATACTGTTACCGATACCAGCTTTAAAAAGACATCAACGCGCGATACATTATTTTCTGCTCAATAAAATTGTTAAAGTTTTCACTTCTGTCGGCACTCCCGGAGTACCACTGTTTTTTTAACCTTGAGAATGTCGGTACAATTTTTGTACAGTTCAAAAGTTATGACCATTTTAGATTTTTTCTCTATCAATAAAAAAAACATTAAAAAACTATCAAGGCAATTTTTTTTATGACGGTGTAGAAGAGTGGGTCTTTCCTGTGGTAATACTTTTTCGCAGCTAGAAATCATGTGTTCAATAAGAAAAAACATTTACTGCAAAGGCTTCGGTCTGTCCAAAAATTTTCGATCGATTTTCATGGAAAAACGTTACACTAGCGAAAGTTTACCAAGTACTACAAAAACTTGCTCAAGTCACTGAGATTCTTTAAAGGTATAAATCACTGATATATTCTTATTAGTTTAAAAGTTAGAGAATTTCATTAACAAGGAGGTCGCACTTTTAATTTTTTTTAAGTTCCATATTTTCATAAGTTTCAGCTTAATTAACCATTTCTTTATTGTATACGACCCGTTGGTTCTGATTCTTTTGTTTCCCTTCCCCTGCATAGTCCTAGCTAGGGCAAATAACATTAATCATGAGATAGAAAAAAGTTTACCGAAAATATTTTTTATTTAAACATAAACCACATCACTGTTGTGTTCAGATAAGGCAATAATACCTAGGCATTGGTTTTAGTCCCTAGAGACTAAAAATACATCTTTAGTTAAGCTGAAATAAATGAAAATTTTGAACAGAAAATTTAAAAAATCCTATTTACTTTTTAATAAAATTCTCTAACTTTTATATTAAAGAGAATATCCCATTGATTCATACCTCCAAAGAATCTCTATGACTTGGGCAAGTTTTTCTAATTTGTGGTCAACTTTTACTATTTTTACTTTTTCCCATGAAATTCGCTCGAAAATTTTCTCATTGAACACATGTCTTCTAGCTATGAAAAAAAGTATTACCACAGGAAAAGCCCACTTCATTAATAGATCCTGAAACAAAAGTTTAATTGATAGCCCTGATAGTTTTTTTAATGATTTTTTTATTTGAGCAATATGCAAAATCAAAAAAGAAATCAAAAAATTCTTTGAAACAACAAAAATTGGTCATAACTTTTGAACCGTACAAAAAAAAAAACACAAACATTCTCAGGGTTAAAAAGTTTGGAAATAGCTTTGCCCACGCCCCTATTCGATTTGATCCATATTTCCAGGGACACCCTTGTGATTCCGTACCCAAACGTTGTCAAACGGAACCCTATTACTAATCCTCTGCTGTCCGTCTGTCCGTCCGTCCGTTTGTCTGTCAGCGGGCTGTATCTCATGACCCGTAATAGTTAGACAGTTGCAATTTTCACAGATTGTGTATTTCTATTGCTGCTAAATACTATAACAACACATAATAAAGTTATAAATTAAAGGGACCTATACAAGCTACGTGTTTCGGCGTTTTTTTGCTAAATGCTGTTCGGTGGTACGGAACGGAACCTTTCGTGGGCGACTCCGAGTCGCACCTGTCCGGTTTTTTTTTTTAACAACGTTTATACCTAAAAGAAAAGTATCATTGCTTTGATATAATTCAAACAGATTGTCAAAGATCAAAAATAGTTGTGGCACCTAAAAATTAGGATTGCATAAAATTCTCCATCCGCCACAGTTTCTAAGTTTGTTCAGAATCTGACCTCTGCAAATATACGAGTTTCTTTTTTTTCCAATGTGTATTGACGTGGAAATGGGACAAAAGACCTTCGGTTCAATTCAAAGGATAATCAAATAGTTTACGGTTGGAAAACATTTGCGTTTCGTACTTTTGGGTAGCAGGTTTATTTATGTTCACAATAGCTTTCGGCAGCCGCCCCTCCTTTGACAGATCATTTTGTGGTTAATGAAATGGACCGGTTACAAAGAGAGATAAGTATCGCGACGCAATTGACTCCTTCGGAAAGTTTCTTAATGAAATTCGGTCCTTCGAACGTATGTTTTATTTGTGTTACTTTCCCAAAGACTTTGTTGGTAGTTAATGATTTCGTTTAGTGATTCTGGAGTTGATGTAACGTAATGATATTATCTTAGTTGGAAAAGTCCCTAAAGTTTTCGTCAGTTTGACTGTGATTTCGGTTGAAATTAGTTTGGTATTTGATCACTGTATTTGATAAATATTAAGTTTAAGTAGTAAGTTTATTAGGTTACAAGCCAAAAAAAAAATGAATCCATGTTGCAGATAGTTCAAAACTCAATTCTCCAAAATGCAATTGAAGTGGATATATTTAGTAACTTGTTCCGCTTAGCTATTTCTAAAGAGTCTTAAAAAGACCCTGAAAGAAATCGACACGTGCTTCACCTCTCAACGAGGCATCCTCAGGATGACGATTGACTTGTCGTGAACTCGAACACGGCGTGTTGCCACACCAAGCACCGAGCGCTTGATGTGGCAACACGCCGTGTTTATAATGGATTTCCGCAATGTCACGCCTGAATCAATTAACTATCAAGTCTCCAAGTAAAGAAAGTCCATGAGCAGTCCCGAACACATGATCATGGTTCTTTTACGACAAACGAGACCGTTGAAAACTCCCAGCATCAATTCCCGCCACGGAACCAAGCAAATTCTTTAGATTTCAAACCAAAACATTCCTATAAAGTCAGAATTTAATCTAAAACAGTAATTACACTCGCATCTAACGTTGTATGTGCAAACCCGGATAGCATCTGTTGGAACAATTATCTGTCTAATTACTAAGTCCACGAGTTCTACGGAGTAATTGTACCGAGTCCCTCTAAGTCCGGATTTGTTTGTATGATCCTTTAGTGTCCACAAAATGTGCTAATTGGAAATGGAAGAATCGGGATTAAATCTGGATTCAATGGCGTTAGAAGATTTATATATCGATTCGAATAAAAAGGTTTCACTCTTTTTCCTCTATTTATTTTATTTTACGTAGGATATTTTTATTCAAACTTTTGTATATTTAGTTTTGTAGCGCATACGTCGTGTGAAAAATTCTGTAGTGCATTGAAGAGCAGAGAGAATTCAATCGGATTGTACAATTTTATTGAGCAGGGATCTAGTCCTTGTTCGCTCTTTGCATGTTATTTTGTATTCAGAATTCTATGTGGAGTTTTATATTTCTATGAAGTTACATATTATAAATTCAAAGAATGCATAAAACTCGAGATATATTTGCATTCTTTGAATTTTGTAGGCCTAATATCCATCGCTGATTGTTTAGGGGCTTATCAGTATCTTCCTTCCCGTTATCCTATTTTACTTACGGGCTCATTATTTTGACGATAATATTTTTGTTACCAATTTTATTTTCCTAAATTATTGCGTCAAAGCTACGAAATAATTTACGTAACATTACGCCTTTTTACGAAGCGTTTTTATTTCAATATATATATTTTTTTTATTTACCAAAACAGACAATAACATCGATGCCATTTCAAACCTACACAAAATAACAGGAAAAAACGCATGTGCGCGATTATGTCCGCCAGTGCACATCTGTGGCAGCCTTCACCCATCGACGCACACGCTTATGTCACTTGCAAACTGACTGACCTTGCCTATTCAGTTTCCAGGCCTTTTATAGCACTAATGTAATGCTATCGTTGATCTGTTTGTCGGTTTTCAAGATCTGTATATATTTATTTTTTAAACAGATGGCATAGGTTTAAAACTGGTCAATGTTCTAGTTTTCCTTAGGAAAGAATGATTTGAGTTACTGTAGGTAAATTTTATGAGTCACATTTTTTTACATATAATGAACACCAGTAAGCTATCAGAGATGGTCCGAGCTGTTTACACATCAAAACCTCTTCGTGTTTTGTAGGACACGTAAAGCGGTCGTTCTCCAAAGTTCATGCAAATATTCACATGTCACAAGCATACCGAAGCATGGAAATTATATGCTGAACATGAACTTCGCACGTAGATGTATTATTAATGTACCATGAATTATTGTTTTTTTTACTTATTATTTAAAAGTGCAGGGGGCAACTTGATAATATCCCAGTAACACTCAGTATGTTTCATAAATAAAAAATACAAAATTATTTAATGTAGGAACCAGCTGAAAACGCTTACAAATTATTGAAAACAAACTATTAATATAGGAAAAATATTTAGGTACCTTTGAATTTTTTTTTAACTAAAACTGGAATAAAAATATAATATTTTTGACACACATCAATGTAGGTATGCATGTCACAAGACTGACAGCAGAAATCGAAAAAAAATCACGTTGTGTACTGATATTCACTACAAGATGTACACATTGTTTGCAGCGGTGCATACAATATCGTAAGAAAACTTTAAATGGTCACGCGGGATAGGTCCTTATGAAGCTTTCCGACTAGCTGGCTCCGTTAAGCTCAGCTCTGAAATAACTATGCATGAACAGAACGCATATACAGCGCTACAACGGGCAGTAACTACAAATTGTTTGGGCCAGTATTACCATCTTTATTAGTCGAGACTATGTGTAATTTGTCCGGAAGCCGGCTCTCATATTTCCCGCACGGGTTTATTTAGGCAGGCACCATTAGCATAATACTGCATTACGGTACCCGCAGCGTCCCTCGTACGGACATTTCTGTACATTGTTCCGTGCAATTATCCAGATTTTATACCGTAAAAATATCGGCATTAATTTTCCGTAATTAACGGGCGACCGTTGCATGTTGCCGCGATATTGACTAAAGAGAATGATTCAAAATGTTAATTTGCTAATGAACGTGTAACTTCGTATCGAAATAATTTTTCCTGAGTATCTACTTAAGAGTTTAAAATTAATTATTTAATGGTATGTCTGTAAAAATGTTGATTTAAATATTACTTAGTTCTTCGATATGAATTTACTTTATCGGTCCTTTAGACTGCTAAAAAGTTAGCTTTTATAATGCGTGAAAAAAAAAAACCCTAACACTCCGGGAGTACCGACAGAAGTGAAAACTTGAAAAAAATAAACCGTGCATCACCACGGTAATCAACGCGCTGATGTCTTTTACTCCACGCACCACGGTAATCAACGCGTTGATGTCTTTCTAATGGTCAAAAGCTGGTGTCATCACGGTGTCGCGAAATCAATGGTTTAGTCCCATCTCAAAAATGCCCAACGCGCCTAAAGAAGTTTTTACTTCAAAACACTTTCATATATGAGATAAAGTTCGGTAATATAATTTTCTAAATATATTAATACTTTTACATAAATACCTACCTAAACAAAAACATCGTATCATAATTTGAATCCACACAAAACATACTCGTTAAGATTTACTGCTTTAACAACTAAAATGGTTCATCTACAAACATCGCTCAAAAGAAGTCTAATTTTATCGTTAATTATCGATCTTCTTCTTTCTTTTCATGTGGTTATACTAACTTGGTGTCAGAGTTTTAAAGCCGCCCATGGGCCTCTGACTTGGTTTCACATGCCATCGAGAAATATCTCTCAGACATGCCGGTTTCCTCACGATGTTTTCCTTCACCGTTTTTGAAGCAAGTGATAATAAATACAATACGCACATGAATCCAAAAAGTCAGAGGTGTGTGCCTTCGGTTCGAACTCGAGACCTATGACTTGGCAGTCCGACGGTAACACCACTAAGCTATCACTGCTATAATTGTCAATTGAAATAATGGATTAATTTTTCTCCAGTGCCTTTAGAATAATATTAATATTTTACTAGCTTTTTACACAAATCCCAAGAAATTGGGTACATTGTTCATTTTAAATTATCTACCATACATTGTACTAGTGTGTAGTTAGATACTCAGTTTTCAGTACTAAAATAATATTTTCTCAATTCGAAGCCCGAATCAATATTAGGCTAGGCCTCCAAATTTATCTTCTCGTATAATAATTTTCTAAATTCTCCAAGTTCAAGTAGGTATTAGTTTTATAAGATACCAAAACTAGAAGGTTGGAAAAGATAAGGACCTTTCATCAGACCCTCAATATCCCTAATCTTTCTGTACTAAGATTTATTTACGAAACTTTGGATCACACCTGGTTTTGCTTTAGTTATGTAGAAATACCGACTGATTCAAGTGAATTTAAAGCTAGGTACGTACAATATTATAATGAGATGGTTTTATATTAATGTCTTAAAACCGTCCATGTATCTGTTCTAAAGGAACTCTTAAATTTTTGTTTTTTTGATTGTGTTCTGAAATCAGAACTTTGGATTGCCAGCGCAAAAGATTTTTTTTTACGGTTTACCAAAATTACATACTTAATAATATTTATGTAATAACTACTGATGATGACCCGGTGAATTTCGTACCACGTCAGACAAAATTATAATATTTTCGATTTTTCGGCTGTTCCTTTGGGGGTTTCCTAATTTTCTTTTATCCCAAACCACCCCAGGAATGAAGCGAACAAAACAAAACAAAAAATATAAAAAATGAGTTTTTGCGAGACTAATGCACGGCAATAAATTTTATATAAATAAACTAGCTAATGCTTGGCTTGCGTTGCCATGCCTTTTCTTAAAGTTTTGTTAGGAACAACTTACACACACAACAACTTACCAAAGTTTCATCACAATCGGTCAAACCATTTTCGAGTTTTTTCTAGACCAACGCATGGCGATCGATTTTCATATAGATATATAATTATTATTGCTACATTGGTATTGGTAACTGTAGTCAACCTCGTAATGGCTTTACCACTTTGACAACAATTTCCAATTAATTGAAACTTCACTAAGGTTGAAACTATTTAACTGTTACATAGACCAATAGTCCTTAGGCCTGTACAATTGGCAATCGCTTTCAAAGCAGTTCGTAACTCTCTACGACTACTAACAGGACTGACACAAGCTTTTCGATAGCTTGTAAATCCAATATATTTTTGACATTTCCATTATCTTGATCGCTGATAGAATGTTACTTTGACTACACCCTCTTATCGACATTCAAACTTAGTTTTACGAGGTTTGCTATATATAATAGATCAAATAAATCGTAAGTTCACAATCAATCCTGCGTTCGTACGTTTGAATTAATGAAATTTGTTGAATTCGTGGTAAATCCAGCCGCAGTTTAAGCATATATTCCGCTACAACAACAAATTTATGCTAAAGTAATGTTGTCCCGATAACCTTTAACCTAGTTACTTAAGTGTCTTCAAGTAATGAGTAAATACTTAGGTAAATATTACTTCTTATCAAAAGTTTACCATTACTGACCATATCGTCGCTTAACATCAAGTGAGAAAATGTTGAAGCAAGAATCTTTCCAATATTAAAAAATACAATGCCAAAAAGGTTGTTGTAGGAAGCATAAGATGAATGTGTCATCACTTCAAAGAAAAGAAAAAGATTCCATGTTAAACAGCAAATAAAAGATCCGAAACAAATGAAACCGAACAAAACAAACCATCAGAAACAAACAGCCGTACACAAAAACCAGACAAACACATACATGCAAAGCCATATGAAAAACCAATAGAGAGGGGGTAAATAATCCGCCTCTAACTTTCGCAATATCGGCTCTTACGGGATTAATTCATATCCTGATACCATAAGTTACATGCTCGCATGAAAGTTTTATCCGTTCTGACGTTAACGAGTGTAGTTCGACCTGATTTGACCTTCTGGAACACGTGTATTTGATGTTAATTTCATGTGGATGAGTTACTGCTTCAGTCTTTGGAGTTGATGCGTGTTTCTCTTGTTTGAGCTTGATTTTAGTCTATAGACAGTCTAAGGTTTATGGTTGTATGGTTTTATTTTTGTAACCTCAACGAGGAAGATCTCCGAAGAGGGGAGGGGGTTAGTCAGTGTGCCGCCAGTTTTCGGTCATTAATAATGATACGACAATTTTTTCACATAAATAGTTAAGCTATGGAATCAGGCGTTACTTTACAGAAATTCATGTCAATAAAATGTTGAAAACATAGTACTTAAGATGCAGATATATGCCAGTGACCTTGAGTGGTTAATTTATTATACATAAAACAAAACAAAAGATATTTTAATAAAACTCGTATACTAAAAGATAAATAATAACATTATCTTTGAAATGATGAAGGTTTCAGAAAAATACGCTAGATGTATTTTGCGTGATTCTCAGTTTTTTTTAGACAATTTTTTACAAATTAATTTCACTATGTAATATTCTTTTATAAGCAATTAAAAAAAATCTCTAATTTAATATATATTTTTTACAAATCATTAACACTACTCGTTTAGACGTGATCTTCAGTACAAAATCATTAAAAGTCAGTTAATGTTGCCTTAAATAACTGGAAGGTGATTCTCAGTTTACACTCGTAGCATGGCGCATTCGTCATTGCCGCTCTCCTCCTATATCAATTATAAAATGGTGAAATAATCCAGATTCATCTAATCTCAGTACAGGTTGTTCGAGTCTAAGGGCAAAAAATTTGCCATTATACGTCGCGCACCGTTCCACATAAAGTTGCGATTTCTTTAACGTTACCGTTAATTGACTTTTGAAATTATATAAAAATGATGAACGAATTTAACATAACATTTTACTCAAATTGGTAGACTTTTATGAGCGGTCTCCCAGCTGGTGGACGATGTAAGATATTAATAACAAATAGCATTATCTTGGGCAAGAAGATAAAAAGCAGAAGAAAAAGAGGCCTGCAACAACGATTATTTAATACCTCAATCACGGTGACGTCTCCAAATCAAAGCATCGGTTTCCTATCACAAAATTCACCAAATTTCGGGCTCGAATGAGCACATCTAACGTTTCACATCTCTATTTAGCCGGCGGGCCTAATTACCATAATGCAACATTGCGACGCGCGACGATTTTGATTACATTGCCGCCTCACGCGGTGAATGCTAATATACTGTGCATACAGGAGCGGCATGCTATTTGGAAACGTCTATGACTGTGGCGCAATGTAATATGCCATTTTCTTGTAATGACTAGATGGAGTAATTGTCAGTGTTTCCATTAGGAGCTTTGGGATTGGAGTGTTTTCTTTGTTTGCAATCAGTTTTGTTGCAAATACGGTAATTAAAGTGGTTACTAAGTAAAATGTCTTTTAAGTTGTATTATTCACTACGTTTTGTGTTGGACATAATATATAGTCTGGCAAATTGATACCCTAAGGGGCGATTTTTCAGTGTTCAGGTAACGTTTAGTTGAGGAATGAAATTTGAAGTTTGACAGGTTTTGTAAATAGAAAAAAATATGTTAAACCGTTATTCTTCAGATAAAACTTATCTCACGATTGAAAAATACACCCTTAGTCAATTTGCCATATTGTAGCCATTGCAAAGCCAACTGTCAAAGAATTGTGAATTGAATATATGGACAATTTAAGTTGATAGTCAATTCACTTAACAATTAATTTCCGATTCCGATGACGATTGACTTGTCGCGAACTCGAACACGGCGTGTTGCCACACTAAGCACTGAGATTGAATAGTCATCCTGAGGATGTCTCGTTGAGAGGTGAAACACGTGTCGATTTCTTTCAGGGTCATTTTAAGACTCTTTAAAAATAGCTAAGCGGAACAGGTTACTAAATATATCCACATCATCATTTTATAATGGATTTCCGCAAGGTCACGCCTGAATCAATTGACTAATTTCCCTAACTTTAGTAATTTTAAGATTATGGTGCATTAAAAGTACTTCAATGACACCTAAGTAGGTACGTTTGGTACCCTAGGCAGACCTTCTCCCAATTTAGTAGTTTTTTACAAGCTTAGACATTCTCATTAAAGTTTTAATAACCTTTGCCATATGGCTGATAAGTAGGAACCTACATTATACCCACGAATATTTCGCTTAGTCTTGTCTCCTCCCCTCTCGCCAGTATCGTGACTATGGAATTAGTGACTTAGAGAGATTAGGTTAAGAGGATTGGCAAAGTCAGCCTCCTGAGCATAATATAAATAAACACAAACCTAGTACTGTAATAATATCTGAAAATAATATAAAGGGAAAATATCATTCTCACGTCAACGCACGGTTAATCTCATTCTAAATCGGTTTTCTACACCGGTTTCAGGGTAGGTCTTAAATTAAAGCCAGTTTAAAACTGAAAAACACTCCACGTGCGATTAATAATCTTTTCGTATATATACTAATGAGCTCTCGGTCATTACTAAAACCTAAAACCTAAAAGCATACTTAGCAGCCAGTGAAAATTTAGTAAAGAAACGTCGTGATACTACAAAAAATCCCACTCGAAATTCAAAAGCACCGGCGTCAAATAGCAAAAAAAAAAATATAAACCTGCGAAATCTTTGTTTATTCCACGTTCAAAACTAACTTTCGAGCTCAAATTAAATTGGTAAAGCTTTATTACATTCATTCCACCTGGTGCTACATTTTGCTATGAAAATGAGTGTGCAAATGAGGTCGAAAGTTGTCGGTGACACTGCGTCCACAATGAAGTGAAGCCCTTAACTGTTGCGCGAACAGAATTATAGTGGGGCTGGAAGAGGCTTGTTTTAAAAAAAAAACAAAAGAAGTTGCTGTGGCAGAAATCCGGTGTGAAAGAAATACCTTTTATTTAGTTCTGAACTATGAGATGCTACAGCACAATTATTACCCTCGAATTTTCAAACGACACTAAACTTTTAGGCATTCATTAAAGTCCTTCCGCCACTATACAGTGATAGTATGAAACTCAATGGCAACTTTAAATCGAGTTTTGTTTTAAAATCCGGTTTTTAGTCTCCTATTTAATGCAGTTCCGTCATTGAACTGTTTGATACTTATAGCCTTAACCAATTGAAAATTTATACATATAATATTACAGTAACAAAGTCAAAATGGAACACAAAATATTTTTGAAAAAAAAAAAAATTGCTGCGGGGTGTGGGAACGAGTCTGATGCCGTGAATATAGTTTTTAGAATGTTTGTCCGTTTATCTGTTTGTCTCGATGTATGTTCCAGATTGAACAAATTTGGATGAAATTTGGCACACTAATAGTTTATAAGCTGGATTAACACATAGGTTAAATTTGATCCCGGTAGTACGTTCCCATGAGATCTAATTATTATTCCAAATTCTACGCAGGTGAAACTGCGGACAAAAGCTGGTATTTAATAAAGTACTCCATTACTTTAGAAGCAGTTTAGACATACAAATATATTTTTAACTCCATCCCTGAATAGCTCGAACTGAGGTTTGAAATAATGGCGAAAGGAGTCGCAAGTCGCTAAAGTTATTTGATATTGCTAATTAATCAGGGCTTAAAATACGAAAATAATAATGACGTAACAACGTTTCCATTCCCCATACATCTTTGGTAACGTTGACTGTATGTCACAGTACGTAATTAAATGACTCGTGCGGACAACTCGCCGCGCAAGTTTCTACAACGTGTACTGTGAACTGTCACTGTGTACAGTCAACAAAACAGACAAGTATGCGGGCTAACTATAACAACTTTGTGATCTAAGTCGAGTATGTGTTTAGTACACACCCTAATCTTTAGTAACTACAGTTACAAAGGATATAATTAAACCCAGTACAAAAACTTAGTGATGTTGCTTCGCATGTGCTCTGCATCTGTATCACAGACCAACAACTGTTAAATGTTTTGGAAGACATTTGTGTTGTTCGTATTAATTTTAAGGGACAAAAGGAAAAAACGGAACCCTTTTAGAATTGTGTCGGCATCTACATTGCCACATGCGAACTACGCATCAAAGACCTGACGTCATACAAAATCCGCCGTCCATCAAACTTCGTTGTCCGTCTGTCTGTCAGTTTGTCAAGACCCCTTTTCTCAGGAACGCCTGGAGGTATCAAATAAAAATTAATATCAAATACGTAGGTCAATTAAAAAAAGATAAGGTAAATTTAGATAGGTAAATTTTAATATGTTTTTTTATTATTTTTATAATTTTCTTAGTTTTAATGTTGTATTTCATGTGCGTGTGCCAAATAAAAAAATAAAAATCTTTCTTTTTTTCTTTAGGTCCCATGGAGGTCTAAAACTAATAAAGCTTCTGAGTCAATGCAATAAAAAAATACAGCCATATAAGCGACTTATTTTGATACTTGCAAATACATAAAAACCTATAGGGTGCTTCCCGTTAACCTGGTATCATGAAATTTGGTAAGAAGCAAGGTCTCACAGCACAAGTAAAGGAAAAAATCAGAAAATTGTTAATTGTTCATTTGTAATTGCATCACATTTTTTTGTGATTCTATACGTACATTTGCGGTTTGAGAATTGACGTATAATCGATTTATGGAAGAACATGTTTTTCAACTACAATGTTAAGTTTTTTCTTGGGATAAATTCATCCCAACTTCGGAACCCTTTATTGTGCGTGGTCCGACACACACAAGGCCAGATTTTTTCATTTCTGAAGGTCGTGCCTGTGTTGGAAGTGAATTGTATTGCTTAACCTATGTTTTTTAGGGTTATTTTTTTATTTTATTATTTAATTTATTGTACACTAGAAAATACATAGCAAAAAATAAATTAAACAGCACAAAACATACAATGGGCGGCCTTCTGCGATCTCTTCCAGATAACTTTTTTGTTTTTCTAATGTTTTTATTATTGTACATGTGTGCCTAATTGTTCTACTAACATAGTTAGTAATTGCTAATAATAACATGCTATAGACCTTCGAAGCCTGAAAATAAAAAGATTTACTTTTATAGAGAAACACAAGAAACGAATGTTTTCAGCTAGCGAAAATACATCAGTGTAAATATATATTATGAGATTTGGCCTGTGATCTGTCTAAGTGTGTCTCAAGCAGCGTACAGTCACCACGAGGTAATGACACGTATTGCGGTAATTGTTCAGGTAAAATTGTTTATAGCCAGTTCACAATTCAAAATTTATAATTACATACATATATATAAAGAATATAAAAAGAAAAAAAGAAAAATATTTTACTTGGGACACGCACAGGAAATACAAACAGTAATAAAAAATAAGAAAGGAGCATTTAAAACTAAGAAACTAACAAGAAAAATAATAACGACCTGTGCGAGACCAAAAAGGCCCCTATCTGAGCATAATGCTGCGATATTTAAAAAAAATAAATACCGCAGCGCTGCTATTCTGACAGGACCCGCTGTGATGCCACGGACACACTTACGGACATATATAAATCCCACTAGGCATACACATAAGCATGTAAGCCTTTTCCCCATGGGGTAGGCAGAAACTACAGAACGCCTCCTGCTAAGATCCTTACATACTCCTTTTGCTATAAATGTTTGATTATTACCTGCATAATAAACACGTTTACCGTATGTACTGTGTACACAATAATCGTGTTGTTCTACACATACCTAGCTATTTGCATATCTGATTTGCTAATGGATTTCTATGAACGAAGTTATTTATTGTGTAAGCTTGCACGTGAAAATTATCTGTAGATAGTGTGTATTGAACGTGTGCGGAGTCAACAGGGAGTTCAGAACAAATGAGGTACGGCCTAGTTAATTTTTCACTTCGTTTTTTCTAACTTCTTACACATAAACTTACGTTATTTTTCAATGGGGGTAGGTAGAAACAACAGAATGCCACCTGCTACGAACCTTACATACTCCTTTTGCTTCATTTACGTTTATACATCTGATTATACACGCACGCCGATTGCGAGTACTACGCTCCTGACCTTTCTGAAGAACATCTCCAAGAAGGTCACGTATATAGGTGGGACATCGACGCGAAAACTTTTACCATGGATTCAATACATGATTCTGAAGCGCCTGTGTTGAAAATTTTCGTCTGATATTTAAAAAGAAATCTGCTGTTTCATAGAAAAGTGTATTATTACCTACGCGGACAAAATGTATGGCATAGCAGGTTTTTTGTTGTAATAATAATAAACTATATCATGAACATACCTCTGAACTGCCATTTAACAATTCGAAGGAAATAATATAAATATCTATGTTAGTCTACGGTACCTACTTTATGAGTCTTCACAAATGAAAACACCTTGGAGAAGAAAGCTTATCAGCTTAACCCTAAAATCAATACTTCTCACACCCAATTTCCTACTGCTCCGTACAAAAATATTTCTATAATAATAATATTTCACAACTTATAAATTTTAGATACACAACCATTTATTAACACGCCAACGTGTTTCCCGATGAAAATTTTCAACTTTCCGTCGTCTAGGGAACGATTTATCGTTTAATATAGCTTCGCATAGCTGCGGTGAACCCTCTCAGAAGATACTATCTTACCTGACATTACGATGAAAACTATACAAAACTTAATTTCGTTCATATGAGGTGGGACGTGATTTAGAAAGTAAGTTCTTAGAAGTTTCGTGGTGGGCGAAATTGCATGACAGGTTTCGTTTTAAAGTTGGATGTCACATGTTGTTAAGAGTAATAGAATTAAGAAACTTGTTTTCTTTGCGGATTGGATTTCAAGAAATCTTGAAAAGGATGAGGCGACGAATGTACTCATTTATGCCGATTTCCAAAGAAAAATAAGCCTTACTCACGTACCAATGAGTCCTTCCAACTAAGCAAGGGCAAGCGTCATCGCGGCGGTGACGGGCTGGTAGAATATGGGATGAGCTAGATTCCTGTAATGAAGACTGGTCACTAGTATCCCGAAATAGGGAGAAGTAGAAGCAAAGAAGGGAGGCTTTTGCCCCACACATTAATCCTAACTAATATTATAAATGGGAAAGTAAGTTTGTTTGTTACGTTTTCACGCTGAAACAGCTGAACGGATTTGGATTAAATTTGGCACATGGACAGACCATGACCTAGGTTAGGACATAGGATACTTTTATCCCAATATTACTACGGGATATAGCCTTAAATTCAAATTCAAAATATTTTTATTTCACATAAACCTACAAGGGCACTTATGAAACGTCAGAAGCTAGGTGCATGGTTCCAATTGGTCGTTTCCTATGGAGAAGATCAGGCAAGAAACTCCACGGTTACTCTTTTAAAAATAATTGGCTTTTACAATTATTTCAAATAACAGTGTGACTAGGTATGGGAGGACAGTGTAGGTCTTTCAATAAGTACCAGGTACTTAAGAAAATAGAAAATGGTCAACTAAGCCTACAGTGTTCTCACATTCAAAAAATAGAATAGAATCTATACAAAAGATACATAAATTAATAAAAATAAAAACCTCTTTTAATTAAACGCAATTACATTATTGCTATTACTTACGCGGGTGAAACCGCGGGGAGCAGTTAGTAAAATAATAAACTGTATTTCAACGTATCCTATCCTATACTATTAAACAATAGCAATATTTGAATATATATAATGAATAATGGTATGTGAATAATGGCATGGCAGCATGGAATAAGTAGGTAGGTACTATACATGGATTAATATGAACTTTCCTATATTATTATTAAATGAGTATTTTCTATTTTCACCAGAGCAGAGCTACTAAGAGAGGTACTAAAGTTAACACCAGAAAAGATCAAGTAACTAATAACAATAAAGAACCATCGATTACCCCATTACTTCCAACCAACCAGTACCAAAGAACGGTGGGTATTCAAAACATAGAAACCTCTTTACGGCTCATTTACATTGAGTTTAAGCGATCGTTACACGGAGCAAGTGCTTCCGAATGTGGGCGAACGATTAATGAAAACGTTACGCTGTTTCAACAAACCTATATAGTACCATTTCGGTTTTCTCTGTTCGTTGTTAAGTTAAAGCGAATGCATCAATTTTGGGTTATCCAATCATTGTATGTTGGTGAATTAGGATTTTAGGAATATAAATAACCAGAAGACAGTATTTCCCGAAGGGAAAGGGGGAAGTGTTATTTGGTTTTCCATCTGGAATTTCTCGGTAGCAGCCCGGGGTCCTGATTTGAGCGAGATTGACGGCAATAGGCCCGCCCCCAATTAGATGAGTCTTATACATAACTGGCGAAATGTGGGTGTACTTAATAGGTACACTTCTGCCTAACCCTTGGGGAAATAAAGGTGTGAAATTATGTTATTTTGTTATGGATAGGTAGAGGTATACCCATCAGTACCTATATCTACGATTTCGACAGTTTTGATTAAGTCTCATCCCGTGAAACAGGGGGTTCAGTTTATTACTATTAATCGGACACTTAAGGATGATTTCCACCAAACGGCTCGCATCGCATAAGATCGGAACGGATTTTACAATCTTTAAACGATATTAAATCGTATCATCATTTCAGCCGAAAGACGTCCACTGCTGGACATAGGCCTCACCCAAGCACCGCCATTTTCATTTCTGATTTGATCACGTAGGGAAACTCCAAGCAACTTAAATCGTGTACACAGTATTTAAAATCTATATTACCAAGCCGCGCACAGCAGCTTGACCGCGGGCGTCTTCCGCGATACGCGATCATAGCCGAAAATATGCTGCGATGCGCGATCTGCTCCGTTCGCCTCTCGTCGTATCCGATCGGATCCTTTCGGCTGTTTTATGATTATTTTTTTCTTCTTCTAATGCAATAGCCAACAATACTACGTTAACTTCAACCATTTTCAAAAATTAGAACTCGTCAAACACGCTAGGAATGAAACTAATTGACTAGGCGCAGCAAACGCCTATGTTCGCAAGCGACGGTACTGACCCGATCGTATGCATAGACATCCTGCCAGATGCATCTGTTTGTATCCTTTCCGATCCGATGCGATGTGAGCCGTTTGATAGAAATCATCCTTTATTCAGAAGGAACTGCTACAAAATTAATAATTGGTACTTGCATAGTGTGTACGTACTCAGTAGCTTCCAGTTAGGTTGGAAGTTGACCTCATCATAATTGGCAAATGACATACATATGCTACGAACATATAACCTCCTCCTTTTTTGGAATTCAATTAAAAATAGAAGAAAATTGACCATTCTCCCCCTTATCTTCGAAACTACTGAGCTTAACATTTTGAAAAAATACAAATTCAAATTCAAATTATTTTATTTCACATAAACCTACAAGGGCACTTATGAAACGTCAGAAGCTAGGTGCATGGTTCCAATTGGAAACTCCACGGTTACTCTTTTAAAAATAAATGGCTTTTACAATATTTTCAAATTACAGTGTTAGGTATGAGAGGACAGTGGTGTAGGCCTATCAACAAGTACCAGGTACTTAGCAAAATAGGAAATGGTCCACAAGTCTACAGCCTACGACATTCTCACTGAAAATACATTAACATACATAACATCACGCCTTGTTCCCCCGAAGGGTTGGGCAGAGGTGTCCCTGTAGCAGGCACACCCACATTTCGCCAGCTATGTTTAAGTCCCATGTAATAGGGGGCGAGCCTATTGCCATCAACCGGGCACAAATCCAGACTCTGAGCTGCTACTGAGACATATCAGATAGAAAAACCCAATAACATTTTGCTCGACCCGGGAATCGAACCCAGGACCTCATACTTATATATAATTTAGATATATATAGTTCTATAATTATAGATTGCAGGAAAACCTATATGAAGTCTATGGTCTTAAAATAACATGGTAAATCACTCAATATTGTGTGTACAAACTTACATTTACAGTTGGAATGTATGGGGGAACATGTTTTTCAACTACAATGTTAAGTTTGGGATGAACAACCCCAGCTACGGAACCCTTCATTTTGTGTGGTTGGACACGCTCCTGGCCGGTTTTTCTAAACAACCTCACTATAGAGGCGAACAAAACAAAGAAATTTAAAATTATTGAAAATTATCCAAATCAATCGAGCAGTTTTCGAGTTTTTGTGAGACTAATGCACGGCAATTGATTTTTATATAAACTGAACATTATTAGAAGGAACTCATTAACTTTTTTTAATTATTTGTTCAGTTGCGAATTGTATTTACAGTTACAGAGCCATTTTCTTGTGCGGTAATAAATTCATGGATTTAACAGAACAAATGGATGTATTTATTTACATCTATTTTATATCTTATTTAATATTTATTTCTGTATCTATCTATCCGTGACATCACTGCGGGCCCTATCAGAATACCAGCGCTGCGACATTTTTTTTTAAATGTCGCAACATATGCTGTGATAGGAGCCTTTTGGCCTCGTACAGGACATTCTGTATTTTTTTTTAAATTTGTTTTTTAATTTTTTATAATGTTTTAATGAGTGTGTTTTAGTTTAATTTGTAATGTCCTGTGCGAGTCCCAATAAATACTTTTTCTTTCTTTCTTTCTACTTTTAGGCAACGTAGTAATACTACGTTTCGGATTCAAAACTTAAAAAGTACTAATATGTTCATTTGTTCTGTGAATCTTCGTGCTTTTTCGGAACCCATAAAGCTACGGTACCACGAAGATACATACATAAACACACGGAATGCTTATAATAGGAAACAGAACAAAATGCAATTTAAGCATAAAATTATAAATTATACTTGACTCATAAACTCACGAGGAAGTAATTCCGCAAATAAACATATAAAATGCATTAACACTGGAATGAAAACAATTAGCAATCAAAAGAGTTATTATGTTCGTGAATACGGCTTTCAATAATAGAGCTGTGAATAGCCCGTTTTCTGTTATGGCCGTCATTATTTTAATCTAGGGCATGCGGTCTGGAGCATAATGTTAATTAAATTTTAAGACTAAATTATACCTTTAGTTTATTTTAATAGTAAAATAACTTTAATAAGTTGAAAATATTTTAGAAGTCGTTAAGATTGCAGGCCTTTCTTTTTTTTTGGGTGGGAAATCATCAAATAACTTCTCCCGCTCTGGGCGGAGCGGGAGGGCGTGTCAGACTCTTACTGACTAAAACCCACCCGTGGTCCTTCGGTTGCCCTGTTGCCGGGGGCCACGGTCTCCCTCTCGGTTTTTCCAACCAGGCAGGCATTGGCCCTAGTGGACCCCGTCGATTCTGCTGACATCTCTTTGAGGCGCGTGTGGAACACAACGCGCCGTCGACCCGGGCCTGGTCCTTATCGGACGGTGAGCTAGCCATTGCTTATCGTCCGCAAGCCCGCGCCTACGGTGGCTGGAAATCGCCTCGCGATTACCGACGCCCTGGGCGTCTCCTTCTGCGGCGGTTAGGGGCGTGAGGGCGCCAGTCCGCCGTTCCGCCTCCTCCTTCGCGAGCATTACCGCTTCGCAGAAGGAGGTGACGGCCTCCCATTTCCTCTCGCTCCGTACTTGGCAGCCTGTTTCAGGCCTGAAGTTTGCAGGCCTGAAACAGGCTGCCAAGATCATAAAGAACGGTATACAAATGTAAGGTCCTATAAACATTAATCATATGGACAGAAAGTTGTTAATAGCGAGTTTATCTACTAGGTGTCATAATATTATAATAATTATAACTGTATACAAGTAAAAATACATGTGACACGAATGGTGGAATAGAACCATTGGAAAATAATTAGGTACAGATTTCCCAGACAAAGCTTACACTTCGGCAACCATCGTCTATCTTCAAAAATATGAACGCACGATTATGAGACATAAAGCTGTTACAACCATGAAATTAACTTACCTATGTTGTTTTAACGATCGTCAAAACATGCTTATATTATTTTGTTTTGTTTCTTAACACCTTCCGAGACACTAAACCACCCATAGAGGTCATAACAGTAAAGTAGACTGTTGATCTGTAGACCATATTCTATTTTGTTAAGTACCTGGTATTGCAAGACCTACACTGTCCTCTCATATCTATTAAGACTGTTATTTGAAAATATTGTAAAAGGCAATTATTTTTAAAAGAGTAACCGTGGAATTTCTTGCTGGCTCTTGTTAATAGAAAACGACAATTGGAACAGTGCGCCTAGCTTCTGACGTTTCTGTGCCCATGGTAGGTTTATGTGAAATAAATTATTTTGATTTTGTACAACGCGATGGTTTGTTGTGATGCGAACACAGGTATTCCATAGAGCATAGATTCCACAGCACAGGGAAATTGACAAACAAGGATATTAACTAGGTAATACGATCATTATTAATTAGCTTTTAGCGTAATTTCAGTGCGACGTTGGTTGAAGCCATTAGTTCAGCTCGGTGCTTTGATAAACCCATTTCCAAAGATTTCACGTTGCATGAATATTGTGTAATCTATACAAATGATAAAACAGTAGAATCAGGTGTCTGTCTGTCTGTTCATTTGTTAGCGCTTTGTTACATTAAAATCGGATATTGCAAAAAAAAGTTATCGTCATACAAGACGGAATTCTGTTCACGACACGTGCGCAATTTCTGGGAGTAACCTCTCAAAAAGTACTAGGCTTGCATGAATTCAAGATAGTATTAAGTACTAAAGGTGGGTCCACACTTGTATCATCTTGAATTTTAAAATCAGGCGTGTCGTATCGAGTATTCGTATCCTAAGTGTGGACGCCCATTTCGACCATATCGTATCTCTCACCGTGTCATGCCAAAGTCATTCCAAAAACCATGTCCACACTTACGATACTGTATCTTGTTAGCGTGTCGCCAACACGTGTCGTCATGTGTAGACGCTCAATTTTTCCTACGATTCTCGTATCCAAATCTCCCGTTCCTCGTATCTTTTAACTCATGATTAAAAAAAAAAACATCTACCTACGCCGTATGCAAGGAATTACAAATTAATGAGCGGAGGAGCGTGCCCGTACGATGATCGCGAAAAAAAGTGCACGTCCAAACTTGTCTAGATCGTGTATTGGTATTACGTATCCCCTTTGATGATTGGGGAAAAATTGCCTCGAGTTGGATTGCGGACTCGCGGTGTATTATGTATCAAATGAAATAGACGTATCGTGACACAGTATCAAAATGCTTCCATACTACGATCATTCCACCGATCATGATACACTTATCCAATACGACACGTATCAGATACGCGGATACATACGGATCGGGGTGTATCAAGCTACGGCGTATAACATGATTGCGTATCATTTTCCGTCCACACTAGCGAAAATGATATACGTCGATGCTACGCGTCGGTGATCTGATACGCTATGGATACACTAAAACGATACAAGTGTGGACCCACCTTAATGGCATTTGGATGTTAAGCACACAAATAGTCTATAAGTAACAAAAAGTACTAGGCTTGTATGAATTCACGTTTAGTTTATTTTGAGTACAAAAAGGCTATCCATAAATAAAAATCTATTGCCCCATGTGTGAAAGATTTCTTTTTTTTATCACTTGATTTTTTTTTGTATTCGTTATTGTCTAGACAAGATTTGCACGTAAGATTTTTTTTTTAAATCCACCGGAAAAGTCGGAAATACACCCGAACGATGCCGGGCACGGACAGCTAGTATTAAAACAATTAGAATATTAAATCCAGAAAAGATTTTGACCATAATCACTCTTTTTCAAAATTCGATATATTTATCATGGTAGGAATTATTATCATACCAGGGTATCAGGGGTCTTTCCCCTGAAAAGGCTTGAATTATTGACCACTGGGTCAAGAGACTGATGCAAAAGGCGATACCCTTGAACACATTTTTAGGAAATTCCTCTCTTTAGAGCCCTAATTCCTATGTTAGTTTAATACATTCCATATTTTTTTATTATCAAGATCAAATAATAGGTTTAAAACTGATAAAGATGTAGTACAGTTGATCGCACGTCAGTGGTCACTGTGACCTTGAGCGGGCCTAGCATTTTACAGAGTTTTAATAGAATAAGAGGCCAGCCTTATACTGGTTCTGTTACCACTGACGTCGGCATAATGTTGGTACATACGATACGCTGGGAACACCCCAAACAAATTAGAGGCAGAAGGATGATTGTTCTGTATATAGCCCATGATTGGACGAATAACATAGTGAATATCTGTGGACGCTCGCTAAGTGGCACGCTATTGGCTGTGATGTACTAAAGCTGTGACGTAGACCGTTGCGACAGCGCGACGAGAGCGCCATTTTCGAGGAACTTTGCGCGCGTGCAGAACTAAACGAGTCTTCTACCATTGTTTGATCTAATTTTTGAATCTGCGAATAAAAAATTGATTAAATAAGGACAAATTGTGCATTACAGTGTTTTATTACTCGTGCTTGTCTCCGTGATTGAGGTTTAAAACAAGGAAATCAGCGCCGATAAGGAAAAAAAAGGTGAGCCGTGCTTAAGGTTTTTCTCTGTTGAATTTGTTACTTGATTGGGTGAACGAGGAGAACTCCGTTCATACAGAACTACGAGTACCTGTCTCCATTCTAAAACTAGCGTAGTTAATATGATTATGAATAGATTTTGCCGCACGTTAATGGTAACAAAACCAGTAAACCAGTATAAGCCTCTTATTCTATTGCAACTCCTTATTACGCTAGGCCAGGTCAGCTCAAAGTGGCAATAGTCAGTATCAAGCCAATGGTCACAGGTGCTATTACAGTTCCATTGAACCACGATATTAATACGGGTGGAGTACACACAGCAAAGCACAGACAGAATCTGTAAACCATTTCAGGATCAAATGGGTAGAAAATCCACAAATTGCTTACAACTTGTGATCCAGACTTTCCAGTATCGTTTTTTGACACAGCACATGGCGGTTAAAATATAAAAAAGACAATTTAAAAACCGGCTAACTTCGTATCGACCCACACAGTGAAGGGTTCGGTAGTTGGGATGAATACTTATTTACGCATGCTCAGAATTGTTTTTATAGAACGCAAGAGTAAGTTTAAATTTCATTGTATTTCGAAAAAAAACAAGTGCGATCGGGAGACCCCGTGGGAGCAAAGTTCCTTACGCGATACACGCACGCACAAACACACTCGTATATAATAGAAAGAGAGAGAGAGAGAGAGAAAGTCGCATGGAGAGATAACGCTTTTTGACGACGTGACGATTTCTACCAGTCGCAAACCGCGGTAAGGAACTTTGTATAAAAAAAACACGTTACGGGGGTATTAAAATTAAGCTTTATTTTTTTTTTATTACTTGTTGTTATAATGGCCATAGTAATATACATTCAATGAAAGTTTCAAGTGTCTACCCGGTTCAAAAGATTCCATAGTAATATTATAGGGTACCGTTGGCACCCTATATGTAGGGAACCCTAAAAATTGAATCAAGAGCAGCGCATACTACCCATTCGCGATATTTTTGCAGTTGAAAGTCAGAAAAATTGGACGTATCGGAAAAAAATTAATAGTATGACTTGATAAACGAAGTCAACTGGAGTGCAAAAATGTTATTTTAGGACTCTGGAGCTTCGGTCCGAAGGAACCATTAAGTTAAGGGTTATATCAAAAGTTACCACCGTTTGTTGCTAATTAACTTTAGCTTTATTTATTCTATAATTGTGAACTTATCACTCACACACACACCCTTTGAGCCCTTTTTTTTTTTTTTTTGAGGCTGGGAAATCATCTAATAACTTCTCCCGCTCTGGGCGGAGCGGGAGGGCGTGTCAGACTCTTACTGACTAAAACCCACCCGTGTTCCTTCGGTTGCCCTGTCGCCGGGGGCCACGATCTCCCTTTCGGTTTTCTTCGCAACCCCGGCAGGCATCGGTCCTAGTGGACCCCTTCAATTATGCTGACATCTCTTTGAGGCGCGCGTGGTGAGCCACCCATTGCTCACCGCCCGCAAGCCCGCGCCTACGGTGGCCGGAAATCGCCTCGCGATTCCCGACGCCCTGGGCGTCTCCTCCTGCGGCGGTTAGGAGCGTGAGGGCGCGAAATTTGCCTCTCCCTCACGCGTTCCGCCTCCTCCTTCGCGAGCATTACCGCTTCGCAGACGGAGGTGACGGCCTCCCATTTCCTCTCGCTTCGTACCATGGCCTGAACCAGGGCCGGACGCGAGAGATCACCGCCGCCGATCGCCTCCACGAGGACACGGCGATGCTCCGCCCAAGCTGGGCAGACCTCCACCGTATGCTCCACCGTGTCCTCCGGGCGACCCTTTGAGCCCTGAACTTGTTTTGCCATTTCTTCTCACGGCACAGTACGGCACAACTTAAATGTAGCATAATTTGAAAATTTACATTCATTCATTTAAATTTCACGAATGTATTTAGTTATATGACCTTATAAGTTACTGCGTTTGCGTATAAATCATTTTCTCCTGAAGCAGTAATAAAGATTGGTGATTTTGAAGGCGCACTCAGTTCGAATGGTGATCGGTTTTACGAATTTTGCCGATGCTATATCTAAGTTGTGCCGTACTGTAGTCAGATAGAAAATATTGACAATAACTAGCTTTTTTTAATATTACTTGTAAAAGTGAATCCGAAATCTTAATTACAGAATAAACAATTTCATTTATCAACTCGTACCATACGAGTTTATATTATACTAATTTATAAGTAATCAGTTTTGTGAGTTACCGTCTGTCTGATGGTCAACAAATAAAATAAACTAACCGAAGACACAGAAGATGATTATTTTTCTTATATGGTTTCAATCGGTGGTTTAATCAGAAATCAGAAATCAGAAAGCTTTATTTGTGAACACAGGTCAAGTTACACATAGTGTGAGGTGTTATAAATAGGTAGATCCTCCATGTTTTGCCCAGAGGCGTACAAATATAATTTTTTAAGTTTAAAAATAACAAATTGGTGAAATTCCGTCAACTTTCACGTCAGTAATAAAATCAGTTTAAATAGGCATAGCATATCAAAAGAAAAAATAAACATACAATCAATTTCTAAATAAATGTCAAATGGTTCAATTACATGCCATAATTAATAATGATAATGTCGAACAAAATTCAAGGTCATTAAAACAGGTCAGGTAGGGTGTTCTAAGGCAGTAATTATAGAATTGTCGTCGAAATAGTCCTTTATTGAGTAATAGCATTTATTAGTCAAAATTCTAAATAGTTCTTTTTTGAATTTGTCCACATTTAAAATTTTAATTTTTTCGGGCAGTTTATTAAATATTTTTTTGGCCATACAGAATGTGCTTTTATTCATAAGTGCAGTTTTGCCATAAGTCACTTCGAGTTCTGACTTATTTTTATCGCGTAATTTTCTGTAGGAACTTTTAGCAGCTATTTTGTATGATGAAATGTTGGATTTGACGAATACATTTGTTTCGTATATGTACAACGATGGTAAGGTAAGGATTTTATGTCGTATAAAAGTCGGTTGGCAACTGTCTGTGCTTTTAAGGCCACACATAGCTCTGATACATCTTTTTTGGGCTCTAAAGACCAATTCTCTATCAACTGAATTGCCCCAGTACATTACGCCATATCTGAGTGTTGACGCAACATAACCGTGATAGGCTGTAAGTACGGATTCTAGACTGACTATTTTTGAAAGTTTATATAGAACATAGGTAAATGTATTAAGTTTCTTGCATATTACATCTGTCTGGGATCTCCAAGTCAAGTTATTATCTATATTGATACCAAGAAATTTAGTAGCAATAGTTGATTCAATATTTGTCCCTAAATAGCTAATGTCAAGATTTTTATTCGGGATTCTTTGATAAAAATGCATAATTTTAGTCTTTTCTAAGTTTATAATTAGATTATTGCTGTCAAACCACGATATAATTTTATTTAATGTCATATTTATCTCCTTTTCATAAGTTTTGGGATCGTCACATTCAATCACTACGGTGCTGTCATCGGCGAATAGCACCATGGGGTGATTTATTTGCCCCGGAAGGTCATTTATGTACAGTAAAAAAAGAGGGGGTCCCAGTACACTACCCTGAGGAACGCCAAATTTAATTATCTCGCTTTCAGAACGATATTTTTTCTCATAGCTGGTTTTTGAACATATTTGTGTGATTTCTACAAATTGTTTTCTGTCCGTTAAGTAAGATCGAATGAGATCAAGTATATTTCCCCTGATACCATATTTTTCAAGTTTTTGTAATAGAATTGGGTAATCTACATAATCAAAAGCCTTAGTTAGATCCATATAGATAGCACATACAGGATTTCTCTTATCTACATTTGACATAATAGGGAGAAGCAGGTCATGTATGGCCATATTGATGGTCTTCTGCTTACGAAATCCCTTTTGTTCTTTTACTAATATGTTTGACTTCTCGAGATAGTTATATAAGGACTTGTAAATTACTTTTTCAAAGATTTTTTAAAAGACGGGTATCAACGCGATAGGTCTATAATTTGACATACTGTGTCTATCATTTTTTTTGTGCAATGGTACAATTATTGATGTTTTTAATTTTTCAGGGAAGATTCCGCTAGATATACACATATTAATTATGTGACTGAGATGTGGAGCTATATATTGAGACACCTCTTTGATAACTTTAGTGCATGTTCCGTCATACCCAACACTGTTTGTATTTCGAAGTGACTGAGTATGATTATTTATATCTTGAGGTGTGGTCGGCTCCATAAATATAGAGTTTGGAGTGTTTGAGCGGATTTTAATTTCTGGTATAGTTTTATTTTTTGGTTTGGTAACTTGATTAACATAAAATTTGTTAAAAGCCTGAGCTATTTTTAATGGGTTCGTGATTTTCTGTGGTCCTGTTTGAATTTGTGTAATTGGTTCTTTAGGGAAGCAGGTCTTAGATTTATTAATTACAGACCATGCCGCTTTAGATTTATTTTGGGATGTCTTAATAAAGTAGTTATTTCGTGATTTCTGTGTTAACGTTATAACTCTTTTAAATCTTGCAGAATATGTCTTAAACGACTGTTTGTTCTTTGGGGTAGGCTTTTTCCTGTATTGCCATAGCAAGTGCCGCTTCTTTTTACTACATATTCTTATCCCATTAGTGATCCATTGGGCGCTTTTTGTAATTGTTTTTGTTATTATTTCATACGGAAAGCAAAGGTCATAAAAACATCTGAATAAGTCAAGAAAATGGGCGTAGGCATCATTGGCGTCACTAGTTGTATATATGTCCGAAAAAGTGAGATTTTTAATGCAATTTTTAAATTTTTCTACGTTATCTTGACAATAATTTCGTCTTTTTATTTTCCAACGCTTCAAGATACATGTTTTCTTAACAGGACATTTCAAAAGTTGTGCGGTATGATCTGACAGGCCCAATTCTATAATTTCTCCCTTACAGCCTTTTACATTATGTGCTATGTTGTCCAAGCAGGTCCCACTGCTTAATCTAGTAGGTTGACAAAATTTTAATTTTAAATTATAATTTAACAATGTATATTCGAAATCTAAGGCTTGCTTATTTCTTTTTAATAGGTTAATGTTAAAGTCCCCACATAGGACAACCTTTTTATTATTCAGTTTTAAACATAACAGATGTAAAGTATTATTTAAATTTTCGAAAAATGTATCCAAATTTGATTGGGGCACCCTATACATACAGACAATAATAATGTTGTGTTCTGTCAGTTCTATCGCGCAGCATTCAATTACGTTGATAACGGAATATTTTCTTAAGTTTAGCACTTTATACTTGTGACCGACTTTGGTCAAAATGCACGCGCCACCTCTTCTATTATCTCTGGAAAAACTGGTAGCCAGGATGTAGTTTGGTATATTTAGAAGTAATTCCTGTTCAGGTGTCATAAAATGTTCGGTAATGCACATAGTATCGATCTGTCTTTTACTATTTTCTAGTTCTTCCAAATGCAGGGTAAGCGTATCACTTTTACTCAGGAGTCCAGCAATATTCTGGTGAAGGATATGTATACTGTTATAGACGAAAAAAGTTGGGGTTTTCTTTCAGGCTTGGATTGTCTTCGTCACTATTCGGAGTAGTTAAAAATTCTTCACATTCTTGTTTGTTGTTATTATTCGTCCGTCTGCTTGTCTGATAATATAGGTCTAAATCAATCTGAATGTTACGCATAATATTGACATATATATTTTTAATTCCGTATTTATTGATTCTGCCCGTAGTGTATGAGAACATTTCATGTGTTAGATCACGATTGCTGTCAAAGATGTATGCGTACTTATGGTTTTGGTTATCTAGGCAAAGGAGGTTGTTAAACAACTCGACTTTAAAGTTATACATAAGGGATCCTGTCTTAAATGTAGGAAGACATAGTACTACGTTGGTGTGTGTTACGTTTCGTAGGGACTCCTTTAGTAGGTTTATTACGTTTATGTAGTTGTTTTCGCTTGTAATAATATGATTTTCGCTAATATCAATGATGCAGTAGTCGCTTAGGGTGAACCCCTTTAATTTTTCTTCAATGTTGCTTAATAATTGCTGTATGGTACTGTTAGGCATTATGTAATGACAGTAGTTGAAGTATTTGGAGAAAACTTCCTCTATGAAGGTCAAAGATTTGTTGTGTTTGTTACTAGTTAAAATACATAGGTTATTCTTTTCTTTAGGTACAGTATTAGTCGGTGGTACAGGAGGGTAACCTTTTATCTTTGTGTGTTGTCAGATTTGGTCTGTTAGCCGTCTGAGTTCCCTTATTGTGTTTGTTGCAGTCAGTTGGAGTAATTGGAGGTTTACTACATGTACTGATTCTGATTTTTGTCATTCGGTGAATTAACTTGGCGTGATTCTTTAGTTATGCATGTTGTTGCTATACACTTTTTGTCAGGCGTCGAGCATTTAGTTTTGTTGGTGTTAACAGTCGTAATTATATTTTGTAAATCTGTTTTTAGGCGTAGGTTTTCTATGTTTAAATTGTCGATTTCTTGATGTGCACTTAGCAATTGGTGTTTAAGTAATTTGATTTCCTTCGTTAACTCACGAATTTAACTGAGGGTTATGATTGTAAAAAAACGAAGTCGCGGGTAAGCTTCATTTTAATATATTTTAAGAATTTGATTAACAAAGAATTTTTGTAACCTTACTTAAATATTTTTCTGTCTTCCTTTCATCTTTACATAGATACATATTCATTCATTTTTAGGGTTCCGTACGACTTAATGAATAACGGAACCCTTATGGGATCACTCGTGTGTCTGTCTGTCCGTCTGTCACAGGAGCAGTTGATGCTCCGAATCTAATGGACTGAAATTAGGTACACATAATTATGAATTTCTGTAATCCAAACATGTGCAACGAAAATAAACTAATTTTGAATATGGGGGTCACTTTTGGGAAGCAAACAAAAAAATATAAAAAACGTTTTGCTAACTGTACCGTGAGACATATCAAATGAAAAGACTTATTGTAAGGGTCGCCCGTTCTTCTCCATAGGTACCTACTATGCTTTGGAATGGGCAACTAGCTTCATCTTTCTGACTGACCGACCCCTTGACTATTCAAAAGTGCCTGTAATTGGTTTATTTGAAATAAATGCTTTGAGTTTGAGTTTGAGGTCTCAAATCCCATTTAAAAAAATAAATTCAGAAAATAGTTCTATACTTATAGATTACAGGAAAACCTATAAGAATTTTATGATTTGTTTTTGAGATAAATTCATCCAAAAAATAATAATTCAAAAGTCATTTATTCAAACTAGGCTGAGAATCAGCACTTTTCGAACGTCACAATTATAAGACAGTCAATTACAAAACGCCCATCCTTCACCAGTTCCTAGTGTCTTTAGCTGGGAAGAAAAAGTGGCGCAATAAACTCCCCAACAGCACAGCTGTCTGTTCAAGTTCAAAAAAAAAAGATTCTATACAATCCTAACTACGGAGCCCTTTATTGTGCGTGATCTGACACGGACTTGGCCGTTTTTTTTTTCTCTACATAAAGCTTTACTAACAGAGGAAATTGTAGGAACCACAGTTATGATTAAGGTTGGTACACACGTACCAAATTGTTCGATTTCTATCTGTCATCACTCTTTCACTCCGCATAAAATTGTTCAATTCAATTTACTAAATTGTGATGTTTGAGCTGGTTGTCGTTAGGGCTAATAGTTTTTAGATTGATATTAGGCTTCGTTTACTGTATTGGAATCATTGGTTTTGATGATTTTATTTCAATTACTCTAACATTCGGTACTTATATTCATAAACGTAGCTAGGTATTTATTTTCTTTCTCTTAACAAAATAAGAGGAAGAGGTAACATTTTGAGTTATAGAGATTTCAACGGTCAATTAAGCCTCATTGAAATAACCACCAACGGCCGCCATGGTCCACGCACAATGGTCCACCTGAGGGATTAACTGCGGAAACTAAAACCATATAACATAGAACATAAACCCCATCATCCAGGTTGCTACTCAAAAGTAACGTGTTATTAACTTAAATAATCAATTAACCAAAAACCACGACGTAACCAATCACAAACTAGTTAATAACGAGTTATAAAGTTGCGTCGTGTACGTCCCATTAAAACACTAGTGTTGAAAAAAATAACCGTGTTTTCTTTCTTTGTTGTGACATTCGGGGTACTCATTGATGGTTAGAGTTGACTTTTATGCATCGTTGAGGATGATAGGCATTAGTGAAAGCCCTATTACCAAATGACCTCAAGTCTATTTTGAATATTATTTACTAGCTCCGCGACCCGTGGTTTCACCCACATTAGTCTCGATAAATCGAGTATATCGGGATAAAAAGTATTATAGTCCTAACTCAGGTCATGGTCTACCCATGTGCTAAATTCCATCTAAATCCGTTAAGCCGTTTTAGCGTGAAAGCGTAACAAAAATTACTTTAATTTCGGAAGTCGGTGGCAACAAACGAAAGTTTAAAATCAAAGACACCGACTTCCGAAATTAAAGTTATTTTTCACTTTGTGGTGTTTTTTTTTTTTTTTTGTAAAAGTTTTTACCAAATACTATCAACATAAAAGACCAAAAGGTAAAAAATACGAAAAAAAGGAAACGATGAATTAAAATGTACTGTATGTCATGGCTATAATCATAAAGTAGTGAGTTTCAGCCTTAAGTGTTATGTTATGAGCATTTGAGGAATCAATATTCGAAATGGACTTGCTACGTTTCATAATTACTACTTGGGGGACGACTAATGGCTCACGTCATACCAATTATTTTTAAAAACGTTAATGTTGGCACTTTTTTAAGGGTAAGAGGATTAATCTATCATAGCTCCAAATTATATAGAACAGTTTCGTGACTGACTTATTGATTGATTACCTATCTAACTGATAGTCAGAGTGACCGACAATGCACTAAATTCTAAATCACTGAATATAATGTACCGATGTCTAAAGCATTTAGTTTCACCTTCGTATAATAATAATTTGTTACTTGTGCATCAATCAATCAATCTGCCTAGCCTTTTCCCAACTATGTTGGGTCAGTTTCCAGTTTAACCGGATGCAGCTGAATACGAATATTTTACATGGAGCGACTGCCTGTCTGACCTTCACAACCCAGTAACTAAGTCGATACCCCTTAGTACTACTGGTTGTCAGACTTTCGGGCTTCTGACGACCCGTAACGATCGTCAAAGATCCACGAATGACAGCCGGGACCAACGGCTTAACGTGCTTTCCGAGGCACGGAGGCATCTCGGTAGGTAGAAATGGTCACCCATCCACTGTCCTACCCCGGCAAGCGTAACTTAACCTGATGGATCGACCCGTGCGGCTGTTAGTACTTAGCTTCGAGCTCCTCAATTTGTTACTTGTGCATAAAGTTTTAACAGATAAATATTGATAACCATGGCAAAAAAAAAAACTGAAAGTAGGATCTCTAAACGCATGTCAGCTTAACACCAGAAATTTTTAGGAAATTTGTGTTTTTAGGGAGCACGTATATTGCTATTATGCAGGTCACTACACCTAAAGGGGCCAACAGGACCCTATTACTAAGGCTCCGCTGTCCGTCTGTCCGTCTGTCTGACCGCCCATCTGTCACAGAACTGTATCTTTTCAACCGTAATAGGTCATCGTCATTTTCCTGCCCTTATACCAATTTATTTGGGGTCGGTGCAACATGTTTTTTGAAGTGAAAACTTTTTTTAGCGCGTTGGGCATTTTTGAGATGGGACTAAACCATTGATTTCACGACACTGTGACAACACCTCATTTTTGTAAGCGATTGTGCTCTTTATTTATATTACATTACGGATCAATGTTCGTTGCAAGTGTTTTTACTTTAAAGGTGTCGGAAGTTTTTTTTTTTTGTACACTCGATTGTGCTCTTATTTAGATAAGGTTACGGACCAATATTCTATAGAAGTGTTTTTCTTCTACCAAGGCGATCTCGTTCAAGTTTTCACTTCTGTCGGCACTCCCGAAGTGCCAATATATATTTTTTTTAATTCATATCTATTCTCTATTATCGTCATGTCGATAGTCATTCTCTTTCTAGCCTTATCATCTTTCACACAGTCCATCCTCCATTTCTTTGGTCTTTCCCTGCTCGTATAACCATCCACATTTATAATCAAAACCGCCTTTTTGGCTTCCTCTTCCATTCTTTATAATGCTTTTTCTTATATTTTTTCAAACTATCATTCCCGCAATTTTAAGCATCTTTTCCACGTATTAATTTCTCCACCATGTATCCTTTTCTATCATACCTCCTTCACTTCAAGTTTCTATCATACGCCATCTGGTTTGGGTGAGGGCCGTTCTTTGTTCCTAATGGACGAGAGGCTGACTTTTACCTTCATTATTATCAGTCTGTGTATGAAAATAAGTCGTCGCTTGGCAGCACTTTACAGTTTTTGTCACTTTTAAGGCTATTTCGTCTTTCTAGCAAGAAGTCAAATTATGTCGCGTTGCTGCCACCTTTGTAAGTAATAGGATATTCGTTTTTTCAAACCTTGTATTAGTTATTGCCAGTCGAAAGCAAAAGTAGCTTGTAGCATGTCTCTCGCTATCATTGTTATGGTCTCTGTATCCCCCCACCATGCACTTTCTCATACCCATTCTTCTGTTTTCCCACATGCCCGTTAAAATCACCCCCCACATGCACTTCTTCACTCTCTGGCAAATCCATCATTACACAATCGAAGTCATCCCAAAACTTCTCTTTTACACTAACCTCACATCCTGACTAGGGTGCCGACACACTAACTATTTTTAACGTCAAACTCTCCAATATCGCTTTAACAGCTATCATTATATCACTCACTCTTTTAACATCCACCACACATTCCTTCAACTCACTATCCAAAACTACAATACTCACACCATTTTGCTTGCCATGTCTTCCATAGTAATAAAACTTATTTTAATATCCTTCTCCTAGGTCTCTAGCCTACGTACCCTTCCATTTCGTCTCTTGCAGACACGCTCTGTTCAGTCGTCGTATTTTTAAAACATCTACGCTAGTAGACGTTTTTTCGAGCATAGGATGACTGATTCAGACATCGTACCTATATTTTAGCTCGCACACCTCGATCTAACTTCTTGCAAGCCCAAGCTTGCGTCCCAAGCTTGCGTCTTACGTCGCACCTGCCCGTTCTGGTGCGACAAATCTTGTCCAGTTCTCACAGGAGCCGGGTGCTGCCCCTACGCATAGCCTGTAGGGTACTCCCTACCCCTATCGCGCTAATTTTTACTTGTCATGTTGCTAGGGATTTTGGCTCAGTTTTACAGTCGGCCGCCAGCCTGACACCAACCCTCCTTGGAAATGATTTTGTTGGAGGTTTACTCGCCATCGTGCGAGTGTCCTAAGGTGCTAAAACTGTATGCACTAGTTCCCAAGCTCCCTTAGTCGCTTTTTACTGTATAAGTCTATGACCCCTATAAAAAATATATTTAAATATGTGTTAAATATAGTACGGTGGTAGGAGTTACCACCGTGCGGGGTCTAATAGGGATTAAAGTGCTTAGTTATTTATAAATAAGGGTGAAAAATGGAAAGCTTTTGTCAACCAAAACTGTAGGCAACAGCCATCTATTGACGATTTGTCGAATACAGCCTCCGACCTTGTAACAATCGTTGGATTGAGATTGATTGATTCGACGACCTTAATGGCATGGTAGTTCAGTGTGCTTTTTTGCTGATACGATTCTCGTATTGCAACTTAACTCGAAATTCGGGAAGTTTGTTTCGAGTAAGTACATTTTTTTTTCTTGTAGAAAGATATTTATGTTTTTTCGCTCTGACTTGAATATAATATGCAGTTTGATGTTCATAAGACCAAGATAAATTTAAAAAATAACAATTCATTACGGTTAGGTCATAAAAATTCCTGTACCATCACTCCATATTTTACTTCGGTGTGGACAGAAATAAAGTAATAGTTACAAATGACACCATTCCTATTTGCAACGGAACTTCGATGGGGTTGACACTTAATGCCCATAAAGTAAACCTGTATATCTGACCGCTGACCGTTTTAGGGATTATCACTCTGATAGTTATATTCACAACCCTCCTAGATTAATAAAAGTTACTCAGCACATGCTTTGGCTAAGCATTATTCCTGTGACTGTCGCACAACTGTCAAAGTGCAAGTGCAAGATAGAGACGGGATCAAAATCTAAGGCAAAGTACGTGCTGAGCTACGTTTATTAATCCCGACCCTCAATATCACAGTGATTGCACAACTTACACTGCATGATATATTTGATAAGGACACCATCCACCGCAAGCAAATTTATTTTAATTGTAGGGACCCGGTTTCCGTCTCTAAAACGGGGTATTACATTTTTCAGCTTGACGTATGGATCTCTGCAAGTAAGTTGAGTGAGTATTTGAATAAGCTATGAACTCTGTGTTTCCCTACAGCTACTTATTGAGGTAGGTATTAGTGAGTCTTTCCAAAAATTATAAAAAAAGGGGTGCCACTCCGGGAGTGCCGACAGAAGTGAAAACTTGAACAAGTTTGCCTTGGTAGAAGAAAAACACTTGTATAGAACATTGGTCCGTAAAGTTATCTAAATAAAGAACTTAATAGCGTTTACAAAAAAAAAAAAAATACTTCTGAAACCTTTAAAGTAAAAATACTTGCATAGAACATTGATCCATAACTTAATGTAAATAAAGAGCACAATCGCGTTTAAAAACTTTAAAAGTAAAAATACTTGCATAGAACATTCATCTGTAACGTAATATAAATAAAAAGCACAATCGCGTTTACAAAAATGAGGTGTCGTCATGGTGTCGCGAAATCTATGTTGCAGTTCCATCTCAAAAATGCCCAACGCGCCGAAAGAAGTTTTCACATCAAAAATATCGACTATGTACTCATAGGTCGGTCATGTTTTAAAAACCCGGTGAAAATAAAATGAAGTCTAGTCAGCTAAAAAGAATGTAAAATCATACAATAATATTCAGTGCACATAAAACTCACATAAAAAAAAATAACACGATAACTCTAATGGATTTAGTTCTGCCGTCGAGTGGTATACTTAATTTTTACTGTGAAGAGATTCTCTAATCTCCAAGCAAATCCTAATCTCCAATGTCAAAAAATATCAAACAGTAAATACTACCAGCTTTTGAAATTGGCGTCAGCTAAATATCAGTGAGGCATTGACCTTGCAAACCAATTACATAGAAATACCGTGAAGACAGTATAATACATCAGGCTGTAGTCCTGATAAATCATTTAAGCCACTGATTAAGCATCCCAATTAAAAGTGAGGGGATATCAAATGAGCTAAAGAACTTAATTAGCTGAATGAGCACCGTGAAACGTGCGAAATGTGCGAATATGGGGTGTCGCTTGCCCTTTTATGATAGCCTTCTATACATTTTCATTCTTGTGTGATTTTGAAAACCTCTAATTAATGTCACATACTTCTTTTTAACGCATTCGACACTGAATGAGACTCAATAGAAGTTTTATTATTACCAGCGATACCAAAATTCTGTAGAATATAATGTTTGTTTTTCTCTTTTCAGATACCTATGTGTTTTTGCAGTCGGGTTTTTAATTTCTTTAATAATTTCCTTTTTCAAGATTTTAGTTTTATCAAAATATATATAAATAAATATTATATAATATATATAAATATAATATAATATTGTTATATTATGTCTCTTCCTTCCATGTCCTATGTCACTTCCACAATTAAGACCAATCTAACGACACCACATATGTTAAAATCCATCAAGCCGTTTAGGCTACAAAGCGTACCAAAGAAATACATAGGTACACTCGAAAATCACTTCCCTCCTTCTGTGGCAGTTGGATAAAAATATGCATCTCATAGCATCTACTGTACTACTAAACCATCAAAATATTACGTCATCGAAACCGGGGCAAAGCCCAAAATAATTAATTAATAACCTCGACTCGGTACTCCGGATCGATTAGGCAGAAGTTTACCTAATTGCCTCCTAACTTCCCGTAGATCGCGTTCAATTTGTTACTCATTCCATTTCATTCTTAATTTCGTTCGATCAAGAAAGTCTTAATTAATTGATTTTTAATCAACTTGATTATTTTCCGTTTTAGTTAACGTTTTGTTGGTATTCTTTACGGAATTGTTAGAAGAAATAGGTTGAAAGGTATTTCGGTGAAACCATAGACTAAATATTATGTCCTCCTGCAGCAAAATGGGTTGACAACATCAGATCAGTCGTGACTAACACCTAAATGCGTGCTGATTAAGGTGAATGGTTTCCTAAAGTTGAAGCCAGCACTGGAATAATGGAAGTTGAATATTTAAAATGAAAATTAAATTATAGAGACGTCGCTTGTGGTTCCCGGCGGAGAATAAATTGGCCACCATCACTTCACCCGTGAAACTGAAATGAAGAAAATGAACCTAGGTATGTATAATAATGTCATGATGTTCCACGTCATGCAATGCCATAGTAACACCACATGGTTCCATTATTAAGGACAGTAACATCAAATAACAACATCCAGTCTAAAAATATCAATGTTTGTACCTAGAATCGGCGCCACCACTGAAGTCCATTTGAGGCAGCGCAAGTGTCTATGATTTTTTTTAAATGCTATGTGAAGCAGTGACATAGACTTTATGTCATTGCATCACATTGCTTTAAAAAAATTTAGTTCCACAGTTTTCCGCTAGCCTTTTTTCGTGGCGTGCACTAAGTGAATTTTATTGATAGTAGAGATGTTTTGCCACATCGCATCGTACCTACAGGTATTATTTGAACTAATTTGAGGTCATCATGAGGCTTTTGTAAGTTAAAATGTGCTGAAGTAGTGACGAAAATAAATCAAGAATTTTTGTGACAAGGTGACACCAATTTATTTTTCCCAAATCATTTTACTAACATTAGTAAAATTATTTTAATTTCTATTTATTTTTATTTTATAGAAATTGAATATTTACGAAAGACAAGTACTCCCGCCGATAATGAATAGGTACACTTTATTACTTGACCTAATTTGAACTCACGACCTCACTATAATACCTCAACATCGGAAATTATACTCTTCATAATTAAGAAGGAACTAAGAAAACATTATTTCTCTTCTATTTCAAATTCCTGACACCAATACGATAATTCCGGTGGGTAATTCCACCATAAGTGTACCGGTGTACCTAATAAATTACTAGTGTGTAGCTTACAGTAATATAGGTGGAGCAATTATGTACTGGAACACCGCAATGAGGACATAAATAATGATAAACTGCTTACCTATTGCTTAATGTTGGTACGTACTATAATTACTTAATTACAGGGGTTTGCCTATTTGTACCACGTAGAGATTTTTATATTTGTTTGAAATAATTTCTTAATCAATTTCGTCAACGGTAGTGTTGTTGTTGTTACACAGTCTTTATTTCCCGAAATTAGTAATTTTATTTACTCCTATCTTTATCTCGTTTTAGCCTGTAGGTACCTAAAACAAAACCTTTATAACTGACATACCTTAATGTATAGAGAAAAGACGTAAAAATACAAAAAAATAATGTATGAACGCACATTTTATTTCTGCAAGACTGAAAAAGCGTGTTCTAATTAGCAGAAAATTTTAAAAAAAATCTGAATCTCTCGTCATATTTAGTATTCAAAAATTGCTTCACGTTAGCTGAATTTTACCAAAACAAATGTCTGAACAATTCAATATGGTTGCTTCACCGAAGGTTGATACCTTTGCATGTAGTACGGACGACCCCATCCCATTCGGTCTATCTGTTTCCATGATTGTTATTGTATCTCCGTATCGTACAATCCACATTCTATTTTCCTTTACATCGGATCCGTTGTGACGGGTTTTCGTGATCCAATAGTTGGATTTGGTGTTTTTAAGTTTGGCTCCGTGCAATGGTGTTGTGTTTTTATTTTTTAATCGCGTTCGTTTAAAATTCCCAAATGATTTCCTTCTCTCTTCTTTGTGTTCCTTTGTGAATTCAAGTTGCTGACTTTTAGGTTCGATAAAACTGAAATAAAATAGCCGTGAGGTTCGAGATCGGTAGGTTGCCTATGCATAAACTGAAGCGCATCATCATCACTTTGAAAAACCATTTTTTTTAAGGCTGCCTGTCCACAGGAGCGGAGCAAGGCAGCGGAGCTGAGTAATGTGCCAATATTAACCAATAGAATCTAAACTCCTTTTCATAGCTCTGCTTCTATTAGTTAATATTGGCAGATTTCCTTGCCTCGCTCCGCTCTAGTGGACAGGCAGCCTTAACCTAGAATTTTTGATAATAGATAATAGAAGAAATTAAGCACACGTGTACATTTTAACTCAATTACTTACACGAATCCACCATAAAAGTGCCTATGAATAAAATTAAACGAATGAATGAAGTCGCACCAGTCACAATTCGTCGGACATTTGGCATCAATAATTCAAACAGCCGGCCGCGATCTCGTCCAATCTCTGATTTATACGCGAACACATTCAATGTACGCATCCCTGATGGAATACTGAATTAGTCGTCGTAAATAAAGTTTTGAATATTGGGAGCTGATCGAATTTCAGATTCGAGTGTATTAGAATTGATTTTTGGTTGGTTATCCGGTGGGTCAGCAGAGGACGTTTATTAACTGATGGGAATGATGGGATGACGCTCAACTTTTTACTAAAAATAAAAGAAAGAAAGAAAAATGCGTTTATTGGCATTGCAACAGAAAAATACACCTTAAAACTAAAAAAAATAGAAAACAATTATCATAATGCCAAAAGGGCCTCAACTTAGTATAATATCAGATGACAACACAAAGTGTACCACCTGACGCTGATTTTCAGCTGCAACCCACGAGTGCCATACGCTAGAATACTATTCACTAATTCAGAACTTGCATGTTCCAAGAAGTACGAATTTCAGAACTACCTTGTCAGTTTATTTTTTGCTAGATTATTTTGTTGATAACTTAATGAAGCGAAAATTGATTGTGTTAGAATGGAATTCAATAAAAATGCACCGTAAAATTGAATTAAGGGTACTTAGTGGATCAAAAGCCGTTATTATAACAAGGGCTTTTTATATTATAGCGTGTAACATTTGCATGATTTAAACGAATTATTGAACAATAGGGATGATGCCTGGGTCTACAAAAAGAAATTCAATTTAGTCCGTCAGTCAGTTAAAAAAAATGGTGGTACTCCGGGAGTGCTGACAGAAGTGAAAACTTGAACAAGATCGCCTTGATGGAAGAAAAATACTTGTATAGAACATTGATCCATAACTTTATCTAAATAAAGAGCACAATCGCAACCTTTAATGTAAAAATGCTTGCATAGAACACTGATCCGTAACATAATATACATAAAGAGCACAATCGCGTTTACAAAAATGAGGTGTCGTCATGGTGTTGCGAAATCAATGTTTTAGTCTCATCTCAAAAATCCCCAACGCGCCTAAAGAAGTTTTCACTTCACAAAAAAATATTAGACACGTATTTTTTGCTTTGTCATTATTATAAAAAAAATGACTTAGATAAAACGCATTAAAGTTGGGGAGTGGGGGTCACTACGTCATAAGTAAGTATAAAATCTACATACTCGTGACGTCATGGCGCATTTTAATTCAATGTATCGCCGTAATCTTTTGATAACGTTAAAAAAGAAAAAAATGCGTGTCCAATATTTTTTATTAATCTACCTGAAGGACAAACATAAAAAAAAATCATCATCCCCATTCAATCAGATTGATAAAATGACTGATAGATTAACAATGGCCACGGTAAGGCTAAAAAACTGCGTTAAGCGCGATGGGTTGACGATAATTAACGTTACCTTTTTGTGGTGGGAAATTATCAAATAACTTCTCTCGCTCTGGGCGGAGCGGGAGACATACAAGTATGGCAGAAATTCAGTTGAAGTATTAAAACTAACCAAAATCAACTGACCCAAATGAAAACTGCATCAATCAAACAAGTTTACATAAATGAAATAACCTGTATAGTCCACATAAAAATTCCGAAGTCATTACTATATCAGAGGCACAGAGCGCAGTAGCTGGTCATCAATAATTCAGTGGACTGCTCTCAATCCGTATCTGGTGTCGCGCCGCTAACGAGATTACCTGGACATTGTAGCTACACGCTTTTACACGTTGGATTTATGACGATTTAGTATTTTTTATAGAATTTTTTTGTATACAAAAGACTAGTTTTTATGCCCGACCAAACGTTACGTTGAGTAAAATTTTACCATAAAACTGGCCAAGTGCGTGTCGGACCACGTACAAGGTAGGGTTCCGTTGTTAGGATGAATAACTTTACATTGTAGTTGAAAAACATGATCTCCCATACATTCCAACTGCAAATGTAAGTTTGTAAGCACAATATTGAGAGATTTACTATGTTATTTCAAAACCATAGACTTTTCATAGGTCTTCCTGTAATCTAAGTATAGAACTATTTTCTGTATTTTTTTCAAAATTGAATGCTCAGTAGTTTCAGGGATAAGGGGAGGGAATGGTCAATTTTTTATCTATTTTCTTAAATATCTTTAAAAGTATTTATATTTAAATAATAAAAAAAATAAATTGAGATCCTCACCACAAGTCCTTTGAATTGATACGTCAAACGGTACAGTATGTATATTTTTTTTTATTTACTCATTTGTCCCCCAAAAGTGATCCCCCTATTCAAAAGTCATGGCTGTGACAGACAATTTGCTCCAAATTGAATGAATTTATTTATATTTAATCTAAATAAATGAATTTTGATCGATACGATACTAATAATAAAAAGTAATGGCAAAAATAAATTGGAACAGGAAATTATTGAAGCAATCAAAGATATCACAATTTTAGCTTAATAACAAAAATTTAAAAAATCAATATTAATAAAACAAAAATAATTCAATTTCAAACTTATAAATCAAAATTTAATACTATTAGTATAAAATATGAAGACACTATCCTCGAAAAAGTAGTAAAGACAAAATTCTTGGGGATAATAGTGGACCAAAACTGTAACTGGAAATCGCACATCAATTACGTATGTGAAAAGTTAGACAAATTCGTATACGCAATAAAACGTCTACGATGAACAGTGTCCGTAGACGCAGCAGTCACTGCGTATCACGGATACATATCGTCTGTGCTATCATATGGTCTGATACTATGGGGCAACTCCGTTGAAGTTTTAATGGAATTTCGGGTACAAAAAAGTGTGTTAGGGCTATATCTTACTGACGGGGTCCGTTAGGGTCGATGCCTGCTGGGGGTGCGAAGAAAACCGAAAGAGAGATCGTGGCCCCCGGCAACAGGGCAACCGAAGGAACACGGGTGGGTTTTAGTCAGTAAGAGTCTGACACGCCCTCCCGGTCCGCCCAGAGCGGGAGAAGTTATTTAATAATTTCCCACCTAAAAATAAATAAAGGGCTGTAACTGGCGTCTGGTTTTTGGACAGCTGTAAACCGTTATTTAAAAAACTACACATATTACATTTACCCTTCATGCACATTAAAGAACTATGTATGCTAGTTAAACAATATCCGCACTATTTTCGCATGCAATCAGGAGTCAGTCACTGAAAGGCTACTGCTAGAAAAAATTATAAATACTAACTAAATGTTCCTCAATGTAGATTACAAATGTTTAGGAGGAATGTATATTGTTGATGCCATTCCGGTGTATAACAAGTTACCTAATTCAGTTAAGGAACTTCTCATCCGCATGTTCAAGAAAAAGCTGACAAGTGTGCTATTAGATAATTGCTCTTATGAAATTGGCGAATATATAGAATATTGTAAAAATCCAAGATGACATGGACTTAATTTTGATATTTTAAAGCAACGATTACCTAATTATACTATCACTAATTTCACACTAATTTCTTATTAGACCTATAGTAAATCACAAATCTTAAAATTAACATTGTACTTAGTTTAAGACCGAAAATTGAATGATTTTGCACACCATATACTTTGTGGTAGAATGTATAGAACTAACAAATATATTAACACCATACTATGTAAAACTACATTTTTACAAATAAATACATTCTGATTCAGATTATAATTTGGTTAGTATGAATCACGATTTATGTTTAGAAATCTTTCTAGGTTTCCAACCTAAAAATGGTCCGTGGGTATTTATAACTTATTCAAGCGTTGTTCTGTTCCTTCAGAGGAGGAGGATAACCTCTTTTATCCTGTAATAGTTTATCAAACTTTCAAGCTAGCTACTGCTTAATACTTTCAGCAAATTGATTGATCTTGTGCTAAAGATCATACAGAGGTAAACAATTATACCGGCAAATGGAGTAAATAAATTAACTAATTAATTATAGGTACCTATTAATTATTGCATATCGTCGCCTAATTTCTAAGAACGTGGATATCAAAATACAAAACTTTACAGGAGAGAAAAAATACCGTTTCATTTCTGTTCAACACTGTTCCAAAATGACTTCCGCGGTGTTAGAACTTAAGCGGTGACATATTATCAAGATCGTATAGCGCTCTCCGCGTTCAATATAACAACGCGTTTAGGATACTGGTGGGGCTGCCCCGTTTCTGTAGTGCATCAGGGATGTTTGCAGATGGTTGTGGGACAGCTCCAACAGTGTATTAAGCATGGTTGCGAGTCGCCTGGACTGTGAATACGTGGGTCACTATTGTGCCCTCTCTCATGGGATGTCACAGCGGTGACCAACCGTTATTGATTGTATTTTTATTTATTTTTTCATGTTTTTGTGTGTCAGTACTTACTAACATAGTCGTAAGTTTTACTAACAATCTTGTTGAGTCTTGGTTACTCGAATAAAGAAAAATTCTATTCTATTCTATTGCAGATATGAGTAAAAATTGAATAACAATGTGGTATATTATTCAGGTACAATTTAAGTTCTGAAAAGAAGAATTATTTTGATGTAGATTTCACTATAATTTATTTTAGGCGCACTTCAATTCTTTGATTTTTGTTAGCTCGAGAGCAAAGCCGCAAAGATAAGATAAAAAATCATGAAATATAATCGACAAATCATAATCCTGCTTGACTAGTTTGATAGAATATAAAATGTTTATTTAATACTGAATCGAAATAAGTATGAATATTTTATGCAAAAACGTAAACCGTGTTTATTGAAATAGGATCAGCCTTTATAGATTATTATTCTATTTCAATGGCAATGCATCTGTTCGCTGGTAGAGTCAAATTTTATTACTCTTTTACGTTTGTAAATAAATAAATAAAACGGGTTTTATTTTGCAGATGTTAAACAAAACAGTAAAACTCGTGGATTTTACGATTTGAGAAAGACTGAATGGATACATCTATCACACAATTATTATTTTTATTTATCACGATTTCATAATACTAAATGAATTAAGGCGACGATAACCGACTTTTAATCATTTTATACTGAAGATCACGTCTAAACCAGTAGTGTGATTTGGAAAAAATATATTTGAAATAAGAGCATTTTCTTAATAACTTATTACTTACAGGAATGTTTTAAATTATGTTTAAGTTACATAGTAAATTTAATTTGTAAAGTTATGTCAGTACGTTTTAAATTGCAAAAAAAAAAATCATCAAGTCTTTTTTATTTTTAAACCGACTTAAAAAAGGAGGAGGTTCTCAATTCGACTGTATGTTTTTTTTTAATATGTTTGTTACGCGATTACTCCTCCAATTATAAATTGATTTTGATGATTTTTTTTTTTGTTTGGTAGGTCATACTTCAGAGGTGGTCCCATAAAGTTTTTATTAACTTTGCTTGTGTAGTTTATGAGTAAGCTTCAATAATACGTATTTTTTCCACTTAGGATGTGGATGATAATGATAAGTTCTGTTATTTACAAAAAAACAAAAATTCAAAACCAAAGTCACCGACTTCCGAAATTAAAGTTATTTTTCACTTTGTAGTGTTTTTTTTTTTTTTTTGGAAATCGGTTGTTTTTTTTTTTTTTTTTTTTGTAAAAAGTTGTTATTTTTCACTTTTTAGTTGTGGTACCTACCTAACATAAAATTCGAATACCACTAACTGCTACGTAAATAACAGTGACAGGAACTTATTATAACATGCACATCCTAAGTGGAAAAAAATACGTATTATTGAAGCTAACTCAAAAACTACACAAGCAAAGAAGTCTGAAGTCGGTTTTTTTTTTTTTTGGTATAAAGTTTTTTTTTATTTTGGCATGTTTAGATTATTGACACACGTCAGCGGAGTTTTGCCTGTATAGTTTGAAGATGACAAAACAGAATTATGTTTTAACGCATTTAATCATTTGTGGTGTGAGTGGGCACACAAAATTAAAAAGAAAGAGTTTTCTTTTATTTCCCTTAGAATTGTTTTAGGATAAAAAATAAGCTCTCATGCAAAGACGATTGAATACTTATCCAAAGGGCTTTCAGATTAAATTCAAACTAATCTTCTTCTTAGTTACCAATCTTTTTCTCCGAGTATTTTCAACCGATATCTTGCGGGATACTAAGGCTGCCTTTTCACTACAGATGCGCAATGTAGCGAAGGATGTAGGTACCCATAAGATGTCAACAAATAGAATCCTTTGATTTTTATAGTTTAGTTTGGCTAAGCTCGACTGAAAAGGGTTCAACGAAGCTAAGTTTTTTACATAGGCGCATGCTCTCAAAGCGCATTTTTATAGCACGTCTCACACACTCCGCTACATCATTTAGCTCTTGGACCTATCCAATAAAACTGATAGGTGACAGGCGACAATCTGACAATCCAACAATCTGACAATTTAATAAGTTTCTTACATACTTACAACTACATTTTTTTTTGCTTTATACAACCACTTGTCATGAAAATGTGTCAATTAATATTTTTTTACTTAAAAATGTATATTTATTTATTTAAATCACAATGCTTCATAATATATTTTCCATATAACAAAACTAAAAATATAATATCCTAACATCAGTAAAACTAAAATATGGCGTCAAAAAATTCCTCCGCATCGCTGTCGTTTGGTAATGTACCCAAGAGACTGGCGGCATTGCTACGTTGTATGGCAATGCTTAGCCTCTGGCCAAGGTAAAAACCAGCCCTTCAGTCACGGGAACTGTCAACTACTCGTTTGGAGATTTCATTGAACAAACCATGAGCACTCGGACTCGACGACTCTAGGGTTACAACCCTTTTTTTATTAGGTGGGAAATTATCGAATAACTTCTCCCGCTCTGGGTGGAGCGGGTAGGCATGTCAGACTCTTACTGACTAAAACCCACCCGTGTTCCTTCAGTTGCCTGTATTGCCATGGCCCACGGTATCCCTTTCGGACAAAACCGCAAAACCGGCAGGCATTGGCCTTATTGGACCCCATCAGTTCTGCTGACATCTCTTTGAGGCGCGCGTGGAACACAACGCTCTGTCGACCCGGGCCTGGTCCTTATCGGACGGCGAGCTGCCCATAAGGTTTCAACCCTAACATTTTTGTTTAGTTATTATAAACACAATAATAGTTTCGTAGCTTCGGCTCACTGTGCAGCACCTCGCACGTCTCTGGTGGAAAGGCAGCCTAATGCGGCGCTCAGTAGACGTCTTAGTAGTATTTGTTGTGACGGAACCCGCTGCAGTGGGATATACGAGAGGTGTCGGAAAATCTAGATCAATTCCGTTTTCTTAGTCGCCACTACATTGGTATCTACATACTAAACTGTAGCTTGAACTGAAGTTTCCACAAATTTCAGAAGTGAACAACGACGCAACGACATTATCGTTTTTTTTTTTACAGCAAACAAATGTATTTTCTTTCCTTTCTTTATTTCTTACCAGTTTTCGCCTGCGGCTTTGTGCTCGCGTGATATCTTTATAAATTAGCCTTATGTCACTCAGTGATAATAATAGCATTCTACTGGTGAAAGAATTTTTAAAATCGGTCCAGTAATTTTTGAGGTTATTCATTACAATTTTTTTCTCTTTATGATAGTAGTTCATATTCGCGTCAGAGATGAAATAATGATAGGAAAAGTATAATGGGTCCCCCCCATTCTAGAAACGTGTTTTTTCGGTGATTTATGCTAAATATTGTGCGGTGGTACGGAACCCTTTGAGTACGAGTCAGACTCGCACTTTTACGCACTTTTTCGCATTTTTATCACTTTCGGTATAAAGTTGTATATTCGGTATATTTTCTATGCATATTGTAAACCTTCTAAAAACAAGCATTGGTACCTAATGAAGATTAAAGTAAAATAACTAGTTGCAAGAGCTGTTACTTGATTGTAAAGCAATCTGGTAGAGTGCAAGACAATTGCTAATACGGACTTTGAAGTTAACGCAATTTTCCACAACGATACCTACATGTAAGAATCCCTTGAAGTTACACCTACTATAAAATGTAGAAAGAACTAGGTACTGCTGTTAAATTACAGTGGCTTTTAAGGAAGCTGTATTTTTATTGTTAATGCTAACAGAAGTTTGAATTCCTATAAAAAATCCAGGAAAGTATAGTGTTTCTCGTAACTTCTTTTTCACCGGAAGGTTCAAACTCAGACTCAAACTCAAAGCATTTATTTCAAATAAACCAATTACAAGCATTTTTTAACAGTCAAGGGGTCGGTCAGTCAGAAAGATGAAGCTATAAGCCCATTTCAAAGCGTTTATGTTTCTATAGAGAGAAATGGGCAAGAAACTCCATGGACACTCTTTTAAACCGAGCCGGGTGCGTAAAAAAGTAGATTATTTTAAAACTTACCTAAAAAAAAACTTTTTATTTATAAAAAAATGCAGTTGGGAAAAAAATAGTTGTAAAGGTTTTAAGAGACCATGTAGAACCCCCAAATAACCTCACATTCTTTCTAGCGAGGCGGCACGTTTCTAAACCCAATCTTAACTTAAATTATCTAAAGATAATTTCAATGTTAGTTAAGTTTATAGGAGTTGTTGTCGAAAAGCAATTACAAGACCACCACTCCCCGTTTCTGCTATCAATCAGCATTGCCAAATACCAGTTTGAAAGGTTTCGGTGAAATTAAGGAGACATCTAGATATTTCAACCTCAATTTTTACTTCTTGCCGAATTCATAGGTGACCATTTTCTTTCAGATGGGGCGTAGCATCAGCTTTTTTCGACTACGTTGTTACACTAAAAAATAGCAACAGATTTTAGCATTGGTATTTAAATCCTGGAGTGTGAGATATACCACAAATTCATGTTTTCACTAACACTTATGGCTAATGTTAGTGAAAACGGGTTTAAATTAATAAACATGAAAATAAACATCGAATCACCGTTAAAATATAAAAATGCAAAAAAAAATTGGCCACTCAATAAAAAATAACTATACTAAATTCGCAAACCCATTAAATAGCCCAAACATAAATATAGCCCAACAAGAAACTTCCCAAATTAATAATCCCCTTTCAGAAGGTCGAAAAGAAATCTTTCCTCTAATATTCTTTAATCCCATAAGATTACCCTTCCTAGGTACCTTCCTACCGGGCAGTCGTCTCAATGCTCTCGCTAATCTCTTTCAGTGAATATTGTAGGAACAAAAATACGACGCCATTTAGAGCGTGTACTCTCTAAGGCACACTGTTCAATAATTCAGCGCGGCAGTGTGTCTCCGGTTTTGCTCGGTCTTATTATATGATTAGGATAGTGTATAGTGGAAATGTATTGCTGTATAGAGATATATTGGTTTTATGTTTGATGAGGTAGAAGAGTAGCAGTGTGACTTTTTCTAATTGGAAGATAAGAGCTGTCTCTTGGGTACATATTGGTTCTCACTTAAAGAAGCAACAAGAATAATGTACCCAGGATTTTATAATATCCATATTAAAAGAAAAAAAAGAAACAAACATTATTTGGGACACGCACAGGAAATACAACATTAAAACTAAGAAAATTATAAAAATAATAACAATTTTAGAAAACAAATAAAAATTTAAAAAAAATCATGTAAACAAAAAAGACCTGTGAGAGGCCAAACAGCATAATGCTACGATATTTGAAAAAACAAATTCCGCAGCGCTGGTATTCTGGGAGAGAGCGCTGTGATACCCACGGACATATCTTTTTTTCTTTTTTTTTTTTGGGTGGGAAATCATCTAATAACTTCTCCCGCTCTGGGCGGAGCGGGAAGGCGTGTCAGACTCTTACTGACTAAAACCCACCCGTGTTCCTTCGGTTGCCCTGTTGCCGGGGGCCACGATCTCCCTTTCGGTTTTCTTCGCACCCCCGGCAAGCATCGGCCCTAACGGACCCCGTCAATTCTGCTGACATCTCTTTGAGGCGCGCGTGGAACACAACGCGCCGGCGACCCGGGCCTGGTCCTTATCGGACGGCGAGCTACCCATTGCTCACCGTCCGTTTTTTCTTTTTTTTTTTCTTTTTTTTTTTTTTGACCACTGACATATCTATGGACACAATAAAATCCCAATAGAGTACTAAAAAAATAAATACAATAAACAATAAAATATAATAATACATACATACATAATACATGATGTCTGATCTGTAACAACCAATTAAATTCGACTATGGCTAATAATGATCGAAATAGCTGTATCTATAATTATTAATATTTAATTCAAACCCAATATTTTGCATGCCGTAAGGTAAAATGTATCGGGACATAATAAATATTCCAACCTATATGTATACCTACATTATCAGCAAATAAATGATTTCTTTCTTTCTTTCTTACAAAAGGAGTGTCCTTGGAGTATCTTGCCCGTTCATCTCCATAGAGGTCTACGTTTTGGAATGGGCAACTAACTACAACTTCATGACTAACTGACCGACTCTTTGACGATGCAAAAGTGCCTGTAAATGGTTTAATTGAAATAAATGCTTTGAGTGTTGAGTTTTTGAGTTTTATTACCAGTCGACGCAGATGAATTTTTTGTTGACGTATTTTACTTTGCTAATAGTTTTAATTAAGTTAGGATATTCTATTTTTATTGGAAGATAGAATGTTGACGACGTCGTTATTGTTTTAGCACTTTTGAAAGCAATTCCCAGTAAACTAAATCTTCAGAAAATTCAATAATCTTACTGTCACAATAGCCGAATAGAACTTGTCGTTTATAAAGTGCAAGTGAAATTCGACCTTAGGTTGGTAATGATATTACAAGCTCGTCTATACTGACGTACCAAGTTTATGACACATCACCACAGTCGAGAAGTAACATACTAATATGGTCTAAAATCGCTAAACTGCCATGAGTGAGCCAAATATGATGATAAAATTCTTTATAGACAAGTAGCTTCTGCCACCGGCTTCGCCCGCCCCACTGATTTCTTTATAAATTATAGCCTGTTTACTCAGTGATAATATACAGCATTCTACTCTAATTCTACTGGCAAAATCATTTTTAAAATCGGTTCAGTAGTTTTTGAGTTTATTAATTACAAAGAAAAATAAAAATCTTATCTGTTTATAAATATTAGTGTTAAAACAAACCATTGGCTCGTATGGATTTTGACTTAGCACCTGGAATAATCGTGGCTACATGATAAAAGCAGTACGGGTCGATCGAAGGTTAAGCTACGCTTACCGAGGTCAGTCTGGGGATGAGTGACCATCCATTTCATATCGAGACCCCTCCGTGCCTCGGAAAGCACGTTAAACCGTTGCTCCCGGCTAGATTTATAGATATTTGACAGTCGTTACGGGTAGTCAGAAGCCCGAAACTTTGACAACCAGTCTTACTAAGGGTCTCGTTTTACCCAGTAACTGGGTTGTGGAGGTCAGATAGCCAGTCGCTCCTTGTAAAATGCTGGTATTTTGCTGCATCCATTTAGATTTTTCTGCCTAGACTAGCACAAACATAAGCACAAGCACAAGCCGAACCCAACACAGTTGGGGTCGGCTTGTAGTCTAGGCAGAAAAAATCAGCCGTTCCCTTCATTTTGAAGAGTTATGCGAACATAAATGTAGGGAAAAACAGTTTTTTTTTTCGCGTTATTAGATTTGTTCCATAGTTTTTCATAATGAGTAGTAAAGTCACGTGTTAGCATCGTTCACTAATTGCCAGTCACCCTATATATATATTAAGTAAAATGGTGTTATTTTGACGTTACTTCGATTCCGCGGTCAAACATCGCAACCCTCTGGTTGTCGAGGCCGCCAGTTATGTCCCAAGTAGGATTAGCCGTACCCGCCGTCCCAGGCACATTCTCACCGACCCAGATGACCCCATAACCCTCCTCCAGGAGAGCAATAGGGCCACTAGTACTCTACACAAATACAGACGCCTCCCGTCATTCCGACCTCGCCGTCGAGGTCCTTTGCGATCGCGTCCGCGTCCCCGAGTAAATGATACTCCTCCCCGACCCTTGCTCGATAACGGTGCCAGCAGTGGTTTCGGCTGTGCACGTAGCTTTAAATTCCCCGATTAATAATAATGATCAAAACCTTGATCCAGCCCGTCCCATCTTTGATGTCCTCCCTCCGGTGACGCCCTAAGCCGAGGCTCGTACCCCACAGGGGGTGCCCTTAGCGAGCGTTCACCTAGCTTTTTAGCTTAGTTTTGTATTACCCTGGCTGGAGGCTTTGAGTGTAGCAGCTTAAGGCAACCACAGGATTGACCGGTTAAGTAGTCATGACCTCAGAGGTCAGCTACGAGATGCACAACAGAAAAAAAAAAAAAAATGTTATTTTGACATTGCAATCAGAAATTTCAATTTTATTTATGTGAATGTATGCATGGATTTATAGGCCTGTGTCCCAGGAGTGCAATATATATGTAAAAAGAAATGGATTATACATACACAGTTTCTGGAATAAATTCTCAATTTTAATGATGACGAATACCGCATCAAAATCCTTTGCATAATTTAGAAGGACAACGCAGTCACACAGACACATACGAAAAGTGAATTTAATTTATAATATAATACAGATGTACTGCCCAGCAGGGTTGTATAAGTTTAGCGCTTTGTGAACTAGGAGTATGATATCATGATATCAGTTGGCCGTTAAAGTTGTAATTTAATTAGTCCAAACTCCGTGAAGTTGATGCGGAATGTTTATGTTGTGGAAGAACTGTTTATATACAGCGTGTATTTCAATTTCAGTATAACAATTTTAAAGGACGTTGTTGTGAGAATAAAATAATATCGAAATATATAATATTTTAATAAATAAATAAAGAGCAGTGGTAGCCCAGTGGTAGCGGCCGCGACTTACGAGTTGTAGGTAGTAGGTTTGAACACTGATAGGTGTTTACGTTGTGTAAATTATTACATTACCACTGTGCTTTCAAAACGGTAGAGGAAAACATCGTGAGGAAACCGGCATGTCCTAGAACCAAGAATTTGAAGACGTGACATACCAACCCGCACTGGGCCCCCGTGGCGGATTACGACCCACTCTCACAGAGAGGAGGCCTGTGTACAGCAGTGGAAACATTATAGGCTGATTATGCATGGTTCAAAATCGGAACCAAAGGCTTTATCTAAATAGTCCCAAATTAGCTGGGAAAAGAAGGAGAAAATGCGATAAAACTAAAAATTTAAGATTTTCGGACTTTTTTCTTTACTGGTGCTGTGAGAAGTTACTCGTGCCAAATTTCGTGATTCTAGCTCAACGGGAAGGTTAGGTTAGGTTTGATTTTTTTGCGAGTATCAAAATATGCCACCGTAGGCGCGGGCATGTGGACGGTGAGCAATGGGTAGTTCGCCGTCCGATAAGGACCAGGCCCGAGTAGACGGCGCGTTGTGTTTCACGCACGCCTCAAAGAGATGTCAGCACAATTGAAGTGGTCCGATAGGGTCAATACCTGCTGGAGTTGTCCGAAAGGGTTACCGTGGCCCATAGCAACATACAGGCAACGGAAGGATCACGGGTGTATTTTATTCAGTAAGAGTCTGACACGACCTCCCGCTGCGCTCAGAGCGGGAGAAGTTATTTGATAATTTCCCACCCAAAAAAAAGGTTTCCGTTTTTTTATTTTTGAGGTACGGAACCCTAAAATTTCCAAATACTTCTTTTACATCTAAAAATACATATCAATCAATCTGCCTAGCCTTTTCCCAACTATGTTGGGGTCGGCTTCCGGTCTAACCGGATCAAGAGCTCACACTGAAAGTACATAAATGTGTTACGATATTAATGACCGATTAAGTTGAAATTTAGTACACATTTGTATTTCTGTGACTCAAACACGACCGTGTAACGTAAATAAATGAATTTTGAATATAGGGGTAATTGTTGGGGGCAAACAAGAAAATTTAAAAAAAGTTTTGCTAACAGTACCGTGTGTCAATCAAATAAAAGGGCTTGTTACGAATATCTTAAACATATTTTTATATAATTTTTGAATAAATACTTTAAAAGATATTTAAGAAATTCGATTAAAATTGACCATTCCCCCCCTTATCTCCGAAACTACTAGACCTAAAATTTTGAAAAAAATACATAGTATGGCTCTTTACTCATAGATTACAGGAATGTAAGAAGTCTATGGTCTTAAAATAACATGGTAAATCTCTCAATATTGTGTGTACAAACTTACATTTTCAGTTGGAATGTATTGGAGAACATGTTTTTCAACTACAATGTTAAGTTTGTATTTGGGATAAATTCATCCCCTCTACGGAACCCTTCATTGTGCGTAGTCCGACACGCAATTGGCCGGTTTTTTTTCAATCCATACTGTCCTACTGTTTGACAAAGATCTCCTCCATAGGCGTTTATCGTCATTTCTTTTCATCCTCTCGTCATCCTTCTCTGACCAAAATACCGGCCTAAATAAAAAAAAGTAATTCATGAAGAAAACAAAATCATTGATTTACCCGACCAACTATTAATTTGCCTGACATTAAAAACATGCTAAGAAAATTTTCTCTTTTCAAAAAGTCAGATAAGACTCGCCCATTAAAATGAACTATTTATTATTCTTTATCTAGTTTCCAATACTTTAGCATATTATTATTAGTGGTAGAATATCCCGGTAATTCCTAAAGCCATGTTTTAATTACTGATTGTAATCTGCTTTTAGCGCCGGAGTTGGGAATTTTGTGCTGTTTAGTCGAACGTCAAAGGGTTTCGCGTCAAAGAGCCTTTTGAAGTTTAAAGAGACGAACGTTTTTACGTTTTTCGTTCGTTGTCTAAAGGCAATTAATGTGTCAGTTGGAGCTGTAGAGGATTTTTTACTATAGTTGTAAAGGATTCACTTTTGTTTCGTCGGTTTTAGAGGCTATTTTGTTTTGAATTAAATCTGCTTTTAAGGCAGTGGAAAATCTTATTTTAGTTGAAGTTAAAATGATTAAAAACCACCCTTAAATTAATTGAAAAGTGAGTTAGTCGTTGAGGTGCCAAATAAATAAATAAAATAAAATAAAATAAAAAAGTTTATATTGATACTGTCATACTGCCATCATTATTACGTCATCAGCTGATATTACACAGTGTTAGTCATTATAATGTCACATTTCGAAATGACCCCGAAACTATGCTTAATTTTATCGACGGAAAAATAAAAATAAAATCTTTTATTTATTTATGGTATTAAAAAAAAAGTGTAACAAAACGGTGAACTTTTAAACAAAATAATCTATCGCTTGCTTGGAAGTAATAAGGCGTCCTCATGAAATGAAAATTGTGGAAAAAAACTACCCTCATTTGAAAATAAACATGTTTTTTTAGAAAAAAAAAATCTTTTTTCATCATTTTTTTTTACAATAATCGTAAAATTTATCAATAAGATGCCAAACAGAACAAAAAAAAATTAAGCATAGATAGGCCTCATTTCGATTGTGCCCAAAGCGAATGGACCGCGGGCCATTCGACCGTAAACAAAAATCGTCTACGTTCCAAAGGACCGGTGACAAATAGTAAACAAATTCAATGTCATAAACTACCTCAAGTACAACGAGTTACTCAAAAATAGTACATAACTGTCGCGGCTTGCAACAAAAGTATTTATGGACGATCAAGATAATGTGGGCCAAAGCGAAGCCGAGGCACACATACGTGAATCCATTGTGACTGCCTGTCATTTGCTCCTATTTGAATAACAAAATATTATAATTATTTTAAAACCAGCCCATGGTTCAACTCAGCTTAGAAACACATAAATTCTCTATTTAATGGGAAACAAAGTACGAAAAGGTCGAATGCAATATTTCACCGAATTCTAAAGAAACTAGTAAAATATCAAATTTCTAATCTCAACTCACAATACCAGTGCCAGCATCTGGTGACCATTTAGTCAGGCTCAGGCAATCAAACGGACCCTTTTAAAACAGTTGAGAAATTGTACAAAAACAGCAATAAATCTATTCTGCGAAACTGTGGGAAGATGGGCTGGACGTGGTGTTTTAGGAATTTAGGGGACTGAGGAACGAAGTTGAGGCAGTTGGTTTTGAATCGCAAAAGGCTAAGGGCGTCAGAGTCCAGGCGAGTTTAGTTAGGAGACTTGGTGTACACCAAGAGCGCATGTCTGTAGGCTGTCGTAAGGGACCGAGCATTATTTATTAAGTTGATAGTGGGTTTAAGACCACGTTAAGTAGCGGACGACGTAGTCTACGCTAGATGAGTGAGTTTAGAGGCGAGTTGGAGAACGGTCACGATCAAGGAGCAGTGTCTGAGGTAAAACTGACAATACGTACTGTATTTTGTGAGTTGTAATCTAATCCTCTCTAAGGAATTATCAGGTAAGAGTCGACTTTAATTAACTTTTATCTCTAATAAGTATGTAAGTACATTGTAGTTAAGTACTTCTCCATTATAATTGTTCTTTAAGCACTAATGCTCCTGACCTTTGACGACTGTTGATCTTGAACTGACGCACAAAGAAGCATAAATACTCTCAGCAACTGAAAAATGAACTAGGCTATAAAGTCAATCTGTAATTGCATTATAAAACAACCAAACGTTAGTGATGATTTCTGTATCCAAAAAGGTCTCGCCACAGAATACTTTGCGTGAGGCTTGTTGACGCACATTTCCAGGGAGTGGGGGTAGGCTTCACCAAGTGCCCCAAACTAAATTGGTAGACATTCAAATAACGCTACGGACCGTGTCTCGATAAAAATACCCCGTCTGTTCTGTAGGACTATTACTAAATCGACACTATTTATCGAGACATGCTATTGGGACGCAAAGCCTCTAATAATCGCACCGCATGCTCTAAATAGGCAGATCAAGGGAGTGAAAAGTGACGAACCACCACTTCAGCGTTCACCAGGTACGATCGTAATGTATTCTGCTAGAGACTGAGTCTACGGTGCGCTTGTGCTAGTTTTGTGTTATCTTAGTAAAAAGGGGCTAGGCCGCCGTAAGGGTGTCTTTCACATAAGTACGTGATTAGAACTACTCGATACTTGCCTTCCTCAATAACAGTTGACTTCGCAGTACTCTGTCTTAGGATTGAGTAAGACATTTATTGAATGCTTAGGGAACGTGTTCCGTTAGAATCGTATTAGTTCCTCAGAGGTTCTATGCGTTAGGTCTAGCAGAACACGTACAATGAGACAAAACGTTGTAAAACGGTTCCCAGTATCACTGAATTGGGTACATTGTAAACAGATAAATTAACGTAGCTACCCCTCTTGAACTTAGACACGGCGTGTTGCCACACCGAGCTCTGAACGCAGAGTGAGCCTTATCGCCTTTCGAGGTGGGCCGAGCAGTGTATAAGTGGGTTTGTCGGGTGATAAGGCTCACTCTGCGTTCAGAGCTCGGTGTGGCAATACGCTCTGTTCGAGTTCGCGACAAGTCAATCGTCATCCTGAGGACGAGTTATTCATCCTGAGTTATTATTCGATTAATGAATTTTTAATGGACAAAACTTTTTAATCAGCAATATGTATAATAAAATTAGATATTATTAATATTATCTTGAACATATTAGGTACCACATTAATCTTATATTATTTTTTCATATTAACATTTTAATTTGATATTTTCAATATTAATTAATGTATAATTGCAATAATTCTAACTGTGGCATCTTAATTAGTAACTATTTTTAGATGCTTAATTATTTTAATTTTTTTTAAAATAATTTTTGCGTGCCTATTTTCAGGCAGAATGTACAAGGCTCACTCCTTTCTATTCCATCTGTATTTTAATGTAACTTACATTCATTGCAAATAAATGATTTGATTTGATTTGATTTTTCATTTGATTTGATTTGATATCTCGTTGAGAGGTGAAACACGTGTCGAGGTTTTATTTATGGTAGGTAGGTATTTTGGTAGGTTACGTAGGAGGGTTTATTTAAAGGCTTTTTATGGCTCTTTAGAAATAGCTAAGCGGAACAGGTTACTAAATCGATTCCAGCTTATTCTAAGTCTACTAAAATATTTTTAAAAGGACTCCGATAAAAATCCGATCCAATATACACGACAAATTGCCATGTCCGAACTGCCTCAAAATTGATATGCGCACATGTGTCAATGTACCCCCATACTGACGAATGATTGATACTGACATAAATGAATGATTGGCGATTCAACTTTTTTGAGCGATTGCATCTATTTTGGTTGGTTACTTTTTTTTTTTTTTTTTTTTTTTTTTTTTTTTTTTTTTTTCTGTAGGGCATCTCGTAGCTGACCTCTGAGGTCATGACTACTTAACCGGTCAATCCTGTGGTTGCCTTAAGCTGCTACACTCAAAGCCTCCAGCCAGGGGCATACAAAACTAAGCTAAAAAGCTAGGTGAACGCTCGCTAAGGGCACCCCCTGTGGGGTACGAGCCTCGGCTTAGGGCGTCACCGGAGGGAGGACATCAAAGATGGGACGGGCTGGATCAAAGTTTTGATCATTATTATTAATCGGGGAATTTAAAGCTACGTGCACAGCTGAAACCACTGCTGGCACCTCGTTATCGAGCAAGGGTCGGGGAGGAGTATCATTTACTCGGGGGCGCGGACGCGATCGCAAAGGACCTCGACGGCGAGGTCGGAATGACGGGAGGCGTCTGTATCTGTGTAGAGTACTAGTAGCCCTATTGCTCTCCTGAAGGAGGGTTATGGGGTCATCAGGGTCGGTGAGAATGTGCCTAGGTCGGCGGGTACGGCTAATCCTACTTGGGACATAGCTGGCGGCCTCGACAACCAGAGGGTTGCGATGTTTGACCGCGGAATCGAAGTAACGCTTTGCAAGGCGTTTTAGAAATTGGTGGATCGTGGGAATTCTAAGGTCGAGATGGAGACTCTCGTTCCTAACATACCAGGGGGAGCCTGTGGCCCTACGGAGGAATCGGTTTTGGAGCGTTTGCAACCTATGGATATGATGGGGTTTTGCATGAGCAAAGACGGCACCCGCATAGGTCATGATGGGACGAATACACGCTGTGTAGATTCGCAATTTGCACTTAAGTGACATCTTGCTGCGTGCGTTTAGGACGGAATGGAGCCTACCGAGAGCGAAAGCGGCTCGCGAACGAACCTTCTTTATGTGCTCAGCGAAAGTGAGATGGTGGTCGAGGAAAACACCTAGGTATTTGGCTCGCTTCTCCCAAGGGATCTGCTTACCGAACATAGTGAGAGGTCGGGGGAGGGGGTCTCTAAGCCTTGTGCGCGGTTTCGAGAAGAGAACCGCTTGGCTTTTTTCGGGATTGACTTCTATGCGCCACTTTCGAAACCAGGCAGCGAGTCGATTGACTGCGCCTTGGAGAGTGTGGGCGATATTGTCGGGGTATCTAGACCTAAAGTAGATGGCCGTATCGTCTGCGAACAGAGCGAAATGCGTCCTTCTACCTGGGTTTGGAATATCGCTAGTGAATAGCGTGAACATGAGGGGAGCTAGCACGGAGCCCTGAGGGACTCCTGCACGAATGGGGCGGGGAGAGGAAAGTGCTCCTTCAATGCGATAGCGGAATACGCGATTCGATAGATAGTCCCGTAAGATGAGTACGAGACGATCCGGCACGCCGAGTTGGTACAGCTTGTATAATAAGCCGTTGTGCCAGACTTTATCGAATGCTTTCGCAATGTCGAAGAAAACTGCACCCGTCAAAGAGCCGCGTTGGAAACCATCGCTTATGAACTCAATGATGCGGTGGGCCTGATGCACGCTAGAGTGCTCAGTTCGAAAGCCGAACTGTTCGTTGGGGATGAGGCCCTTGGTCTCGGCGAAGTCTCTGAGACGCTTGTAAATAAGCCTCTCATAGATTTTTCCGAGAACCTTGAGCAAACTGATGGGACGGTAGCTAGAGGGGTCGGTACTGGGTTTACCGGGCTTTCTGATACCTATGACGGTGGCTTCTTTCCACGACTGGGGAAAGAAGTTGTTGCTTAAGGCACCATTGAAGATGGTAGTCAAAAGCATTATCAGGTGGGCAGGGAATAATTGGATCACCCTATTGGTGAGTCCATCTGAACCGGGAGCTTTACGAGCTTTAAGACCTTTGATAATGTCGTGCACTTCGTCTGGAGCGACGGGAGGCAGTGGACAATCAGGGTCGTCGACAGGAGGGAGAGAGGCTCTACGTTCGACTTCAGCGTCGACCTTTAGGAGGTGAGCTTGGTCTACTGGCAGGGAGCTGGGTGAGCATTGGGCCTCGAGGGTGTCGGCCAGGCATTCTGCCTTTTCAACGTCCTCGAAGGCTATGGTCTTATCGGGACGGGTCAGGGGGGGCATGGAGGAAGTTTGAGGGGATTTGAGTTTCCTCTGAAGTTCCCAAAATGCCAGATGGTTGGGCTCTAGTTCGCCGAGCATCTTGTCCCAGCCCGCGTCACGCAGCTCCTGTATGCGTGTCTTTACAGATCTCTGTAAATAGCGCATATGGGCTTTGTTTGCGGAGCAGGGGAAGCTGCTGTAGGCACGGACGGCCGCGTTCTTCTCAGTCAGTAATGCACGCACATCGTCCGGCAAGCTCCAGTGACGGTCGTCCGTCACTGTAACCTCCCTTGAACATTCGTTCAGGACGGTTTGTACGTGATTAGTGAGTGAGTCGATCGCGGACGTCGTGTCTGCGATAGAGTTGAACACGTCGGGAATAGAGTCTAACTGAGGGGACGTGTTGGATTTCAGCTGAGTGCTTACTTTCTTCCAGTCCGTGATCCTCTTAGTGATAGGGGGAGAGTTTGGGTCGCGGAGACCTATGCGGGGGTCTAATCTCATGACTACCGGACGGTGATCAGAGTCGAGCTCGTTAATAGCTTCTATGGAGTCTAGTCTTAGGTTGACGTTCTTAAGGAGCGCCACATCTAAGATATCAGGGGCATGATTTACGTTAACCGGAAAGTGGGTGGGAGTCATTGGAGCGATGACGTCAAAGGTCAGAGAGTGGGAGAGGTCGAACAAGTGTCGGCCTCTTGTAGTAGTTACCGAACTATTCCAGGAGGGATGTTTGGCATTGAAATCGCCCGCTAAAATGAGCGAGTTACTCATAGTGAGTAGAATCGAGAGGTCGTCAGAGAGGAGTTGGAAATTCTCCGAAGTATTAGCGGGGGGGAGATAGACCGACACGAGAGTGATCGGCTGGTGGCCTGACATGCCGAGGCGGCAGGCCGAAACTTCTAATCGTGAGAGGGGAGGAGGGTCAATTGGGATGCAGTGAAGCTGCTTTTTGTAGTAAATCAGGGTACCTCCTCTATGGCAACGTGACCTATCGTTGCGAACTATCCGGTAGTTAGCTATTGATGGGTTACGGTTGCAAGGTTTTAGAAAAGTCTCTTGGACTAAGAGAACGTCTATTTGATGATCGCGGAGGAAAGCCGCAATCTCTTCGCGTTGATTTTTAATGCCGTTTGCATTGAAATAACCTATTATTAGGGATCGCGGTTTGAACCTAGCTAAGACCGTGTTATCCATAATGGGGTTTAGTAGCGAGGGAGGTTAGGGCTTGCGTAATATCCGGATACGCGTTGTAGATGGCCTGGATCTGGAGGAGATTGCCATGGGCCGCAAGGATTTCGTTGGCCATTGTCTTTGCGCGAGGGGAGACGAAGGCCAAGAAGGTTGACGTAATTACGTTGAACGAGTCAACGGAGACGTTGGGGCTAGCCACGGGAGTGGATTGAGAGGGACGCGTAGCTTTAGGAGCGGACGTGGGTTTCGCTGGGGGCGCGGCGGGCGCCGGAGGCGCAGAGGGCGCAGGGGGCGCAGAGGGCGCAGGGGGCGCGGGTGGCGCGGCGGCGCGAATACGGGGATCCATAAGGCGGGGGAGGGGAGCGGGGGGAGGGGGAGGGAAGTTTCTGAATTGAGAGGGCACCATGGCAGGAAAAGACTGCTGGTGGTGGAGGTAACTCCACGGACTAGGCCTCTGAGGGCTTAGACGTTGGGGCAAATGGGATGAGGGAATCCTATAAGAGGAGGGAGCTTCCCTTTGCTGGCGGGCGTCGAAACGCTTGGCCAGTTTGGGAGAAGAGGCCTTAGGGGCTTTGGGGCAACCACGGTAGTTGGCCGGGTGGCCTTGTTTGCCGCATAGAACGCAGCTGGGAAGGTCAGTGCAAAGGGTACGATCCTTTGGACGGGGACAGTCTGAAGTGCCATGCTCACCCAGGCACTTGACGCATCTGGGTGTGGCATGGCAGTTCCTCTGAGAGTGACCGTATAGTTGGCAGCGGTGGCATTGACCGACAATGCCACTCTTGTGGGGTTTCTCAATTTCGAACCCTGTGAGATTGCACAGGGAACGAATTTGGAATATCGGGTGGTGGCCCTCGACGGGCGGGCAGATTACGAGTATCATATCGTAAGATTCACCGCCTCTAGAGCGGTGCATACGATGGACCTCGTCAACGGGGACTTTTTGCGACTGAAGGTCGCTGAGGATCTCGGCGGGGAGGATTTCGCGTGGGATTCGCTTAATCACGACGCGGATTTGCTTTTCCTCTGGGAGTGAGTAGGTGTGGTATGACACACCTCTCATTCTCAGAAGACGGGTTAGGTCCCTAAAGTCGCGCGACGTAGGGACGGAGACTTTGATACCCTGCTGGGTATTTCGGGCGCTAGAGAAATTGATTTTGTGTTCGGCACACCATTTCGAGATGTCCGTCCACTTTCCCTTGTCCTGAATGAACAAGGGTGGCGGGAGAGGGATCTTTTTAGCGTTAGGCGCGGGGGTATCCTTCGCGGAGGATGACGCAATCGGGCGGGTAGTGGAGGGGGAAGCTACTGTAGCGCAGCTTACGGATGACGTAATCGGACGGGAGGTGGTGGGGGAAGCTACTATAGCGCAAGTCGCGGGGGTAGCGGGAGAGATTTTGCAGGACGGTACTAATGGTGCGGGCGACGAGGGAGCAAAGTCTAAGTCCTCAAGCGCAACGACCTTGCTGGCCTGGGACGAGCTCTGCTTCTTGTTTTTCCTCTTCTTGCCCTTTCCTTGGACGGTTGTGAAACCGTCGTCGGATTGGGAGGAGGATGAGGAAGAAGAAGAAGCAGCGGACTCCGCTTCGTCGTCGTCCGAACCATAGGGGTACGGGGTAGTGGGCCGCTTTGAGGAAGCGGCGCTGATGGGAGCGTCAGTGTCCATAGACTCTGACGGACTGGGGGGTCTAGATGGCTCTGTAGCCGGGGGGGTTTCTAGTGCATCGCTAAAGTTAGCGATGCTATTGTCAGAGGGACAGGACTGAGATTCAGACTCAGCTTGGAGCCTGGCGAACCGAGCTCCATACTTAGTCTTCAGGGCGGGCTCTTCTTCGAGTACACCCTGGAAGAACTTAATAAAGAGCGCTAGGCACTTTGCCGGGTCCTTCATATTGACGGGGGAAAAGAGAGACTACGCGTGAATATTTCCTAACTTCCTACAATCCTAACTCCCCGGTGGGTATGCCGGGGATGTGTAATCCCTCCCTGTCGGGTGTAGACAGGGAGGATGTGTGCCTATGGGTGAGCCCTAAGCTTGCTTTGGCCCGTTGCCTATCTTATTGTGCAACGGGGTCCTATCCAGTCTAGTGTGAAGGGTATCGATATACCCGACCACGCTAGGTGAGTCGCTGTGGAGGCAAAACTGTCACCAGTGCCGACTAGGAGACCCCCCAAGGCCGAACACTGGGACCCGGCCAATTGACTGCCTAACCCTGAAGGGGATCGGCGGGTGTGATTGGGTCAACACCCCCTCGGTTTCGTTGGCACCGTAAGGTATCCACCGAGGACCACGAAACTGTGGTTTTGCCCGGAAGGGGCCAAAATTGCCTCGACGAACGTTTTGAACGACAATCTTAAAGAAAGTCGATATTAATTGTGTCTTGAAAAAGACCCCAATTAATAGACGTGATGGTAGTCGGGTGACTACGGAGACGACTCGGGAACCACCAAGGAACGCTTGAGCCGGAATATCGGGAACTCTTGTACACAGCAGCGCAGCGCAACACGACCGTCCGCCACCGGTGCCGGGCGCAGAGTGGTTGGTTACTGATTAAAAGACTGTATAAATATCACGTTAATAAAAAAATCTTCGATAATTTGGTGACAGCACTTTCACAAAGTAATTTTTTGGGTGTTGGTAAAGCGATTACCAGGTTGTCTGGTGGATATTGCTTTTAACGATAAGACGTCTTTGTATATTGGTACTCGTGAACATAAATTAATTAAGATGATTTTTTTATGTTATTGGGAAGAATTGCCAAACTTAAGTGGCAGTGGGCAGGGCACATTGCTCACATAGCAGATGGCCGATGAACGGATGTGTGACCACGTACTGGAAGACGTAACGTCGAAAGGCCTCCCACAAGGTGGACCGATGACCTGGTGAAGGCCGCAGGAATCCGCGGTGCTTGGGGGAGGCCTATGTCCAGCAGTGGAAGTCTTTCCGCTGAAATGATGATGACGTTATTGGGTAAGTATCCACCGCCACCACATGGTATCTGCAATACCTACCAGCGGCATCGTATCCATCTGCCGTGTCATTCCTGAAATAAAATTGCATAACGCCACTTGACGTCACTAACTTCCGTCAGCGGCTTCGCCCGCTTGATATTTCTATAAATTATAGCCTATGTTACTCAGTAATAATATAGCATTCCAATGGCGAAAGAATTTTTAAATCGTCCCATTTGTTTTTAAGTTTATATTACAAACAAAAACGTTATCGCTGGTCCTACTCCACAAGGGCGCATAAACTAATTGATAAGCATTTGAAAATACTGTTGGAGTTGCTGAAGATTAAAAAAACTACTCATCTTCGCATTGTATAAATTCAATCCCTTAGCATTGTATAATTCCATAACACGTGTGAGTACTATGTACCTACTATAAAGCTACCATTTACGAGGTACGTCTTTCATCAACTTGAATGTGCCCTTGCGGCTGACAATATCTCATGCTCACTCTAATGTCTCGCTGACGGTGGCGTGTGTGTTCGATCATTTGGCTCCCTTCAAAATGGTTGAGCTGTATGGTGCTAATCCATGCGTCATGTTCGTGAACGCGCGCTGTCAGTAAGGATTGGTCATCTTCTAGCTGCCATGGCTTATTTTAATTTGGTTTTTGATTTTTTTTATTTGTTTTATTTTTTATTACGGACGCTTTTGATTCTGATTATCATTCTGCATCGTTCTCACATTTATAACTTTAGCATGAATGATGTAACCAATTTATTATAACCATATTGTGATTTAAAAGAGTGTCCATGTAGTTTCTTGCCTGTTCTTCTCCATACCTACTACGCTTTGGAATGGGCAACTAGCTTCATGTTTCTGACTGAACGACCTCTTGATAATTCAAAAGTGCCTGTAATTGGTTTATTTGAAATAAATGCTTTGAGTTTGATAACGTGAGTAGGTACAAATATATATGGAAACAAATATACATGCAAACATTGCTCGTTTAATAATATAGGATAGGATATTAGAAGGACTGACAGTTATATTAATGTCATTTACTGATAGTGTCTCCCGAGCCTAAGAATAGCTGTTAAAATGCAAATTTATGCTGTGCAATAATAATTAATAATTTCCTATGTACCCACGTATCTATACATAAACCTTTCTTGTTTGAGCTCGTAACTATTCTAACATTCAAGATCCCATTGGTTACAAACTGGAAGTGGCTCTCGAAGTATTGACTGCAGGACAGTCTCGGGGGACCTTAAACTGTTCCTATTCGTAAAGCTCACGAACGAGGTCAATCGGAATAGATTGAGTTGTTAGAAGAATCACTGTGACATGTCCAATGAAAACGTCCTGCAGTGAGAAAAGGTTGATATAATAAAATTCTTGTTGCAACTTTAGAAAATATCTAGTACCTGGGCGACCGAGTTCTGCTCTTATGAAAATAGAGAATACTCATTTAAAAGTATAGGAAAGTTCATACTAATCTACGTATAAGTACCTACTAATTCCATGCTGCTATGTCATTATTCTAATGTCATTATTCTCATATCATTATTCAATAACTTTAGGCGACCGAGCTCTGCTCGGCTGAATAAAGGAGAAAACGATTTTTTCCAGATATGAGACCTAGCTAGATCGATTTTTCGCTCCCGTGAACCCCTATAATACAACTTAGTTGCATTATAGGGATGAGGGAACGTGAGTACAAATATATATACTTATATACATATATAAACTGAATATCCCATTAAAATAGTTGGACAAACTTTTAGAATTTTTTTAGACCACCAAAATAAGGACTGGAGTAAAAAAAATCGCAATAGATACTTACAAGAAAAAAATCAGCTAACGTAAATTCACTATATAAGTTAATGTTAAAAACAAGTACAATACACGTAGGGTTAGAGAGAACAAATTGGTTCAACCACAGATAACAAATTACTATGGCACTTTTGGTACCAAATACTTATATGTTCTACCACTAACATTAAAGTATTTGGTACCAAAAGTGCCATAATAATTTGTTAACAAATTAAACGTTATAAAAGTGTTTAACAAATTAGATTTAGAGAAAAAGTAAAAATTAGTAAAGGATAACTTAAGACAAAATTAAAAAAAAACATTATACAGGATAGCAAATAGAATTAAAAACATTCTTAATTATAAGTAGTAGGTATGTGCGTCAGGTGGTGCATTTTTATGTTAAAAGAGCGCCTCTCGCCATCAAACGTAAAAGTTTGGCGAGTTTAGAATTGAGTAAAGGCTCTTTCAAACAGGCGCGACACGCGACGCGACACAAAGACACCGCTCGTCGCGCGTCGAGCGGTGTCTTTGTGTCGCGTCGCGTGTCGCGCTTGTTTGAAAGACCCTTAACACCTCTGCATTCTGATTAAATAAATATATAAAAAAAGTGTTGGTTACTAATACTAATGTTATTTAATTATTTTAGGTCAAAATAAAATCACTTTAATCGGTGTTTTTTTTGCTTGGATATCTCTGGTTAGACGTACTGAACGCTGTTTTAAATTTGTCCATCTATTTGAATGAGACCATATACAAATATTGCTCGTTTAATAGTTTAGGATTACATTATATTTTTACCTATTTATTTGAAACTGCCTCTTTGGTCTAGTGGGCCCGAGAGCAGCTGCTTAGCATGAGATCTTGGGTTTTTATTCTCGGGTCGGGCAGTGTTATTCGGGTTTCTCATCTGGAATTTCTCAGTAGCAGTTTGGAGCCTGGATTTGTGCCCTATTGATGGCAATAGGCTCGAACTTAAACATAACTGATGAAATGTGGGAGTGTGTACGCCTTTGCTCAACCCTTTAGGGAATACAGGCGTGATGTCATGTTATTTTGTTTATCAATATCATCGACCGTTTTCCACAATTGCATACAAGGTAAGTGATCGCACTGGTCAACCTTAGCATAGGTAGGTACTCAAGAATTGATATCCAATAGGTACCTACCGAAATTCCTGAATAATTAAGACTAGGTTAGTACAGTAAGCATAAAAGTAATTGATTGCATTGCTCGACGATTCAGAACTGTTTTAATGTCATGAATAAATACTGTTCATTATCATAGTCCTATTAAATAATATTAAAATTTCACAAAATAAAAAATATTGTTTTCCCTTTAGTCTCGCATTCGATGCTCGAAATCGACTCGTTCACCCTCGAGATGAACTGAAATTCAAATAAAAACGTCATTATAAAACATTCAGACCGACACTTTGGACGCTCCGTACTTTAAAAATAAATGAGGTTAATTAATCGAAGGATTATCCCGGGTTCCATTAAAATATATTTCACGAAATTTCTATAACACATCGCCATTATACAGGGGCGGGCAACGTGTGGTGAAATAATGAAAATTGTTTAATTACTGAGGGCCCCAGCGGCCCGCATTTCGTGTGTCGCGTTGAGTAGTTTTGGTACATTCAAGAGTTTTCGGGTCGAGTGCTTTTGCATGTTGCACGTGAGTAGGTTTTAACAAAATGGATGCCGCTGTGTCAGTCGTAAATCTTAAAATGGCGGCTCCCTGGACGCGGCCCGTGATTTGGGGTTGCCAAGAAGATCACATTGAAGCGGCTGAATGTTAACAAGCTATCATTGGTGGCAAACATTTTCGTGATTGATTATTGTGACCCAAGATTATTTGCAAGTTTCAGATTCTATTGTTCGATGTAACCTTTTCGATGTTTTTTTTTAATAAGTGAAATAAATGATTATTTTTTGTTCATATTCTACTGGAACGGGAGTACTCACAGATATTTAAATATAAAGTATTTCATAATACAGAGAGTGCATCAGAAATACCTTTGTGTTTCTTCATTCATGCGCTTACGGGCACATGATAATATGTATAACATTGCAACGTTAAATTCATACTTTTTCATAGAATGTAAATCAAAATTTCAACGTAATAAAATTCATGTTAGCATGTATTTGTATTACGGATAGGGTCAGTTGCTTTTTATTTTCAAATTCATGTATCCAGCTTACACAAAGTTCTTTAATATACAACCAAGCATGGTATGAAATTGTCACTGACAGAAGACTTAGAATATTAGAAGACAGCGGGTCCCAAACTAGGCACAGCCTGTATCTTTATTTTATTTGTATTGTATTGTATTTATATAATAGTTATGAAATGAATTATTAACTACTGTTACTGGTGTATAACCGTTGTAATTATAAAATAAATAATCAAATAAATAAATAAATCTTAGTGAACCCTTTTTTTTATTCCGAATTTGATCAGTGTCTCGCCTTTTGCTAAGTATTGTAAAATTATATTTTACGAAGCTCATTTAGAGGAGATAAAGCCACAACTACCATCAGCAGGCCATAAAATATTTGCACTGCACACGAATCAAATCCACGAATCGAAAAGTTAAGAGGCGGCTCCCTAAATTGTATGTTAATTTGCATTAATATTTTGAAAAAGTCACGTATACAATCAAAATGGAACTTTAGTATATGATTTATCGTATCTTTTTCTTGCCAAATATAAGACATTTACGTAATTGGAACATTTTTGCTCGATCCATTTTTTATTCGAAAATCATGTCTTTTTTAAATATTATTTGAAACAAAAACTACTATTGACAGTAAGGAAATATAGTTTTTTATCCAAATATAAGATATTGTTTCTTTAGATCAATTATTACTTTTGTTATAAACGAAATAAGAATTGAGACATTTAGTTCCGTGCTTGAAGTCAACAAAGAGCGCACGCGATATTCATCTTTATTACTAATGTGTTAGCGTTTAGCATATAGTGGAGTGGTGGGGTGGATTGGGGGAGTTTGCGTGGAAATTGTCTTTGTAGTGCCTGGTCTTAAAGCACACAAGTTTCTGTAGTTACTTATAATACCTACCTACTGAACCAGACAATCTAACTCACGGTAAGAGCTCAGTAAGTACATACCTACTACTCATAAGAGCACTGAACGAGACTCAAACAGAATCGCTCACCGTAAAATTGTGTTTTAAAATTCTCCCAAACGAATACCACGCTTGAGTTTCTACGAATCTGTTGGTGCACTACCAATATATCATACTGTTTTGACAAACTGCATTGTGTTTTTGTCCCCTGGACACGGTTCGTTAACCTCTATAGGATTGCGTCCGTGTGAAATTGGTAAACTTGGACCGCATAGTGTTTTGGTCATAAGCTTGCCTAACTTGTTTGTGGTATACTGTTTTTGTGTTCTATTCATCGGTGTCCAGCTTTTTCATGTTACAATGTATGATAACTAAAGTTCTAGTTACTCTCGCTGATTTGAACTGCATGTGTGTTTTTGATAAAAAAATGGTCAGCTGGATACGAAATCTGGTCGATGTCTTATTCACAAAATTTGCGCTTAAAAAGAATATTCATCAAGTTTGCTGCGGGTCTTTTTCAATACGAACGTGCTTTAACTGGTCCCGAAATACTTGTAATAATTTTATTACAAATACTTCTGGACCAGTAGCCCATCACCACAGAAAACTAGTGTCTTTTCTTATCATTTTAAGTTTTAGAAAAATCATTGCTCTTCTCTTTTATTTTAATAAAAGACTCGTTATTCCACTAAGTACTTTGAAAAATAATTAAAGGAAAAAGTCATTTTATCATGATTGTACAATTTATCGAGCAAAAACTTTTGACACTTGAACCAAACTTTTTGAACCAAACTTTTTTTTGTCAAACTTTTTTGAGACCATACTATTGTAGAAGGCTCTGTACTTACTAAACTATTGAGTTATCTCTGCTCCACTCTGAAGTAAAATTAAAATAATACTGCTATAAGAGGTGGTGGTGGACTCCTGAAAAACCATTCTAATTCAAAAAAATATAAAATAAACATTCGATCATAAAACTGTACAACAAAGTATCTGCTACATTCGTCAATAGAATTCGCTCACAAAGATTTTTATTACCATTAAGTATATCGGATCCGATTAAAATAGAAGCCAGTGAAATTTTACAACTCGCTAGTTGCCTGAGGCATAGGATTTCATTTTGCCTCAACAATATAATTACGCTATGTCTCCGGGCGAACAAATAATTAATGGTGCGAATAAATCTTATAAATTTTGTCAAGTTTTGTTACTTGCCGTATTTATTATTTTAATACGGGCAGATTTTTTTTTATCTCCTGCAAACGTCCCCGAATTTTCGGTTAAGTCGACGACGAAGTTACTGAAAAGTTTGGGTATTACTGAACTAAATATGTTTATAAATATGTATGATGTACCAATTCGGGGTTTGGGATTAAAAGAGGAAGATTTGGAATATGCCCCGGCGATTTTTTGATAGGATAAAATTTTGGTAATATTAGAAGAAATTGAGTTTTGTGTCAAAATCCTCATAATCAGCCTTTAAACCAACCAGCCCTAAATGTTCCCACTGCTGGGACACAGGCCACCTCTGTGGACTATAATCTGGGCACACCCAAAAACTTCGAAATATTTTATTCCGAATTTTCGATGTTCCGATTTTCAAAAGTCCGAATTTTATAATGCCTCAGAACCATAATGTCCATTATTAAAAATCACGAAATTTATTTTACCGACAGGCGTAAATGCGATTTGTTTGTTTTTCTAGTTTCATACGTTCGAAGAATCAAATGGTCGAAGGGTTCTCGGTCCAAAAAACGACATTCCGATTTTCAATACTTCGAATATACTGCTAAAATTAGAATTGTGATTCTGATTGAATTAGTATAATATTCAGTTGATATGCATTCAAAATCTATAAGTAACGTTTAATGTAATTTAGAAACGTCTACTTTGTTATTAATATTTGTGTATTAATATTATTTTTTGTGTTTTCTTCTTCTCCTTGTATTACACCTGTGTCGGGTACTATGTACTGTTATTTAATCCTTTTGTTTAGGTTAGGTTAGAACATTAGAAATTTAGTGGCCATTAACGTCAGATCCCCTCTATTGTTGGTGAATCACTTGGGTTAGGTTAGGTTAGAACTGTGACCATTGAAGCGCGAAGGCGAGCAAGCGAAGCGAGCGTACCGAGGCAGCGGCCTTCGAGCGCCAGATCCTCTCTATTGTTGGTGAATCACTTGGATTAGGTTAGGTTAGGTTAGAACTGTGACAAGCGAAAGAAAATATTTTTATTCAAAATTATACAATCATAATTTTAATTGAGAATGAGTTTTTATTTTGGAATTTTAATTAGTCGATACTTTAATAATCGAAATTCGTATTTTAGATGGTTCAAATTATCATTAAGTCGGACTTTTTGTTATTCTCTATCCATTGAAACTCGGTACTTTGAGACTAGTAATTATAAACGTTAGGAATATTGAATTTTTAGAATTACAAAAATAGAATGAATGATAAATCGGAGTAGTTATATTAGGAATTTTAAACCATTCGGAATTATGAAAATCGGTATTTTGACATTCGTATGTGACTGACGGAATAAAGTTTTTCGTATTTATGTATAGTGTACCCCTATAATCTACCACGCGGGCCAAGTGTGGTTTGGTAGATGTAGATGTGAGAATTTTTGGTTCTAGGACATGCCGGTTTCCTCACGATGTTTACCTTCACAGTTTTGAAAGCAGTGGTGATGAAATTATTTACACAAAGTAAATCTCCTGCCTGGGTTCGTACCTACGACCTACATACAACTCGTAAATCGGGGCCGTTATCACAGGGCCTCCATTGCTCTGCTTTTTCTGGGTTTTGTGTAATAAGACATATCAACTTACGATCGTGGTCACGCATATCTACCTAACCACTTTGACACGCACACGATGACCACATTTTTAGGCAAGCGCAAGCAGGAATAGTCCTTACGGTGTTCACATATGCGTGTCCGCGATAGGATATATACATGTTTTGATAATTATAACCTTTTTTTTTTTTTTTGGGTGGGAAATCATCAAATAACTTCTCCCGCTCTGGGCGGAGCGGGAGGGTGTGTCAGACTCTTACTGACTAAAATCCACCCGTGTTCCTTCGGTTGCCCTGTTGCCGGGGGCCACGATCTCCCTTTCGGTTTTCTTCGCAACCCCGGCAGGCATCGGCCCTAGCGGACCCCGTCAATTCTGCTGACATCTCTTTGAGGCGCGCGTGGAACACAACGCGCCGTCGACCCGGGCCTGGTCCTTATCGGACGGTGAGCTACCCATTGCTCACAGTCCGCAAGCCCGCGCCTACGGTGGCCGGAAATCGGCTTGCGACTCCCGACGCCCTGGGCGTCTCCTGCGGCGGTTAGAGGCGTGAGGGCGCGAGATTTGCCTCTCCCTCACGCGTTCCGCCTCCTCCTTCGCGAGCATTACCGCTTCGCAGAAGGAGGTGACGGCCTCCCATTTCCTCTCGCTCCGTACCATGGCCTGAACCAGGGCCGGACGCGAGAGATCACGTCCGCCGATCGCCTCCACGAGGACACGGCGATGCTCCGCCCAAGCTGGGCAGACCTCCACCGTATGCTCTACCGTGTCCTCCGGGCGATCCACACAATGATGAAACCCGGGTGTTTCCTCCCGCCTTATCCTGTGCAGGAACCTCCCGAAACAGCCGTGTCCGGTGAGGACCTGCGTCAGGCGGAAGGTGAGGACGCCGTAGCGCCTCTCTAGCCACTCCTCAAAGAGGGGTCTTATTGCCGCAATTGTGGCGTGCCCAGCGCTGGGTTGCGACAATCGCATTCTCCATAACGCCATGAGATCCCGCCGGAGCTCTGTCCGATGTACCGTGATTTCTCGCGGCAGCGGAGTTAAGCCCCGGCGTCTCGCCTCCTCGCGCAACTCCCACAGGTGCGCCAGGACCTTTGCCTCCAGATCCCATGGCGGTAATCCGGCAAGGAGGCACGCCGCCTCGCAGGAGACCGTGCGGTATCCTCGGGCCAGCCGGATGGCCATGACCCTCTGGGACGCGTTCAACCGGCGGGCTGGCCGCAGCCTTAGTGAACGCGCCCACACCGGCGCTCTGTAAAGGGCCATGGACCGCACGACCCCCGCGTAAAGCCTCCGGCAGGAGGCGTTTGGCTCCCCTAGATTGGGCAGGAGCCGCTTCAACGCAGCCCCGGCCCGCTCCAGTCTGGGAGCCAAACGTCGGAAGTGTTCGACGAAATTCCACCGACTGTCGAGGACGAGTCCTAGATACTTCATCGTCGACTCAACGCCGATGTGAACCCCTCCCGCCACCACCTGGGAACCCGACGGTGGCGCATTCCGAGGTCCATGAAAACCCATGGCCTCGGACTTGTGCAAGGCCACCTCAGATAATTATAACCTAAAGGCGTTTTCAATAAGTTTACGTGATTAGGATTAGGTACACATTATTATAGCCTTTTTTTAAGTAGTTTTCTTGTACAAAATCATACAATTACCTACAATAAAATAATCCAGTTAGCCAATTCAAAGCACGTATCAAAACACAGGTTGTTAGATGTCTCAAAATGTATGAAACGTTAATATAGAAGGGTAGTAGAAAACACGGAATACTGAAACTTAAACTCGGGATCAAGTAGTGAAGTCTTTCTCAAAGGTACTTAAGTCGAGACCTCAACGGAATCGGTAATGGGTTCGTGACGAAACTGACGATATTCTCAATAACATGCCGCCGAAAGCATCGCTTTTAGTAACAACTTATTTTTTTATAGTTTGCTACTAGACCCGTAATGGCGTTGAAGGAATAAACGTTAAGTACGTATTTATTTGATACCTTTTGGTCGAAAAGTAATAAAAGGATCTCTTCTTTTAGTAAATATTGCACAATTATCTTGGCGTCCTAGTCAGCCTGCAACGTTCCCATTGCTGGGACACAGGCCTCCTCTCTGTGCGTGCGTGGGAGTCGGACGTACATAGAACGCGGACTCAGAGCGGGTTGATAGATGTTTCATGTCTTCGAACTTTTGGTTCTAGGGCATGCCGGATTCCTCACGATGTCTTCCTTCACCGTTTTGAGAGAAGCGGTGATAAAATAATTACCAAACCTTATTATTAGAATTACCTTGGCTCTTTGAAATTTGCTTTTAAAAGGCTACTCAATAATTAGTCAACTAATATACATGTTTTCGAACATAATCCTAATTGGCAGCCGGATTACTCTATCACAGTAATGTTTGCTATAAGAAATACTGACGCCCATGATTTGGATATTTTTTTTTAAATTACACCCACGGATGGGAAATTGGCCGATTCGCTACCCACCAGTTTAAAAATTACCAATACCACCATTATATCTTAGTAGAAATATCTAGTCGTTGATTTAATTTTGTACTGTAGTACCGCAAGATCAGAAAATAACAATATTAATAAAATTAAAATAAATTTTAATAAAAAAGCAAGTTTCGATCAAGATTGAACATTTTAGTGGTAATGGAAGTTATTTAGTTTTTGAGTCTATCAGTGTCAGTTAATCGGTTAGCTAAACTAACCAATAGTTAGTAGTTTAGTACCGTTTAGTAGTTAGTAACTTAGTTGTTTATCTAGAACTGATATCAAAATTTCAAAAATATTTTGCGTTTTAAACGGCAGATGTAAGTGGAAACGCCTGGGACGGACGCCCAAGAAGGACATTAGTGATCTTATTGGTGATGTTCTTCAAAAAAGTCAGGTGCGTAGTGCTTGTAACGGGCGTGCGTGTATGACCAGATGTATGAACGTAAACGAAGCAAAAGGAGTATGTAAGGATCGTCGCTGGTGGCGTTCTGTAGTCGCATTACGTTCTGCCTACCCCCATGGGAAGAATGCTTGAGTTTATGTATGTGACGGAGGAGGGTTATCAGCCATATTTTAACTACTATAGGCGTACTGTGGGTAGTGTTGGTTATTGCGCAATAGAAAAACCGTTTGCAGTTGAGATCAAATTATAATTTACGATCAAATTAATCACACTAGCAATTCACACACTGTAGGTACACAACACAACTATACGGAACGCGCGACAGTTTCTAAACGTGTTCAGTACTTGACTGCCACCGACCAACTGTGCTTAGCTCCGGCCGGTCCGAGCATTTTGTTGAGACTGTCGGGCGCTAGGCGGCGCTGGCGTCCCGGTTAGTCAACTTAGTAACGTATTTCCGAAATATATAATTAAGTGTTTTAAAATGTCGTAAATTTTCCACTTACAGAGTTCACATCCAAACGAAAGTGTTCCGGGAACTCCGAACAAAAGTCTGGCATTACTGCCTCTATTAGCAAATACCCCGTATAGTAGTTCAGAGTCGGATTAAGGCCCAGTGACCTTATTTAATAACCCGACGCAGTCAATAAGCCAACGAAATGAAATCGTAAATCCCACACGAAGGGCATGATATATTGGAGGGCATTTAATTTGAATCCCAAAATATGACTATTGTCCAACTACCTTTGGGAATATTTAACATTGTTTGGGGAAAAGATGTACTTAGGTAACTAATATTGTCAAACTCAAACTCAAAGCATTTCAAATAAACGAATTACAGGTACTTTTGAATTGTCAAGGGGTCGGTCAGTCAGAAAGATGAGGCTAGTTGCCCATTCCAAAGCGTAGTAAGTTCCATGTCTTATAGGTATAAGGTACTCTCATTACGACGCTATTTTTTTTTCTCTATCAGCATTGTCATGAACTTGTATCTACTTCGCTCTTATGACATTATATTCGTCATTAACACGTTCAGTGCCGGGAGCCCTCGCGGAAGGCTCATTTTAAATGTAGGTTTTTCTTAGCGAATATAGCATTATAAAGTATTTAAAAAATCTGTTGTATATTTTGGCAAGATTTGTTAGTTTATAGTTAGCTTTGGTTTTAAAATCATTCAAGGGAAAATCATCATTTTCATGATTACAAATATTCAAAAAAAATTAAAAGGTTGAACACTCTTGTCTAGAAAGCGTCATGCTACGCGTGCAACCGAGTACTTTTCTACCGCGTACTTTTCTTAATTTTTATCATTTTTAGTATTTCAGATCCCCACCCTACTAGTACATGAAAATACACCAAGAGATATTACGTATAGCAACAAGACCCCCGAAAAGATTATTTTACTTCGTTTTTCAGTGTGTATAACACGGTTTCAAACCTAATGCCGTTGACCGTCCGTAAGGGTTATGTTAAGCGCAAACGTAATGCCGATGACCCTCCCGTAGGGTTCACTTCCAATATATGTATATGGCGGTAGGGCGTATGAGCTCTATAAAAAATGAGGGAGTCAAAAGTGTTAATTTCGCTTATATCATTATGAATGAAAATAATCGTGTTATTATTATCTCTGTGTTGTGTAATGATTGCCGCAACAGTGACTTTTGTTAAAGTTAGCAAAATTAATTGTTTAGCAAACTGACTACCAATTTAAATTGTCCAATTAACAACAGACTATCATTCTTTGTCAGTTGTATCTATAGGCTAAAGCAATTTGCTTATCAATATATTTCCCTGTTACATTTGAATAAAATGTATGAATTTAGAGAATCTCACGAGGATTGATAATCGTCAGCTTCTTCTTGTAATGATATTTTTCTTTAAGTTCTCTCTTTTTCTGGTAACACTAACATATGTGTTCGAACAAATTCTAAAATATATGAGGAAAGATTACAATGAAGCGATCAAAGGAGACTGTAACGGAAATAGAATTTCCTAGGAAGGATAGGAATTTTATTCTTGCTGTTTATTGAGTGATGGGAGAAGACAGTTTGATATTGGATATAATATCTTGACTTATTACAGCATCTTGTTCACTAAAAGGTTGCTCTCCTAAATGTACATAATAATAAAAATAAATATAAACTTGGTAGGTAGTTAATTGATTCAGGCGTGACCTTGCGGAAATCCATTTTGCTCCAAAAAAATCCCATTTTGCTCACAACACGCCGTGTTCAAGTTCGCGACAAGTTAATCGTCATCCTGAGGATGCCTCGTTGAGAGGTGAAACACGTGTCGATTTCTTCCATCAAGACTCTTTAGAAATAGCTAAGCGGAACAGGTTACTAAATATTTCCATATCATCATTTTTTAAATATAAACTTGTGAATTCTGAGGTACCGTATTATAAGTGTGTGCCCGACCCAGTTCTCGAAAATGATCATGTCACGTTATACTGACAAGGACTATTGTTGCCAATAAGCTTGATATAGTGGTGATAGACCGATTAGCGCGCCACGCAATGATAGTCGATGTTACCATTCCACATGACGGGAACCTCGTAAAAGCTGAGAAAGAGAAACAAATAAAATATCTCGACTTAGCATACGAGGTTGTCAGCAAGTGGAATGTGAACTCGCCTATCATCGTGCCAATTGTCGTTAACATCTTTCGAGGCTCTCGTTAGGCGGTTGGATCAAGGGCCTGATTCAGAAGGCATAACTCCTCGATAAGGCTCGCATTGTGATGCGAGCCTTATCGAGGAGTAATGCCTTCTCACAAGGAGGTTCCTGTCTCTACAGCCCTAAGCACCGGTATATTAGACCCTGCTCACGACACAAGCGGACCTCATTTTTTAAAATGTTTTATATTTTTATTCTATTATTTTTTATAAGTAAATAATGAAATAAAGTAAAGATGAATAGAATATTCGATTGCACATTTCATGTAAAAAAGCTTCACCCAAATTTTTGATATCGAAATATATCACGAACATTAAGGAAATAATAAATATTTATTCAAAAATAAAAATTGATAAAATACAATAGGTACATAACATAGATAATACTCAGGTTTCTTTTCTCTCAGGATTTCTGTTACGGCTTCCAAAAGCAGCTGCTACAGAATACTTTTGTTAAAATCAACTGTCACTGGTCAGTTGATAAAATGTTTGGAAAGCAAAACTGATGGATAGCACTTAGGCATAAGTACTCAAAAAAATAAATTTATCGAACATTAATTTATTTTTAAAATCCCTAATGTACATTTGTAAATTAGTAATAGTAGTATGTATAATTAGTAATTAATTTCGTCTTGTTGAACGTAATGTACATTACGTCTAACAAGATCCTACTAAAGGTGGAACATTTAAATCCAATGAGCGTTATAAAACATAAAACTGACCCGTCCTATACAACGTAAGTCAATATGGTTACGTACTTCTTTTCTCCATAAAATTGGCTTGAATATCCACGGAGAAATTCACATTCAAAATTATATATAGAATGAGCCAGTCATTGGGAGGCAATATGAACCCGCTAGAGCACTCAGTCAGATTGGAGGCATTCTCAGGGCTTTCGTGTTGCGATCGGAAGCTTTCAAGATTTCCGACATTTTCCGCTCGGATAATATCGTCTATGGCAAGATCTAGGCTAACGTCTACTTTTATTCTAATGTTGGTGTTTCGGGAAAACAATAAAATTCCCGATATTTTATCTGGGATTGCCGTTTTATGTTCGTAATTGGGTGAGCCGAGTAATAGACCCGTTTCATCCTTATAGCGTAGTCGTTACTGAATTACGAGAACGAGCAGTTTGCTGTGGTTGCAAAAATTTATGGAATTTTCGTTTTTCTTGTTGACCGTTCTTGTTCGTTTTTATCACAACATAATATGGTCGGAGTAAGTTCCGTTGTTTAGTGTGCGACAAATTTGCGGTCGATCGATGACGTCGATTATTCAGATCGATCCAGTGTCAATCTAAGAAGCGCGAGCCTAAGTAATTTTTGATCAATATCGAACAATACTTACGTTTTGTGGCGATCAATTTCAACTTAATCTACAATCAAGTTTGCGGTCGATCAATGACATCAATCATTCAGATCGACCCAGTGTATTGATCGATCATCGCTCATATTATGGGGCGATGAATTTCAATTTAATCTACAATCAAGTTTGGGGTCGATCGAGAACATTAATCATTCAGATCGATCCAATGTATTGATCGAACATTGCTTATGTTTTGGGGCATTCAATTTCAACTTAAACTGCAATCAAAGTCGCGGTCGACGTCATTCCACCGCATACTTGATAGCACGTTTATTCTACACTGGCTTCCGCCAGCGGCTTTGCCCGCATGATTTCTTTATAAATTATAATCCATTTTACTCAGTGATAATATAGTATTCTACTGATTAAAAAAAATTGAAATCGGTCAAGTAGTTTTTGGATTTATCCTTATATATTATTTTTATAAACAAAAATACAAATCCTTTATCTTTATAATATTAGTGTGGATTCGTTTTTGATTCCCCGTAATACCAATAATCTGAAGGTAGATTCAGATTATTACGGTAGGTATATCATGAAAATAGAAATTAATATTATGTTACCATGTCAGATAATTAATTCGCCCACAACACCCACGGGATTCATTGCTGAAGACTAAATAATATTCTAAATGCGATCTAGCCGCTCTTAATTGATGTTATTTTTCCAGGACAAGCGGAATTATTGTAGTATATAGTCAAAGTATTATAAGTCATTAATTAAATGAAATGATTTTATTTTCTGTATATAAGTAGAACATTTCTATGAAAGAAAAAGAAAGAAAGAAAACACGTTTATTTGCGGTAAACATGAGGTATCTATTCTTGTTTTTTAAAAACAACATTATTGAATGAACAATTTCTGTTATTGAACTAGTTGACTTTCAAAAATACCGACTCTACAAAATAATTTACCGATTGATATATATCATGTTTACTATGATTTTGAAGGAAGGCAATAGCGATGAAAACTCCTAAAAAATTAAAGGTGTTGTTATTCTGCATCACGAACACAAAAAACCTTTCTAGCCCAACATAATACGAGGCCTACAAAGTAAGACCATTACACAAACTATGACAGCACATGATTCACCTAATCGTTCAATGAACCCGCGTCACGCGATTCCCCTAAAACTTCCGGGTCGTATATCACACCCTTTTAGCAGGTTTCGTCACATTCTTTTTCATTATAAACTAAAAAAATATGTTTTAATTAATTTGGTCGATGATGCGGAGGAATGACAGACTTGGCGTGATAAAAGTTTTAAGTCTCAACAGTTTTAAGAAAAGAGTGGAAGAAAAACCGCGGATGAATTGTGCGGAAAATGATGTGGCGAACCACATAATTTATAATTTATAAATACTCTTTTAGTTACCATAAATATGACATGCATTAAAAAGAAAACTGTTACTTTTGATGTATGTCAGAATATAAATATAAAAAATCGTATTTATTTATTTAACCATTTATTTACAGACATATATATATATATAGACAAGACAAAAGGAACAGAAAAATACGTACAAAGGTGATGCTTATTTCTAATGAAATCTCTTCCAGCATACCTGCCATAGGACAGAGGATAAAAAGAGATGTAGACACCGTGTGTAAGAGTAGAGAGAAAGTAAAATACATAAAATCAAAACAATTCAATTAATAAAATAAAACAAATAATATGAGAATATACTTACATACATACAAACATACATACTTCTAATTTAAATAACACTAAGATATTTTTAATTGTAATGTAACAAAAATTTATACATATATATTTATAAAAAATCTTCTGTATCTTTTTCATTACAAATTTCCATCATTCCATTTAGTTTGACATTAAATAGTGGTTACACCGACGTGATGACGGAAGAAAAATTAAAGATTCTCGAATCATTAAAATAAACCGACGGTCACAAAATCTTGAAGACGTGAATAGCTCTATTCTGCAAGTCCAAGATTGGTTTACGGTAAATAATTTGGTACTAAATAAAACAAAAACCAAATGCATTCGATTTAAATTACCTAATGTTAGTAGTAGCGAATGTGACATCATATTGAATGGGGAAAAACTGGAATTTATTAATCAAACGGTTTTCCTAGGAATCACACTAGACGAGAAATTACAATGGGGACCTCATATAACATCTCTTGCGGGGCGGCTAAGCTCGGCCGCTTATGCTGTTAGAAAGATAAGACAGTTAACAGATGTAGAAACCGCGTGATTGGTCTATTTTAGCTATTTCCACAGAATTATGTCGTATGGCATTTTATTGTAGGGTCGGGCTGCTGACATTGAATCCATTTTTATTTTTGCAAAAGAGAGTTGTCGGAGCTATTTATAATCTACGTCGCCGCGAATCTCTCAGGAAACTATTTAAAAGGATTAATATTATGATGGTACCTTGCCAATTCATTTATGAAAATATTATGTACATATGGAAAAATCCACATCTTTTTAATAAAATAAGTGATAGACACAATTTTAATACTTCTAGTATAAAGATAAACTAGATCAAACATTTTTCAGATTATCTAAAGTACATACATCTTTTATGGGGTATTGTGTTAAATGTTACAACAAAATACCTTGTGACATATTGCATTTAAATGAAAGAAAATTTAAAACTCATATTAAAAGTACACTTTGTAAGGAAGCATATTACAAATTAAAGGATTATTATATCCAAGATAAGAGTGCTTGGACTTTGACTTTGACTTTAACAGATGAACATACATACTGGTCAAGAAAATACATATATTTTTGCCCGCTGATGGCTTGCTTTCTCTTACCTATAGGACTTAAACGTAACTGGTGAAATCTGAATGTACCATAGGTATACCTCTGCCTAGCCCTTCGCGAATATTAAAAATTCGGCGTGATGTTACGTTATGTAAGAAGATAGAATACTCTTGGATGGGCAATAGGTACAATGAGCATGGTATGAATATGGTAATGACGTATCCTTGCCTATAGATTAGGCAAGGATACGTCATATGTATACACGGTTTCCCTGAAAATAAGGATCAAATCGTACCCCATGAAAATTGCTCGAAAATTTTGTGACATTTTTGCTAGAACGAAGTCTTTGCAGTAGTTATTTTTTTTGTTTTTTTTTTTGTTTTTGATCACATGTTTTCTAGCTGGGTAAAAGTATACCACAGGAAAGACCCACTCTTGTACAACGTCCTGTTTTTTTAATTGTTAGCCCTTAAAGTTTTTATTTAATGTTTTTTTTTTTTCTTTGAGCACTATGCGAAGTGATTGAAAAAACAAAAATTTGTCATAACTTTTGAACCGTAAAAGATTGCACCTACATTCTCAGGGTTAAAAAGTTTGGAAATGACCTTGCTCACGACCTTACTGCTACTTGCTTCGACTTCCTTATCGTTACTTCTAGGGACAGCTACACAGATATATACTATACAGATAGTATTCAATATCGAGATTTCATACCTCACTCACAAAGTAGAACAGACTGAATTTCCATTACCAAGCCAGCCAGGATTTTCACAGAATTAAATAAATTCTCTATTAGCACATATAAATTTACACTGCCTCTAATTAAAACTCGATAATTATGCAAATTGATTCCCACTGCGGAAAGCCATTGGGACACATCGACCTAAAATAATTCAAATGGAAAAAAAGTCATGTCTGCTCCTCAATCAAGAGAAAATTTGACGCGTCACCAATAAAAAGGTCTGTTTTATTATTCACTTAGAAACTTTTAACGAGAAAAGTTGATGTTTAAGTTTTCGACTTTTTAGTAGGTCTTGCTTTGTTCAATAAAAAAAACATGGAGCTGTTCGGTTCTTGAAACTCGTTGCGTTGAGTGTTTTAATAAAGTTAAGAAAATAATGCTATGATTATCTGTCATTCATGAACACGTGGCAAAATATATCGGTAAATAGGAATTCAGGCTCATGTGTGTATTCTTCCCAACTTAACCTATGGTGCACAAATTTGGTCTTTAACTAACATCCAGAAGTCCAAACTCAAGGTCTGCTGAAGAGCAATGGAGCGGAGTATACTAGGCGTTAAATTAACGGATCGTGTTCGAAACACAATACTGGGCTCCAAAACAAATATAGCTGACGTGGCTCAAAAGGCTGCTCAACTTAAACGGGAATAGGCAGGATATATCTACCGCATGCCAAACTGTGGGCCCAATTAGCACAGAACTGGTGCCCTGAGACAGTGAGGCTGGGTCGCGGCAGACTAGTAGGATAGGTGTAGTGTTACCGCCATGGGATCTGGAGGCAAAGGTCCTCGCGCACATTTGGGAGTGGCGCGAGGAGGCGAGGTGCCGGGGCTTAGCTCCGCTACCGCGAGAAATCGCGGCTCAGCGGACAGAGCTCCGGCGGGATCTCATGGCGTCATGGAGAGTGCGATTGTCGCAACCCAGCGCTGGGCACGCCATAATTGCGGCGATAAGACCCCTCTTTGAGGAGTGGCTGCGCCACGGCGTCCTCACCTTCCACCTGACGCAGGTCCTCACCGGACACGGCTGTTTCGGGAGGTTCCTGCACAGGATAAGGCGGGAGGAGACGCCCGGGTGTCACCATTGTGTGGATGGCCCGGAGGACACGGTGGAGCATACGGTGGAGGTCTGCCCTGCTTGGGCGGAGCATCGCCGTGTCCTCGTAGAGGCGATCGGCGGCGGTGATCTCTCGCGTCCGGCCCTGGTTCAGGCCATGGTACGGAGCGAGAGGAAATGGGAGGCCGTCACCTCCTTCTGCGAAGCGGTAATGCTCGCGAAGGAGGAGGCGGAACGCGTGAGGGAGAGGCAAATCTCGCGCCCTCACGCCCCTAACCGCCGCAGGAGGAGACGCCCAGGGCGTCGAGAATCGCGAGGCGATTTCCGGCCACCGTAGGCGCGGGGTTGCGGGCGGTGAGCAATGGGTGGCTCACCGTCCGATAAGGACCAGGCCCGGGTCGACGGCGCGTTGTGTTCCACGCGCGCCTCAAAGAGATGTCAGCATAATTGAAGGGGTCCACTAGGACCGATGCCTGCCGGGGTTGCGAAGAAAACCGAAAGGGAGATCGTGGCCCCCGGCGACAGGGCAACCGAAGGAACACGGGTGGGTTTTAGTAAGTAAGAGTCTGACACGCCCTCCCGCTCCGCCCAGAGCGGGAGAAGTTATTTGATGATTTCCCACCCTCAAAAAAAAAAAAGGATAGGTGTAGTGTAGGATATGACGGGACGAGCTGGTTAGGTTCCGTTAAAACTGGAAGTAGGACGCGCGGGGTTGCAAAAGGTGGAAGGAGTGGAGGGAGACCTTTGCCCAGGAGTGGGACAGCACGACCTAGTAAAAAATATAAAAAAAATAAGAATTTAACATTTTAAAAACATCAGCGACTCAAAAAATATCAAAGTCAATTCGCGTGATTTGACTTTTATAGAGTCATTGATGTTATAATATAACATAATATCACGCCTGTTTTCTCCGAAGGATTATAGTAATAATAATAATCATTTTATTATCAGGCAACTAAGGCCCATAAACAGAATACACAAAATAATCTTATACAATAATAAATTAATACATATTAGAAACCTTATATAACTATGACTATACACGTAATGTTGACGACGTCGTGTATTGCTGCGTGGTGTTGCGTAACCGTCCCTCGGAACCGTCGATATACGACACCTTTCGGGCAAAAGTCAGTCTTTCAGCAGGTCTGTAGATGGTGGGTTAGAACTCGTACCACGAATGACTTAAGGTTGATGTTGTGGCGCGATTCCAATCTTTCAACCCTCAGAGTCCAGTTGGTCTTCACTTTCAAATACTGCACGACTTCCTCAGTTGTAGTGAAGTGATGCAGACGCGAAGGGTACAGCTGTGTCGTAGACATAGCAGGGAGCAGCAGCATATTGGGTCCACTCGGTGCGGTGCCGCACAGGTTACGAGAACAGGGCTTCTTCTTCTTCCTTTCTACTTTCGTAAAACCCTCCTCATCAACTTGGCGGCAGGTTCTTGGCAAGGAGCTACGGACGACAGTCAGGGCAGGTTGAGCACCCTCTGGTTTGTCGCTTAGGCTGCGACGCATCTTTTTTGCCACTGGTGACAATAGCAGCGTATGCGCGTTTAGGTGTCGACGTACCTACACGTGACGTTTCCGCAGCCGGTGTTGTGGTGCGGGAGACGACAACGGCGGGCGGCGCTTGCCCAGAGTTATCAGCAGCTGGTGACACACCTGTCTTTGTCGATTCATAACTGCCGACGGAAGCATTTTGCGCCGCTCGACGAGCCCCTTTGAGGCCTCAGGTGACCCAATAACCGAACCTACGTCGCGCAATAATGCTATTTCTGCACGTAGATCAGTATTGACTTTTTCTGATTCCTCCATTCTGGACTGCATTTGGCAGATTGTGCCAATTACGTTTATGTATAAGGAGATAAGCCTATACAGTGCGAGTCTTTATAATGTGCACATATCGAAATGAGGATTTCTATGCTTAATTTTATCGCCGAATATAATATTAAAAATCGAAATTTTCTTTTCTTTAGGGTTCCGTACCTCAAAAGGAAAAAAACGGAACCTTTATCACTCATGTGTCTGTCTGTCTGTCCGACTGTCACAGCCGATTTGCTCCGAATCTAATGGACCTATTAAATGACCTATGAAATTTGGTGCAATTATGTATTTCTGTGACCCAAACACGAACGTGTAACGGAAATAAATTAATTTTAAATATAGGGGTCACTATTGGGGGGCAAACAAGGAAGTTACAAAAAAAAGCTTTCCTAACAGACCCGTGTAACATACCAAAAGATAGGGCTTGTTGTGAGGATCTTAAACATAAATTTAAAATAAATACATTTAAAAATATTTTTAAAAAGAGATGAAAATTTAACATCTCCGAAACTACTGAGCCTAAAATTTTGAAAAAATACAGACAATGGTTCTTCATTCATAGATTACAGGAAAACATTTATGATCTTAAATTAACATGGTGAATCTATCAATATTGTGCGTAAAAACTTATATTTGCAGTTGGAATAGATGGGAGAACATGTATTTCAACTACATACAATGTTAAGTTTGTATTTGGGAAAAATTCACCCCAACCACGGAATCCTTCATTGTGCGTAGTCCGACACGCACTTGACCGGTTTTTTTTTTGTTTTGTTTGGAGTCTTATTGAAAAATTTTACGATTATTGTAAAAATAGATGAAAAAAACAGATCTTTGCTAATAAAACATGTTTATTTTTAATTGAGAGAAGTTTTTCCCACAATTTTAATTTTACGAGAACGCCTGAGACAATCATTATGGAGTTTGTTTCATCGCGATAGATCATTTAATTTAAAAGTTACACCGTTTTGTTACAACATTTAAAAAAAATCCATAAAAAAATATTTTGATATTTTTAAATATTTTTTCGTCGATAAAATTAAGCATATCCCTCATTTCCCATATGTGCACATTATATACTGTATATTGCCACCAACCGGAAACAAAGCCAGACTCCGGGCGTCTACTGAGAAATAATTTGGTAAAATACGGTTACAAAAATTTAAAAATGTAAACATGAATGTATAAACTTAATTATAAAATTAGAATTGCTACCAAAATGGCGTGTCTACGAAAATAAAAATCATTATTAATTCTAACGTTAATAATTAATTAGTCTTTAGGGATTAGTTCGCCAGCGGATGTTTACAGGCGTATAAAAATAAAATAATACTTAATTTATTTTATTTCAACGGAAACAGCCATTGCAATTAATCTATATTTATAAATTAAAGTAATTATAAATTTATATCCTGTCATTAAATATTCAGTTTTAACATTTAAACACTAAAGTTATAATAAAGTATTTTACAGGCTTACAATAAAATTTGATGATTGAAATTATGGGGTCGTATAAGAAATTTTATGTCTTATTACTTGGCGATAAAGTTTAAATTTGCTAATAGTTGGTGGGTTAGTAGAATATCAATTTGTGGTGGTAGTTTTATTGGGTCATGTTAGGTTTCTGTGAGTCGTTACAGGTTGGTGGACACGGAATGGGCGTGCACTCCTGAAGTTATATTGCAAGTAATGTTACTGATATAAGTGGATTTAAATTACATTAAGGAAGATTTATTGAGTTACCGGGTGGATTGCTGGAATGTCTGAAAGTTTTTAGTTGATAGAGTTAATGGCTTCACAAATGGGTTCGGCTGTAGGTTCATTGAAAGCTGTTTAGGTCATATAACCCTAATAGTTAGGTTTTGAAGATTAGGTAAGTGATCTACGATGAAATAGTATATTTTAAAGCTGGAATCACTCAGACGAATATAGCATGTAATTCGCATCAGTCTGCTTGTACTTTGAATCGTAACCAATACAAAATCGGCCAAGTGCATGTCGGACCACGCGCAATGAAAGTTCCGTGGTAGGGATGAATATCCCAAGAACAAACTTATAATTGTAGTTGAAAAACATGTTCTCCCATACTGAATGTTCTCGTTAACTTATAGAGCCTACTTAGCTGTGATAGTTATTCTTATTCATTTTTTCGTGCTTTTATTTTACCACTTTATTGGCGATTTTGGTATGTAAACCCACGCCAAATCACAGCTTTCTAGTACCAAGTGTCTCTGCGCTAAGCCGCGGATAGACGAACGGACAGACAGACGGACATGGCGAAACTATAAGGGTTCCTTGATGACTACGGAACCGTAACAAGGTCGGAAAATTTATCTGTTACCAAGGCTGACAAATCACTTTATGATAGAAATAAGAGTCATGGGGAAACTGAAGCCAAAGCCGAGGAATTTTGGGAATTCATATTTTGATTTAATATTTTATTAAAATGATGAGCTGAGGCTCATCAATTTAATAAAATGAGAGCTGAGCGACATCGGAGTAGGATGCTCGATCGATCACTGTATCAACAGTATTAGTTATGCGGATGATATGGTGTTGCTCAGCCCATCAATAGCTGCGCTCAGAAAACTGATAGGCGTGTGTGAGGACTATGCGAGGGTACACGGTCTCCGGTACAATGTACAGAAAAGCGAGCTCTTGGTATTTCAAGCCAGAGGTCGTAAACTGGGGGATGTGGCACCTGTACTGCTTAACGCTGTCGCTCTTTGAAGATTGAGAGAGTTTAAATACCTCGGCCATGTGGTCACGGAGGATTTGAAAGACGATAGGGACATAGTAAGGGTGAGGAGAGCGATGGCGGTCCGCTGTAACATTTTAGCACGCAGATTTTGCGAGTTGTAGTTTAGAGGTAAAGATCACTCTGTTTAAGTCATTCTGCCAAACTCTCTACACCTGCAATCTGTGGGTCAACTACACGCAGTGGGCCATCGACGATCGAATACGATATAATAATGCGATCATTGTGTTGGTGGGGCTTCCACGCTGCTATAGTGCGTCTGCGATGTTTGCGCACTCGCACACAGACGGCTTTCACACTGTGCTGCAGCGCCGTATGGCTTCACTGATGTTCGCACGCGTGGGAGCGCCAACACGATCATGAGCGTGCTCAGCCACAAGTTGGACAGACCCCTTCTGGGGCACTGGATTCGAGCACAAGTACGTGTGCCCGGGGCCCTAGTGGGCGGCAAAAACTTAAATAAATTATTAACTAATAATAGTTTGTAAGTCGTTCTACTAACAAAATTAAGGTCCAAAAGTGTCTGAAAAAAAAAAAAAAAAGTATTTTATTTATTTAAATCTAAATATGAGTTCCCAAAATTCTTGGTAGTGAAATTATATTAATATTTATCCAATTAACACTTCATGAAAGATATTCCCTAGAACCACTTTATGTCAAAGTAATAATTGTCAAAATATTCTAGTATATTAAAAACCCATCTGTGTTAAAATAATTCAAATTAAGTGTGACCTTTTTTAAATCTGAAAGGAAATGTTTTCATCTTCCTTATAAAAATTACCCAGTTATTAATTCATCTTTACAGGATTCCGCTTTCACGGTTAATTTTTTAACCTTTGACTCACAAAAGCAAAAATCTTACAAGCCATCAATCGGTCGTTTCCTCCGTCTTTTAATCTTATTATAGCCCAATTATCTTAATTTCGCCTTTAACAAACGGGATCTTTTCCCCTTTTTCCCTATTCACCCTATAACGCGATAACCCGTGTAATTCCCAAAAGACTTGACATTATGATAAAACCATTTTAGGGTTCCGTAACAAAAGGGTGCCAACGGAAAACTATTACTAAGGCTTCGCTGTCAGTCCATCCGTCCGCCCGACTGTCATAGGACTGTATATTTTGAACCGTAATAGAAATTTTCACAAAGTGTGTCATATGTTGCTATAACAACAAATAATGAAACTAAAATACATTTAAAATTAAGGGGTCCCCATATAAGAAATGTATAAAAAAGAAATTGTAGTGTTAAATATTGTTACGTGTTGTAGGGTTTCGTATCACCCTTTGTGTGCGAGTCTGACTCGCACTTGGCCGCATTTTAACAATTTGTATGGGAAGGCACGCCCATACAATATGATTGATTACTCGGTATATTCAACAGCAATAATAGACGTACGTAATTAAATGTAGATACTGATTAAAAATGTCACGCGAACTAAACATTTTTGTGTATTTGTTTTCATGCGTATAATGTTTAAATTAACATTAAAATATACTTGGAACTTGGCGGAGAATGGGTTAATTGGCGTCTTGGTACAAGATTAGGTCAGTATAAATATTTCAGTTTTCTGATTTTGCTTTTCATAGTCTGCTTATATGGAGAAAACGGTGTGGTGTTTTCAGGAATTAGTTATTGGTTGCAGGTAGTCCACTCAATAGACAGGGCATTCGGCCATCTGCTCAGTCAGCAATATGTCCATATAACTCACAGAACAGATGGCCGTATGGGGCCGAATGGCTGTACTGGCCACCGCGTACCCGAAGACGTAGTGTTGGTAGACCGATGACCTTATGAAGACCGCAGAAATCCGCGCGATGCGAGAAGCACAGAACCGGTCGAAGTGGAGATGCTTGAGGGAGGCCTATGTCCAGCACTGCAGTGGACATCTTTCGGTTGAAATAATAATGTTGATTCACTCAACAGTTTCTTACTATTGCGGTATAAACCTTACAAAAACGTAGATCATTTTGTGGCTGTGTCATATCAAACTAGTTATTTATCAGTTTGTGTAGCTGACTTTATTGTAGCGTCACTTTTGACCCCCGACGCAAGAAGAGGGATGATATAAGTTTGACCATTACCGGTGTGTTTGTCTGTGGTACCGTAGCTCTTAAACGGGAAAACTGATTTGAATACGGTTTTTTTTTTATTTGAAAACAGGTTTTGAGCGATGTTTCTTAGACATATTTAATCAAAAGCCGTATGAAGATTATCAGCTCTGTTCTAGTTGATGAATGGATGTGAGTATCTTCCACAGGTCTGATGGAATTTAAATTTGGCATTCTGTTACTTCAATGATTTTAGAAGAACATAGTTGAACTGATGCTGCAGAATTGTCAACTCCCTTACCAACTTACAGCACAGGTATCGTGTTTGGGCTCTTTAGAATGGTCTCAATGAATATATCATAGATAGATGTGAACAAGGTCTGGTGATGGAGTAGGAAAGAAAAATGAGGACATGTTTGTATCGAGGTGTTTTTAAATTTTAATTATTAAAATTGTACTGATTAGTATTTTGCATTTTCACGATCAAAACTAAATTCAAAATCAAATGTAATTTATTCAAATTGGGTTGAAAATGAGCACTTCAGAACATCGAAATTACATAAGACAGTTCCCCAAAACGCGCGTCAATCACCACTTCCTAGTGATTTAGCTGGGAAAAGAACTGCCGTTTGTGTTTGATGGATCGTCTGCACTTAGATACAAGAGCTAGGTTTAAGCTGTGGCTAGCCAAAACCTACCTGTATCATGGTTTAAGGAGTTGACCAAAAGTTTGCTCTAGCAAATGAGTGTGTTCATTAGGACACTGAACGCAAATCATGACCTGATTACCAAACTTGGCTGCCGTACGGGAAATCAAAGCATTTAGTACACAGATGATGATAAAAGTAGCTAAGAATCATAGCACGTAGCGTTCTTTGGTTTCTGCCTGCCCGTGTTTATGTATGATGATAGGTGGCCGTTATTCTGCTAGCATTATTTTATCATAGAGTTCATGGATAAGCATAATTTACGGCGCTCAGTGCGCAAGTAAGTCACCGAAATTACGTTGCATTCTGTTTAGTATAATCAAATTAATCTTCAATATTGTGGTTTTGCTCCAAACTTGTATTTTTTTATATGTTTTATTTAGTTCTTAAATTCTATATTCTTAATTTTTAGGGTTCCGTACCTCAAAAGAAAAAACGGAACCCTTATAGGATCACTCGTGTGTTTCTGTCTGTCCGTCTGTCTGTCACAACCAATTTGCTCCGAATCTAATATCAAATACGGACGTATAACGTAAATAAATTAATTTTAAATATGGGGTCACTTTTGGGGGGCAACTAAGTTTTTTTTTCAATGTTTACTTTACCGTGTGACATGTCAAATGAAAGGGCTTATTGTGAGGATATCAAATTATTTATTTTATAATTAAAAAAAAATATTGACCATCCCATCCAACTTATCTCCGAAACTACTGAGCCTAAAATTGTTAAAAAAACACAGAGAATGGTTTTTTAATCATAGATTACAGAAAAACCTATAAGAAATCTACGGTCTTAAAATAGCGTGATAAATCTCTCAATATTGTGCGTACAAACTTACATTTGCCGTTGGAATGTAATGCAGAACATGTTTTTCAACTACAATGTTATGTTTGTATTTGGGATAAATTCATCCCAACTATGAAACGCTTCATTGTGCGTAGTCCGACATGCACTTACCGATTTTTTTTTTTCACTTATGCCACCCTTAAGTAAGTTCCTGCCAAATATAATTTAAATCTAAAAGCGTGATCCAAATACGTAACAGCGTAAGTCAAGTTAATGACAGTTGATGTCCTGTTCTTAATCAATAAAAAATTGGATCAAGTGCTTTTAAAATACACTTTTCCAATATTATATGAAAATCACTTTATTCACATTTTATAAGAAAATAAAACTAATGAAGCGTCTATCAAACTTAGTAAACCTCAAGCTTTTGTAAGAAAAAATGGTCTTGAAATACTTTCAGAAAAAAATATAGCTTGATTTGTAGAAAACAAATTGCAAGCTAAGTCCACAGTATTTATTTATACTTTTCTTTGCTCACTATAAATCCGCAATGCATTTAGCGACCAGAAAGACAAAGCAAAGAATACAAAACAAACACTCTCATTTAATAATTCCTTTTCTTTCGTCTGCAGACAGATGTGATTGAACTTAGTTGAAGTATTTTGCAATAATGTTGGTTATTATTTACATTTTGCATTAAAATAATCTCCGCGACCGATGCAAATATATAATTATTTGAGAGAGCAGTGTTGATGAAATTATTTACACAAAGTAAAGCGCCTGGTTAGGTTCGAACCCACGACCTACTTACTACTCGTAAGTCGGGGATGTTACCACTGGGCTGAGCCAAATCACAGGCCCATGGGTAGCTTTAAAACTCTGACAACAGGTTAGTCACGAACCACGCGAAAAGCAGAAGACCACTGGGCCACCACTCCGTCTCGAAGAGAGGAGGCCTGTGTCCCAGCAGTGGGAATATTAAAGTGTGTTTACTGATTATGCTTATGCATGAGATATTCAAAATAGTTCGTGCCGATACGAGAGATATTTTTTGTGTAGCTCCTGGTGGGATCGGATGAGCATAACGCATGATTTACGCCACTTAAGTGAATCACCGAAATTACGTTGCATTGTCTCACGATATAAGCTAATTGAGTCGACTGAAAATATCTCGAGTCGTTTTGAGCGACGTAAATTTTGTTCGTCAAGTTCGTTTTTATTTAAAAAAAAAAAAGATATTGAAATCCTTTGCGTTTAGTCGCAATCGCCGAAATACCACCTTCAACAACATGGAACCAACTTTTGTAATTGTTCTTACTTTTGCATCAAAATGCGGGGGAAATGTTGATTTTGGCTTATCGTCTCTTTACACGCGAATTCTAAATGACGTTATAATACGTTATTTGAATAAGATTAGACGTTAGAAATTAAAGTAATGCCACGTTTAAAGCCGTTCTCGAGATTTGGCTTATCTTTTGGAAGTTTAATTATTGGATTTTAGTATCGCTGTTAATGGCGTCACGGCTGTTTTGGAATCGCAGTTTTTGTATCTTTTTAATGTGGATACTAAAGGTATGAAAAGGAATGGATCTTTTGTTTTTTTTTTTCAGATTTATTTATCAAAAAGTGCTTATTGCGATGAGAGATCATTTAATTTTGTAGACTGTTCCTGTTTTTTTTAAAAACAGAATACGGTACCGTTCGCATTAAATGCCTAGTTTTATTATTTTTGCTCGGTTCCTTGGCGTCGCAGCGTGATGTAAAATAGCCTATAATCATCTTCAAGAGTCGGGCTATCAAATGTAAAAGAAAATTTTCTAATCCGATTGGTAGTTCCAGAGATTAGCGCATTCAAACTTAAAAAAGAAACTCATTCAGTTTTATTATTATTATTAGTGTATGATAATTATTATATTAGTATAATAATACACTGACATATAGTGACCTTATTAAACTTACTTAAAGGCAAGGTGACCTTAAAGGCAAGGTGCGTAGTACTCGCAAGCGGCGTGCGTGTATGACCAGATGTATGAACGTGAACGAGGCAAAAAGAGTATGTAAGGATCGTAGCAGGTGGCGTTCTGTAGTTTTTGCCTACTCCCGTGGGAAGAAGACGTGAGTTTATGTAAGTATGTATGTATATGAGTATAGATAACTGTACAGTGAACAAAACCTCGTAAACTCAAACAGCATGCTTTACCTAAAGTAGATACAGTGAAAACCGTTTATAACGATTTCGCATAGAACGTCGTGCCAGTTATTATGACGAAATTTTTAAATCCCAACATTATTTAATTAACATAGTTTTTGGTTATACCGAGGATCGGCTATAACAACAATAATCCGACGGTCCCTTTGAAGTTGTTGTATATGGTTTTACGGTACTTATATAACGTTCTATATAATGTACAACAAGAAAATATTCAAGTAGGTATCTGTAAACACTCTTCTCTTCTTTAGAAAGACCTGCTATTTAACTTTAATTGAAACTGTACCCCATTAAAGAAATCTTTTAAAAATGCTACCTCACTGATCAGTGCTTCATTAATTAAACAGCTTTTAAAAAGAGCTGCTCTTTTAATAAGACTACGTCTAGATGTCTAAGTAACTAACTTGCATGAATAAATGGACTGTACAGGTATGATAGATTGGATTTTATTTATGTCTGGGGAAAACGAAGGGTTATCTTATGTCACTTCATGAATAAATGACAACCGGGATCAACGGCTTAGTGACATTTCCGATGCACGGAGGGGTCTCGATATGTAATGATCCATCCACGAACCGACCACGGAAAGCGTAGCTTAACTTTTGATCGACTCGACGGCTGTTATTCTTTAGCCATGAGCCCCTATTTACTATACTATTTACTAAGATCACTATTTTCTATGTTAGTTAAATATTAAATACAGTAGACGTTGATATATTTAGTAACCTGTTCCGCTTAACTATTCTTAAAGAGCCATAAAAAACCTTGTAAGAAATCGACACGTGTTTCACCTCTCAACAAGGAATCTTCAGGATGACGATTGACTTGTCGACAAACCGAACACGGCGTGTTGCCACACTAAGCGCTGGACGTAGACGCTATTGCTTGGTGCGACAATACGGCATGTTCAGGTTTTTACGCTTCTATAGGAATAAGTAAACGTCAGGTTACTAAATATATCAACGTCTATTGTATTTTATAATGGATTTCCGCAAGATCACGCCTGAATCAACTAACTAGTTAATTATTATTTGAAAGAATACTATAAGAATAAAATAATGTCTATGTTTAAAATAAATCCAGAAACGTCTATAAATCCGCTTCTGTTATTTATAAAATTTAAAGGCAACAACACTATCGAGACGGGATTTATCCATATTCCCGCAGGAAGATAGGAAATGGGTCACTGAAATTTTGATGCAAATAGAAGTAGCTTACCTTTTAGCTGCTGATGTTATTTTATTTATGAACCTGAAAGTTTTCTCCGAACACAATAATAATAGAGAAATAACACCGCAAGAAAATGTAGATGGTGGACATTTTTACACATTTTAGCTGATGTCTCAACGTTCAGTAGAATTTTCATTTGTACCAAGAGTAGGAGAAAACATTTAAAAAAATGTGTTACCGGGATTTTTCTTGTGCATCTTTCTCTTGGTGTCTATTATTTATTTATTTAAAAGCTTACCAAATAAACACATACACAGTATTACTGCCGCACTAACGTAAAATACAATCCCTTGATTTTTTTTTTGGTATTTGGAATAATTAATGTTTTATGAAGTTTTAGTTATTACATTCTTGCTTACTAAAAAAACCGAGTTCCTGAAGGATTCATAAAAAGTTACTTCGAGAGAGTATTCTCGATTCGCTGATTCCGAATATATATATAACTCAAAATCGTCCAAAATCGAGTTATTGTTTTCTTCGTTAGCGCAGCAGATTAACCCACAGTGTTTGTCACAATAACAGATCTCACATGTATCTAAATGATAGGAAAGTTATAAGAAATAGCGTACTTGTACAAAGTACATTATACAAAAGAATATAAATATATTTTTATAAACATTATAAAAAATAATATTTTTTTGATTACTATGTTATAGCTTAGAAATAAGGTAATAATATAAATAATATAATTTTTTTTTTATAAATTTATTTTAATTTTATAATAGATAATAATATATATATTTTTTTAAATTATAACTTTTACATTTTATTAAAGATATTTTTCTTTAAAAAATAATAATTTATTTGTTCAAAAATATACAAACATTAATATGTTAAAAATATTTTAAAAATATAACCCCCGAAAACACAAACACACCTACACAAAAATATTCCTATCTTGATGTATATGCTTATCCTGCCTGTCGTAATAGGTACAATGTGTATCTGAATTAATGCACAATGTGAAAGTATTTTGTTCAGAATCGTTTACTGAATACGCATGCCAATATATTTTTAGGTATACAGGCATGCGAACACGGCTTTAACATGACCATTTTTGTACCTATGTCTAGATTTTTGTCTGAAATATTTTTTTTTAGGACGTGATTTTTGAGTAGTCGGGTTTTAGTTTTTAAAAACTACATAATTTTTTTCGCAAAATTAATTAAAACTACTTAAATTACCGTCACACTTACACTGTACAGTCAAAACAAACCGAAATGGACGATGTACCTACTACGCTAAACTATCAAGCTTCGTGACTGGCTCAACGCGACTCTAACAAAATAATTTCTAAGAAAACTTCACAGTAGAACAATTACTGGTGTCGCGTCGCGCCAGTCTGCACAAGGCTATATAGATGCATGCGTAGATTTATAACGTGGCCTCAATTTTCTCCTACAATCAATATAACTAATTTCATAAATAAACAATGTTTTATAAATTTTAATTTATTGGGAAAGGGCTAGGCAGATTGATTTATTTATATTTATATATACTTTATTGTACACCACAAAAATACATAGCAAAAAATAAATCAAACACTACAAAATATACAATGGGTGGCCTTATAGCTTTCCATAGTAATAAAAAATAATTATACATGGTAATTTAAATTTATAACATAATATTCTAATTATGGTGTATGGTGGTGTGCGTTAATGACATATTGTAGATGAACGAGTCAAAAAGTAATACACATACAAACCTATTCTAAAATACAGGATATAAGGTAGAACGTATGTCCCTCGTTCAACGTAACACCCTGTAAAAACACCATTATTTTCCTGACACCACCATGGCCTAATTTCTTCCCCATTCTTAGACACAAAGAGTCCATAATCTCTTAAGTGAAGACCGTTCGCTCTGCGTCCATTAACGATGTAATCACCTTTGTGAAACATTTTTTGTAGAACGGCATTTAATGGAGTCAAAAATTCATAGCTTGCTAATTTAATTAAGTCATGGCTGAGTTTGGGGGTATGGAAGAACTGTAATTGATTGATGCTTGTGATAAAATTATCAAACTAATTGTTAATGTTTTTCTGTAACTCATTTGTAGTGAGCAGCTATGGCTTTTTAAAACTGTAGGTTGTCGTCAAAATGTCTCTTTTTCTTCTTCTCTTCATGTGGTTAGTGATTAACCTGATGTCTGAATTTTAAAGCCGCCTTTGGGCCTCTGGTTTGGCTTCACATGCCGTCGAGAAATATCTCTCAGGCATGCCAGTTTCCTCACGATGTTTTCCTTCACCGTTTTTGAAGCAAGTGATAACTATACAATACGCACATGAATCTGAAGTCAGAGGTGCGTGCCTCGGGTTCGAACTCGAGACCTATAATTTGGCAGTCTGACGGTCATATCACTGTTATAAAATGCATCATTTATTTTTAGGAACACCAACTTCGTAGTTATTTACAATACATTTTACATTAAAATTTTACATAGGTATGTCTAAACTTCTAATCGAAACTAATATAAAGAGAAAAGATTTGAATTTTTGTTTGCTTGTTACGCTCTAATGCTAAAACGACTGAACGAATTTTGCATCAAATTTGGCACATGTGTAGACCGTGACCTGCGTTAGGATTTATAATATTTTTTATCCCGATATTATTACGGGATCAAGAATTATATGGGTGAAAGCGCGAGGTGCAGCTATGTCTGATTAAGTTAAATCTCCGTTAAAACATCTGTTTGTATATTCAGTGGTTCTACTACATAGCTTCTGTTACCCTACCTCTCTTTATAAAACTTGAGAGACTCTCAAAAACTGTTTCATTCTCTGTACTGTATTTTTACAGTAAACTGAATTTTAGAATAATATAAAAATAGTATAAAACTCTCAATCCAAGGCTCGTATTTTAATAATAAACGTTTTTAATCCTCAATAAAGATGTCAAAATAATGTTAATTGGCACTTAAATAAAGCTCTAACGTAATAGAAGTTCCGAAAATTATAGGTATTGTTATCTCAAGATTATCGCGTCGGTAGTTTTACTAAGTTAAAATAACAGAGCGGGTAGTAGAATTTGATCTAGATTAATTTACGAAACAAAATAAAATGGAGATTTAATTACTGAAACACGAAGCTTTGAAACTTTCGTCCAACTAAAGGCTAAATAGTTTATAATTTAAATAAAACCTAAATATCTTGATAGCAGAAAGCATTTAGCTTTAGTAATTTTAGGATAATCCCGGCAAACTTAACAACTATAATTTAGTATATTTTTTTTTCATTTTGTGTCCTAAAATGGAAATATTTTTATACTGGTGTTACTAAGAATGAAACACTAGTTTCAACCTTGGAGTTCTATAATAACAAAATTTATAGATTGTTCCTAGGAAAACGCACACCACTGTTAGCTCCATAATTGCTTAATCATCCTCGAGAGAACCTAAAATAAGAGCAATCATTAAAACATCTTGGGAGTATCAACACTGCTAAAAAAATAAGCCGTCGCGGGACGCCTGATAGATGTGACACATCGAAATTATTATGTACGGGTAATATGCATAAAACAATAGTTTATTTCCGTCATTCGGTCTGACCCGCCGCTATAGATGTTTCACATCAAAAATCCAGAGATTTATTCCCACGAGTGGCGACACGCCAATAGACAACCGTCGCATCCAGTCTGCTATTATCATGCTAACTGGATCAGTTTTAACCTCAGCACGAGCTATTTAGCTACCTATCTTTTTAGCTCATGATGTCCCACCAATGAGCAAAGGCCTCCCTTCCCCCTTTTGCATACACGTCTGTCCACTGCCAATGTGGGTCAGTCCACGAATACCAATAAAAAAAAATAAGAAACATACAGCAATATAAACAAAGCTGGACTACAACAAATGAACAAACAAAACAAAGTCAGACAAACAAAACAAAAACAAATCGAAAGCAGTATTTAAAAACACACTTTCTCTATTTGTTTTTACAATCAGTCCCATTCACAAGTTACCATGTTCGTCTCCACGGAAGATTTCCGCAGAATCCTTTCGCATCTTTGCATAAGTTCAGCGGAAACTCGTATTTTCTTTCCATCGATTGGTCGGGGCTTTATTACTTTGTTGGGAAGCCATTTTTCAGCCGCTTAGCGCAAACGCAACCCTCTCCAAAATATCTTAAACAAATTTATTCAAGCTTACGTGGGTTGTTTTGTTTGCATGACAAAATAAGTGCTGTAGACTGTACTGTTTTAGCGTGAAATTTTAGAACGGCGTAACTGCTTTTGTTAACGTTAATAAAAAGAGACAAAAACATTTTTTTACAACGATGACAATTACATTATTTTATTTTATTTTATATTTATATTAATTTATGTTTGGCAATGGGTGTTATTTACCTGAAATAAATTAATTTATTATTATTAAAAACAAGTTTTGTTGTTTAGTTTTAGAAGAACAATGTATTTGTTTAATTTTATTAAGAACCGAGGTACTTTAGTGTAGGTAAATAAAATAAATAACACAAAAGCCTATTACTTAAACTGTTAAACATAAAATAATTTATGTTTCTAAGAAAATACTTAGCTTCAAATAAAAGGTAGTACTTTAAACATAATAATGTTTTAAGACGCAATTCCACGATTACAAATTTAACGACCATAGTTACTACAGATGAGTCCATTTGTAAATGTGTTCTTGAGAGACTCAAATATTCGGAGAAATATCCATCTTTCAAAGTTGGGACTTTGTGAATGAAACTTAAACTTTTACTTATGTTTCAGGATATTGAAGAACTTACCGACGCGACAACTGAAGAGTCTTGTTCATTATTATTTTCTAAATAATGAATGGTAGAGAAGCAAGTAATTAGATTTTATTTTTTGCCCGACTAGCAAAACGGAGGATTATGATTTTGACTGGTGTATGTTTGTTCATCTGTTCCCTCAGAACTTTTAAACTACTCATTATAATTTCACAAATTAGGTATCATTGGAAGCGTCTTGATCGTCCGCTGGTTATAAGGCTATGTGACGTAAAAATAGAAAATATAATGTTGCCATGTTGGGTATCAAATGAAAGGGCTTAATGAGCACATAAAAAAAAATCAAAATAATTTAAATAAAAATATAAGTTATAAAACAAAAACCCAACTATAACAAAAAAAGTCATCTAAAAAAGTATAACCAAGACATTACAGACAGACAAATAAAAAATCCAGAGTCACATGTAATCATTTAAATTTATGCCCAACACGTGTGACTCCGGATTTTTCATTCGTCTTAGTGTGATGTCTTCTTTATACCTTTTAAGATGACTATTTTGTAGAAGTTGGGGTTTTTTAATTAATTTTAGAATTAAAACAAAATGAATTTTGCAGGGGCACACCTATTCGCTTGTTTGACATCTGTGTAGTAACAAAAAAAAATAAGTTTAAAAAACTGTAACCCGACCACGGAAAAATAAAAGTGATCTAAAAAGTACGAAACAGGAAAATATTTCAGACAAAAATCAAGAAAAAGGTACCTTTTCAAAGCGTAGTAGGAACCTATGGAGAAGAACAGGCAAGAAACTCCACGGACACACTTTTAAATAAATAAATTATAACAAAAAAAAAAATCCGAATTTTATAAGTACTTCTTACATTATCTTAAAACGACGCCATACGCATAACTACGCGATCTTCACTCAAGAATTCGTCTTGAGTCTATTTTGATTAAATTATTACATTTTGATTGGAAGTTAAATTAGCTTTTAAGGAATACTTGTAGGTTAATTCGAGTTAAAACCTAATCCAGATAAAAAAGTCTTATAGTGTACCTACCATCTTTTTCTTCTTCTAAGAATCAATTCATTAGTAGTAACCTTGGGCCACATCTCCATTATAAAACCCATGATGGGTTTGATAATGGAGATGTGGCCAAAGGTCCAAGTTGCTTTTAGTATTTTGCAAAAACATTTTATTATAATGAATGTATTGTTTTAGTGTATAGATTAACATTTACAAAAAGCTATTTAACGTCTAAATAGACCGGAGGTTTCAAGACCGCTTTCCGTGTAAAAGATAGGAGGTTCAAATCCTAGGCACAGAATGTGGTTTTTGTCATTCATTATATTTTAAATAATAGTATTTTTCTATTTTGTTTTAGTAGTATTTATAAATAATTAAAAATACAGAAACATTAAATAATTTAATAATCATTTAATAATATTTATTATTGCTATTATTTAACAAAACTTTGATTTTATTTTACTGCAAATATTTATATTTTACAATTTGATTTGATAATTTACAGTTATCATAATATACATATTTTGCTTACTGACACAAACGGGTTCCTAGACAAGTGACATCCTATTAACGCAAACGAAAAAATAGGAAGCGCTAGAAATAAATAATAGTTTTAAATGAACGTATCGGTACATCAATCGTTGTAGTTATAACTTGAGGCCATGGATTAATTTTATAAAGAGAACGTTAATGGAAAACCCTCAAATTATAACATCTACCGATTAGACAGACACCTAAAGATCAAGTGACTAGAATAGTGATAGTGATAGTGATAGTGATAGTGATAGTGATAGTAGATAACAATTTCATTGCAATTCACATGGGCTCGCTAGCTAGTTCGTCAAACTGCCGGCATGAGTTCGACGTTCGGTGATGCAATAATTCAAATCCAAGTCAAAACAAATTACATCTTTTTGAAGTATTCTTTATATAATTCGTAACGAATTCAATGTTGTAACAGTGTAACATTTTAAAACTTGAGGGGCTATCACCTTCTGCCTTCCTTCTGTGAAGCGGTAATGTTCGCGAAGGAGGAGGCGGAACGCGTGAGGCAAATTTCCCGCCCTCACGCACCTAACCGCCGCAGGAGGAGACGCCCAGGGCGTCGGGAATTGCAAGCCGATTTCCGGCCATCGTAGGCGCGGGCTTGCGGACAGTGAGCAGTGGGTAGCTCACCGTCCGACAAGGACCAGGCCCGGGTCGACGGCGCGTTGTGTTCCACGCGCGCCTCAAAGAGATGTCAGCAGAATTGACGGGGTCCGTTAGGGCCGATGCCTGCCGGGGGTGCGAAGAAAACCGAAAGGGAGATCGTGGCCCCCGGCAACAGGGCAACCGAAGGAACACGGGTGGGTTTTAGTCAGTAAGAGTCTGACATGAAGAGCGGGAGAAGTTATTAGATAATTTCCCACACAAAAAAAAAGGGCGCTAGCACATACTGACGCTGGTGTGTACTAAAATTTAAAAAAAATGAAATAAAACAACCTGTCATTGTCAAGAGTTTTCATTTTCACTTTCCCTATTTCTCTTTATACGATTTATACTAGAAAATAATCAATCAGTTTTGTAGTGAGTGCATTTGACCGTTCCGATATCGGCACGTGATGGATGGTGGAATGCACTGTATATTTCGAATATTAAAACTTTTGAAACACACCTGAGTTTTTATTAATGGAAAGTACGACGTTTTGATTCTAAGTGAAGAAAAAAACATACAAAATAAAGATTTATTTAATAAAGATTTATATTTTTTAAACCGGGACGGTTTAAAAAAAATCATCTCCCTTTTGCAGATGCAATAATAAAATATGAAAATAGCCTATGTCACTCCCAGAATTAAGAGGACACCTCATTTGTTAAAATCCATCAAGCCGTTTAGGCTACAGAGCGTACCAAAGAAATAGACATCGATACATACTCTCGAAAAACATTACCCTCCTTCTGGGGCAGTCGGCTAAAACACAGAATAATAAAATTTTGCCTCTTATAGCGGCGTATAAACGGCTTATATATTTAAGATTTTAAACTTTTTGCAGTATCAGTTCAAATGGCAATTCCACCTTATTTATCGTTCTTTTAAAATCAATCGAAATAATTTTAATAAGTTTTGTTTTCACGGTTTGACAAAACATCGAGATTTAATATTTATTGTTGTCTAATATTAATTATTAGCGTATAAGAAAGTACGATGAAGGAAAACATCGTGAGAATACCAGCCGCCATGCCTGAGAGATATTTCTCGACGGCATGTGAAGCAAAGCCCACAAGCTGCATAAAAACTCAAATACCAGGGTAGGCACTAACCACACAAAAAAGAAGAAAGAAAGTAATAAAGTATATTCCTACTAAATATAAAAACAGTAAATATATACAAGCATTAGGTCCAAATCCATCATAATACCGGAACTTAAGAATTGACTTTGATAGATGCTCTCGATTTTCAGGCATATTATAAAATATAAACACCTACGTAAGTACTTTATAGTTGAAGCAGACGATAAATCTATATGCACAATATTCAGCCTACAATGTTCCCACTGCTGGGGAGACAGGCCTCCTATCGGTGAGAGCGAGTGGTCCATAATCCACCATACGGGCCCAGTGCGGGTTGGTAGAAGTCAAATGTCTTCGATTTTTTGGTTGCAGGACATGCTGGTTTCCTCACTATGTTTTCTTTCCCAGTTTTGAGAGCAGTGGTGATGAAATAATTTACACAAAGTAAAGCGCCTGTCTGGGTTCGAACCTACGACCACAACTCGTAAGTCGCGGCCGTTACCACTGTGCCACCACTGCTAATTAAAATAAATCTATAATAATCTTAAAAGATTTTATGTAAGTTGTAATTTCTACGTCCTACGCAAAAACGTCATTACATTTTTAATTAATTACAGAGTTTTATAATTGCTATTTTGATACCTATACTAATTCAATTTATCCTGCCGTTAATAAAGAAGTTATCTACAGTTTTTTTTTTTTCATCGACCTAGTTAATTAGTTACTTACAGTGTGTGGTTTTGCTCAAACTTATCATAGTAATGGCTGTTGGTATTCTTTAATTAATAAATAAATTAATCGACGCTTTAGAATTAAAACCTCGTAAGTGTAAAAGAAGTAACTTTTTAGGTGGAAGAAAAACTGTCTGCTGTAAATTTTTGTACGGCGTCTTTTATGTTTGCAGTTCTAGATATAAAAGCGGGTTAAATTTCCATATTAAATCATTAAAAAAAAAAAAACATAAAAGGCGCCGTACAAAAACTTCAGCACGCAGTTTTTTCTTCCTCCTGAAAAGTTACTTATTTTACACTTACGAGGTTTTCACTCTTAGGCGTCGAAATGGTCTTGCCCAAAACCACAAATACCATTAGGAGGCCGTGCACGAAATCGACAGATTTTTATCAATTTTGTTTATTGGTTGTGAGAAAGGGAAAAAGAATTTAAACAAAACTATTTGTGATTTGTAAAGAAGAGTTCTTCGTTTTGCATGTGGCTGAAAGGGATTTTACAAATAAATTAAGAGAACATAGAAAAACACCAATATTCGCGGGACTGACGTTTGATCATTTTGTTACAAGAAGCTACCTATGATTTTGAAAATAAAAATATCATCAACTTCATTATATAGTTTACTTGCATGACGCAGAACCACTTTTTTCTACTTCCATACAAAATATAGGATAAAAATAATCATGAAAATGCCTATTTATTTTTAAACCCAGTCAGTAATGTATTTATTCCTATTATTTAGCAAACCATTTCAAGAAATTTAAAAATCACACATTAGTTTTCAGCTATCTTTGAGATAAAATCAAATTTTTATTTTATGATTATCTTCATTAAGTAAATCAAAGGCGAAATATACCTTATAGAGAGCGCAAAAGTGATGCAACTATTAATAGATGCTGTGACTGACACAAATTGTTAAGCACCACGAAAACTGTACTTTTATAGTCAGACAGAGATCTTTCAATTATTTCAAGCTTTACAGGGTATCTTTGCAGTAAGAATCGACCACCCAAGGTTTTGAATTGAAAACTTCTTTAGGCACGTTGGGCATTTTTGAGATGGGACTAAACCATTGATTTCGCGACACTGTGACGATACCTCATTTTTGTAAACGTGATTGTCTTCTTTATTTAAATTATGTTACGGATCAATGTTCTATGCAAGTATTTTTACTTTAAAGGTTTTGTAAACGCGATTGTGCTCTTTTTTATATTACGTTATGGATCAATTTTCTATGCAAGTATTTTAACTTTAAAGATTTCGGAAGTATTTTTTTTTTTGTAATCGCGATTGTGCTTTTTATTTAGATAAGGTTACGGACCAATGTTCTATACAAATATTTTTCTTCCACCAAGGCGATCTTGTTCAAGTTTTCACTTCTGTCGGTACTCCCGGAGTGCCACCACTTATTTTTTCTGTCTTATTTAAACCTGACTGTATTCATGCAGTACAGTAGAGAAGAGAATAACAGACTTTTCAGATTAATTTGTGTATTTTGTAATCATCACTTGCGTCAAAAACGGCGAAGGAAAACATCGTGAGGAAACCATTATGTCTGAGAGATATTTCTTGACGGTATGTGAAGCCAAGTCAGAGGTCCATAAAAACTCTGACACCAGGTTAGTCACTGACCACACGGAAAAGAAAGAAGTAGAGAACAGAAGTTAACCTTTGTAACAAAATTTGTAACATAAGTTCCTATACTCACATTTTTTCTCTGAGATCTACCGTCGTCCTCAGGTAAATAGGTGTTTTTTTCTGAAATAGGTAAGCTTTACAACTATGTCACGACGTTACGTGGAAGAACCGCGCACCGCCGTAACGAAATTATAAGGGTTCTAGTACTTTTGGAACTCTGGGAAAGCTGAATAAGTTATTTCGCTAGGCTTGTTATTGGTGACAGAAACAAGACCTTTTTAGGATTAACAGTTGAAGAAGAAAAAAAATGGAGATATTATTTTTAGAAAAGTTTGTATTAAAACGAGTAAAAGGGTTTGTGGGAATAGTAAAGTCGATTTTATTGTTCCTTTTGGGTGTGTACACGACTTTGTTGGCTCCCTTATCTCACCTAATACTGTGACATAAATAGTGACGATTTTCTTCGGAATCCTAGATTCATTTTTGACACGAAGATGTGAATGGCTAACCAAAATGGAAATAAAAAACTGATTTAACTTTAAATAAGCTTTAAACCAAACGGTTATTTCAATGTTACCAAGTTTAAAGATCATACATTCCTATTTTCAACAGCCTCATACACTAAAAATGATAATAAAACATTCATAAAAAAGTAGTGAATGCAAACCTACCCACAGCTCATGGTATTGCTATTAAAAGCAACATGCAAACGAAACCATTGAATTCCGTACATTCAAACATGCTTCTGAATATTATGAAAGAACATAATATTTCGACGTGCGATATTAATATTTGCTATGGTTTCATTTACTATTTAACAGTTTGCTAGAGTTTTAATTAAGTTCAGTATTGAACCGAATGAAACTTGAGCGAAATGAATGAAGTGCTTTCTAAAAGTTGGCAACGTCGCAAATAGCTGTCAAATATTTACCTGTTTTGATACTGTATGAAAATAAAAACTATGATTAATTAATGAACTAGAATATTATTAATGAATTACAATTATTATACTGAATTTAATGTTGTAATCATTTTACGTTTAAAAAAGGCATTTGGAAAATTTCCAAATACTTTTTTACGTCTAAAACTAAGTATTCGATGTTATACGATATTAATTATTACATTTCATAATCAATATTTTAATTCAATAGTTAGCTTTATTGCCAAATTAATCAAAACAGTGAAATATTTTACGTCTATTTGCGACGTTGCCCACTTTCTGAATGCACACTTTTATTAGACCGACCGAGATTTGTAGATATATGAAGAAAGTACCCACTCACTTGTCTTATTACTGTACCAACTGTCTGTTTTATGTAAAGGGTATTTATTGCTGTACTAATCTGATAACCAGTCTTACCAAGGGGTATCGTGTTCCCCAGTACCTAACTGGGCTGTAGAGGTCAGTTAGGCAGTCACTCCTTGTAACATACCGGTATTCAGCTGCATCCGGTTAGACTGGAAGCCAACCCCAACATAGTTGGGAAAGGACTAGGCAGATTTATTGATTGCTGTACTTGCAGAGAAATAGTTTTACAGTATGAGTTTGCCTAGGGAGCATTTTTTGGTTCGAAAAAAATTCAAACGTCGTTCTGTAATCCAGTTAGTAAAGCCCAATTTACAATATGCAATATTCTTGCCTGTGACGAACAATACAATTGAAGCAACAAATGACGTGAACCGCCTAAAAACTGTTTAGACGTTGCAACTTTTACGTTGATTTAAACTATGGTAGCATCTCTCTGGTGCGCAGAGTACGGGCCAGCTCCAACACAGTCCTGGCGATGATTGCTGACAGGCTGGACTGCCCCTACATGCTGCATTGCTGCAGCAGGCATGTTCCAGCAAGGCCATTTGTCAGGTATTATTAATCCTTGTGTGTGTCTTTGTATGTATTATTTTAACTGTATAAGATAAAATAAAATAAGTTACCATTACAAAATGGTAACTTATTTTATTTTATCTTATCGTATTTTGAATTTTCGACTTTGATCATTAGTGTGATATGTTTTGTAAATTAACTTCTATGGGCCCAGTTATCCAAAATAAATGAATATTATTTTATTAATTAATTATAACAATACACGTTTTTCTGTAACGTACATTATGTATTACTGTACTTGAAAAATAGAAAAACATCATCATCATCATTTCAGCCGCAACACGTCCACTGCTGGACATAGGTCTCTCCCAAGCACCGCTACTTGGACCGGTTCTGTGCTCACGCATCCAGACGATTCCTTCGGCCTTCAACATTTGTCATCGTTCCATAACCATCGCTACGTCTTCTAAATAGAAAATAGTTAGTAAAAAATAGTTTGTGAACCTACTCTGTTTTTCTAAAAATAAATTCATTTATTAAATCGCACCGCATAAATCAGGCTTAAGGGTCCGTGCACGATAAATATCCTTTTTTGTCAATTACTTATCTAATTGTGAGAAAGCTTGAAATAATTGAAAGATCTCTGTCTGACTATAAAAGTACAGTTTTCGTGGTGCTTAACAATTTGTGTCAGTCACAGCATCTATTAATAGTTGCATCACTTTTGCGCTCTCTATAAGGTATATTTCGCCTTTGATTTACTTAATGAAGATAATCATAAAATAAAAATTTGATTTTATCTCAAAGATAGCTGAAAACTAATGTGTGATTTTTAAATTTCTTGAAATGGTTTGCTAAATAATAGGAATAAATACATTACTGACTGGGTTTAAAAATAAATAGGCATTTTCATGATTATTTTTATCCTATATTTTGTATGGAAGTAGAAAAAAGTGGTTCTGCGTCATGCAAGTAAACTATATAATGAAGTTGATGATATTTTTATTTTCAAAATCATAGGTAGCTTCTTGTAACAAAATGATCAAACGTCAGTCCCGCGAATATTGGTGTTTTTCTATGTTCTCTTAATTTATTTGTAAAATCCCTTTCAGCCACATGCAAAACGAAGAACTCTTCTTTACAAATCACAAATAGTTTTGTTTAAATTATTTTTCCCTTTCTCACAACCAATAAACAAAATTGATAAAAATCTGTCGATTTCGTGCACGGCCTCCTAATGGTATTTGTGGTTTTGGGCAAGACCATTTCGACGCCTAAGAGTGAAAACCTCGTAAGTGTAAAATAAGTAACTTTTCAGGAGGAAGAAAAAACTGCGTGCTGAAGTTTTTGTACGGCGCCTTTTATGTTTTTTTTTTTTTTTAATGATTTAATATGGAAATTTAACCCGCTTTTATATCTAGAACTGCAAACATAAAAGACGCCGTACAAAAATTTACAGCAGACAGTTTTTCTTCCACCTAAAAAGTTACTTCTTTTACACTTACGAGGTTTTAATTCTAAAGCGTCGATTAATTTATTTATTAATTAAAGAATACCAACAGCCATGACTATGATAAGTTTGAGCAAAACCACACACTGTAAGTAACTAATTAACTAGGTCGATGAAAAAAAAAAAACTGTAGATAACTTCTTTATTAACGGCAGAATAAATTGAATTAGTATAGGTATCAAAATAGCAATTATAAAACTCTGTAATTAATTAAAAATGTAATGACGTTTTTGCGTAGGACGTAGAAATTACAACTTACATAAAATCTTTTAAGATTATTATAGATTTATTTTAATTAGCAGTGGTGGCACAGTGGTAACGGCCGCGACTTACGAGTTGTGGTCGTAGGTTCGAACCCAGACAGGCGCTTTACTTTGTGTAAATTATTTCATCACCACTGCTCTCAAAACTGGGAAAGAAAACATAGTGAGGAAACCAGCATGTCCTGCAACCAAAAAATCGAAGACATTTGACTTCTACCAACCCGCACTGGGCCCGTATGGTGGATTATGGACCACTCGCTCTCACCGATAGGAGGCCTGTCTCCCCAGCAGTGGGAACATTGTAGGCTGAATATTGTGCATATAGATTTATCGTCTGCTTCAACTATAAAGTACTTACGTAGGTGTTTATATTTTATAATATGCCTGAAAATCGAGAGCATCTATCAAAGTCAATTCTTAAGTTCCGGTATTATGATGGATTTGGACCTAATGCTTGTATATATTTACTGTTTTTATATTTAGTAGGAATATACTTTATTACTTTCTTTCTTCTTTTTTGTGTGGTTAGTGCCTACCCTGGTATTTGAGTTTTTATGCAGCTTGTGGGCTTTGCTTCACATGCCGTCGAGAAATATCTCTCAGGCATGGCGGCTGGTATTCTCACGATGTTTTCCTTCATCGTACTTTCTTATACGCTAATAATTAATATTAGACAACAATAAATATTAAATCTCGATGTTTTGTCAAACCGTGAAAACAAAACTTATTAAAATTATTTCGATTGATTTTAAAAGAACGATAAATAAGGTGGAATTGCCATTTGAACTGATACTGCAAAAAGTTTAAAATCTTAAATATATAAGCCGTTTATACGCCGCTATAAGAGGCAAAATTTTATTATTCTGTGTTTTAACCGACTGCCCCAGAAGGAGGGTAATGTTTTTCGAGAGTATGTATCGATGTCTATTTCTTTGGTACGCTCTGTAGCCTAAACGGCTTGATGGATTTTAACAAATGAGGTGTCCTCTTAATTCTGGGAGTGACATAGGCTATTTTCATATTTTATTATTGCATCTGCAAAAGGGAGATGATTTTTTTTAAACCGTCCCGGTTTAAAAAATATAAATCTTTATTAAATAAATCTTTATTTTGTATGTTTTTTTCTTCACTTAGAATCAAAACGTCGTACTTTCCATTAATAAAAACTCAGGTGTGTTTCAAAAGTTTTAATATTCGAAATATACAGTGCATTCCACCATCCATCACGTGCCGATATCGGAACGGTCAAATGCACTCACTACAAAACTGATTGATTATTTTCTAGTATAAATCGTATAAAGAGAAATAGGGAAAGTGAAAATGAAAACTCTTGACAATGACAGGTTGTTTTATTTCATTTTTTTAAAATTTTAGTACACACCAGCGTCAGTATGTGCTAGCGCCCTTTTTTTTTGTGTGGGAAATTATCTAATAACTTCTCCCGCTCTTCATGTCAGACTCTTACTGACTAAAACCCACCCGTGTTCCTTCGGTTGCCCTGTTGCCGGGGGCCACGATCTCCCTTTCGGTTTTCTTCGCACCCCCGGCAGGCATCGGCCCTAACGGACCCCGTCAATTCTGCTGACATCTCTTTGAGGCGCGCGTGGAACACAACGCGCCGTCGACCCGGGCCTGGTCCTTGTCGGACGGTGAGCTACCCACTGCTCACTGTCTGCAAGCCCGCGCCTACGATGGCCGGAAATCGGCTTGCAATTCCCGACGCCCTGGGCGTCTCCTCCTGCGGCGGTTAGGTGCGTGAGGGCGGGAAATTTGCCTCACGCGTTCCGCCTCCTCCTTCGCGAACATTACCGCTTCACAGAAGGAAGGCAGAAGGTGATAGCCCCTCAAGTTTTAAAATGTTACACTGTTACAACATTGAATTCGTTACGAATTATATAAAGAATACTTCAAAAAGATGTAATTTGTTTTGACTTGGATTTGAATTATTGCATCACCGAACGTCGAACTCATGCCGGCAGTTTGACGAACTAGCTAGCGAGCCCATGTGAATTGCAATGAAATTGTTATCTACTATCACTATCACTATCACTATCACTATCACTATCACTATTCTAGTCACTTGATCTTTAGGTGTCTGTCTAATCGGTAGATGTTATAATTTGAGGGTTTTCCATTAACGTTCTCTTTATAAAATTAATCCATGGCCTCAAGTTATAACTACAACGATTGATGTACCGATACGTTCATTTAAAACTATTATTTATTTCTAGCGCTTCCTATTTTTTCGTTTGCGTTAATAGGATGTCACTTGTCTAGGAACCCGTTTGTGTCAGTAAGCAAAATATGTATATTATGATAACTGTAAATTATCAAATCAAATTGTAAAATATAAATATTTGCAGTAAAATAAAATCAAAGTTTTGTTAAATAATAGCAATAATAAATATTATTAAATGATTATTAAATTATTTAATGTTTCTGTATTTTTAATTATTTATAAATACTACTAAAACAAAATAGAAAAATACTATTATTTAAAATATAATGAATGACAAAAACCACATTCTGTGCCTAGGATTTGAACCTCCTATCTTTTACACGGAAAGCGGTCTTGAAACCTCCGGTCTATTTAGACGTTAAATAGCTTTTTGTAAATGTTAATCTATACACTAAAACAATACATTCATTATAATAAAATGTTTTTGCAAAATACTAAAAGCAACTTGGACCTTTGGCCACATCTCCATTATCAAACCCATCATGGGTTTTATAATGGAGATGTGGCCCAAGGTTACTATTATGCGACAGTAAAGAAAACGATACAAATACGAACAAAATGAATAAAAAATCACATGCATAAAAAAGTATCTAAATTATTCATGAATGCAAATGTAGAAAATCAAAGGCTCTTTTCCAAGCGATCCCTCGAAGCATATTATAGTGACGAAAAGTAAACAGAAGGGTAAATAAGAGGATGGCTCTAAGGGGCTGAATCTTCTCATACAATGCCGGAGGTCAGTTAGGGTCACATTTAATATACTCCCCAAAATGTTGTATTACCCTCTAAGGGATGCTACTTGGGTAGCTTTGCAGGTAACTACACTATATACTTTTGTGTAGTGCAAGCCAAAATTATGGACACAGCAGAAATATTATTTGTTATACAAATAATATTATATCAATTATATAATAACCGCAAAATCCTTACATAATTATTATAAAACAAAGTCCCCCGCCGCGCCGTCTGTCTGTCTGTCTGAACGCGATAAACTCAAAAACTACCAAGAAGATTTTCAAACGGTCTCTACCAATGGACGAAGTGATTCATGCGAAAGGTTTTAGTGTATAATTCATTAAGGTTTTTTGTAAATTGGCTGAAATGTGACGATTATTGTTGAAGATGTCGGAAAAAATCATGTCGACTGGGAGCATTATTGGCGTGCGCCGCGGAAATCGTAAAAGTTACATCAACTTTAAGTTCTACAGTATTGTTCATCTTAAAAAGTTCAACAAAAAAGTCCACAATGGCTTATGTCTATCTTCTAAGGATGACCCACAATAACCATTTTTATCTTTCAGAATTTGGTAAAAATGTCATTGTTATTTTTGAAGCTGTTTTGACCGGTATTATATTAATCCTTATCCAATTAACTTAGTTACTTAAATTAAGCATTTAATTTAGATTAAAATATGCCTGGACATCATTTCATTTAAATGAATTGTTTAAAAGATATTACTGATTCAAAATTACGCGTAACGAAATAATTTTGGTTGACAGCAACGCGGGCGTAGCGGTAGGAGTCAATGACCTTTTCCTCGGCTATGTAATCCTAGTATGGGTAGTATGTTCTCGTGGAATATTTTCCGACATCCACAGGGGTGAAGCCGCGAGCAAAAGCTAGTATAATATTATTATTAAATATAAAATTCAAATCCAAGCAACGTGATACAAAATAAGGCATACACGTGGACGACTGACTAATTTAATTCCGTGAAAAAGGTATTATAATTAGTTAAAAAGGTATTATATTAGTATAATTTTAGGTATTATAATTTATATTCAAGATCAGTTGTTATTATTGTTCACAGCGACGGCATTACGAACTGTGCTATTGCATTAAATCCTTGTGTCGGTTTCCGCTTGGAATTCTAATTAGCGGTGTGCGCATACATAATAATCTGTTCTCATGGTACGAATTTCCATGCTAAGCGTTTGAATTATAACCTGCAAAATTCTACAAAATATTGTCACCTGCAGCGAATACATGTAGTATGAAAATGATGATTTTGAGTTTGTACATATTTTGTTTCTCTAGCGACATAACATAATCATAACATCACACTTGTAATCCCCGAAAGGTTAGGCAGAGGTGTACTTATAGTACACCCATATTTCGTCAGTTATGTTTAAGTTCCATATAATAGGGCGCGAGGAGTTTGGATTTGTGTCCGGTTGATGGCAATACATAGGTTCAATTGCCATCATCTGGGCACAAACCTAAACTCCTAGCTGCTACTGAGACATTTCTGTAGATATCACCACCATTCCATTAATTACCATTTTATTTTACCCAATCTGGGAATTGGACCCTGGACATCATGATAGCGCTTGCGACCACTAGACCTTAAAATCGGCATGTCAGTCTATAATTTTACTAGGATAAGTATTTGACCAGTAATGAAGAAAAACTAGTATATCTTTCAAACAAAACAATGACTTCTAAAACACTTTTACACCACCATTCTAAACTCATTCAACAAACAGAACATTTCAACACATTAAAAACAGTTCTCCGCGAAAAATTTCCATGACATTATTTTATGTGGCCTCAAGTGTAAAGAGATGGTGAAATGAATGTCGCCTGTGGGACCATAAATCCTTAAATATTAAAACTGGCGTGGCAGTGACCATAGCTGCGACGTGAAATAATGAAGACATTCAACATGTTTGTCTTGTGAAAAGTGGTGCACTTTGTTCCTGATTTTTTCATGAAATTGTAACGGTCTTTTGTTTTGTGCTTTTATTTTTTTATCGTTTTCGGTTTTATTTTGCTTTCTACCATTGAGTTGAACCTAATATTTATCGGAACATGCTTATGATTATTTTCATTTTGAACTCGTATGTCTGCGTTATAATCCTAACCAATATTATAATGCGAAAGTGAGTTTGTTTGTCTGTTATGCTTTCACGTCTAAACAGCTGAACAGATTTTGATTAAATTTGGAATACAGGTAGAACATGGGTTAGGCTAACATAGGTTACTTTTTATGCCGGTAGTACGTTGCCGTGGGATGATTTCCAATATGCACACGGGGGAAGCCGCTGGCAAAAGCTAGTTTTTGTTGATAAAACAATCTGATTTAATGAGAAATAATACACTAAAATTAACTGTACGAAACGAATTAAAAACCATTTTTTTTTTTAAGAAATTTAATAAAATCAAGTCAAGAAAAGTAACAAGTTAGTTATTACAAATTTGCAAAAACTTTGAAATAGCGCTTTTCTAGGACAAGGAGTTAAAAATCCAAACTATCCTAACTTATCTAATCTAAACTATAGAAATATTTTATTAATATTATAAAGAGAAAAGATTTTTTTTGTATGTTTGTTTGTTATGCATAAACTCAAAAATTACTGGACCGATTTAAAAAAATGTTTCACCAATAGAATGTTATATTATTACTAAGTAACAGGCTATAATTTATAAAGATGTCACGCGGGCAAAGCCGCTGACGGAAGCTAGTAATAATATTATAAATGCGAAAGTGAGTTTGTTTGTTTGTTACCCTTTCACCCTAAAACGGCTGAACGATTTTGGATGAAATTTGGCACATCGGTAGACCATGACCTGGAGAAGAACATAGAATACCTTTAATCCCGATATTTTTACGGGATCTAGACTTATGCGAGTGAAACAGCGAGACGCAGCTAGTATATCAATGAAATAAAAAGGGAGTGCCTCCGTATAAGCATCAGCTGCCGGTACATTACATACTCGGTGGCTGGCAGCGCCGGCTTCGATAATGGACATCGGCGGCGCGGCGTATAAGGAAACCCTTCTAGTATTCAGAACTCCAACTAACTAACCCCAAATATTTTTTTTTTTTTTCTATATATTCTAGTCGTATTTGGCACTCACCGGCCGCTACCGCGGCACTGCTCGCTTCGCTTGCTCGGCTTGTGCGTAGGGGGTCACAGATCTAACATAACCTTTTTGCGAGTAAATATATTTAACCTAATCTAACTAGTTCGGTTCCGGGTACCTACTTACTACTTGATTACTGGAATATGGAAATCATTGATTATGGAAATATAATACTGAAAATAAAGAAATGCTTTATTACATGTCTTTTTAATTATGCCTACACCGCCTATCTACTCCAATATGCCAACTTGCAACCCCGTTTTCCGCTTTTTTTTTCCAAACTCAGCGCCGGCAGCCCATTCAGCAACCGGTGCCGGCAGTCAATTCGGGAGCTGGCGCTGGCAGAGGAGGCACTCCCAAATAAAAAATATATTTAGCTGATCATCATACAAATATACCAGCAATTGAATAAACTCGAATCTAAGATGATTTGTATATCGAGCGAGATGTTCAACGTTCTTCTTCGCAGTCTAGTCTACAAATAAGACAATATATCTACTCAAAACTATTCAATAAAAAATAAATGTCAAGATTTCCAACAAGTCATAAGATAATAATTTGATTTCTCAAGTGCTGTTCATCATTTAATTTACAAAGCAACATTGCAATACTTCAAAAATTTAATTTTCTCTCTTCTAATTTTTATTTCATGCTTGAAAATATTACTCACTACGGTACCAACAAAATAAGGTTGGCAACTTAATATATCAAAGAAACCCTTAATATATTTTTAAATTAAGCAACAATAATATTCTTCTTAAACAAACGTAAAGTACTTCCAAGACTTGGTCCGCTCTCGAAAAATAATTTTGTCAGTACCTACCTACAAAAGTTGAGAATCAAAGAGGGCTCTTAGTGAATTAATTTTATTGCCTCAAAACTCATCGTAAATGACTTTTTAAGAATAAAAAAAAGATATAAGATTCCTCGTTTTTTCCTTGCAAATCCGTCACGAAGGTTGAAATTAGAAAGGAAATTAAATTAGAAGATATTTTTTCTTTCAAGATTTTTCTTGTGGGCTGAGCTTTGTTAGAAATTGTTTAGCATACTGACACCACGATTGTCAGCATGAGATATAACGGAGAACAGTGCATGTCGTGGTGATTTCGTTTGTCATTTCAACTGTGCACTATGTAATTCCAGGGTCATTTATTTCAAACCTCATAAAAAGATATTATATTGATACTTGGTGATCCGTCGTTGCTTTATACGGGCGCAAATTACCTATTGATGTGGCGACATGTCAAAATATTGGGACATGCTATATTTAAGACGCAGATATATTCCAGTGACCTTGAGTGGTTAGCTTGCGTGTTCTGTATTGAGCTCACGCAACGCGTCGTACGTCCCGTCAGTAATATGACTTGCCCATCAAGGAGTGCTGTCCCAAATTAGACGCATTATTAATTTATTATACATAAAACAAACATTATTTTAATAAAACAAATAAACTAAATGATCAATAATTAAATAATCTTTAAAATGGTGAAGGTTTCAGAAAAATACGCATGATAGATTTTGCGTGATTTCGGTTTTTTAACCGCATTAGATAGAACTTTACAAATTAATTTAAATATGTAATGTAATCATAATCTAAGATATTCTTATACTAAATTATTAAGAAAAGGCTCTAACATAATACATATTTTTTCCAAATCATTAACACTACTCATTTAGACGTGATCTTGGTCAGTGGGTCGTCTTACATATTCTTCAGCATAAAATCATTAAAAGTCGGTTGTCGTCGCCTTAAGTTAAAGGTATTATGAGCATGAACCTTCCGAAATGAAATCTCGTGATGATGGTGAAACCGCAACAAGATTAATTTTGTTTTTGAGAAGAATAAGCGGACCAGCAGCTTAAGCATACCATATACATAAATAGGTTTAGGTACCTACTATTTATAGATTTTCTAAGGAAGTTCAGCTGACTTCAAAATTAAAAAAATTACATAAAGCAACTGACAAAACATTTGCTCAAACGATTACCTACGTCGTTCAGTCGACAACTTGCGTGGGAAGATCAGTAAGTAGTCGGCTTTCTCTGAACTCATGATTCACAAAAACATTTTCTCTCTAAATAACAGGTTTAATATTACCTGAATTTTAAACCCAAAAATATCTCTGAAAGCCACATCAATCAAATTAAATGCTACCTTAAAATGAGCAGGTAAAAGGTAAAATACACTCGTTGTACATAATATTTTTACGTCAAGAGTTACGCGTTTTGGTTAGCAGGAAAGCAATAAAGGTATATTAAAACTACGCATAATAGGGTACGTATGGCATCAGTCATTCTGTCGCGCAGAACGTTGGATATTTTCAATCTGCTGAGTTCGTCTGAACGTGCGTCGCGTCATCATTACGCTTTATTAAAGCGTTACAAGCGCTGACTTCCAACGAGATGCGAACATACCGCACTGTCAGTTGATATGAATTGGAAGGTTTCAACATTTTTGTACGTGAATACTGGCTGTTCGAACAATCAGTATTCACGTCACATGCTGTCAGTATTGACGCACAGTTTACCGGACTCCGTCACATCGCTAGGGAGGTTCACGCTCGAGTCGCTCATTCTCAGCGGCGCGAACCTTGCCAGTGAGACTTCCCCGACAGCCATGGTTGTCTTCGTTTGCAACGGCATTCTTATATTTGACTAGGTGTATTGTATAGTCATAAATCTATTAGAATCAGTGTATATTGGGGTCCAAAGTTCCGGCTACCGTCCAAAGTTCCGGTTAACCATCCAACATTATCTACCGTATTTCATATATCAGTTTGCGGTCGTGCTCCGTGCAGGGTACATATATTTACTTGCGTGAGCACGTCGAGTCATCCTAGTCAGGCACGACCATCCGCTGAACGTCACCATTCCTGGCATCTGCAGCGTGGCACACCCGCTGAGATCATCATAGCACCAGGCTGAACCAGGAGAGTACTACGCTACTCCCAAGGGAATTACGGGAATCTTGTGACCATAAAGGACTGCACTACCAACACATACACACACATCGTAATTCTTACGTTTACATACAAAAACACACCATCATGCGCAACACACCACACCACTGGGCAATAATATTTTTTATCTAATTTAGTTTTTTTGATAACCATATTGTTTTTTTTTAAATTTTTATTAATGTAACAATTAGTATTACACCTAACATGTGAACAAACTGAATGATCTATTAGAGAAGGGATCTGTCTCCTGAGATACAGGTTAACTACCTAGTTCGGGAGGCAGAGCTTTTATGTAACAGTGACACTTATGTTTGCAAATAAATGAATTTTATTTATAAACCTTCCTACCCCATTTCTCGTGTTATTTTATATAAATATACAATTTTATGTTGACAAGGTTACGTGGTCTTATTTATAGCCCCACGTAAACCCTTTCCGTCACATTGGCTTCTATTCATGTCCAAAATCATAGGCTTCGATGCCTCTGGAGGCTTCGAGGACTATGTTTCTTCTTAATGAGTTTTCGTCACCATCACTGGATGATGCCCGACTTCGGCAACTGCTGGCCGTAATAAGACCTTCTTTGACTGTACCAGTCTCGACGCTTCTGCCTTCGCCAGCTTTAACGGGTCTTACGGCGTCGTATAGCTCTGATACTCCAAGACATTGCCCTTACCGCATCAAACAGCTTTAACCTCATATTCTTTTTCTTTGTTGTTTCGACATAACCTATAAAACAATCCGAATTTTCAAATAAAATATTATTGCCATAACAAATTGATAAGTTAACAATTTGAAGGTTCTGGACTATCGACGATAAATCGCAATGAAAAATATTGCAATCAAGTACGCATGTTTAGTATTCGATACATTGACAATTTTATCACCAAAGCCTGGCAACAGCACGAAATATTCCTTAAAATGTACCAAGGGAACCTCAGTATGAAGCATTTATTTATTTACGTTGTATCACAAGTTTAAGGCTAAGTACTCAATCAATCATTCTAACAGGTCCCACAGGTTTTCTTCAAGTTTTTCTTAAATTACTTAAATATTTGTTTTTCCTGACATTGAGAATATGCCTTAGGTAGGAAAACATGATAAGTATATTTTCATTCTAAATATTATATCCATGTCAACGATTATAAACGTTTTCAGACTAGCTTTGATCATGTGGTCTTCTACTTCTTTTCGTGTGGTTAGTGACTAACCTGCTGTCTAAGTTTTTATGCCGCCGATGGGCCTCTGACTTGGCTCAACATGCCATCGAAAAATATCTCTCAGGCATTTCCTCACGCTGTTTTCCTTCACCGTTTTTGAAGCAAGTGATAATTATACAATACGCACATGAATCCAAAAAGTCAGAGGTGCATGCCTTGGGTCCGAACTCGAGACCTATGACTTGGCAGTCTGACGGTCACACCACTAGGCTATCACTGGCTATGTATGTATTCATGTAGTTCTCGAAACAGATATATCAGACGTTTTAAAGAATATTTTTGTTCTCAAAGATTATGAATTAAGTCATTAGGTACATAGCATCGGTATCTTGGGTAGCTGTGCTAAAAAAATCATAATATTTTTCAGTGTTCATCGATTTTTTTTAGAAAAGACATATGGAAGAAGAAGAATTGTAGATATTCATGTTGTCAGCAGTTGACGAATCACACTCCTTGCGTTCATGCAGTATTTGGTTAGCGACAACATTCAATAAGAAACTTTTCGTTACATTAAGCACCGGGAACTCTGAAGTTAAATCCATTTACTTCTTTAACTTGCAACGGTTAAGTAACACAAATACTGGTTGCTTGCATAAGTAAAAGGCAAACTCTCTTTGGGTCGAGTACAAAATACTTGGGCCAATCTAGAGGCTTCTTAGTACTCCAACTTTTTGGGGATATCATTTGCATTTTTAGTGTAAATTAGAATGTACATAAATGGACTAAATCCAGTGCAAGCCTAATGCAATATAACATTGACAGTGCAATGAGTAATAGAACTGAGTTTCAACCGAGTGACTAATGCAATTTTTTTCAGATTTCAAAAATCTAAATATTTTTATGGTTCCGTACGTGAATGAAAAAACCCTTATAGGAACACTCGTTTGTCTGTCTGGCTAACTGGCTGGCTGTCTGTCCGTCTGTCACAGCCTATTTGCTCCGAATCGACTAGACCAATTTAGTTGAAATTTGCAAACACGGACGTGTATAGTAAATAAATGAATTTTGAATATGGGAGTTACTTTTTGGAGGACAAATTGGAAACAATGTTTTGGAAACTGTACCATATGACATATCAAATGGAAGGGCTTGTTGTGGAAATCGTATTTTTTTTATAATTTTAAAATAAATACTTTTAAAGATATTTATGAAAATTTATGAGAACTGACCATTCCCCTTCCGAAACTACTGAATCTATTTCTTTTTTAAATATTTGGAATGGTTCTTTACTCATACATACATAACAGTCTTTAGTCCGAAAATAACATGGTAAATCTCTCAATATGATGTGTACATATGCAGTTGGAATGTTTGGGAGAACATGTTTTTTTAACAACAAATTTATGTTTTTTCTTTGGATAAATTTATCTCAACTACGGAACCCTTCATTGCGCGTGGTCCGATACGCATTTGGCCGGTTTTTTCACTTATGTTTCGCCATATCTTTGTTAATTGTTATTTCATTTTGCAGTTCGTAGACGCAGTCAAAACAGCTATTCATATTTATGCATTTTTTTTTTTATTTCAAGCTGGACATCAGAAATGATGTCGCACGCTTAATCAAAAAAAGAAATATATCAAAATTGATATTTTTTGGATATGACAGTTTAAAGTTTAGAACTATTCTGGGTTGAACTTTGTTTTCGTATTAAAATTAATTTAGACATGTTATAAGGAAATAAACTGATTTAAAGAAAAGCTGGGATTATTGGTTTTTGTTTAGTGCTATATGTAAGTAAATTCTATTTACTATTCGCACGCTTAATCATAAAGAGAAATAACTCAAAAATAAGTTATTTAAAGCTTTAATCATAAAACGTAATAACATATCGCTAAGAATATTTACGCTCCAACCGCCGCTCGATTTGAATGAATATGAACGAAATAAAGGACTGTCGCTCTCTTTCTGACTAACGCGCCCGAACAGGTTGGTACCAGTAAACGGCTATATTCAGTAATGTGCCAACAGTGATGCAAGCAAGGTGATCGCAAAATTAATCAAAGGGCGAAACATTACGGCATAGATCTTTATATTATTAATAGGTAAGTCTTTTTTCTTGTTTTAATTTATTCATAAAGTGAATAACTAAGTCTTATTTCACTTTTTTATAAAAAGTAAGTCACTACTTTGTGATATCATTTTGACTTATTGCAGTTTAGTTTAAATTTTATTAACGCGTCGTCCAAATTTATATTAGTTATTTCGTTTTCATTTTAAAACAATAAATATAGTTTTGGCACAAAATAACTTGTTTCGGTTTAGTTTTAAATTATCGTTCAAATTTAATAATGAAACATGCTTATTGCTGTTTATGATTAATTATCGTCAAAAGTTATTTGGGACATTTAAAGTTATTTCCCTTTCCATTTGAATATGACTTATATAATTATATTAGTATTACATTATTATTGACGTTTAAAACCGTGACTCCATCCGTTATCTTCCGAGTTGCAGACGCGTCTTAATTTAATTACTGTTAATATAACTAATATTAAAAAAATGTATTGTTTTTTTTTTTTGTAGCATGGCGTCTTGGAGAGCAAGTCGTATTCTTAAATTGGTCTCACCTGATGCAACATCTCGTACTCAAGACAATGTAAATCAACTGGTGGTTAAAATCGACAATACTATTGTAGAAGATCAACACAGTACAGCTAAAGAAAACACAGAAAATGTCTCCCCAAATAAAAATATTGATGTAAGTAGCTGTGATGAGATCTTATCAGATTGTGATAGAGATGATCAATTTGCTAACAAAATTGATGCTCGATTTATTAGTTCCCGTAAAACAGATAATAGTAGTCTTATTACACGCACATCAATAATAAGAACATTGCAAACAAACCTCGTACCAGATTATGACAGTGACGATTCATCCATAAATGATAATAGTAACTTAGAAAACATTGAAACTTGTACTGAAATTGATCAAAGTATTCAAAAAGCACTGCCGAAATCTTCTGCTTCAAGCTCGTCTACATCAAGCTCATCTTCATCGAGCTCTTCTTCCTCTAGTAGTTCATCTTCGGATTCAGACAGTTCTACGTCTTCTAAACGAACTAATCAACATTCTGAACAATACGCCGATGGTGTAAGACCACAGAGCGCTTCAACTTCTACTCTACCTGCCAATATTTCACCAAATTATACCGATGAAAGTGATAACATAGACTTAAGTGATGATGATCCTACATTTAATTATGAACTGTCTACCAAACGCAAAAAGAAAAACTATTTTTTTGATGCTGCCACCAAAACAGACTCATCTGACAGTGACGATAGTGTTTCAGATTCTGATAGAAAGAAGCTTAGTAAAAGAGGCCGCAAGCGATCTCTAAATCCTGCAAAGTGGAAACAAAATAAAGTTAAAAAGCTACGGAACACTGGTGAATCGTATATATCCACATCGAAATCTCAGAAAGTTATTCCCAGCCGCTGTCTTAAAGTGCCTTGCACAGATAAATGTAGACTAAAATGCACAAATAATATATCAATGGATGAAAGGTATAATATATTCAAAGAATTTTGGGATTTAGGAGACCTGACAAGACAAAGAGTTTTTATAAGCAGTTGTATGGTAGACATAACTCCAAAATATAGGTACACAAATGCTACAAATCCCAGACGCCCAAATAAAGCCTATAATTTTACTGTTAATAATAAGAAAATAAGGGTATGTAAGACATTTTTTAAATCTACTTTGGATGTTACGGACAGAATGATATTCACCATACAGCATAAAGTAAGTGACGCTGGCTTTATACTTGAAGATTTGAGAGGGAAACACCATAGCCACAAAACTCTTCATCCTGAATTGGTTGACGACCCATTCCGAAAATAGAGTCACACTATGTGAGAGCTACTTCTACCAGAGAATACATTGACGGCGGCAAAACTATAAAGGATTTATATTCAGATTTTGTTAAACAACAAGAAGAAAATAACAAAGAGACAGGAAATTACATAGCATACTATAAAATATTCACTGTAGAATTTAATTTAAGTTTTTTCCAGCCAAAAAAAGATCAGTGTGACTTATGTGAATCATTTAAAAACAGTACTGATGAAAAAAAGAAAGAACTGGAAGATAAATATAATAAACACAGAAGAAAAGTCATTGAGTACAATAGAAAAACAAGAAGATCGTAAAAAAGTTACCAAAGATAATATAGTCGCAAATTTATGATTTAGAAGCAGTGCTCCAATGCCCAAGAGGTGATACCTCGGCATTCTATTATAAATCCAAACTAAACAGTTACAATTTAACATTAACGGAATTGACACCAACGGAGTCAAAAACGGCATATGATAAAGTACATTGTTATTTTTGGACAGAATCAGAAGCCAAACGTGGGGCAATAGAAATAGGAACTTGTGTATGGCAGTATCTTGAAGGGATATGTGAAGGAAATATAGAAGAGAAAAACGTTATATTTTATTCTGATAACTGTTGCGGACAGAATAAAAATAAATATATCGCAACATTGTATTTATTTGCTGTGAACACGTTGAATATAAGAAGTATAATGCACAAGTTTTTAATCACAGGGCATACTCAAAATGAAGCGGACAGCGTGCATAGTTTAATAGAGAAAGAGATAAAGAAAAATCTTAAATCAGGGCCCATTTACACCCCTGATCAGTACATAGCTTTAATTAAAAATGCTAAGAAAAGTAAACCAGCTATAAATGTACACGAACTAACCTTTGATTCCTTCGTTGATACTAAACTATTGCAGGAAGAATGGGGATACAATTATAACACAAATATTGACGGACAAACAGTTAATTGGAATAATGTAAAAGTATTGATGATGACAAAAGAGAAACCATTAAGTATTTTTTACAAAACTTCCTACAAAGATGATTATTTCCAAGAAATAGATGTAAGAAATAAAAGGAAGAAGATGAAACTCATAACAGAAATTACACTAAAAAAGGCTTACACGGAAAGGCAAGATATAAGTCTTAATAAAAAGAAGGATTTAAGAGATCTCGTCAATAAAGGACTTATTCCTCCTTTTTACGCAAATTTTTATAATTCGATCATTAACTAGAGTTACTTCATTGATCTCATAATATTTCATTAAAATTTTAGTGATTTTGTTTGTCTACATTATTTTTATAAACATTGTTTTTTTCTGTTTTCCTAATTAAGTAAGAAGAGTTTTAGTTTTGTTATTAAGTATAACTAATATAAGTTAAGTATATTATGTAACATTACATACGACATGTTTTATGGATCTCAAGTTTGTGATAATTGTTAATGATTCCAAGTTTATTGATTATTTTTTAAACATATTTTTTTTTCACTTTTTGCCCCAGCCGGGTCCTTTGGGCACCAGTAGCAATAACTTTGTTATTAGGTACCTACCTACCTTAATTCAGTTAGCCAAGTCATTAATGTCTTGAGTTATACTACTTTCGTCCTTTAAAATAAAAGAATATTTCTAATTATGCGTTTCATTACTACAATATTTATTGATATTTTTCCGTCATGTTGTAAGACAAAGAAATATTTCGAATTCTCGTAAGAAAATTATTACATTTATTAATTAAAAATTGAAATAAAGCTTACTTAAGTTAAATAGCTAAACAACTTTTTATTAATAAAAGGATATATTATGTTTTATGACTAGTAACATTTAAAATATGCACGTAAATTTTAATCATAAAGTGAAATAACTGGGAACTTTTTTTTCAATGCATCATCTACTAGTCAATAGTAAATAGAATTTACTTACATATAGCACTAAACAAAAACCAATAATCCCAGCTTTTCTTTAAATCAGTTTATTTCCTTATAACATGTCTAAATTAATTTTAATACGAAAACAAAGTTCAACCCAGAATAGTTCTAAACTTTAAACTGTCATATCCAAAAAATATCAATTTTGATATATTTCTTTTTTTGATTAAGCGTGCGTATTGACTAGTAGATGATGCATTGAAAAAAAAGTTCCCAGTTATTTCACTTTATGATTAAAATTTACGTGCATATTTTAAATGTTAATTTATTTTTATTCTGTCCGCAACAGTTATCAGAATAAAATATAACGTTTTTCTCTTCTATATTTCCTTCACATATCCCTTCAAGATACTGCCATACACAAGTTCCTATTTCTATTGCCCCACGTTTGGCTTCTGATTCTGTCCAAAAATAACAATGTACTTTATCATATGCCGTTTTTGACTCCGTTGGTGTCAATTCCGTTAATGTTAAATTGTAACTGTTTAGTTTGGATTTATAATAGAATGCCGAGGTATCACCTCTTGGGCATTGGAGCACTGCTTCTAAATCATAAATTTGCGACTATATTATCTTTGGTAACTTTTTTACGATCTTCTTGTTTTTCTATTGTACTCAATGACTTTTCTTCTGTGTTTATTATATTTATCTTCCAGTTCTTTCTTTTTTTCATCAGTACTGTTTTTAAATGATTCACATAAGTCACACTGATCTTTTTTTGGCTGGAAAAAACTTAAATTAAATTCTACAGTGAATATTTTATAGTATGCTATGTAATTTCCTGTCTCTTTGTTATTTTCTTCTTGTTGTTTAACAAAATCTGAATATAAATCCTTTATAGTTTTGCCGCCGTCAATGTATTCTCTGGTAGAAGTAGCTCTCACATAGTGTGACTCTATTTTCGGAATGGGTCGTCAACCAATTCAGGATGAAGAGTTTTGTGGCTATGGTGTTTCCCTCTCAAATCTTCAAGTATAAAGCCAGCGTCACTTACTTTATGCTGTATGGTGAATATCATTCTGTCCGTAACATCCAAAGTAGATTTAAAAAATGTCTTACATACCCTTATTTTCTTATTATTAACAGTAAAATTATAGGCTTTATTTGGGCGTCTGGGATTTGTAGCATTTGTGTACCTATATTTTGGAGTTATGTCTACCATACAACTGCTTATAAAAACTCTTTGTCTTGTCAGGTCTCCTAAATCCCAAAATTCTTTGAATATATTATACCTTTCATCCATTGATATATTATTTGTGCATTTTAGTCTACATTTATCTGTGCAAGGCACTTTAAGACAGCGGCTGGGAATAACTTTCTGAGATTTCGATGTGGATATATACGATTCACCAGTGTTCCGTAGCTTTTTAACTTTATTTTGTTTCCACTTTGCAGGATTTAGAGATCGCTTGCGGCCTCTTTTACTAAGCTTCTTTCTATCAGAATCTGAAACACTATCGTCACTGTCAGATGAGTCTGTTTTGGTGGCAGCATCAAAAAAATAGTTTTTCTTTTTGCGTTTGGTAGACAGTTCATAATTAAATGTAGGATCATCATCACTTAAGTCTATGTTATCACTTTCATCGGTATAATTTGGTGAAATATTGGCAGGTAGAGTAGAAGTTGAAGCGCTCTGTGGTCTTACACCATCGGCGTATTGTTCAGAATGTTGATTAGTTCGTTTAGAAGACGTAGAACTGTCTGAATCCGAAGATGAACTACTAGAGGAAGAAGAGCTCGATGAAGATGAGCTTGATGTAGACGAGCTTGAAGCAGAAGATTTCGGCAGTGCTTTTTGAATACTTTGATCAATTTCAGTACAAGTTTCAATGTTTTCTAAGTTACTATTATCATTTATGGATGAATCGTCACTGTCATAATCTGGTACGAGGTTTGTTTGCAATGTTCTTATTATTGATGTGCGTGTAATAAGACTACTATTATCTGTTTTACGGGAACTAATAAATCGAGCATCAATTTTGTTAGCAAATTGATCATCTCTATCACAATCTGATAAGATCTCATCACAGCTACTTACATCAATATTTTTATTTGGGGAGACATTTTCTGTGTTTTCTTTAGCTGTACTGTGTTGATCTTCTACAATAGTATTGTCGATTTTAACCACCAGTTGATTTACATTGTCTTGAGTACGAGATGTTGCATCAGGTGAGACCAATTTAAGAATACGACTTGCTCTCCAAGACGCCATGCTACAAAAAAAAAAACAATACATTTTTTTAATATTAGTTATATTAACAGTAATTAAATTAAGACGCGTCTGCAACTCGGAAGATAACGGATGGAGTCACGGTTTTAAACGTCAATAATAATGTAATACTAATATAATTATATAAGTCATATTCAAATGGAAAGGGAAATAACTTTAAATGTCCCAAATAACTTTTGACGATAATTAATCATAAACAGCAATAAGCATGTTTCATTATTAAATTTGAACGATAATTTAAAACTAAACCGAAACAAGTTATTTTGTGCCAAAACTATATTTATTGTTTTAAAATGAAAACGAAATAACTAATATAAATTTGGACGACGCGTTAATAAAATTTAAACTAAACTGCAATAAGTCAAAATGATATCACAAAGTAGTGACATACTTTTTATAAAAAAGTGAAATAAGACTTAGTTATTCACTTTATGAATAAATTAAAACAAGAAAAAAGACTTACCTATTAATAATATAAAGATCTATGCCGTAATGTTTCGCCCTTTGATTAATTTTGCGATCACCTTGCTTGCATCACTGTTGGCACATTACTGAATATAGCCGTTTACTGGTACCAACCTGTTCGGGCGCGTTAGTCAGAAAGAGAGCGACAGTCCTTTATTTCGTTCATATTCATTCAAATCGAGCGGCGGTTGGAGCGTAAATATTCTTAGCGATATGTTATTACGTTTTATGATTAAAGCTTTAAATAACTTATTTTTGAGTTATTTCTCTTTATGATTAAGCGTGCGAATAGTAAATAGAATTTACTTACATATAGCACTAAACAAAAACCAATAATCCCAGCTTTTCTTTAAATCAGTTTATTTCCTTATAACATGTCTAAATTAATTTTAATACGAAAACAAAGTTCAACCCAGAATAGTTCTAAACTTTAAACTGTCATATCCAAAAAATATCAATTTTGATATATTTCTTTTTTTGATTAAGCGTGCGACATCATTTCTGATGTCCAGCTTGAAATAAAAAAAAAATGCATAAATATGAATAGCTGTTTTGACTGCGTCTACGAACTGCAAAATGAAATAACAATTAACAAAGATATGGCGAAACATAAGTGAAAAAACCGGCCAAATGCGTATCGGACCACGCGCAATGAAGGGTTCCGTAGTTGAGATAAATTTATCCAAAGAAAAAACATAAATTTGTTGTTAAAAAAACATGTTCTCCCAAACATTCCAACTGCATATGTACACATCATATTGAGAGATTTACCATGTTATTTTCGGACTAAAGACTGTTATGTATGTATGAGTAAAGAACCATTCCAAATATTTAAAAAAGAAATAGATTCAGTAGTTTCGGAAGGGGAATGGTCAGTTCTCATAAATTTTCATAAATATCTTTAAAAGTATTTATTTTAAAATTATAAAAAAAATACGATTTCCACAACAAGCCCTTCCATTTGATATGTCATATGGTACAGTTTCCAAAACATTGTTTCCAATTTGTCCTCCAAAAAGTAACTCCCATATTCAAAATTCATTTATTTACTATACACGTCCGTGTTTGCAAATTTCAACTAAATTGGTCTAGTCGATTCGGAGCAAATAGGCTGTGACAGACGGACAGACAGCCAGCCAGTTAGCCAGACAGACAAACGAGTGTTCCTATAAGGGTTTTTTCATTCACGTACGGAACCATAAAAATATTTAGATTTTTGAAATCTGAAAAAAATTGCATTAGTCACTCGGTTGAAACTCAGTTCTATTACTCATTGCACTGTCAATGTTATATTGCATTAGGCTTGCACTGGATTTAGTCCATTTATGTACATTCTAATTTACACTAAAAATGCAAATGATATCCCCAAAAAGTTGGAGTACTAAGAAGCCTCTAGATTGGCCCAAGTATTTTGTACTCGACCCAAAGAGAGTTTGCCTTTTACTTATGCAAGCAACCAGTATTTGTGTTACTTAACCGTTGCAAGTTAAAGAAGTAAATGGATTTAACTTCAGAGTTCCCGGTGCTTAATGTAACGAAAAGTTTCTTATTGAATGTTGTCGCTAACCAAATACTGCATGAACGCAAGGAGTGTGATTCGTCAACTGCTGACAACATGAATATCTACAATTCTTCTTCTTCCATATGTCTTTTCTAAAAAAAATCGATGAACACTGAAAAATATTATGATTTTTTTAGCACAGCTACCCAAGATACCGATGCTATGTACCTAATGACTTAATTCATAATCTTTGAGAACAAAAATATTCTTTAAAACGTCTGATATATCTGTTTCGAGAACTACATGAATACATACATAGCCAGTGATAGCCTAGTGGTGTGACCGTCAGACTGCCAAGTCATAGGTCTCGAGTTCGGACCCAAGGCATGCACCTCTGACTTTTTGGATTCATGTGCGTATTGTATAATTATCACTTGCTTCAAAAACGGTGAAGGAAAACAGCGTGAGGAAATGCCTGAGAGATATTTTTCGATGGCATGTTGAGCCAAGTCAGAGGCCCATCGGCGGCATAAAAACTTAGACAGCAGGTTAGTCACTAACCACACGAAAAGAAGTAGAAGACCACATGATCAAAGCTAGTCTGAAAACGTTTATAATCGTTGACATGGATATAATATTTAGAATGAAAATATACTTATCATGTTTTCCTACCTAAGGCATATTCTCAATGTCAGGAAAAACAAATATTTAAGTAATTTAAGAAAAACTTGAAGAAAACCTGTGGGACCTGTTAGAATGATTGATTGAGTACTTAGCCTTAAACTTGTGATACAACGTAAATAAATAAATGCTTCATACTGAGGTTCCCTTGGTACATTTTAAGGAATATTTCGTGCTGTTGCCAGGCTTTGGTGATAAAATTGTCAATGTATCGAATACTAAACATGCGTACTTGATTGCAATATTTTTCATTGCGATTTATCGTCGATAGTCCAGAACCTTCAAATTGTTAACTTATCAATTTGTTATGGCAATAATATTTTATTTGAAAATTCGGATTGTTTTATAGGTTATGTCGAAACAACAAAGAAAAAGAATATGAGGTTAAAGCTGTTTGATGCGGTAAGGGCAATGTCTTGGAGTATCAGAGCTATACGACGCCGTAAGACCCGTTAAAGCTGGCGAAGGCAGAAGCGTCGAGACTGGTACAGTCAAAGAAGGTCTTATTACGGCCAGCAGTTGCCGAAGTCGGGCATCATCCAGTGATGGTGACGAAAACTCATTAAGAAGAAACATAGTCCTCGAAGCCTCCAGAGGCATCGAAGCCTATGATTTTGGACATGAATAGAAGCCAATGTGACGGAAAGGGTTTACGTGGGGCTATAAATAAGACCACGTAACCTTGTCAACATAAAATTGTATATTTATATAAAATAACACGAGAAATGGGGTAGGAAGGTTTATAAATAAAATTCATTTATTTGCAAACATAAGTGTCACTGTTACATAAAAGCTCTGCCTCCCGAACTAGGTAGTTAACCTGTATCTCAGGAGACAGATCCCTTCTCTAATAGATCATTCAGTTTGTTCACATGTTAGGTGTAATACTAATTGTTACATTAATAAAAATTTAAAAAAAAACAATATGGTTATCAAAAAAACTAAATTAGATAAAAAATATTATTGCCCAGTGGTGTGGTGTGTTGCGCATGATGGTGTGTTTTTGTATGTAAACGTAAGAATTACGATGTGTGTGTATGTGTTGGTAGTGCAGTCCTTTATGGTCACAAGATTCCCGTAATTCCCTTGGGAGTAGCGTAGTACTCTCCTGGTTCAGCCTGGTGCTATGATGATCTCAGCGGGTGTGCCACGCTGCAGATGCCAGGAATGGTGACGTTCAGCGGATGGTCGTGCCTGACTAGGATGACTCGACGTGCTCACGCAAGTAAATATATGTACCCTGCACGGAGCACGACCGCAAACTGATATATGAAATACGGTAGATAATGTTGGATGGTTAACCGGAACTTTGGACGGTAGCCGGAACTTTGGACCCCAATATACACTGATTCTAATAGATTTATGACTATACAATACACCTAGTCAAATATAAGAATGCCGTTGCAAACGAAGACAACCATGGCTGTCGGGGAAGTCTCACTGGCAAGGTTCGCGCCGCTGAGAATGAGCGACTCGAGCGTGAACCTCCCTAGCGATGTGACGGAGTCCGGTAAACTGTGCGTCAATACTGACAGCATGTGACGTGAATACTGATTGTTCGAACAGCCAGTATTCACGTACAAAAATGTTGAAACCTTCCAATTCATATCAACTGACAGTGCGGTATGTTCGCATCTCGTTGGAAGTCAGCGCTTGTAACGCTTTAATAAAGCGTAATGATGACGCGACGCACGTTCAGACGAACTCAGCAGATTGAAAATATCCAACGTTCTGCGCGACAGAATGACTGATGCCATACGTACCCTATTATGCGTAGTTTTAATATACCTTTATTGCTTTCCTGCTAACCAAAACGCGTAACTCTTGACGTAAAAATATTATGTACAACGAGTGTATTTTACCTTTTACCTGCTCATTTTAAGGTAGCATTTAATTTGATTGATGTGGCTTTCAGAGATATTTTTGGGTTTAAAATTCAGGTAATATTAAACCTGTTATTTAGAGAGAAAATGTTTTTGTGAATCATGAGTTCAGAGAAAGCCGACTACTTACTGATCTTCCCACGCAAGTTGTCGACTGAACGACGTAGGTAATCGTTTGAGCAAATGTTTTGTCAGTTGCTTTATGTAATTTTTTTAATTTTGAAGTCAGCTGAACTTCCTTAGAAAATCTATAAATAGTAGGTACCTAAACCTATTTATGTATATGGTATGCTTAAGCTGCTGGTCCGCTTATTCTTCTCAAAAACAAAATTAATCTTGTTGCGGTTTCACCATCATCACGAGATTTCATTTCGGAAGGTTCATGCTCATAATACCTTTAACTTAAGGCGACGACAACCGACTTTTAATGATTTTATGCTGAAGAATATGTAAGACGACCCACTGACCAAGATCACGTCTAAATGAGTAGTGTTAATGATTTGGAAAAAATATGTATTATGTTAGAGCCTTTTCTTAATAATTTAGTATAAGAATATCTTAGATTATGATTACATTACATATTTAAATTAATTTGTAAAGTTCTATCTAATGCGGTTAAAAAACCGAAATCACGCAAAATCTATCATGCGTATTTTTCTGAAACCTTCACCATTTTAAAGATTATTTAATTATTGATCATTTAGTTTATTTGTTTTATTAAAATAATGTTTGTTTTATGTATAATAAATTAATAATGCGTCTAATTTGGGACAGCACTCCTTGATGGGCAAGTCATATTACTGACGGGACGTACGACGCGTTGCGTGAGCTCAATACAGAACACGCAAGCTAACCACTCAAGGTCACTGGAATATATCTGCGTCTTAAATATAGCATGTCCCAATATTTTGACATGTCGCCACATCAATAGGTAATTTGCGCCCGTATAAAGCAACGACGGATCACCAAGTATCAATATAATATCTTTTTATGAGGTTTGAAATAAATGACCCTGGAATTACATAGTGCACAGTTGAAATGACAAACGAAATCACCACGACATGCACTGTTCTCCGTTATATCTCATGCTGACAATCGTGGTGTCAGTATGCTAAACAATTTCTAACAAAGCTCAGCCCACAAGAAAAATCTTGAAAGAAAAAATATCTTCTAATTTAATTTCCTTTCTAATTTCAACCTTCGTGACGGATTTGCAAGGAAAAAACGAGGAATCTTATATCTTTTTTTTATTCTTAAAAAGTCATTTACGATGAGTTTTGAGGCAATAAAATTAATTCACTAAGAGCCCTCTTTGATTCTCAACTTTTGTAGGTAGGTACTGACAAAATTATTTTTCGAGAGCGGACCAAGTCTTGGAAGTACTTTACGTTTGTTTAAGAAGAATATTATTGTTGCTTAATTTAAAAATATATTAAGGGTTTCTTTGATATATTAAGTTGCCAACCTTATTTTGTTGGTACCGTAGTGAGTAATATTTTCAAGCATGAAATAAAAATTAGAAGAGAGAAAATTAAATTTTTGAAGTATTGCAATGTTGCTTTGTAAATTAAATGATGAACAGCACTTGAGAAATCAAATTATTATCTTATGACTTGTTGGAA